>CM062204.1:17835000-18450000 GCA_031216445.1 Lateolabrax maculatus
CATCTTATAGCCTTACTGTTACTTTCCATATAACACCATTATATTTGGCCAAATAATTGTATTCATCTCAATGAATATGAGTGGTGTTTTTTCTACAAAGGCTTTAAACATACTTTTCTTGGTCTATTTTTATACTTAAAGGGTATATTATATCATAAAATATTGCTCTTGTAACAAGCCATTGCAATTTCATTTCATCAATGCTTGAGGTTTATGTTCTGTGTACCATTTGGGGGGGAAACACTGGAGATTTTATGCTTGTTTTGCACACAAATATCAGTCTTTTGGGAGTTTGGATGCAAGAACAAACTGTGGTTCACATTAGCAAGTGTCAGTATAAATCTGTGTATCTGTACTGTATGCTTTTTCTCTCACTGTGTTATCCTTTCATGTTATTACCTTAACCAATTTTGCACGATGCCAACACAAACAAAACAGACACGAAATTGGAAATTGTTCAGTTCATCAGAGTGGTATAGTCAAAATACAGCAGTGTTGGTGAAAATGTTGGTACAGATGCTGTACCACCATCTATGATAGCTTGGTTGATGTATAATTTCTCACTGGTTTTACACTTTATTGATTGTTGGTGGTGGGTCATCATGCAGTAGTTCTCACTGTACTATGTTTGTGCTATGCTTTGCACAGCATAGGGGGTTCCTATTAGCACATTAGCCTCTGAATGTTTTACCAGATTTGAATCCTGCATATTTTACATTAAGTATAACACTGTATTATCTAACAACTTACATGTCATATTGATGCCAATATTTAAAGGCTATTCTATATTTTATCAAATGCCTTAATGCAATAAATTGACAAACTATCAAATGGCCTTTGATTTCTCATGTGTGACAGAATCCACAATCCTCTTTCTGTGTAAAACAACTTGAAAAAAATGAAAAAATTACCTACACACAGGTTACATTCAAGTTCAGACAACTTGTTCTTTTCAACGGGCTACGCAAATATGTCCAAGGAAACTCTACTTAATATTTAAAATGATGCTGCTGCCATGATGGAGAGCTGAAACTAAAGGTGAAGTCTTTAAGTCTCAACAAGCATCCTGTCTGATTTAATTTTTAACTGGGGGGATGGCCTGATGGGAGTGCACCCCCTCATATTGATAACAAGGGGGATGGCATCAACCGCCCACTGCCTATAGTCTGAGGATATTGCTTGAGTCTAAATGCATCTTCTTCACATGCATTAATTTGTGAATGCACCCTTAACCTACTGTACATTTTAGTTTGTGTTAAACTTAATATCTCCCCTTCTTTGCCAAATGTTTGGCCTCAAGAGGATGCGTCACAGCAGTCTAAAGTAATCTGCCAGGGGATTTATGCTCCTACATATTACTCACTGGTGGGAGGACTACATGATTTTTTTTTTATTATTATTTGGGGATTAACGATATATAATTAAAAGTATGGATTATAATGAATAATACATCTGACACTGAATGAACTCTCATTCAATTTAATTTCACTTATTTATTTAATGTTGAACACTAATAATCAGGCATGTTAATATTTTTTGGATTTATTTTGCTTTGGGGTTTAACACTGTTGAATTCTAATTGAAATAAGTTTACTCATTACATTTTCACTTGTGAGTATTACGTTTTTCTAACAGAATATGTTAGATATCTTAATTATAAATGTTGTCCCACTTTTCATCTGAGGACAACAGCGACACCCTGAGGCCGCGGTGAGAAGTACACTGCGCACACACACAGACCGGCTCGTGTCTGTTCACTCAAACAGCAGAATATAAAACCCCATACTCTACATATACATGTGCCTCTTTTAATGCACAGACCCTGCGCCCTGCTGAACGTCGCGGTGACTTGTTGTTGTTGTTGTTGTTGTGGTGTCACAGTGTGATGAGGCGGGTCGACCTCTGTTAGCCACATGCTAACGGAGGCAGCGGCGGCATCAGTCGGTGTTTTACGGCAGTCGTTCCTGCTTCAGGGACGCGACCCACGTCGGTGCGTCTCATCGTGGCCGAGAGTCCGACTTCAATTAGTCCAACAACTGACCGGAGCGACCGGGGACTGACCGGAGCGAGCCAGCGGCCGAGCCGGGGCAGAGAGCTCAGTCTTCCGCCGGACAGAAGTGTTTGTTTACGTTACAGGCTCAACAAACTTTCGCAGGAAACACAGAACATGGTGCCGGTGGAGCTGGCGAGGCCGAGCGTCGCCTCCTCGGGTCCGTAACACAGCTCGGAGCCGGGTGAGAGCAAAAACAAACACATGGCTGACATGTTTCACGGCTTTATTTGTTGCGAGGAGGTAATTGTCGCTACACTTTGACCGAGGCAGCCGGTGTCTGTCCTGCTCTCTGCAGAGACTCTGACAGCTTAGCTGGCTGCTAACCGGCGTCTTTGTTTTTCATTGTTTTTAATCTGTTTCTAATCTGTTTTCTCTCGCTTTTAGCCACGTTGGCCGAAAACAACCAGGTTCAAAAACGGCAGCGGCGGCAGCAGCGGGGGAGAAACTGGACTCATCCGGCTCAAAGATGGAGTTAGCAGCGGTGAGTGCTGCTGCTGGACTGAGTCCGTCTGTCAGAGGCTGAATCAGCAGCATTTATGTTCCCACAGACACAGAAACCTGGCAGGGATAAACATGTGTGTTACATCAATCTATTGTAATGCTCTGTGTGTGTGTGTGTGTGTGTGTGTGTGTGACCTCACATTAATATTTTGCAGAAGTGTCTGAAACCACCTGATAACCTTAATCAAACTAAAGCCAGGATCCTCTTGGTTCATGATTGTTTCATCTTTACCAAAGGCCGGACAGAGATCTTGGTGATCGCGGTGTTTCAAATCGTAACAAGTTTGAGTTTGATTATGGTGATTTGGGAATTTTTATACCAGCTAATTGTTAAATTTTGCCACCTCACAAGATACATAATTACATGCCAATCTGTAGATGGCCACATAATAACTTAAGCAACCCCCCCCCCCACACACACACACACACACACACACTTGAATGCACACACACACACACACACACACACACACACAGCCACTTCGTGACTCATGCCGTTTGACAAAGATGCAATTTAGCAGTGAGCTTTGCAGAGGGGGGAGAGAGTGAAATACAGATGTGTTCAGTGTGTCTCTGAACGACAAAGATAGAAGCCCATGGAAAAACGGAGACTGGATTAAGCTTCTGCTTTGGCTGTGAAACGGGGGGAGGGAGGACGAGAAGCAGGAGAAAGCCATTGTGGGTTGGCGAGAGAGGGAACGTTTGAGAGAGAGATGGAGGTTTATCGTATAATATGCCTTTTGAAATAGCAGCATCACAGAGAGCGGGAGGTGAAAGAGGGCAAAATGCAGGAAAAACAGGATTCCCAGAGCCGAGCCTCGGGCACCCTGGCGAAGGTAGGAGTGTGTGTTTGTTACTTAGTGGAAATGTGTGCATTAAAGTGGTGTGTGTGTGTGTGTGTGTGTGTGTGTGTGTGTGTGTGTGTGTGTGTGGGAGCTACATATAGTAATGTATAGCAGACAGCTTATGTGCGGTGCAGTGAAATTGTCTTTTGTGTTTGTTGCTGTAACTGTGGTTATTGCCTTATGATAAGCATTTTCTTTTAAAATTCAGCTAAAATTTGTGTCGGTCCCTCTGTCAGTCCATGTTTGTGTCTCATGCCCTCGCTGCCTGTTAGTGCATGAGGCATGTAACCACAGATAAGGTTGAGTCTCAGTTTAATTCTACCCAACAGCCCGTTTGTCTGTGTGTGTGTGTGTGTGTGTGTGTGTGTGTGTGAGTGTGAGTGTGTGTGTGTGTGGACTGTCTCTGCACATCTCCATCTTGACTATGTGGGAACCTGGCCTCCCGCTTTGTGCTACAGGCTTGTTTTTTAAAATGGAAATGTCATACACGCAATACAAACAAACATTTCCCTGCTCTTTCGAGAGGATCTGTGGTATTCAACAAGAGACCAGTGCAGAAAAAAGATGTTGAATGGCACATTTTAACATAATGCTTTTTACACTGTGAGTAATCCTTTATATTTCTCTTTGCCTCATCCCTTTCTCCCTGTCGTCAACCACTCTCCTCTCTGTCCATAATTCTGATCTCTCTCTACACCCCCTTCTCCTCCTCTCCTCGTCCACTTTCTGTCCGCCATTTCTTTCTCCTGTCACTTCTCTCCCTTATGTCCTCTCTTTGTCAATCCCCCATCCTCTCCTTCTTTCCATACTTCCGTCTCTCTCCTCCCTTGTCTCTCTCTCTCTGTCTGCCGTCGTCCTCAGGCTCACCCGGCTCTCAAAGCCTTTATGTGTGGCTCTCTCAGCGGCACCTGCTCTACGTTGCTCTTCCAGCCTTTGGATCTGATCAAGACAAGGCTGCAGACCCTGCACAACAATGCCAAGCCAGGGTGTGTGTGTGCACAAATAAAACACAGACAAATTTCATGTGTGTGAACATGCAAACACACAGACACACACATTACACCTTTCGCCTGCATGGCACCAGACGCATGTACATCAGCATGTTATCTTTTCTCTGACTTTGACCCACACACACCGTGACAAGCAGCATACTCTCCAGGCACAGAATGTCACACACACACACACACACACACACACACACACACACAGCATGCCAGGACAACATTTGCAGGCAGTGCCAGTCTGAATCTGCTGTTGTGACCCATATAGGGCAATTAGTCACACCAGCACCATGTAATCATACTGTCAGGCTTCTAGTTTGCGATTACCTAAGACAGAAATAGGAAATGTTAATGGCTAAAATTGGATTTTTATTTTAAACAACGTTCCACAGGTGGAAGCCATGCCTTAGTACCAATTTCCAGCAGATAATTTTGGTGGTAAATTATTGTTGTTCATTTTATTGTTCACATCATGATAATCCAAAAATATTTTGTCTGTCTTTGTGCGTCTGTATGTTGTTACATGTTTGCACCTTTGAATGTGTCTGTAACCATTTCTTAAATTTCTTCATGCAGTGCACCAAAGGTGGGGATGTTTACCCTTTTCGTCAAAGTCATTAGGACAGAGAATTTCTTCAGTCTGTGGAAGGGAGTTTCACCAGTGAGTTTTTTTTTTTTTTAGCTAAATCCACTTCATGACATTAAGAAAAAAGCAGAATATGTAGAAATGTTTAAAACTTCTTATTTTCTTTCTGGCAGTCATTTGTGCGCTGCATCCCCGGGGTGGGCATCTACTTCAGCACCTTCTACTCCCTGAAGCAGTACTACTTAATTGACCGGGCACCCAACGCTGGTGAGGCTGTTCTGCTTGGAGCGGGTGCCAGAGCTGTGGCTGGTGTCTGCATGTTGCCATTCACAGTCATCAAGACACGCTTTGAGGTGAGCGACAGTTTATTTACATACTGGGTGACCATTGTTATTGTGTGATTGCATTAAGTCAATGTTGCAGTTATAGGCAATGATCAATGATGATCTATTTTTGAACATGTTTTCAGTATTATGCTATGAGCCACTTTTGTCTGGCGAGACTAGGCTTTTAGTAGGTACATGTTTAAAATAGGTGACAATGAATCTAAATATATTGATTCAACAAAACTATTTTATGAACACTCAAGAAAGGAAAACACTTTTTGTGGGGGTGTTGGCTCACCAATATTGTGGAGGAGTCTTATTTTATGCCTGTTTTTATAATAAAAATAAGTATGACTCGTGCCTTTTTTAGTAAAAAATAAAGACCTAGAATAAAAGTGTCATTCTCATAAAAACTTTTTTTAAAATAAAAGTGGTTAGGTGTTGCTATTTTTCTGGTTCTGGCACAGGAAGATGACTTCCCCATTCTTAATGTCTCTTGCAAAGATTTGATTGGTCGGTTGTTTTTCCAACTGAGAAAACAGACGCCAAAGATCACCACACCACACCAAACCTGAAAAAAGGTCCTGAACCAAGCAAATACAGGGCTACTTTGTGCTGCAGTCGAACACAGAGGAGGATATTTGTGTCAGATAATTTTGCTTAAATCTCTTGTAAAAGACACACACACAAGTGAGAATGTCCTCTCATGACATGTCCACCATCAGATTATTCATTAATCAGGAGCTTTGCTTAGTTTTACAATTAGTCATTGGCTGACATGACGCTGCATTTCTGAGGATAGCAAATATGGTGACCAATGAATGAACCATAAAGTATCTGTGAGTAGGAGACATTGAACCCAATGAATGACCATTCCACCTCGAATCCATAAATTAATAACCACAATCTACAACTGGTAGTCCACAACGGTAGTCAGTAACACTGTAGAGTAACTGTAGAGTGTTTCCAGGCGATTAGGCAATTACTCCCAGTGTCATAAGTTCAATTGTGTAAATAAACGTGTTCCATACTCATTTTATGTGTTTGTATGTTGTTTCAGAGTGGCTGTTACAACTATGTGAGTGTGGCAGGGGCTCTGAGGAGTGTGTATGAGACTGAGGGAATCCGGGCCCTGTTCTCAGGGCTGACTGCCACGCTGCTGCGGGACGCTCCGTTCTCCGGCATCTACGTCATGTTCTACAGCCAGTCCAAGAAGGCTCTGCCTCAAGGTGAGAGCCACACTGCATCAGCAAAATGAAGGTCATTAAAATATGAAGCACCATTTTCTATAGATCTGATGAGGAGAAGGTTGTGCGAGTGTAGTCTTTGTTTTATTAAAAAAATCTATGAAGTGTATGAATGGTTTGATATCTGGCCTCCTCCTGTATGTCTTTTTCATACGCCCAGAAGTTTGTTTTGTTATTTTTACTAACTTGAATCTATTATCAGGACATCTTGAAGAAAATATGTATAGGAATGATTTTGTTAAATAAAATAAACAGAAACAAGATAGATGAGGATTTGTGTGCCTGTACCTTTTTAATATTTATATACAAAAAAAAGGAAAGTTTGAGTGAAGTAGCTAATCACCTTGTTGGAGAAGTTTGATGTTTATGAATGAAGGTTTGGATCAAATTCTGAGTAAGTAATGCTGAGACTAATATAGTGGATGAAAACACATCAATTGGCATTTTCTTCTGCCATATTTCCTGGAAATTCTGTGATATCATGACTGCTTGACTGCTGTTTCTATTCATTTCAATGAGTCCACAGCTTCACACAGAAATGTTGGTTTAGAATATGAGATGGTGCGCACGTTGTACACCTGCTTTTTTCTGTGTTTCTTCTTTTTGCAGTGGGGCCCAACAGATACGTTGGCCAGGCCGATATTACAGGCTGATAACGTCTTATTGTACATTTATCACTCAGCATATGATGCCAGATTAAAAAAAACAACAGTACAGAAATTCTAAAGATACGATGTCCTGCACACTTTAAAAAATATATGTATATATACTGGTAGTGTTCTCAAAAATCCTGTATTGTTCAGGCTGTAATTTGCAGTGCACCTAGTATACTAGTCTGCTTTCTCCTAATACCTGGTCTCTCTTCTGTCAGAGGTGGCTTCTGCAGGCTACGCCCCGCTGGTGAACTTCGGCTGTGGGATGGTGGCAGGCATCATGGCGTCGCTGGTGACACAGCCTGCAGACGTGGTGAAGACCCACATTCAAATCAGCCCATCCCACTGGAGGACAGCAGATGCTATTCGCTACATCTACACGGTGAGAGTGCTCATTTAATCTCAACGGTCAGTTTAGTCTTACTGCCTGTGGATGTCATTTTCAGGGAGAAGCAGTGCTGACAAGCTTGGCCACTACATCAGTAACATATCATACAGAACTGTCCTGCTCTGTCCTCTCCCTCAGGCGCATGGCATGAGTGGGTTTTTTCGCGGGGCTGTTCCCAGGTCTCTGCGACGTACTCTGATGGCTGCTATGGCTTGGACTGTCTACGAACAGCTGATGGCTCGAATGGGCCTCAAATCCTGAAGAGCAGCAGCGAGCCACAAATGAACAAGAGGACATAAGAGGGGATGTTTTACAGCATTTTCTCACCGAAAGCCCTATGAAAGAGGAAAAGTGAGCCGAGGAGCTCGTAGAGACACTACCAAGATTCTGAAAACTAGGAAATGTCTGAAAAAAGAGCAAGAATGCTGTGTGGCTGGGTGTGTTTTGTTTTTTGTTTTTTTTTTGGTTTGTTTGGTTTTTGATATTTAAATGTTTGTGCCTGTTTGTGTCTGTAAGTGTGTGAGTTATTGTGATGTTACACCTGAAAAAGTCAATCTTGCACTGAAGTGACACTCCCTGCTGTGAAGTGAACCTTTTCCTCCGCTCACTATTTATTGTTTGGACACCCTGAGGTGTGGCGGGCACTTAAAAAAAACCTTAAATAGAGGGCCTTTGTTGGGCAGCATAGTGGCCTTTAGAAGGATCGTTTATCTGCTGAGGTAACCAAAAGCAAAGCACTGCAGACTGAGAGAGGAGCTCTGGCTTCTGTCATATTTATGAAACTTGCATAAGATCGTTCCTTACTTGCCAATTAACAAGCAGACTTAGCTATTTCATTTGTTTCAGGCTCAGACAATCACAAGTACTCACACAGCTGCATTAGGGGAAGAAAATCACAATGAAGCCTTTGTTGACATACTGCTCAAAACTATGCTAATTTAAAGTTTATATACAACTGTGGTGCATTTCTGATTTTGCATAGTGAAACCAGATGTGCTTTTTAAAGAAGTGGTGATATTCAGTCACATCTGGGCTTAAGAAACAGCTGAAAAATATTCAGACCTGTGATGCATTTTTATGAGTTTTGTAATTGAAATGCTTGATTTTTTTTAGGACACATTAAGTACGTATTCTAATGACAGGGTGACACTGAAATCTTTCAAATATTTCAGATTTTGTTGGAGTGAGTTTCCTCCTCTGGTTAAATGAGTAGCCTGTGAGCATTTTTCCAGAACATTAAGCTTGCAAGTGAAGCATTGCTTAATCATTTTACAATTTATGTTCATAAAAGTACAGAATCCATATTTAAGTGGTGGATGAATGTGGATCTTGTCATTTTCCAGCCTCTTCCTTGCTTTGTAAATATTTGAGTGAATACAGAATTGTTGGTTGTAGCAAATGAGGCCATATTTCTATGTTGCTTGTACAATGTGCCCTTTACCATAAATAGTATTTATTATTGTTGATATAAAAAAAGTGATATATTGAAAATAATGAACATGACAGAAAGGTCACAGTATGATCTGTGATATAATGGGAAGGTTGTGTATCAAAAAGAGAAATTTAATGACATGAGTTGATTTCTAAATGCCTCAGTGTTCACTGTGTAACACAAACTGTGTATCTAACTGTGCCCCACATGGGCAGTAATTCACACCTTTTACCTTGTTGATTATCTTCATCATCCAGCCACTCCTGTAGTCTTCATTGATCCTCTGTTGTGACTATATTGTATATGGTCAGTGTTATTGTAGATATTTGGTCTGTACATGTGTTTGCTCAGTCAGACGCTGTGCCTGTGCCATGCCTGGTTTTTAACGTCAATAAAATCTCCTATTTTTTAAAAGTAATATTGACTTTTTTTATATTGGAAACTTCAAGATAGCAATTGTTATCATAATAATCAACCGTACCAAGTTATGTAAGCAACCACCATATTATTAACAAACCAGAGCATGCATGCTACTACTAAACATTGTCAGAGAGCCACTAGATAAGACTGTTACAAAGCAAAAACCAGCCATTAAAACAATCTATTAAGCATCATATATGGAAAGAAGTATACCAACAGTTTTCAACAGTTATCGAGGTCTAAAAAACCCCTCTGATTAAATATTGAAATAACATGTTGTAAAATAAGGTTGGAGAACTGTTAGACATTGTGGCTCTTTATAAACCTATGCCCTTTAGTTTACATAAGAAATACATTTGGATTGAGCACTTTGAAACAAAATCAAACATTTTACCTTAAATTTTAACTTAAATTACATGAATGAGATTTAATAGCAGATGAAGTTGAGTTTTTCCTGGCAGTCCCAGTTCTCCCACAGTCCCTTTTTGGTTAAAGCTCCGCAGCGATTCTGTATTGGACACTGGTGGTCCTGATCTCCTCCTTGGGGCCAGGCCTGGTACACCAGAGGGCCTTTGTCTATCCACAGCCAACGGTGACCCACGTAACGCAGGCCGATCCACACCCTCTCAGTGATGTGGTCCTGCTGGATCTTGCTCATGGCCAGAAGGTGTTCGGTCTCAGAGGCCAGGCTTGTGAGTGCAGTGTGTGTCTTTCTGCAGTACTCCATCGCCGTCTCCCAGGTCCTCTCCTTCTCCACCAAAATCAGGTTGAAGCAGAGAAAGGGAAGCCTCATAGGTGGCGTATTGTGCCACCCATTCCAGCCACAGCCGTTCCAACAAACACTGACATAATTCTGATCCACATAGGCATCTGGTTCGTTTGTATCCCAAGCTATATAGGTTGCATGTCCTCCTCCTGACCACAGCCAGTGTGTCGCATTTCTGTAGAGCCCGATCCAGAACTTTTTAACTGTCCCAGCTGTTGCATTTTTCAGTATCATTTCATCCCACCATGTAGTGATGGGGGAAAGATCAGTGAAATGATCTCTGCAGTGCTTTTGAGCATCAAGCCATTCGTAGTCATTTGGCACATATACATGTTTTCCAAACTGCGCTGACACACTTGCAATAAAGAGCATTTTGGAAAGCACAATCTTCATGGTGGAGAAGTTTACAGATACCTGTACGGATGAGTACAAAGCCAGTTCTGTTCAAGGTGAAGCCTCTGTTTCAGAGAGGTCCCTCTTCTGTTGCTTCATTATGTAAGTCAGTGAATGCCTCCCTCCTTGACTAAATGTCATTGTTTGCATAAATATGCAAATTTAAACATTGATATCCAGGACATCCTGGTATGTGATTACAACATCCTTGGTTTAATTCTACCCGGGGACCCTTGATGCATGGCAAACCCCCTCCCAACGTTTACTCTCTCAACTGACCAAATGAAATACCGATCTTACTCGATCGCAGGCATAGATAGTCATAGAAAGGAATCACACTGATGAAGTGATTGTAGCCTTCAGATAGATAGAAGTATGAACTCCCCCTGATTGCTGTATGAATATGTGTGAGTGTGTGGGATAATTTGCATCATACTCTGTGCTACATAAATTCAGTGCATTGGTTTGGTATTTTATGTTTACATTTTCTTGTTTCAGTTTTTACCGTGACCCAGCTGATGAGGCTGCATTTTAATCTATTATCAGGAAATCTTGATGAAAAAGTGTAGAATGTGGATAGGAATGAGTTTGTTAAATATACTGTGCCCTGTGACTGAAAATTCACCCTAAAAATGTTAATATATGTCGAGCAATTTTGCCAGAAACAAAATAGATGATTTACTAGCAGTCTTAGTGTCACCAAACTTTGGCATTAATCATACCAGGTGCTCTTACTTCATCAGGACCTAGAAGGAACATGAGCTCCAGCTACACCTTGCTCCCACACAAATTCTCAAAAGTGAGTGGATTTTCAAAACCTGGATAGCAGGATAAACTGGGGACAGAATGCAGCCGTTAAAAACTGGATTATGGACCAGACTACAGCAGGCAGCTTCCCCGCGGACCACAAGCCACTGAGGTCCTGAAGGCTCCAGATGCACTGTCTGTCAAACATTTTACAAAGTGACACAATGATAAATGTAGCTTCCTTAAAAAGGCCACACAATGGGTTAATCTAGCTGTGCAATAAACCATGACACTGGTTTTACTAAATTTGCAAAGCATCAACTGAAGGAAGCGAAGCTTCCGGGCATTTTCCCTAAACAATTTCCATTTGACCTTAAGAAATAAAAGGTGAGAGCAAGTCCTGTTTGAACTCACCATATGCTGGCTGTCTTTAAACTTTGAACAACTTTTATAATTTAAGTCAAATGCTTTGTGTTGTCTTTTAGCAAAACAGTGAATTCTTGTGTTGAAATCTGTGACGCATCAGATTCTGTGATGTAAGAGGATCAACTATGGACAATCCATAGTATCGCATAGTCAAAAACTAAGAAAAAGGTCTGGTGCACCAAACTGTGGTCTACAGATCAAAGATAGTGATACGATTTATCATCTCTGAAAAGAGTGACAGCTAGAGCCTTGTGTCCTCTGATGAACCCTGAGTTACATGAGGAGATGTGAGTGTTTCTCCTGCCTGACAAAACATGAAGCCTGATGAGACATTGTAATGAGGATTGGCATATGTCAGCATGTTTTCCCATCAAACCAGTGCTACTGTGACACTTAGAATAAACATAACATTGCACATAACACACTTGGTAACCATTATTTTGTTTTACCAGAACAAGAAAGATGTTTATTGTAAACCAAATCTAACATTAAAAAGAGGTCAAGAAATTGTCATCATAAACTCAGATAAAAATTAAACTACACTGTGTGAAAGTAAAAGTGAACTACAGCTTCAAGTTTAAATACAAAAGAGATATAAATACATAAAAATAAAATATTTTCATAATTTCTTTGCAGTGTAGAAAACAAAGTGGATATGATGGTGTAAATAAATTTTGGTAAATAAAATTGTAAAGGAGTAAATGAGATATTGTTGGCATTGGACAACACCAGACATTCACAAAATATTTGCTTTAATCATCTTTTTTAAATGAAAACCACTTTTACCCAGATAAAGAACAATTGGCACAAAAATAAAATAAATACACTAAAATACGCTCTCTGCAGTGGTTCAGAGCCTTCTCCCAGGTCATCTTCACCCCCACCACGATCAGGTTCAAGCAGAAGAAATAGTTATAAGTGTAGCTACTACTAATCCACCAATAGACATAAACACTTAATGGTTATGGTTCCAAAGTCCAGTCTCAGTAGGAAGCATCTTATCCTCCCGACCACTTGAATCCAGAGGGACTGTTGTGATCCCGTTTAATAGTGCCGCTGTAACTGTCCATTGAACGTTTTGTATTATTTACAAAGATGTCTCAATGGCGCTCCTCTATGTCAGTCATCAAATTAAACCCGCCCCATATTAGATAAACGGTTGTGATTGGCTCGCCACATTGTAGTTATGGGGAAATCAGCCTTAATGGAGGAGGTGGCAGACTGGAGCCAGACTGCCAGAGAAAATAAAACATGAGCTCGCAGATTGGTCTGGTTCCCAGGCGACACTGTTGGGGTATTTACTAGTTTGATCTGCCCAGTTTGTTTGCCATCTTGAGACAGGACAAAAATAATTGGATGTTAATGTTTTAAAAAGATAAATCACTCATTCTCACAAAGAGAAGAACGGAAAATCAACAACTGTTATAAATTTGTGACTGAAGATTTAAAACAAGGAAGTTGATTAGAGGGTCTGTTTTTGGAAAGAGATTGAAACAAACTGACTAAAGTAAATACCTGTAGATATGAGATGGAAATAAAGAAAGAAATTCCTCTATGATACAAAAGTGGGCTTTAAATAAGGGATCTTTGAAATACAAACTTTTTTAATGGGACAAAAGTATAAAGGTGATATGATTATTTAAAAAGATTAAGACAATTATAGCAAAAGTTAAGAAGATGTATCTAAATGCAGCTGTTTGGCATGAATCTTTTCTTTAATTTAATTAATTCTCTAGACTAATTACAAAGTGAAATCTTTGATGCACTGCCTTTTTTCCATGTATTCATATCTTTGCTGTCAAGTTATTTTAGGAATGTGACTGTGAAAGAAAAACATTTTACAAAATGAACATTTCAAATTGTAATTTAACTTTTAGTTTAGGTTCAGAAAAATATCTGCTTGCTAAGTAATTGATGCTATTTTTGAAGATCGCATAAATCAAATGGTTCACAACCAACTTTTAAATGACCTCAAAATATCCTTCAGCATTCTTTGTGTTTTTTTTTTTACTACGTTACATTATTTCTATTTTTTTTATTATATTACTTAACAAATGTATAGCCTTGCTTATCATAGCAATTATTTTGTTTTACCATTATTAGCATTCAGTTCAATTCAGTGTTTTTCTTTATTCTTTGGCTCTGTATGAAACCATGTGATGTACCTGATGTTCTTACAGAAACATTTGCTTTTGTCTGTAAGCATGACCTTAGATGAAAGTGTCACATCCAAATCACAAATACATCTCTTAAACAAATAACCCAACAGTGATCATTTAAATTAGTTTCACTTGGGGGCTGTACTATATGCTGTTTGTGGTCAGTGGTGACTTTAACTTTGAGATGCTAGGATTACTGTCAAATTGCATGTGAAACTAATGAATTAAAAATGATTAAACTTATGAACTTGTTGATACAACCCTGGATTCTTTGTTGTTTATATTTAAGAAGATAAATTAATTAGCACCTGGAATTACGAGGTGTTATACAAATAAGTTGCAGATCACCTGCTACACACACCTTAAACCTTTGACTATGTGTTTTAAAGCTGACCATGTCAAAGGTTGTGTTGCCTATGGAGTCACCGGTTAGCCTTGTTGTTTCTGCTTGATGGTGGGCAGATACAGAGAACTGCAAACAATATGATCTAACTGTTATTCAAAACTGTTTGCCAGTGGAAAAGCCATTGATTTGCACAAATGATTTGGACAGGGAAATACATCCTCAGACAGACAGACAGACAGACATTTTTGAATGAATCAAGACATAAGACTACACATCTCACAAGCATTTGTAAGAATCTAAATTATGTAGATATTAATAAACTAAATGTATAGTCTCAATTAGAGCCATTATTAGAAGTTCATGTTAGTGAAGTGTGTGGAAGTTGATTATTGACATTGACAATTGTTTTTATAAAATCTTGGACATCTCCCACCGTTGTGAGAAGACCATGAGAAAAGGTTGAAAACGTTTACTTATTTATTTTTACAAATCAGAATTTTTCAGTTGTGTCAAAATTCAGGAATAGTCCCATCAACAAGATAATAAGACTTTTTTAATGACATTTTAATACAGTTTACTCCATTTGAATATGAATGTGCTTTTTTTTAAAAGCGAGATAGAGTCCATAGAGATGCCTTACTGTATATTACAACACATTATATTATACACCTGCTGTAAGTATTGTTCAGGTCTATTTCACCTGAGAGCTCTGTTTCCCTGAGCTGAGCCTGTCAGGCTCTGTACTGGTCGCCTGGCAGGCTGCGCACAGGGCTTGATTTAGCCCTTTCTCCTGCGGAAGTAACTCTCACTATAAGTAGACGTCACTTCCTCCGGCGGGCCCTTCTTCTCGCGCTGAGGTCGGGACCATGATGTCCATGCGGTGTTGTCTCGTGGTAAAGCTGCAGGGTGCTTTGATGAAACGGTTAGTGTGGAAATTAAATGATGAAGAAATATACATGCACGGTACAAATGTGTGTTTTTGCAGGTTAGTGACAGTTATTTCCCTGTTTTATCATAGTTGTGAATATTTAAAAATCAACGCAGTTAGTAAGTCAGTTAATATTTTTTATTAAAAATAAATGAAAGGTTTAGCTTTTCATCCCTTCTTGCAGTTGACCCAATCATACATGGCTTTGTCTTATTTTAAGCCTGACTTCTTTTAAGATATTGAGAGGTACTCAAGCTTTTCTCTTTTCATGCCTTTCAGATCTTATTGTTTTATATGTTAATGTTATAAATTGAGTGAACACGTGACTATTGTGTTACCTGTTCTCTGCTGCCTAAAAATATCTTAAATAAAATGTCCAAGGGTCCTTGAGTGTCCTTTTAACTATTGCTTATATCAGGAGCTTGCCATCAACAATGTTCGTACTGTCGAGATTTATTTGTTGCTCGTCGCTATCTGACTGGAAAGTTTTTGTGTGTTTTTGTTCTCTCCCCTTCAGCTCTTTAACTGAACTGGTAATGCAGGGAAAGTGGCCATGAGGTCTGGATGTGCTGCAGATGGAGGATGTGCTGACGTTCCCTGCAGCAGGAACCAACCTGGACCTCCAGATGGTGAGTTTGACTTTTATTTTCCATTTAATTGTGGTTCATCTGTGCTGTTATCTTTTCTTCACTAATTCAGTGGTATTTACTCTTTGAGTACACCCTACTTTCTGACTGTCAATTATGTTTGGGGGTTTTTGGTGTATGTTGGTCTTAAGTATATATTTTTTAAATATTGGTTTTAATAATTTGTTTTAAAACATTGCCATGTAATCTGACATTTCAAGAGCAACACAAACCAGGTCCCTGTTTGGAAATCACATTTTAAGTTTATGAAATCATCATATTTACAAACTTTTCTGTATCAGGTGGATGTAAGGTGTGAAAACTGGCAAGTGTTGCCTACATTATACATAATAATCACCTTTGAGGCTCTTAATTCTCAATTTTCACCAAAAATACAAAATATTCACTCTTTAGTAGCAAGTGGACACTGCTCACTATTTTTTTTTTAAAAAAAGGCCTGACTTTGGACAGTGTAATCACAGTGACCAACAAAATGAATACAGATGTCTGTGTTATAACTTTGTCATGAGTGTGACAAGTAATTTGGCCTCCGTTTCTCCTCTATCCAGGTGTGTAAATTATTAACCTGACTGCTGGCAGCCATTGTTGCCACGGAGAATCCGGCCGATGTTTTGTGTCCTCTCCTCCACGAACACAAGACAGGTTTGTTTATGGACAAATTTACTTGACGTCTGACGGGCTACACCTATGTTCTGTGTATGAATATTAAGCTTATTGCATGAACATGCAGCACACCATTAAAGCCTGGCACTGATCTCGTCAGTGTTTAGGTGTCGGAAGTGTGCCAGAGTGATATGGCCGGGTTTTCGCTAACACCATGAGGACTGCTGTCCCATGACTGGGGTTTGATAGTGACCTGAGCCACACTTGAACATTATAGGGTCTCTCTTTTATTTCTTATTTTCCTGAGCTGAGCCCCTCAGCAGACTTTGCACTGGTCCAGTTGTCTGTAGCGTACCTGGCAGGATCAACACAGGGACAATTTATATCAAGTTACATGAGGTAACTTGATGGATTTGACAGTACATTCAGTCACCTTTTTTGGAGTAGAGTGTCTCTTTTCAAGCCTCTCAGATCTTACTGTTCTATATGTTAATGTTATAAATTATGTGTGTCATATGTGACCACTGTAAATTATTCTCTGCTGCCTTTGGGACCAGGTCTCCATTTCAAAAATATCTTAAAGTGTATCATTAGAGACTTCCTAGTTAAATACAAAGTGTCAGAAGGGTCCTGGAGTGTGGGCTCTTCAGTGTTTTCTTTCTTTTCTTTCTACTACTGATTATATCAGGAGCTTGCCATCAGGAATGTTTCTGTTAGGGTCTATTTGTTGCTAGTCACTATTTGACTTGAACGTTTGTTTTGTTGTCTCCCCTTCAGCACTCGCACGAAACTCGTACAGCATGAAAAGTGGCCATGAGGTCTGGATGTGCTGCAGATGAAGGAGGGAGGATGTGCTGAAGTTCCCTGCAGCAGGAACCAACCTGGACCCTCCCGATAGTGAGTTGGTCTTCTACTCATTTCATCTTGGTTCATCTGTGCCGTTATCTTTTCTTCACTAATTCCAGCACAAATAAAATTGTCTTGATCTCCCTTTGTATGGACAAAGGTACTTAGTCTGACAGGCTACACTTATGTTTTGTCTGAATATTAAGCTTATTGCATGAACATGCAGCACACCATTAAAGCCTGGCACTGATCTCGTCAGTGTTTAGGTGTCGGAAGTGTGCCAGAGTGACATGGCCGGGTTTTCGCTAACACCATGAGGACTGCTGTCCCATGACTGGGGTTTGATAGTGACCTGAGCCACACTTGAACATCAATTACTCAAGTGCCTTAATTAAAATGGATTACCTTTTGCAGTAATTGTTGCCTTGTTTCTTCAAAGCAAATAGGCAGCATGTTTCCATGTGGAACCCACAAAGCACTGTCTCTGTTTACTTCAATTGTATTGGCTTCAATGAATCAGCAGATTCTTCAGTGACAGGATTACACCCATGTGCAGGCAGATTGTGAGGCCTTTGTGAGCTTTACTGGTGTCTTTCATAGGTAAAGGGATGAGGGATGCAGAAATTACAGATGGAGAAATTTAGATTAAAAGCTACCACCTCATGTTGCATAATTACCCATCAGTTGCTGTACTGAGCTAGTAGACATTTACACTCTTCAGTGTGTAAATGCTGTGTGGGTGTTGAGCTCTGGGATGGCTCTACTTAACAGGAAGATGATGCTGATCCATGAGGCCATTATGTTTACGCACCTGGTTATAGCACAGTTCTTGCTCTCTATGAACTGACACATTTTCAGCATGTTTGTCAGAAACAGGGGGGCAAAGAATCATTTATCTTGTGTAATGGGATAGAGGGATCCATTTGTATTTGGTTCAACGTTTAATGAAATATTTCTCACATGGTTTCCTTTTGTTCCTACAGAGGACTGGAGTGCCCAGACTGCCACTGAAGACTGGTCTGCAGCTCCCACTGCACAGGCCTCAGACTGGGGGGGATGCTAGCGCCGACTGGTCCAAAGCAATGTCTATAAACACACATGAGAAATGCAGAGTAGTGAATGCAATAAAGTTGGCTCATTCATAAAATTTTCTTGTTGCACTTTGCCTTTTTTTTTTTTTTTAATGCATATTGTATGCACACAGCATAATTGTCTATTTATGGGTACATACAAATTTCACTGACTCATACAACAACACTAATGGTCTAAGCTAGTTTGCCAGACCTGCCCACGCCTGCTATAATAAAAGTACAAAACCCAGCAGGAAGATGCAACAAATGCAAACAATAATACAATAAAACTTGATGAAAATTAAATGGACTGCATTTATAATAGAGCTTTTCTAGTCTACTGGCCCCTCAAAGTGCTTTACAACACATGCCAACATTAACCCATAGATGGCAGAGGCTGCCATGCAAAGTGCCAACTGCTTATCAGGAGCAGTTAAGGGTTCAGTGTCTTGCTCAAGGACACTTCAACACTTTCTCTGGAGGAATCTGGGGATCAAACCAGGAATCTTCCAATTACTGAACGACCGCTGTACCTCTTTAGCTGGCTGCCCCTAGTACCTGGTCCTTCATGACGCATTAGTGAGCTCTCTCAAGTTTAAAATGCTCTCATTCGTGATCATGTAGATTCCTGGGGGTAAGGACAGAATTTACCCACCTGATTGTAAACTTTATGTGCAGGTTGAGCTTATCTGCCTCGCTGACTGTGGCTGCTGGCTCATACATACATACTCCTGCCACAATACTGTACATACACTTTACTTTTATGATATACCCATATAAATTTAAACTTCATCTTTTCACCTACTGTAACTGCTGCATATATTTATACTGTGTATATATCAGTGTATTCATATCACACTGTTCATACTGTGTGTATATATATGCTATTCATATACACCCCTTACTTGATTCTATTAATGTATTGTACATTACTCTGCACTTTACTACTTTCTGCACCTCTGGTTAGATGTGAAGCTGCATTTCTTTGTTTTTCTATCAAATGACTAAATCAAATTAACATGCAACTATTTGAAACTACTAGTTAATGCATGCCAACTACATTGAAAATATCACACACTTCTCAGGAAATTCATTAATTTTGAAACTCATTTAAATACAAGAACCTGGGGGTGACTACAGTATTACCACTTTAAAAGGGTCCACCCCAGATGGGACTCGAACCCACAATCCCTGGCTTAGGAGGCCAGTGCCTTATCCATTAGGCCACTGGGGCAATTACAGACAAATAAGTGCAAACTAGATGATTTAAAAGAACAAATGTACATATGTACAATGGTTTATAAATGGATTTTTTTGTTGTTTTTGTATAAGAAATATGTTTTATCAAAATCCTTCGTGGGGTGCCGCAGTCATATCTCTCTGCTCCGTTGCTAAGCAACAAAGGACACATCACTGAATCAAGCTCAACGCGGAAGAGTCGAGCTGTTTCCGGTTAAGCCCCAAACTCTGTTGGACTACAAAATAAATGTCACTCGTGAGCATTGTCCCAGAACGGATTCACTGTCCGAGCTTTTCCTTCGATTGCCACCTTAAATCTGGGGTCCGGCCCACTCACAGGTTTTCAGGGGGAGGGCCAAGGTATGGGTTACATCAACACTTTACCCTGAATGGGTATGTAACTGCCTCTCTGCACTGTCAGGTCATCTGCGTGTGCTTTTAATTTGAAAAGTGGAGAGCGGAACGACTCATCTGTGCTGCTGGTAAACTATCAGTTAGCTAACGGTGATCGAGAGCAGACATAGCATCATTCCCCACGAGATACTGCGAAAACTTGTTAAACTCTACTTTTATCACGGCCATGTTAGTCGTAAGGGAATTCAGTTTACGTTGGTAGCGTAGTCTGGCCGGTTTCAATGAGAGGTGAAACCAGGCAGCCGAAACCTGACGTAAGGTTAGTGAGGGAACGTAAGAGCTAACAGGTTGTGTTTTCATAGAGAGGGAAGCAACGTTACCTTGGTTAGTGATAAACAAGTCTCCGCTCGGTTCCTCTTCAAGAAACACTCGTCGACATGGTGAGTTAACGTGTTTTTACCTCACACCAGGACCATTATAATGCTATAGCAGTCTTACAAGTTCACCTCTCTCTGGTACTGTCGTGCATGTTGGCCCCAACCCACCCACGGTTGTGTGATAACTGGAGAAAATAACATTTTTATACCTTGGCAGATCCTGTCTCGCGTGAAGCCAGCCGTGGGGGGAGAGACATCGGTGAGCGTCAATGAGAAAAAGAAGAAAAACAAGACAAAGGTTCCCTGTTTGGAAGAATACCTGCAACAGAGGGACTACCTCGGTGCCTTGACACTGTTGGAGGTACGGATTTACACATAACGTAATTCCATCCACATCATGGGCTAACAAGGATAATGACTGCGTGCTAATGGTTTTGAGGATATTTGAAAGGGCCACCCTTCACTAGGAGGGACAGATATCCCACGCTGACATGCATTTATGCTCTGAATGACTTCAAACAAGTCAGAGAGATTGGTTCAGTGAAATTAATCCAATTAATAAGTCCAGTCTTTCATCAGTTCTTCATATCGCTCTATATTCAAGGTGGTAGGGGTAGGAGGCAGGAGACAGGGAAGCTTGGAGGGTGGTAAGTAGGTTTGAAGTAGTTTAAAAACAGTGTCACCATTACATACATACATATGTTATGTTTGTCCACCAGAGAGCTACTTAGTATATCAACAACAACAAACTATTCTCAGATTCTAAGGGTCCGTATCAAGTACGTAGTCTGATAATTACTGTCTATTGACTGCCTGTGATTAATTAGACCAAATTTATTTATTTATTTATTAAGGAATTAAACAGTAATTTCCAATAATAAAAAATATCTAAATGTGATGGATTCAGTTTGAATAGCTTTATGGCTTAGAACTACTGGGATAACTTGACACACGTGGCTTAATAAATAACTGCTGCACTTTCACAGACTAGAGGGGAGAACTTCATTGCCAAACGACTGCTTCACTGTAATTGTTGTGTAAATGACAATAAAAAACTTGAACTTATCTATTTTTTAACTGCAATGTCTCCTGCAGATTGTACTGTGTCATGCCCTTGAATAAAGTTTCAGATATAGAATCACTCCCACATCTATGCTGTAGAAAACATTTGTAGAACTGAATGCTGCTGCCCTGCTACTGATGTGTTGCTGTGTCATCTTTAGTTTCAGAGGAGTATTGGCGAGAAAGAGGAGCATGCAGACCTCTACATTGGCTACTGCGCCTTTCACTTGGGTGATTACAAGAGAGCTATGGAGGTAATTATTGTTGTATATGTGTGTGTCTGAATGAGTGTGTGTATCTTGGTACACAGAATCTACATAAAACACCCAAAATGCAGTATTTAACTAACTCATTCTGAATACCTGTTGGATAAATGAAAAGAGGATGTGACTGAGAGTTTTCTTTAGGGTCTGATGACGTTTGTAATATTTCCTTATCGTGTTCTGACAGGAGTACAAGTCTCTGACCATGAAGCCTGACTGTCCTGCTGAGGTATGGGTCTTTCTGGCCTGTGCACTGTTTTTTCTGGGGCTCTATAAAGAGGCTGAGGAGGCTGCGTCTAAGGGTAAGATTTCCAGCTGAGTACATTTGTAAATTCTTCTGTTGTACTGCATGCTAACCACTTGACCTACATTTTGTAGTGTTGTTTGGTAAACAAGCCTCTTGCTCACCAATGTGATTTCAGTTAAAAATCACATGAATTTAACAGACATATTGTACAATGTAATTATGGAACTTTTTTTGTAGCTCACCAAAACAGAAACCAAATTTGTCCATATAGTGTATTTTTGGATAACCTTCAATTAAAACAGCAATTGTGCACCAAGCTTTTATTCAAGAAGTCTAATAATTACTTTAAAGCTTTTACGGTGAAGCAGCAGTTATCGTCAAGGGCACAAAGGGATTCAGTGGTTTTATCAGATTTTGCTAAATGCGGTTGCTGTACACTTTCCATTAATTAGTGTCCATTAATTCACTCCTCAGTTGTTATATGAATCTTCTGCCAGATCACTTACAATGCTGTTCTGTCAGTTATGTGATTGCTGAGAGCAAGGTTATGATGTTAATGAATTGTGCCTCTTATTCTCATGTGGTTTGTGGTCTATCTAAATTTGCTATCTCTTGCTGTCTGTAGGGCCAATGTCCCCCCTCCAGAACAGACTTCTCTTCCACTTGGCTCACAAGGTTGGAAAACTATTATATTATCACTATTATAAAGAGCAACAATTTGTGGTATTTCCAGTGTTTGCATAATAGATTTTCTGTGCATTTCATCTCAGCTTTCATCTCAACACAGACCTGATAAAAACTGTTGGGTTACACTTTTCTGCCGCTGTGTCTTGAGATGCATAGGTCCAGTTTTTATGACTCGTTTGTTCCTAAGTGACATTCATGTCTTCTTGCTTTTCCTCCCAGTCTTTTTAGCTTTTTGTGTCATTGCGTCATCTGAATAATCTATTTCTACATTGTCTGTTGTCTTCATATTGTGTCTTAGTTCAATGACGAGAAGAAGCTGATGGGTTTCCACCAGAACTTGGAAGATGTTACAGAGGACCAGCTGAGCCTGGCATCCATCCACTACATGCGCTCACACTACCAGGAGGCTATAGACATCTATAAACGCCTTCTACTGCAGAACAGGTCTGTGCTTTTCTCTGCCTTTTACTCTTTGAATTAGTTCCACAGGCCTGCTGCACTTGGGCACATGTGCTACCCAAGCACCACCTTGACAGGTGTGAGTTGTTAATGGAGGAGTGTTAGATTTCATGTGCTTCACGCCTTGTGGAACCATAAAGATAATTCAAGTGTCAGTGCTGCAGACGCGCTGAGCTACCTTTCGCCTAACACTGATATACTGTATCTGCAGTAGCAAGGGTATGAAAATGAAAGGCTTTGATTTCAATAGATATCTGCTGCCACTTCTCTCAAAGATCTGTTCATTGCTTTGTGGCATCTGGGGGCCAACGTGCAGCCCGGAGCACACATTATTGGATTGCAAATGAACTTTTTACTTCTAGTTCTACTTCTTGTGAATGCTAACAAAAAAATGCAAAAATGTAAATGCAAAAGTTTGGCGTATTTTCCTCTCAGAGTAACAGCCCATTACCCCAAAGCCTTGATGTTTCTTGATTGGAAATGTCCATTCCTTTTTAAAACTAATTTCTGGAATTCAGGTTTTCCCCTTGTTTTTGTCTATTTGTTGAATAAATTATTGATTTACTTCTCTGATTTATGTAATAATTTAATAACATCTGTATGCACGTTACAATGGCAAGCAATATAAGATAATAGAAAATGATTAAATTTATGACATGGGTAACATTTGCAAAATTTTCTATTCTGTGTCAAATGTCATATATTAAATAATTTAAAAGAAAATCAGAAAATTGCATCTTGTCTTTCAGAGATTTCCTGGCCCTGAAAGTTTACGTGGCTCTGTGTTACTACAAGCTGGACTACTATGATGTGTCCCAGGAGGTTTTGGCCGTGTACCTGCAGAGCATACCCGACTCCACTATTGCCCTCAACCTCAAGGCATGCAACCACTTCAGACTCTACAACGGCAAGGCAGCTGAGGTACTCCTGGCTGATATTTTGGTTGTTCTTCATATTGATGTGTTTTTACACTTTCATGGAGACATTTTTATGTTTTGTGTGAAGTCAGTTGATATCTGTGTAAGAATTAATGGCTCAAAAGGTTAAAGGTTTAAGGTCAAGGTCATTTGAAATTAAAGCAACATTTCACAGTTGTGTGACTTCCTGTGAGAAGAAACTAATTAAATATATTTTCAGTGGTGTCAGAGCACAATATTTGTGCTTTGTTTTTGTTTTTGATATATTTTTTTTTTTTTTTAGCCTCTCATGCACCATTACAGTTGAGCCAGTAACTGCTTGCACTTCTCATTTCTGTGGTGAGAGTAACTGGTGGTAGGTTTGACTCATGTGTGCATTCGCTCCCTCTTAGGCTGAGTTGAAGAACCTAATCGACATCTCCTCCTGCTCCTTTGAGTTTGCTAAGGAGCTTATCCGACACAACCTGGTAAGCTCTTCACAAGCTCTAACTGTGAGTGTGTAGGTGTGTGCCGGTGTGTGTGCATAGACTAGTGACTTGTGTGCTACTTTTCCACACTGTGAATCTGTCCTCCGTGTACTGCAGGTGGTGTTTCGTGGTGGGGAGGGAGCGTTGCAGGTGCTGCCTCCACTGATCGATGTGATCCCCGAGGCCAGACTCAACCTGGTCATCTACTATCTCAGACAAGGTGTGTGGCCATGGCATTGCGGGTTTCTGTAACAAGCTCGACAGATATTTAGACTTTATTTATAAATACATTCTACTCATCCAAGATAAGTTATGAAAACACAAACTAAATATTTCTCATAAACGTACTTTATAATAAGTTTAAAATAAACAAATGATAAAATAGTATACAACACATTGAAATTTTTTCCATGTTCCAGATGATGTCCAGGAAGCCTACAACCTCATCCAAGATTTGGTGCCCACAACACCTCAGGTAATGAGTCAAAGTGACATGGATTTATAATGTGATATCACACCAGTTCTTTCATGCGCGATGTCACCATTTGGCCTCAATATGAGACTCCAGATATGCCTAATTTCACTCTAACATGAATAATAATACATTAGTTATGTTTAACTGCAACCAGTGCCAATGTTGACTATTTTGCATTTTATAGGTTAAGCTCTTTTACAGGAAAGAAAATGTACAATGAAAACCAGAATCATGGCAGATTAAATGAAGTCTGTTAATAAACCTCTTCTCCTCACTCCACTTAAGAGTTCCTGAAGAGCCTTTTCTTTTATGTAGCTAGTTTTTTTTTATCTTAAAAAGCCCTTTACATGAAAGAATGTGAAATGTTTGGCTTTTGTATCTCTTTTATGCATTTTTTTTTACTTGTTGACATGTGGATTTTGATGAATTGATGAGTCCTTAAGATAAATATTTCACTTTATATTTTGCAGCTCTCCCTTTTTAAATTCTCCCCCAACAAATGGACTAGACAAGAAAGCATTTGAAGTTTTTTACTGTGATCATTTATTTTCTCAGGAGTATATTTTGAAAGGAGTGGTAAATGCCGCATTGGGACAAGAAATTGGATCAGTGAGTATTTCTGTTAAATAAATACAAACAAACAAATGTGATAAACAGTGAGTCTGAGACGAATGTTTGTTATTGTGCTTTTATGTTTCAGAGGGATCACCTGAAAATTGCTCAGCAGTTCTTTCAGTTGGTCGGTGGCTCGGCCAGTGAATGCGGTACATTTAATAGAAATTTAATCAATATGATCCTTGAAAGCACAAAAGCACACTTTGTGAGCATGTGTGTATAAATATGTATATAAATATCTTTTTCCGCTTTCAGACACTATTCCTGGCAGACAGTGCATGGCCTCCTGCTTCTTCCTATTGAAACAGTTTGAAGATGTTCTCATATATCTAAACTCAGTCAAGGTCAGTGTTGCTCAGTACAAAGCACACATTATATGATATACTCCTGTGAAGAATCACAGTGATATTACTTTACTGTGGTATCGGTATGTAAGATGGAGTGGAAAAAAGACACTTTGTATGCACTTGATTTTGGACCTTTAACCTTTAAAAGTCATAATTGTGCTTTTCTTTTTGCAGGGTTATTTCTATAATGACGATACATTCAACTTCAACTATGCTCAGGCTAAAGCAGACCTTGGCAACTACAAAGAAGCAGAAGAGGTACCTAACTTCAGCACACATCTATACAACTGCTTTTTACAAACTTTGATTAAGTAGTTAACTGTAGATTTGGAATAAATGTAATATTTCTTTCAGGTTTTTCTGCTGATTCAGAGTGAAAAAATCAAGAATGACTATGTTTACCTCAGCTGGCTGGCACGATGCTGTATGTATATTAATTGTACTGATTATAGTATATCTAATTACAAACATTTTTCTGCAAGGCAAATTTATTTAAGTAGCACAATTCATACACACGATTTCTAGGGGATGTCAGATTTCTAGTCTCAGGCCTGTAAAGAATTTATGGTCATTCCTGCACTCAGTTAGTGTTACGCTCAACAGCCCTAAGAAATGGGTATCACCATTAAAAGATCTCTCTGCCTTTCTTGGTTTATGGTAATCCACATCAATAAAACCTGCCCAAAGGCATTTAATATTTTCCAAATCTGAAACTATAAAGGCTGGTGGAGCTGTGAATGATGGCTTATTGAACACTTGTCTTGTTCTTGTCAGACATAATGAACCAGAAGGGTCGGCTTGCCTGGGAGCTCTATCTAAAGATGGGTACTTCCTCTGATTCCTTCAGTCTGCTGCAGCTCATTGCCAACGACTGCTACAAGGTGACATCATCCTCTGTTTTCTTCCTCACGTTTCATCTGTGGTGACTACTTCAATGGGAATATGTGTGTAAATGTGTGAATTACTGCTTAAACAATAATTAATCACGTAGTTGATCGACATAAAATTAATCACCAGTCATATTTTAAGCAAAATGCCAAACGTTCTGGTTTGGGCTTCTCTAATGTGAATGTCACTGTTTTATATTATTGCATATTGAATATATATCAGTTTTGGACTCTTGGTAAGACAACTTTTCTGGGAAATTGTGATATTTTTCACAATTTTAGGGAAAAATGTCAGACAAAACAACTAATTGGAAAATAATCAACAGATTAATAAATATTAAAATATTTTTTAGTTTCAGCCCTAGTATGTATGTTTATTTGCCTTTTTTCTGTATCTTATAATGATGTCAAATTGAGGAAAGCTAAATATATTCAGATTTCACTAGTTTACACCCATTTTTGCTTTGAGAAGTGACTCAAACTAATAATTTATTATTAAAATACTGATGATGATTTTTCTGTTTTGAATTGTTTCAGCTCTATTTAAGTAAAATTGCACCAATGTCTCCATCTAGCTCTTTCTTTTTCAAATTATGAATATTATCAAATCGGTCAAATGTATAAGCATATACAGCATGATTCCAAAATGCCACCTTAAATGGAGAAATTGCTCATTTCATTCTGTACCTGCCTGTTTTTTTTGTGATATTTTACTCTTCCCAGTTTGGCTCCGTTATTATTGTCACGTCTTGCATAAGCACATTTAATCTTAGCTGTGGTTCTGTTGTTCGAGGTGTCGTCCTTCAAAAAGCCCTCAGTTTTCTCACCATATTTTTGAAATGCAACCAAAAGTGTGAGCAGATATGTAGTGTTCAGGTTAAACTCTTTCAGTGGAGTGGTTCAATCTGTGCCTGTGAAGTCAATATGTTGCATACGAGTGCTCATGACCACAGCCTGTTTTTCCAGATGGGCCAGTTTTACTATGCAGCCAAAGCATTTGATGCACTGGAGAAACTGGACCCAGGCTCCAACTACTGGGAAGGCAAGAGAGGGGCATGTGTCGGCATCTTTCAGCTCATACTGGCAAACAAAGAGTCGAAGTATGTGTGTTTCTTTTCCTATGCAATAATGTTTTTTTTTTTTTTTTTTTTATCATTACAGATATAACAACGTTTTCTGGTGTTTTTTTCAGTCATAATTTGTCAAAAAAATCCCTGTCATTACCCAGTAAAACTGAATAACATCAGGACTCTCATATCAAACTTCTGTGGTCTGTTTCAGTGGCTAAATAAAAGAAACATGAGAGATGGCGCATTCCTGATCAAATCTTGTTTCCTCACATATCCTGTTTGTGTTCTAGGGAGACACTTAAAGAGGTGGTGCTCCTGCTTCGAAATTCAGGAAACCCCCAGGTTGAATACATCATCCGAGCTCTGAGGAAGTGGGCTAAGGACAACAGAGTCCTCCTCTCTTGACTCCCTTCAGCACTGGACTTCAGCTCACTACAGGCCAATATCGAGAGTAGCCACATTATGCAGACAACAGCAGTCATTATACATTTAGTCATTCAATTGATGAATTGTGTGAATGATATCTATGTCACACGAAGCAAAGAAATATTGAGCTATTATCTCTGCTACACTATTAAAATATGTAAGCTTTGAATTGCAATCCTCTATGTTGTTGTATATTTGTATTAAAATGTGACTTATTTTTTAAATTACTTTTGTGTTTTTGTCAGTTATTAATGTATATGACTTTTAACGATTGAGATAAAGAAATCAGGCAAAACATATTAACGGACACCCAGCTCTATATATCTTTCCAAAATGCTTGCGTATGTGCTAAAGGAACAGATGCTCAATAGTTTATATCGCAGAGAAACAGAAAATCCCCAGATTAGACTCACACACAGTTTAATGTAATTAGGAGCATGGCTGCTACACTGAACTGCATTGTACAAAGGAAGTGGAGAAGTTGCTCACAGCTGCAAAACCTGTGAATAAATTGTGAATGGTGGTGAAGCAGCTCAAGAAAGATCATAGGAAACTAATAAACTAACAAAAGTAATCTTTAGTAATTATTATTAAGTAAATCCCTGGAAAAACATTCAGCTTTTCTCTTTGTGAAATTTATTCAGCATTGGCATGTCAAAGTTTCAGTTAATTGGTGCATGAAATGAACCATTTCCTGTTAGTATAACAAAGTTAAAGGAGTGCTCCATTGATTTAGTGTTGCACTTCCATATAGTGAGGGGTTTTATGAAAGACAGTCTAAAACAAGAACTGTCACAATCAAAGCAGCAGAGGCCGAGAAATCATGAATTTTAGTCTGTAGTGTATGTCAAGCTTCAAAAACATTAGTAACTCTCTGCCCTCTAACTTTTTCTATAATCACGCATTTTAGATATTGTTACAGCCGATCATACACCGCAGCTGTTGTCATTGAACTGCATCTATGTTGATTTCCTGACCACGAAATAATGATTTGGTCAGCTGGGGTGTCGGTCCCACTCTTTAGCTGCTGTTATGTAGTTTAGGTGTTTCACTGTGGAGATAAGTCCCTTCAAAAACAACCTGGAAATGCTAATGTGGACGCATTTTAAAATGTAGACAGCTTACTGTAGACGCTGTACTCCTCGTGATGGTCAAACTCATCTTTTAAGTGAATTTCAATTGCAAATTTGGCAACTTGGCAGGTTTCGCCACACTGCACAGAGGGCGGTGGGTGGAGGGCTGGATGGAGGTTAATACTGGCCCAAGGGCTTTACAACAGGTTATGTTCAGATATGGGCATCAATGTCAAACTTAAACGTATCCCCACAGTTCACTGTAAACACGTCAGCTGCACTTAAACTGTGTATCAACAAGTGGCCATCAGTGCCTGGGACTACAATGGCTGTGTTGGGGTGGTCCACTGAGACAGCCAATCATCTGCCTTTGCCTCCTTCCGTTTAGGATTTCAGGTTAGAGTGTGTGCCGGTGCCATTGTGGGAGAAAAAAAAATGCACAATTCAGCATTTTCCTCAATAGAAGGGAAGAAAAAGGCCTCGGACGAAGGCGGCCCATTGTAGGGGAAAAAAAACAAAAAAAAAAAAAAAAAAGAAACTGTTAATCGATACCCGCGCACACACACCCCAGCCCGTCCTTCACTCAGACACTTTATAAAGGTCACAATAGTAGTGATAGTGTTGTTATTATCGCCTGTTGTGACAGGGGCGGGTTTAGGGTCGGGGCACGCGCTGATTGGACGCGGCGACCTCCCCCGTGTCACGACGCTTCCGCTCCGTGCGTGCGCGCATGCGCAGCGACCCCTCTCTTCTGATATTTTATTTACTCCCGAAACCCAAGATGGCCCCCGTGAATGTCTCGGTCCCATAGCAAATCGAGGATGCGAGTAGCTGCCGAAAAAACAACTTTGCCCCGACCGTCGCATCCCCTGGAGTTCACCTCGTATGCCGCGGAGGAGGCCCTGTCGTCCGTGTGAGACCGAGCAGCCGCCGGAGCTTCGCGAAACCTTCTTCAAAGCCACCGATTTGGAGTAGTTTCGCGAAGTAGCTCTTCTCCTCGCTGTCGCCGTGTGTCCGGAGCGAGGTTCAGACGGGCAGGCTCATCCAAATGGCCGAACCGAGAAAAGTGCAATTTGTCACCCTCTCGGCCTTCGCAGCTGGAGCGGCCGCGGAGTCCAGGAAGCGCCGGCTGGAGGAGGAGGCCGACTTCAACTTCGCCCGAGCCGGGGAGGTCGAGGCAGCGACCGGGGCAGGAGGTGCCGCCAGCGACGATCGTCTCGGTAAAACCGGCGACAGGGACAAGGCTGGAGCCGAGAAGAGGGCGACGGTGCGGCTCAACCTGTCCCTCTGCGAGCCCGACGACCGCTCCTCCGTCGAGTTTAATTACGGGGAACTCATCCAAAACCTCCAGGTAGGATCCCCCAGTTTAACTCACGTTACCGAGGCCGGCAGAGACTGGAGCTGGAGTTCATTTTTTTTTTTTTTTAATTTTTTTTTTTTCCCCCATCGCTCTCGTGGAAGTGTTTGTGTGGACTTGTCATTGCGAAGTAATGGAGGGGAAGTGCACCTTGTCCTTGCGTGGACTCGCGTGGTTTGAAAGTGACCATTATAGTGCGACTCAACACAAAAGACAAGCAGCAGCACCAGCAGCAGCAGTGTGTGTGTGTGTGTGTGTGTGTGTGTGTGTGTGTGTGTGTTTTATTTGCCTCTTTTTTTTTTTTTTTTCTCGTCGGCCACGCATCCAGCCGGTCCACTCCGTGTGCTTTCCAACTTCAGCAGCGCTCCAACAGACTGCTAGACCTCCTGCTTTGTGCACATGCAGAGATAAAGCTTATCTGTGTGCCGCTACCTGTGTCCCGTTCACTCAGGCTTGCCCAGCAACAGCCCAGTCACACAGCCATTACAGCACTTGGAAATGCCACATGCAGTTTGGCCCTCTGGCTGCGGGTGATAGATAGATGAGAGAGCATTGCTGATGGAAGTACCAGGATGTAGCATGGGGAGCAAGGCAAATGTCAGAGCTGGGAGATCAAACACAAGCTCGCCTCATTTGGATTCTGTGCAGTTGTGTGTTTCTTTTTTTTTGTTTGTTTTTTTTGTTTTGTTTTTGCTGCAACTTTGTTTTACATGAGTGGGGGAGAAAGTTTGCAAACCACAGGATAATTAAATATTTCTTATTTGACTCCAAATGTGTTTGTGCCAGCACCGTGTTTGGAATATTTTAGTGGTTTTTGGATTGGGTTGTTATAAGTCTGCTGGTAATATATTGATACGTTTTTATCCTTGGAGGTTTGAACACAGAGTCAGTACCAAGATGCAACACTGAAGCTAAATGTGTTTCTTTGACATCTGACCATCCCTATTCACGACCTTTTTATATGTGACATTTTAATAATTTGTTCCAGGCAAAGAATAATCCTCCAAGTCTGACTTCATCCCACAATCCCAACGACCCCTTCAACGATGACGAGAGAGAGCGGCTCAAGGTTGAGGCCCTGGCTAAAAAGTTTGAAAATAAATATGTGAGTTTTTATTATTTTCATTTATGCATTTGAAGTGTTTCTTATCTGATCATGTTAAAATTGTAGCCAGGCTGATACTGGACATTTGAGGCCGATACCAATAATGATATTTGAGAGTTTCAGAAATCCAATAATGATTAATTGGCCCATAAACAAACATGAGCGTGACATTTTACAGTAGGAATAAACAACTTGTCAGTGCTCTCTGGGGGACAGATGGTGTACTGGTGGCATCTTGTTTCTAAATGATCTCTTATGTATGTCTTTGGTATTTCTGTACTGGAGTTTCATGTTACTTATTGACCAACATATACATTGATACCATGTTTGTTTGTTTGTTTGAGTAACTTGTTACAGTCAAGTAAACTTAATTTAAATAGCCCATCATCACAAATTTGCCTCAAAGAGCTTTAGAGTCTATGCAACAGATGACACCCTCTATCCTTAGACCCCCAATTAAGATAAAAACAACTCCACACATATTTAGTGATATTTTGAGTTACTCATTGATTGTTTTCGATAGCTAGACTGATATGAGGTTTTTGGAGCTGATATTGATATTTGAGAATTTAAAATATCCAATAATAATATAATGTCTGATATTCATTTTCTTTACATTGAGGCAAACTATACATTATTTTTAATAAAGATACATTTTTGTTGTTGTAAAGAACAGTGAGCATGATATGTGGTGGGACATTTTACAGTTAAAAGTTAACTATTCACTGCTCTCTGGTGGGCAGAGTATGTAATGGAAAAAATCTTTCTGTTTGACCTGCAACATATCTGTAAGAAGTCGATATCGGACGGTATATCGGCAGGGTCGATTTATCAGTCAGGCCCTAGTTGTCTGATGTGTGTTTGTGTCCATAAGAGGATTTAATGTCCCTAAAACAACAGCCTCAAGGAGAAAGTGACGAAAAATTTTCAATCCTCGCTCTGAAAAGGGGCCATTTAGAAAAAATCAGAGGAATCAAAACTTAATATTTTTATTTTTTAAATTTTTTATTTTTCAGGGTAACACAGGGAAGAAGAAGAAGAAGGACAGAATGCAAGATTTGATCGATATAGGCTTTGGCTATGATGAGACAGACCCTTTTATCGATAACTCAGAAGCTGTGAGTACCCCTCACTTTATTAACAATGAGGTGATTTTTCCAGGATGTCACTTTAATTTAGTCACATGTCTCCCTTTAGTCTTTAAAACAACAGTGGATATTGTTCTCTTTTCTCCTTAATTATCTGCTGATTAAATTGCCGTCCTTGTCACATTTCTGAACTGCAGTTCTCTTGTCTTGTAGTGTTGAGGTAGACATTATTCCTCTGTGGTTAAATATTTATTTGCTGGCTTGATGTTTCAATACTGTGCGTTCAGTGCCACTAAAGATAGACGCTTGTTCCTTCTTAGGACCAACCTCAGACGGTCTAAAATCATCCTCATGACTCATGAAGATATACGTGCTCCTTGTGTCCACACAGGGATAAGTCATTGTTTTAGATTGATGGTATTTGTTGCTCAGTATTCAGAGGATATCACTCTCTGTCTGACTGTAACAGCTAGAATTATGCTCTTTGTTTGGATTCTCTGCTGTTACATGATAATTGTTTTGTTGTTTTGATAGCTGTCCTCTCTGCACTCACAAATTGGCAGCACCTCTTTGACCCTTCTTTCTGTTTTGATATGCTCCATGATGGGAAAATATTTCATCTGTGGCCTGGAGGGATTGTGATTCTTTTTAGTGATTTATTTATTTTGGCGCTCAACAAGTCCTCCATTTTTAACTGACCAACAGAAGAGCACGGGCTGCTTTGTGAAATGTTAACAAAAAACATTATCAATTACTCTGTTTTCAAATCTGCAGACGACATCCGCTTTTGTTGTGTAAGAGGTTTTATTGTTTTCTGTGATCCTGTGATCTTATACCATAAACTTTCTTCTATTGTTATTTTTCTCAGTATGATGAGCTGGTGCCTGCCTCTTTGACCACAAAGCTGGGGGGTTTTTACATCAACACTGGCACGCTGCAGTTCAGAGCGGCCTCCGACTCCGAGGGAGAGGAGGACAAGGTAAGGCTACCATATATGTATATGAAATGTTTATGTCTTTTATTTTAGTTTAGTTTATTTGACATTGTGAAAGAGTATATGAAATTACCTACTACTTTAAAAGAGAAGGATGACACAAAGTCAAAGTTTCTGCACAATATCTGGATAATAAATGATCCGATCTTTCCAATCCAATCCCATGTTTACACCGGGTATTTTTAGTTAAATTTTAGTTCTTGTTATCCTCATTGAGATTGTATCTCTGTCCTCCAGAGGAAAGCCTACACGCGAGTAAATTTAGGCAACGGCAAATCAGGAAGCGTCAAAATGGCAGGCGTTTTCTTTTCCTGATTGCTCCATGGATCTTCCATTTCTACCAGTTACTGTGAAGCCTACTTTCTTTAAAGTTTCATCAGGTTGGCTAACTTCTGATGTGAGGAGTGCTTAGTGGTATTCATAGTCAGAGTGGAATGATGACATAGGTATGGATACCAGCATGTTATTTGGGATTGCGTTTACACCTACCTAAGACCCGTACACAACGCGAGCCAGACTACAACCAGATGTTGTCAGGCGGAGCCGATCACTTTTCAATCATGACGCTTATACACCTTTCATTAACATGCGTTTTCCCATATCAAGATAAAGTGTCTGGAAATAGACTGCACTTTAATACCAGGTGTAAATGGGGTGCAAGTCTTGTTGTTTAATGCATTACCTCCGAAATAGAAAAAGACCATATCTGCCTGTGCCAAGTGCCAGTGAGGCAAAGCAACATCTTGTTCACTCACATCACTGCAGACAAGCTGTGGTCGAGTAAATTGTAATGCGTCATAGAAGTTGATATAATATTCTATTTCTAAATTTGAGAAGTGTGATCTTCAATGCAAAACCATGTTTTATTTAGTGGAAATAAAGTAACTTAAAATGTTTATTGTCCTATCCATGGTCATTGCAACATATGACACAGCAAGCTCTAAGCAGTCCTGACGAAGTATTTGCATGTCCTCCAAACAGGAGCTTGATTTTCATTGGTTTTAGTTGATGTGATGAGATGTGATGCAGACGTTGTCTTTACCACATCAGGAGAAATCTCTGAAAGACATACTGGTGCACGCTCACTCGGACACAAACACAGAGCACTGCGTGTGTTCCTCAGACAGAATTGATTGTTTGCCACTGTGCACTGTCGTCATCTGCTTATTTGAGTTAAGCAGTGTATGGTATGTGCTCTTTGTTTCAGAAACCGAATGACGCCAAGTCGCAGGTGATTAAGAAAAGGAAAAATAAGGAAGTGAACAGTCTTGAAGAGAAGAACCCGAAGAAGAACAGGGTACCTAAGCAAGGGTGAGAATCATGGCAGTATAATGTACTTGTTCGCTTAAGGGATTTTTAGATTTATATCAGTTAAGAAGCTGAGTGGTTGAGCAAGCTACTGTCTCTCGCCAGGAGGCCATCATTTTCTACGCATCTGTAAAATAGACCTTTAAAGAAATTCTAGCACATAATCAAATGATTCATTACCATTAAGCCAAGCTATTGAAAAAAAATGTCATTTTAAAATGTCAAAAACACACAGATACTGTTATGTTAATGAGAACGTTTTTCTCCTGTGCTTGAAAACTTGACCTTTTGGACACCCATGGATTTGTGGGCAAGTGTGAATATGTGATGACGCATTTGTCCACTCTTTACCGTGCTAATAATCCACCACCCTGTGTGACATTATACTCCTGTGCGTTTGTACGGATCCTCTCATACATCTATCATGAGGTAGGGATGCTGACTCTGACTTGCTCTAAGTTCCTGTGACAAGCCAGCCACCTTCTAGAAAATGCTCCATTTTCCACGCTCAGATAGGCCGAATACTCATGCCGCTATTCTGATAACAACTTCCAAAAATAGCAGCAGCTATTGCAATTGTGCCATTATGAAATGGATGATGTTATACAGTATATGGGTGTCAGATCTTTCAGAGCGGACTGCAGGTTACTCCCTCAGAATCCCCACAGCTCCTCGCTCTTCCCACGTCTGAGTCGTCTTTGTCAGCATGTGTTGATGCCTCATTTTGCCAGTGAAAATGTCTCTTATTATTAACATGGGTTTCATTTGTTCATTGTCCCTCACTACTGATCGGTTAGGAAAAAACAAAATAACCCTCTCTCGGTTAACATCAAAACAAGTGTGTTTAGATGCACACACGCATGCTCAGTTTTTGGAGTATCTCTATTTGTGCTTGTAAACATCATATCTTGGCATCAGACCCGTGGATATGCTACCTGGAGTAGAAACCAGGATACTGTGGCATGTAAACAGCTTATCCAGGTTTTTGATGATAGTGGCTGAGGTATTGAGGAATCAAGATACACCTACACACAGATGATCAGAAAACTGAATACTGTTAGAATCATGTAAACAGGGAGATGAATAACTGGGTTTCTCACGTTCCATGTAAACGTCATATTCTGAATGAGATCAATACCAGGTTAAGATTGAAAAGAGGGATAAGACGGGATACAAATGTGCATGTAAGCTGTACTCTGTGTCTTGCTGAATGAATGAATGAACAAAATGCCAATGCAGTATCGCCTTGCATTCAATACATATACTCAGCATTTTGCTAAAAACAAAGTGTTTCCCTCCAACAGAGTGACAGTCCTCAACCTCCACCGGCCGGAGAAGAAGAAGAGGAAGAAGCTGATGAAGGACTCGCTGTACCTGGCGGCCATGCTCCGTCGCTTCACCCGGGAGAAGGAGGACATGAAGAAAAGAAACCCGAACGTGGCTCACCCCGGCCTGGCAGGAGGTGTGGCTAACAAACCGCACTCCACCAACTCAACGAACCACCTGTTAGCCTCTAACTCCACCCACCCACAGGGCAACACAGCCAGCAATGACCTCTCACTGGCAGACCTCACCTCGGACCCCGCTGTGATGTCGCTGCTGGGCTCAGCCAATGAGAAGGAGCTGCAGGATCTCCTAGGTGACCTGGACTTCGAGTTGCTGGACAATGACCAGCAGCACGCCATGGTGGCGGCCAGGGAGAACGGCATTCTGGGAGTCGGTGTTCCTGCTCATAAAGCAGCAGCAGCAGCAGCAGCAGCAGCAGGAGGAGGAGGAGGAGGAGGAGGGGGCCAAGGGCGAGGCCTTGGGTCTTCCAGCGGACTGATTTCTCCGCCCCCGCTCCCTGATGGACTGCCTGCTCCTCTCATTAAACGCATCGAAGACCTGCGGGCGGTGAGTCAACTGTAGCCTGTCTGTGGGTGGCTGCAATTACCTGTGAAGTCACTTTACTTTAGTTAAACACAAAATGCCATTCAGCTCAGGAAGTGGCACAAAATGTTTATTGTTTAGTCCAACGAGAATAGTCTCTTCTTAAGTATTGGAGAAACATGGCTCCAAGCTGAACCCTGAGGGTTTTATGTAACTAAAACAGCAGGGTTGGCATCACAACCTTTTGAAGAAGTTCTTGTTTTCTCATTGCTCTTATATCTCAGAGCCACAGACACAGTCTGTAGCAGAGAAATATTATTCTAGGTGTTGGTAAAAATGCAAAGAGTGGCGGAGAGAAGCAATTGAAAAGGATGATGCATACAGAGGTGAGGAACAGAAGAGTGAAGAGGAGGGAGGCAGAGAAATAAATAAAGAAATGGTGGATTCTTTTTGTTGCTTCCACATATCGGGAACAGTTGGGAGATTCAACGTAAGTAAGTTGGATTTTTCTTGAATTCATGAAGGGAAGTGTCACTTGTGTACTTTGGTTAATTTTGTCCTGGAAAAAGGTCTGGATTGTTGCCTCTTCAGTTTCTGGCCCATTTTGTGTCCAAACGTAGTTACATAGAGCAACAGTTAACTCATTAATTGGGCAGCTCTGTTGGCTGATCTTGCATCATTAGTTCTATGTGGACCTACGTGTGGAAATCAAATTCCAGTAACAGACTCGCACATACTTTTCTGTCTCTTTTTGTTTATTTTTCTTTTGCTGCTGGTCACACAAGCTGAGCATGTATGAGCATTAAGGAGGCATCGAGACTGCTAGTCTCAAAACTTTTATGTCGTAAATAATGATGTAGAGGTAGAAACAGGATGGAAAAGAGGCATTTTGGACCTTAATATCGAGGAAGATGTGCTTGCTATGTTTTCTTAATTTTTATTGAGGAAATTACAAAATACGGAGCAGGTCACAAGCACAACGCATGCTGCTTGTGATTTGTTTACACTTTCTGATTGATCAGGGAAAGTTTTGCACTTACTCGCTGATGTACATGCAAGTTACCACCATGGTTACTACATGACATTGTGTAAACATATCGCTTATACAGATCAGGAGATCCTTGACAGTTCTTGTGATGTTCAGGTGGATGTTTTTTAATTCATGCTAAAATCACATATCTGCTATCACAAAATCCTGTGGTTTCACACCACAAAAATACTGCAGCAGAGTTCGCTGGGAAGACCTGCTTGTTATGTCTGCACCAGAGTTCGATTGACCGCTTTCACACCAGCAAAAATGAACCCAGGCAAACAGGCCAAATCAATTAGGTTAAGTGCGAAAGCACCCTTAGAAGTTTATGGTTAAAATTAGAGTCAGGTAAACGTTTGTGTTGGGGAAGTAGAGGAGAAGTAAGGAAATGTGTTTGTCGGTATGAACAGCATCACAGATATACTGTGTGTGTGTGTGTGTGTGTGTGTGTGTGTGTGTGTGTGTGTGTGTGTATGTATTTGTACTGTATGGACCAGTGCCAATGTGCTGACTCAACCTTTTCTCCCACAGGCCTCGCGGCAGTTTGATCAAGAGGGCAGGAAGAAATTTTTCACCTTGGACATGAATAACATTCTCCTAGAGTGAGTAGGACAGCTTTTAAATCACCGTCAGCCAAATCCCAGCTCACTCTTCTCCTCCCTTTCAGTCTTTCTCACTCATTTTCAGCAGATTTCCCTTGCTGCCTCTCCTGTGGTCTTTAGGTGTTTTGTTTTCTCTGCGTCTCTCATTGTCTATGTTAATGACATGCTTCTCATTTCCATTCCTCTCTCATTCTTCTTTATGTTCACCCTCCCCTCTGTTATCTTGTCTTTCTGTATCCCATCATCTTTTTGTCCCTTTCTATCGCCATAACTGTCCCTCCTCTTTATTTGTTAATCCCCTTTGTATCTCACAATCATGACTTATTCTTATTCTTCTTGCTCTTCCTCCCCCTCAGCATTGAGCTGCAGGTCCAGGAGCAGCCTCCTGATGTGCGTTCAGCCATCTACTCGCACATGGAGGCATTTGTGCCGTGCAACAAAGAAGCACTCCTCAAACGCATGAAGAAGCTCAGTCTCAACATCCAGGTGAGTAAGGTTTATCTGTAGAGGAAGATAGAAATCTCCTCAGTTTATATCGAGCTAGAATCAGACTCGAAAGCCCACTTCAGCCTTTGTGATTCCTTTGTGGTCTTTAAAAGGCAGGTCAAACCTCATCACAGCAAAAAAAAAGGTTAGAAGTTAGAAACACTATGGAACTATGAATCTTCACATTTTAGCATATAGAAGTATTTACAAATCAGTGAATTGATTTTGAGATTGTACGAGATCTGTTAATGTCATGTTCTGTGGAATTTAGATTTCTAGATTTCGTTGTCTAACCACTTCCTGTTTATGTGTGTTTATTTTTGCTGCATCATACCAGTGATTTTTATAGTCCCTTGTGGTTTATCTAGCCACACACGCAGGCTCATCTGTGACCAAAAAATATTAGCTATTTGGGGATTTTTTTTTAAGCACAAAAAATCAGGGAAGCAACAAAATACCATTCCAAGGGTTTCCTTCAAACTCTGTTTTCTGTTTTGCACAACACATTTGCATATTTCTGAGCATTTTAGCTGCTTCGTTCAGCCTCTGTAGTCTAACCCTTAACTGATCGTCTGTAGTTTCTCCACATTATTTGTGCCTTTTCATGTAGCTTTTAATCCCCAGCCGTCTTCACTGCTTCAGTGGTTAATGTGCAGGGATCTCAGTGTAGGCTGCCACTGAAAACAGGTTTCCAAATGTCTTTTGTCATGGAACATTAAAGTAGCATTGTTGACAAAATACATCAAGATACTCCCACACTCTCTCCCTCTTTGACGCTTTCTCTTGGTACCTCTGCGCCTTTTCTGTTTTCCTTCTGCAATCTCTTTTTACCTTTTCTGTTTCTTCCTTCTTTCCCCTTTTCTTTCTTTTTCTTCTCTCCCATTGTTCTTCTGATTCATTTTTTTCCTGCTCGCCTCACTCTGACTTCAATTTCCTCCCTCCTCCAACTTTTTTGTTTTCCCTACCTTTCGTTCCTGTTGTGCTCCCACTATCTCTGTCTTCCTCTGTCCTTAATACACCCACCCCTTCTTTCTCTCTAAGGACGATCGACTACGGGCGCCGCTGTTGAAGCTGAAGCTGGCGGTGTGCAGTGTGATGCCAGAGCAGATAGCCAGATACAACATGGACTGCATGGCTAAGGTTGCAAAGTAAGTAAATCCTTTTTTGTTTCAGAAGAAAGACAAGTAAGAAACTAAGCCGGTGAGAAGATTCTCCCTGACTTTTAAGGCTGACATTTATCTAAAAAGTTGGACAGTTGGTCTCATGTTTAGTTCTTTGTTTACAGAAAAGGTATGCTTTTAAGGACAGCATCACATTTGTTTTTAAATTTGAATTTTAGATGACATATATATTTAGAAAGCATTTGTGTCTACATAATTATTTCTGTAACTGGACCCTACACCTACAAGAATGCAGTATTGATTGTTAAGGTTTACACAATAAAGTTTATATATTACTATGTGGGTATGTGTCCTGCAGGCAGCAGTCAGAAGAGGGCGATAAGAACGGCTCAGAGGAGGAAGATGAGGAAAAACCTGGGAAAAGGGTGATGGGCCCGCGGAAGAAGTTTGTCTGGGATGACAAGCTCAGGTAATGATCCGGGACTGTCATGCTGGAATAGCTGGCTGGAAGGCATGCTGTGTGTTTGTGGTGCTGCAGGTTTGATTTAGTATCAAGGCCTCAAAAGTCTTGAAAATGAATGAGGGGAAAAAATAGCAAGAGTCATATTATGTATTCTGCTATAAACTCTTAGGATTAATACTCTTCACTCTATCATACATAGAAATCGGTCCCATGAGACCTTTTAAAACAATACTCCACTGATTTAGCTTTGTACCCCTATGACGATGTCTGACTCACGATGGACAATTACAAAAAATTATCAATAATCGAAGCAGCAAAACCAGAGAAATCGTCTTTTTTGTTCCGCTCCTGCTTCGTCGTGGCGCCTACATTACCCACAATGCAACTCAACCTTTGACAGTTTGGTCAGAGATTTGGGTTACCTATGCTAGCCTCTGACCAAACCAAGTCTGTTTTTAGGGCCACAAAAACTGACTTTGATGTGTAAAATGTGCATGAACGTGGAGACTGAGTAAAGAATTAGTGTCCTAATGAAATGATAAAAACCATGAGACTGACTTGCAGATTCTTTTTAATAATCATTCATTTTCATAACAGCTTCCATATTTCTCAGGAAAGATGTTTTTACACAGTTATTATTACCTCTGACTCCCTGAAGAATAACTCTTAAGTCTCCTCCATCGTTACGTGCTCAACACCTGCAGCCTAATCTAGATTTCACTATTGAATTATTTGTGTTGAACTGAACATTTGTGTTTGTGCAGGAACCTGCTGTGCAGCTTGGTGCGAGTGAAGCTGAGCTGCTATGAGATGGAGAACCAGTGCTCTCTGTCTGTGGAGGACTACCTCAAGGCCTTCTTAGATAATGAGGTCAAACCACTATGGCCCAAGGGCTGGATGCAGGCCAGGTCTGTGTGTGTGTGTGTGTGTGTGTGTGTGTGTGTGTGTGTGTGTGTTGTGTTTGTCCTTTTGCTAAAGTATTCTTTATATGTAACAGCTGTTGAAAAAAGTCCTTCACGGAGAAACTTCCTTCAATTTCTCCAGGGTGAGAACAGTGGAGTTAACCTTAAAACTAGTTTTTAGTTAAAAACCATAAAGGTAAGAGTGAGATGCCACAGTCCTGGCTGTTTATACATCACTGTTCATAGTAGCATTAGTTTAGTTAGTTGGTCAATATATGTTCATTTCCCATTAAACCAAGTTTGTTGTAAATAGCAGCCAACCATTTTTTGGTTAATTTATTAATTTCTGTATTGTTTCTACTGCTCTTACTAGTTTCTTGTTAGTGAGTGGGTTTTATTTTATGTCCTTGATTAACCTTGTGTACAGCAGCTGTACATTATGTAGACACTTAATCATAAAGTGTGTGTGTGTGTGTGTGTGTGTGTGTATTGAAAGACATGTTTCAAGATGCAAATGCTTTAAATTGCATACACAACTGTGTACTTATACAGGGGTTACTCAGCAGAAGTAACAGTAATCAGGTGTTTAAGAAGAAAATCTTGCTGTGTTACAACACTGACAAACAATAGTTTGCTAGAAGCTGAGGTTGTTGATTGTCTTTTTTTTTCATTTTGTTTCTTTATTTTTAAGGACAACTCTCATTAATCAACTTTTCTGTAAATGTGCCAGTGTTAGCCTGCTCGCTAATTTTGAGCTGCCACTCTTATCCTCTGGCATGTACACTGTGTTTCTTATCTCTGTGTGTTTCCTCTGCTCAGGATTCTGTTGAAGGAAAGTCTTTCCGTTCACAGTCATCTCACTGGAAACCTGTAAGTATTTACTTTATCTCACACAGCTCAGGTTTCCTGAATAACACTAACCACTCAGGGATTTCTCCAAGACTGGGCTTGAATGCAAAATGTAAATAGAAAAGGCTGAATATTTGCTGGCATTTTTCCACACAGAGTCAAGAGGAGAGTGGTGCCTGGGCCCAAGGCCAAAGCCAAGGTGAGTGACTGCTCAGATCTGGTACTGTATAATATCAAAAAATATTTAAAAAACTGATTATTTAAAAATGTTTTTATAATAATTTAATCTTAACCCATTTACCGAACAGCGTTCTTTCATGTAGCAACAATATAATAGACTCAGTGCCTCATAATGTATGTTGGCTGCTAGTATAATATTTGCTCAGTTCTGAAGACAGAATTGCTATTTAGCATTAAGTTGATTTTCTATGATAAGACTGAAATGGATATACAGTATTTGATGTCTAAAGTAGTCCTATTTTAGTATTTCCATGCTGGAGGCTTGTTTAATCATTGTGTATTTATCAAGACAAAAAGTTGCATGTAGGAGTTTACAGTAACTGGGGAAATTAGAAATAAAGGACTGGTTCTCTCTGCTTTTGAGGTAAATTTGAGAATTTACAGTATGTTTCAGACTACTGACCATGTTTCTTCTGTTCTTTAGGAGGGTCTTTGGATCCACAAACCACCTCTGACTATGACCTCCACCCCGTCTATTCCCACCTCTACATCCGCTCTGACCTCCAACCGCCAGCCTGTCTCCTCCTCCTCGCCCTCAGAGCCCATCTGTCTGTCAGACTCTCTGGATGAGGATCTGACTGCTCCCTCTCTGGACTCCATCTCCCACGCATTGGCCCTCCTCAGCAATGCGTCCAAGGGCTTGGGCCCCTCAGACAGCCCCTTGTCGCCCCCACCCCTACAAATGCCCACTTCCTCTCCCCCCCCTGTCACCCCTCACTACCCCTCAGCTTCTCAGCTCTCTGCCTCGGTTGCATCAACAACGCAGCAACATTCCCTGTCCAAGGTGGAGACCAGTCAGCTGGCAGCTGTGTCTGCTGGGAACTTAACAACAACAACGCTACCGACCTCCTCTTCTACCTCCTCTTCCTTGTCTCTTACTGTCGCCTCGATGGCTCGTGTGCAGGCAGCAGGCCTGTCGCTGGCCTCCAGGACTGCAAATGGTCCCTACGGCCTGATCAAAGCAACTGGCACCATGGGCTCAACCCAGACTCAGAGACTTGTTACCATGGCATCGCCCAATCACAGGCCAAGCTTGGTGATTGCCGGGAGTGGCAAGATGCATCCACACCCCTCCCCATCGCCTCCGAAGCAGCGGCCTCCTCCCACGGCTTCCCCTCTGCTGCCCCCCCATCAGAAGGGCTTTGTCAGCCCGGTGGGGATGCTGGGAACTATGGGAGCCCCTCAAGGACTGGCCAAGAGCAGTGCCAAGGCCAGTGGCATCAGCAGCAACGGCAGCGCCGTCAGCAGCACCATCACACCTTCTTCCTCCCCCTCCACTCAGTCCCGCTCTATCTCCACCACCCACCCTGGCCTGCAGTCCTTCTGCCCTCCCTCCCCAGTGGCCTCCTCGCCGTCCCCCACCTCCCACACCTCACACTCCTCTCAAGGTAAATCCCACACACACCACCACCACCAGCTCAACTTCATCACGCCCATGCAGGCCACCCTCACCAAGTCCTCCCACAGCAGCAACTCCTCTCCCATCATCAAGCTCACCCCTCGGCCTCCTGCGCCCACCCCACCTCCCTCCTCCTCCCCCTCCCCGACATCCTCGCCCTCACACCCGCTCTCCCACCAGATGATGTCCAGCCAACAGCAGCAACACCAGTACTCTCCCAAAACCCCCAAAACTTTCCGCCCCCCCTTTAGTGTATCGGGCAGCGGGCAGGTGAAGCAGACGCAGGGCAGCTGCAGCTTCGCAGGAGGCCAGAAAGCTCAGTCCACCACGAGCAACAGTAGCATCAACCACACCTCCAACAACAAGCTATCAGCTGTCTGCAGTCACCCAGACAAAACTCCCTCGTCTTCTGCTCCTTCAATCTCAGCCAATCACGGGCAGAGGCAGAGGATGGTGGCCGGAGCTAACCAGATCTCAAAGGCAGGAAATGGTTGGGCGGCCTCAGGAACTTTGGCCACATCCTCCACAACGTCACACCTCTCACAGGTTAGTTTCTTGGGAACAAGAAGAATATTGGACAAACGCATGTTGTCACAGTTCTGAGTAACAAACTCTGATCACACTTTTCATTGCCTCTTGTTTCCGCAGGTATCCACAGCAGGCACTTCCCTCCTGGGCAACCCCTCCGCTCTGCCCCTGGGCTTTGGGATGTTGGGAGGCCTGGTGCCCGTCTCGCTGCCCTTCCAGTTCCCCCCGTTGCTCAATTTCAGCCCTCCAGGAGGCCCAGGGGCCGCTGGCATGGGCTCAGCCCCCAGCTCCAACTCAGGATACCCCCTAGCACAGAGCGACCTAATGGGTGAGTGGGCACACAGCTCGTTAAAGCATGATTTGTTGCTTACCATTATACCATTTCGGAGTTTAGTGCAGTTTTGAAAGCCCAAAAATAAAACAATTTAGGGGGAAGCACTTGTGTAAGGCCCTTTTACAAAACACATATGGACAACACAGAACAGACACAGTATTATCTTTTTCTTTTTTCCCCTTTTTTTATAGAGAAATAACTGCAACATTTTTCAGAAAAATAGCAATTATATATTTTGTGAAATCATTCATCCTTGTGTGAAGCACGTTTACTCTTAGAGGAGGATGTTTATAAAGAAGGATAGACAAAATAAGTAGGTACAGATTATCTGGACAGGGGACTAAAAGTGATAAATAGTAACCATTTACATATTCATAAGTCATAGTCTTTATATTTTAATTCCAGCCTCTGTGTGTTTGTATGCACTCATAATGAAGTATACCAGCAGTACCTCCACTGTGCCTGCTTTGCTCCTCATCTCTCGCTGTGACCCTCTCACCCTGACTCCATTTTGTTTTGTTTTTAAACCTCCGTCTCCCTCCTTTGTTCTCTCCATCTTTTGTGTCCACCTCTGTCATCTCAACCTTTTGTACTTGTGTGCCTCGTTGCCACTTCACTTTGATCCTCTCCCCTCTTTTGTTGCTGGTCTCCCATTTTAACACCCCCCCCCCGCGTCATCTTTTCCATATTCTCCCTTATTGTTGTTGTTTCCTTCTTCCCTCTCATCTTCCCTCCATCTCTCCTCAGATCTGTATAAGAGTCTCCAGTCAGGGTCGCAGGCTGCCCTACCTCCTCACTTGCAGCTTGCTTTCTCAGGTAATCTGCATTCCTCCTCCACTTTGTCCTCCCTCTCTCTCTCTCCATCTGTCTGTGTCAAGTCGACCTGCCGTTGTCTGCTCAGCTGCTCTGTAACTTTCTGCTTGTTTCAGTATATTTGGTGTTTGGCATGCCTCTGGTTTGCCCTCTGTAGTTGTAGCACAGTAGACGCATGTTGTAAAGCTATTGAAGTTATTCTGAGATTTTTCTGTAGTTAGCAGAATACACAGTGAGGGTTCAGTTGTACAGATGGTTCTTTGGTTTGAGAGCAGCAATCTGATTACCATATGAAACTGCAGTGTGGGTGTGATTTGTCTGAATTATGGAAAACGGAAAACATTTGCAAGCTTATGTCTCAGGGACATTTGGTTTGAATTTCTGTTAACTATAAATGTTTGTTGCTTTATCTGTGGCTGATTTCAGTTGTAGTTGTAGCTGTAAACACAGATTTACAGCTCACAGTCCAGTCCCACCAGAATTACTCATGGCACTCAGGTCAAAGAACCATCTGAACATCTAAACCCGGAGACACAAACTCAAACACGGCTCACCCTGTTTGACAGTAGCTGCCTTACCAGCATCAGCAGCAGCCTGTTGCACCAGCTCACCACATGATGAACCTCAAACTCTACACTGATTATTATAATGAAGTTAATTTGACACTAAAGCCATGTCTTTGGTCAGTTACATCTCTGCGATTAAAAAGTGCATCTTAAATAACGGAATGTTGTTTGTTTGCAACAAACCTAAATATTTTCATCTTCTGTTTATATAAGAAGGCAAAAACCAAATTACATGAACAAATATCAATCCCCAATCTAATACCTGCTCCAGCAAATAATGTCCAGGTTAACACGGAGACATGTCAGCTATCTTAAGTTGTAGGACAGTTTGCTGCCAGGTCCGTGAAACAGAAGATTATTTAATTTTATGAAATGTATCCGACACGCTAACGGTTATTCAACAAGACTTTGTAACTAAAAAGCAGTGGGTATAAGGTTGAAGGATCCCTTACATTTGGTTATTTAAGAATTGGGACCAAGATGTGTACTGATCAGGACATTTAACAGTTGAAAAATAAACTTGTCAGTTCTTTCTGGTGGAGAAACTATGTAATACAGACACTGTTTCCTGTCACCTCAAGCATGTCTTTGGCATGTCTGTGCTGCAGTTTCAGAAGGTTTTTTATTGATTTTATCATCAATAAACCAACAAACTAGAAACAAATATAATACTCGTTTATCAGACATATGCACACACATACATGAGCACAATTACTGTGCTTTCAAAGAAAACGACAAATAACTAAATAAATAAACAAATTAATTGTCTATTTTAATAATTGCTAACTTATTCAAGTCACTTTTAAAGCAAATGATATAACTTTGATAGTTTCAGGTTGTTAAATGTGAGAATGTGCGGCTTTTCTTGGTTGGACATTATAGTAAATAGAATATTTTTTGTTTTTTGGCTGTTGGTCAAAAAAAAAAAAAACGATATTAAAAGGGGCATTTTGCAGTTTCTGATGAACAATTATTTGAGAAAATAATCTGCAGATTAATCAGATTAATGAAGATGATCTGTATTTCGAGCCAAATAATAAAATTATAGTCGTAATAAAAACAATACAAATAAATAAAAGCAATAGAAAAAAAAGGAAGAAAGATGATCATATAGGCCTTCAACCTGAGAGTAAATGCTCAGACATGAGTAGGTATTCAAACTAGTCGGTAAATGTTTTGAAGATCTTGTAAAAGGTGAAGCCTTTTATTGCATGTTGGATATAGTCAAACGTTCCATGATGGAGGCCATCTTTAATACAGAGAGTGGGCTGAAGGTTTACGTTGAAATGGTGCAGCATGCTGTCAGATGATTTACTCTTATCTGGATGTCAAAGTTGTTAAAAATCTCATTCCCCTCCACTCAGATGCGAACCAAAGCCAGGGTGGAGACATGAAGAGGAAATCCCACTGACCAATAACAGCGCAGGACATCACAGCCTCCTGGACACCTCCACCAATAGGAATCTTCACTTTGATTGACTGACACGGTGACGTGGTATGAGGGGGCGGGGTTTCCACTGCCTCTTTTAAAATGGACCTAAAGGAGAATCAGTTTATCCTCGCTACACGTGGCAATGATGAATTAATTTAACTGTATTTTCTAATGAACCGGGTATGAGAACAAGATGGTGTGAATGACGAGAAAACTTATTTTTTGTTCAGCTTATTTTTGTCAACATGTTTACATATGACCGACCTTGATCACTGTGGAATGAGTGTGAGCGAGGTGGTGGTACAGATGAGAGTAGTAATACGCTACGTAATATAATTTGTATTTAAGCTTATGTGGAATAACCGGACTCTTGCTCTTGCAGTACAAAAAGAAAAAAGAAAAACAGACCGAGTAATGAATTTTTATTTTTCTGTCTTTTGTCTCTGATGTGGGAATAGTCGCGTCTGTAGAACTTTTACTGTTGGTCACCTCTGCTCCCACAAATGACTGTTAAGTAGTAGCTTAAATTAATATTGATAAATTATTTGTAATTTACACAGGGACAAAAACATGTTATGATGACGTGTGTGTGTGTGTGTGTGTGTGAGAGAGATAGAGAGAGAGAGCGCGCGGTGAGGTTGATTTGAATGTGCGTATGTACATAAAAAAAAACACAATATACTGTTAATTTCTTTCCAGATTACTCTGTATGAATGGGTAAAGACGTGTATCCCCTTTTCACAATAATGAGCGAGTGTAAGTTTGATGCCCCTCTCTTGCTCAGTGTGTTTTTGGTGCTGTTTAATCACACTGGACCTTTTCTGGAAAAAAGACTTGAATTGAAAAAGTTTTGGGCTCCTCTTCTGGAGAGGGGAGCCGCCTGTGAGAGAGGGGAGAAACGTCAAGATTGTAGCCTACTTGAATTGTTTTTTTTTTTGTGAGTTAAGAATTTTTTTTTATTATTTACTTTCTCTGCTTATTGACTCAAACCAACTTAATATAACACAACGCCTTAGTTTATATTGAAAAAGTATGAAAAAGATCTATGCAGGACTGTAAAACGCTCAATGCAAAAGTGCAAGTCGTCGCTTGGCTTTCAACCTCTACTCAACTTGTCAGTGCATTTCTGGAGTTGTGAATGTTTGTAGATGTTATTATGTCACTTGAGACTCCTTTTTTCCCTGGTGTGTTCAGACAGAGCGCATAGTGAATTTTAGAAGCGGGGCGCTTGCTTACGATGGAAAGACGTGGTTAGGTGCAAGTTTGCCCTGGTGTAGAAAATGTTTGAGCAAAGAGATGGCCCCTTTTGCCAGATTCGTGTCATATATCACATATTGTGTAAACTGTAATTACGAGCAGGAAAAACCATACACGTTAAGCCTCAAACTTGTAATTCTGTGTCTGAGCTATCAGGAGTTTCTGACACTGTTAGCAAAATGGCTGCAAATGCACCGGGGACTGCCCGTTGTTCCTCAAACCCCAATAGTCCAAAAAATGTCCCATTGGACGGAAAGCCCATTTGTCCGACTGCCCGTTTTCCCGAAAACAACGGCCCATTGCTCTGAAAACACACACACTCCCTGCTGTTGTTCAGTGGGGACCCCCTCAAAACTTAAGTGTGCTTTTTAGGTCAAATTATATATTTTTAATTAAATTATGGATAGGCGACGGGAGCAGGCAGATAGTTAGTAAAGAAGAAGAAACAGTTAGGGTCAGGTGTAAAATGGCCTCTCCAATCAGCCTACATGACCGGGCGTGCACCAACTGAGGTTAAACTCTCACGATTTGACTCCGACATTGGAAATCTGTCTGCGACAGTATAAGGACAGAAAATTTTAAGTATAAAATCCCAGCCAATTCAGCACCATGGACAGGGCCGGCAGGAATAAAAGAGCTGGGGAGTGCGCACATCCACCTACAATCAGATAAGTGACGATATGTAGAAGGAAGCCGATTGACATTAGCTGCGTAGCCAATTTAACAGTCGGTTGGCCGCGCAGCCAACAACAAGCTTACAAGGCGTAGGGAGATAAAAGCTCAACGCTTAACAGCAACATTGTGTCCGGCCAATCTGCTCCTACAAATGGGCTTTTCTGTCTCTGCTGTGAACGTTTCTGCAGGGAGAGTGTGTATTTTGGAAGCAGTGTGCCATAGGAGCACTGAGCGTTTATTTTTCGAGGTTAACGGGCTGTTGGACAAACAGGCTTTTGGTCTTCCTGACAATTGGGGTTTCAACTGAATGTGTCAGAACAATGGCATGGCCACCAATGCACCTCCACTGTAATAACATCCAAAACTAAAACACTAATATAATATATTCAGCAAATTTTAACAGGAGTTGTACACTGTTTGTATCTAGGTTCACTTGGCAGTGAACTGCTATAAATACGCCACACAACAAAGTAAGCTCATTTAGCCCCCTGTAGCTGGTGAACCATCGTGATAGTTTAGTGAACACTCCCGAGTCGGAGTAGCGGGTGTTGTTTCTGCGGACAGTGCCTGAACGCAGCGCCCGGGACTTTTATTAATCGACTTCATAAACATACAGAGATGAGAAGATTAAGGAGGCTAGAGGGAAACAACAAAAAAAAAAAAGAAACGTTTTTCGGCGAGTTCAGAGGCTGAGTTGAACACAAAACAGGCAAACGGTCGAAACGCAGCGACCGTGTCCATGGAAACCGTTGGAATGGAACAGCGCCGGAATGGAACAGCGCCGGGATGGAACGTCCGTCGACAGCGAAGGCCTGTGCGGCCCGCGGCGGCACTGGCTTTGTTGGACGTGAATCAACACGAACGCTTAGATTTCGAGGGCAAGAACCCCCCCCCACCCCACCCCCCCATCGCCGTCTGCCTGAACACACCTGTAGAGATACCTTCCCTCTGCTGAATACCTCCGTTAACAAAACCGTTCTTCCTGGGTCTCTCTGTGCTCCTCCGACTAGTTCCCCACCCTCCTCCGTGTGTGTGTGTGTGTGTGTGTGTGTGTGTGAGTGTGTGAGTGACTGACCGGCTGCACCGGGAACGGCGCCAAAGATTGTTCTGTAGCTCACTTATATTAGATGGGGTGTTGCTGGTCAGTGTGTGTGTGTGTGTGTGTGTGTGTGTGTGTGTGTGATTATTCCCCCCCCCAAATGTAAACCCATGAGTGTCAACGTGTGGTTCTTCAGGATGTCATTGTGAAGTCATGTGACTGGAGCAGTGGGTGACATCTTATAAATTGTGCTTTCTTTTTTTTGGGGGGGGGGGGGTGTTGGGGGAGGATATAAACAACATTTCGTGGTTAACTGGTTACTTCATTTGGTCTTTTGTAGATTATTTTTGTGTGTCAATTATGAAATTAAACAAAAAACAGGTGGTTTTCATGATGACTCTTCTGGACTTTTTTCTTTCTTCAAACACACATGTCCCTTCCTCGATGATTACGTGTCGATGTTTTAAATGAACCACTGCTGTGCCTGGGTGTTCTTGTACATTCTCCTTTAACACCTGCAGCCCCATGCTCACATGCTTTTCATTCATTTGCTGGAGGTAATGTTGGGGGGGGCAGGAGCATCAGGTGAAATGGAAACACCTGTGAATCCAGGTGTGAAAGGAGGCTTTGTCATCCTGGTCTCCCTGTTTCGTTTGGTCTCACTTCCTCCTAAAGGAAAGTCTTTTAACTCCTAAACCTTCAACAGCGAGATTGGCGCTGGGGCCCCGGTGGTCATCGGGAGTCGTCAGCCTCCAGGTAAGGGCCACGTCTGTGTTTGGTGCAGCCAGATAAGGCTGGTGATGAACAGTTTGCTTTTTCTCAACGATACTTTCCCACTTCTCTGTCTGTGGCACCCAGCACTAAGCCCGTTGGTTCCTTCTGAAGAAGTAAATCTTTAAACTGGTAAGTTTTATTTGTAAAAAAGTTCTTAAAACGGCACGGGCACTGTAGTTTTCAACTAATGTTAGTCTGGACTAAATAGAGGAATATTTTCAGCAGTTCATAGTTTATACATGTTAGGTGCTCTAGTGAGTATTTGGAATGTATGTCGACTCAAAATGTTTATTGTAATTCATTCATATTATAGAAATCACATGATATCATACATAATAAACATGGGGTTAGAATAAAATAAGCAAGAAATAGATAAAAAAAAAAAAAAGAGATGGCTGGTTATCAACAGTAGAACAGAAGAAGGATCTCTGCAGCGCTGTGGAGATTCTTGAACGCCCTCAGCTGCCTGCGATGATACAAGTGTAGCCTTTCCTTCATCACCACGATGGTAGTGTGTGTGTGTGTGTGTGTGTGTGTGTGTGTGTGTGGACCATGTCAAGTCCAGGGTCCACGTAGATGCTCACTTTCTTTTATCAGGGTCCTGTTGATCCTGAGTGTGTAGAGGATCCTCTGCCTCTCTCTTCTGAAGTCCACCACCATCTTCCAAGTTGTTGTCCTGACACCATGGTAACGGCACCTCCACCTCATCCAGATAGGCTTTCTTGTTGCCGTTGGAGAGCAGGAGTCCTCCTCTCCTTGCACGATGTGAGGAGATGGAGAGTGGGCGGCCCTCGGCGGTCAGATCGCCTGCTTCAGTTGCGCCAGCACTAGTCACGATGGTATCCGTGCTCTCAGTGTTGGCGCTCACACTGCTGACCTCAAATCACGCACGGAAGAGGTTTAAATCTTCCACCGGGGAGTCCACATCAGCCGAGGTGTGCGTTCGTGCTCTACAGTCCGTGATCGTCCGACCCAGTGCAACAGTGTTTTTCATAGATTTGGGACAGATCATTTGTAGAATCAATTCATTGCTGGTTTTGGCATTTCACTGGAATGGTTGAGTAATAAATATATACAATATCATCAGAATTATCTTTAAAGTCGAGTGAGAGCGGTTTTGAGTCAACTGTGGTGTAACTAGCATCACACAGTTCAGTCCTTTTTGGATTTTAAAAAGTTTGAATGTGTCAACAGGAAACTAGTGCAGCAACTAACAATTATTTTCATTATCGATTCCATTTTTTTTTTTTTTTTTTGTGCATAAAATTGTCCATTAGTCAAGGTGACATCTTCATATGTCGTGTTTGGCACGACCAACAGCCTAAAACCCAAATATTCAATTTACAATGATAGAAAATAAAGAAAAGCAAGAAATCTTTATTGAAAGACTGAAAACAGCAGTTTTTTGAATTTTTGCTTGACAGTATTTGATTATGAAAATAGTTCCAGATTATCATTCTATTAATTGAATAGTTACAAGAAACAACTTACATTTGCCTGAATGTTGCATTATTTGCTATATATTTGAAATGATTTTTTCTGAAATTAGAAATCATTAGAAATTGAATATTCTTGCACAATGTTACAAGCAAACTATGAAAGTATGAATGTAATATGAGTCAAAACGTCAAAACACCCATGAGATTGAGACCGAGATAACAAAAAAAAAAAAAAACCAAGACCAGATTCTGGTCCAGCCCCGTGGGAAACAAACCAAAACAGCGTCATAGCTACAATGAATATGCTTTATTTTCCTTTTACAAAAACAAACAAACAAAAATTACCGTCTAGAAATACAGGTATACAAGAAATAATATGATGGGAGTATTTGCAGTTGAATGCCTGGTTGTCAACAGCCAGCTGAATAATAAAAATAAACTAAAAATGAGTTAACAACTTGATGATAAAGCTTCCAACCAAATGAAATCCCGTGCAGTGCATAAGTTCCCGTAATAACTTGAGTACTAAGCCGTCACCTGTGAGCAGTCACAGGGAGAAGCGTCTCAGTACAAACACAATTATGGGAAATGCAGCTGCCGAACTCCGCTTCTCATGTAGTTAATCAAACTGGAATACTGATTTTGACCCAAAATGGTTATGAACATAGACGTACACAGTGGATATGATATGAAGCACAGCAAAAATGAAAAAAACAAACAAAAGATTACATGTTGAATATCTCGTTGATGTACTTGTCACATCTCATTTTTCTTTTTCACGTCTGTAATGAAATCCTTCCCCCGCTTATGTTCTTATTTAGTGTCTAAGGCACTTTTAAAGAAACATACTGTTACATTTGAGGAGAAGGGCAAAGGAATCTGCTGTAGACAGCCATCCTAATCTGCATATCCCGAATAAAGAAAAAGACTAAATAAAAGTAGAGTTGATGGATGGATATTGGTACCCTGGCGTGTAGTTTTAACACTGTAGTGGTTTAACTGTTGAAGCGGCTGCTGTACTTCAAGCCCAGCCTCACTTCACCTCGCTAAAAATGCTATTAAAGGAACTTGGGCTAAAATTGCAGGGAAATAAAAAAAGAAACAACTTATTTTCGGACAACCTGTTACCTGTGAATACTAAGTGCTTGATCAGGGCTGTCGGTAGTCTGAAGAGTCGGGCTTCAACTCTCAAAATCATGGCACAAACCAGACCTAGTTGGTTAATTACCATGTGTTGCCATTACATTCAAGTCCCAGAGCTGCTGTAAGGTTTAATACAGACCCTGTCTGTTCACCCAGCCGCTTTTCTTAGTGGATTCCTAAAATCAGAAAGACACTTGGAACCAACTGAATGAAAAGCTATTCTGTCTGTTTCACAATGAGAAAAAAAAAAGATTTTAAACTTTAGCCAGCATGGCTGAGAAGTCCTTTTAAAGAGCTTTTTATTCCACACCTTCCTTGTCAAAACCACTTGGGTCAGAGATTCAGGTGTTATGTTAGCAGCTACTCAAGCACAGATGAGTAGTGGGATACAGACTCACTCCACACCCTGGATGATTTTACAGGACTAATGGACCTCATGGTGAGATTGTTAAGCGGATTTACTATCCAGTCAGCCAGAAAGGACTCCATGTTTGTTTTGTATGACAAAAGAAAAACATTATTTTATATGAAAACAATGAAATGTAACATTAATATGAACAAATAACTAAAAATGACACTTTAATTTTGTGTTGTGTTGCCTACCGTTAAGAAATACAATAATAACTTGGGATATGGGTTAAAAAAACAGTCAGTTCCCTTTTTTCTCAGCACTTTAAGGACTTCTCATCCATGTTTGCTTAAAAGGTTAAATGTTAAGTATTTTTTGATCATGCAACAGACTGAATACCTTTTTCATCCAGACGGTTCAAAGAGTCTTTGAGGACTTTTAAAATGCTTTCAGAACAACGGTTAGTGTTGGTAAAATACCTTTTGGGTTTCCAAATATTGGCAGGTGATTATTTGTTTTAGCTCTGTGACTCTAATGTAACAATAATACAAGTTGGGGCTAGGCACAAATACTGAGATGTAGTAAGAAGATGACTATATTTAATCTGTCTCCATTTCTAATCAAACTACATGTTTTACCTAAGCTCTAACCATTTAGTGTCACATTGAAAACGTGGACTGAGCGTAACTTTAGTGCTTCCAGTAAGAGCTCCCTGTTGGTTTCCAGTTTAAAAAGTTCAAACATCCTCCTGTGCAGTTCTGTGCATTTTCCAGCATCTTTGCATTATTTGCAGCTCGTGCCAATCCACAGTAGAGAACACTAAAAACCCAACAATGTTCCCAATGGTCAACAATACAAAACGGGTTGTGAGCTGTGAGATTCCCAGTTAAAACCCAGCGAGACATTCGTTTACTAAATGTTGAGATGAAGCAACTGAGAAAATAAAATACCTTTTTTTTTCTTTTCTTTTTTTCTTCACAGTAATACTTTAAATTCCGAGTCCATGTTTTTCAGTTGCATGTCCCGAGATGTTAGTCGTTGCTGTAGTGTGGAAGCTGAACAAACAGTCTGTACATCAGAGGGGAGACTCATGCAACAAAAGCAGCCGGTCCGAAGGTCACAGTGACCTTGGCTTTGGGCTTTTCCATTTTGAGAGGACAGTCAGTTTGAACACTGGGAGGAGGGAGTGTGTCAGGCAAGAAATGGTTTTTACACAACTAGTGAGCAGAACACTTATAACAACACCAGAGTGAAATACGTTTCCTCGTAGTCTTGCATTTCCAGTATGGAGTGCGTTCACATACGTTACATAATAGATGTGTGTGTACACCTCACAGCCTCCGCCTACATCACACACGCAGAGTTTCATGTGTATAAAAAGCACTTTGCACCTATGCATACTTTCTCAATAAGCTGAGTAGATAACTTCACGCCTGATGGGAGGGGGGGGGTGTTACATTAGGACGCTGAGATGATACATGGCCGAGAGACGAGCCAGGACTAGCAGCTTGCCAGAGGAGAGCAGAGTAAGGCAGAATTGTCCATTTGCCCCTGTGACTCTCCGGGACTGGAGGCTTCACGTCGGGGGAGGGCGGTGGAGTTTCCCTGCAGTGTTGACTGATACAAAAAGGGCAGAGATGTGCTGCCGGGCGCACTCCGCCCAGCTGTAGCAAAAACAGCTCATCGCTCCAATCTTCTGTCCAGTCAGTGGTGTAAAAATGAATAAAGACAACGGTGACGCCAAGGAGGTTTTGGGGAAAACTGGGCGCAGGTGGATGAGGTGAAGGTGGGTGGTGATGAGGGGAGGGGAGGGGAAACGCGAGAATTGGGGGGGGGGGGGGTGTCGCTGTGTTTACTCGGCATTGGAGGTCTGCGTCTCGTTGAAGTCGCCAGCGCGGCTGTCGGCGTCGTCGTCGGACATGTCGACCGAGGCACCGTCCAGGTTGAGGTTGCGTCGGCCCGAGCGGCTGGAGGAGAAGCTGCTGACCGGACCGCCGCGCCTGGTTAGAACCAAGTGACAGCTTAAACCTCTGCTGCTTTTAAGGAGTAGTTCAACAAGTTGGGAAAGTCACTAATGTGCTTTCTTGAGTGGGGTGAGAAGATTGAGTCCTCTCTAATGTCTGTAATCAGCTCAGCATCAAAAACTGGAAGCAGAGGAGGCAGCTAGCCTGTTAAAATATGTCTACCAGCACCTCTAGAGCTCACTAATTGAACACTGTTGAATCTTGTTTGTTTAATTCGTACACAAACAGAAATGTAAACACGTGAAGTTATATGCTGGAACTATTTCTTGGCAACAAGCTACCGGAGGCAGTGAAATAGTTTGCAGCACGTAACTCCCTGTGAAACCACAACTTTCTTGTTTTTATATATCTGTTTGGGTACGAATTAGATGGCTCTTAATTTGTGAAAATTAGAGATGTTGGTACACATTTCTGAACTTAACACAGAGACAGACTAACTGTTTTGTCAGTTTCCAGGTTTTATGCTAAGCTAAGCTAATTGCCCACTGGCTCTAGCACCATATTTAGAGTGGCATCGATCTTCTCATCTCAGTCTTGGCAAGAAAGCATATAAACCTATTTCCCAAAATGTCAAACTATTCCTTTAACCAGACATCATAACACAAGTAAGATAAGCCTTGTAACAATACTTACAACTTTTAAATTAGACAAATATATCAGAATAGAACCATCTCTAACAGTCCTCCTCGTACCTGAGGCGGTTCTTGAGGGAGTTGACCTCCCGGGTGAGACCCTCGCTGGCCTCGGTGGCGTCGTCCAGCTCCCTCTGCAGCTTCCTGCGGGAGGCGTTGGCCCTGGTGGCCTCCTCCTCCGCCTCCTCCAGCTGACGCTTCAGCTGCTTCATACGAGAGTTGGCTTTCTCCATCTGACAGGAGGACGGACACATGGAGACGGTGAGAGGTTGTGGGTGGCTGAAAAACCATCCTCAGTAAAAATGTATCTTTCCATGCGTGCCACTTTGCTTTTCATGAGTCAATACCTGCTCCTTGTACTGGTCAGCATGTCGACGCTCATCCTCCACCTGCATCATCACCTCCTTCAGTTTCTTCTCCGTACGACGGACGATTTTGTTGGCTGCTGCTCTCTCCCTGGAAGTTAAAGAGAAAAAAGTAAGACAAGCTAATTTCTTACTGTATTAGCCAACTTTATGTAATTAAAGGTGCTAGGAGCACCTACCACCATTAATGTTTTAAAATGATTTACTGTGGTTAAAATTAATGTTAATGAACATTTAGACATATCCCAATGATGTTTCATAACCCAAATGGCTTCAAAATGTCCTCTGTAACAAAGAGTTTGGCCACTTACTTTGCTTCCTGCTCCAGCTGCTCCTCCAGCTGCAGGATCTTGGCCTCCAGGGCAGTGATGGACGCCTTAAACTTTGACTTGACAGTCCCCTCCAACTCTGCCAGCTTGGCTTTCAAATCCTGCATTTATAATATGCAACTGTTAGGATTATGAGCATTAAATATGATAAGACAAACTTTTCATTTAACTGAATCTCTACGTGTTAAAGTGTTCACAAATGATTGCAAGCGCAAATGTTCCTTAATGACAAGAAGGAAAAAGCCCTGATTCTGGATTTTATCACTTTCACATAGTTGAGGTTTTTTCATGGCTGACATTGAACATGAATACAAAACTTTTTCAGTTGTTTTATCTAACAACTGTATGTACATGAGCACATATAATGTATTGAACAAACTATACCAGACCTTGTTCTGCCGCTCCATCTGTTGCCGAGCGTTCTCACTCTTCTGTGCAGTGTTGCGCTCCCCGGCCAACTCAGCGTTCAGGCTATCGACCTGAGAAAGAGAGATGAAGGTAAGAGTGGTTGGAGAAAAGGAGGTAAGAAAGACGGGTAATGAGAGAGGGATACGTTGATGCACAGTGTAAACTGATGTACTCAATGTACTCCATGTTTTAACAGTCTTAAGTAAAGCTACTGAAAAGCACAGATTGATCTCTGACAACAGCAGTACTTAGTTAGCATGTATGTGTTTGAGTGTTCTCTTTTTGTCTTATGTTAAAGTAATTAATCGACTTGATAATGATTATTACTGTTATCACATGTGTAATCAGTTTACCTGCGTAGTGGTCTTCCTGAAGCGGTCATTGAGCAGCTCCATGTTGCCCTGCTCCTCCTCCAGCTCCTCCTCCAGCTGGGCGATACGAGCCTCCAGCCTCCTCTTCTCTTCCAGCAGTGACGACCTGAAACACACACACACACACACACACACACACACTTATTCAAATCTCTCATTCTGACTGATTGCAAATTCCTAATTCAAACTAAGCTCCCAAAACTTTTCTCACTGAGGTCCAGAAACCTAACCACTTGTCCGGTTTTCACTAAAGCTATTGGCTTTTGTACTCCACAAACAAAAGATGATCAAATGTGTGTACAAACAAGGTGACACTGACTTTCCAGAAGCACTGTTGGAGATCTCATCAGCCAGCTCGTCTCTCTCCTGTTCAGCATGTCGACGGGCTCTTTCTGATGCTGCATGGTCCTACATTTACAACAAGCATTAGGATCAACATGCAGAAGATCTCGTATGATCTGTAATCTCATTCTTGGCAATTAAATACAGAAATTAAATCTAACTGGAACAAGTCTAAGAAAAAGCACATTTGTCTGTTGCTTTGATTGTCATGAATAAAAGACATTAGCAGCACATATCAGACAATTAGCTGATCTCTAATTCAAAGCAATTTTCTATTTAAAATTAAAATCTGGACCTCCTGTAGCTGTAGGATTTCCGCTTCTAGGCTCTTGAGTTTCTTCTCATTCTCCTTGGACTGGGTGAAGATCTCATCCCTGGACGCTCTGGCCTCCTCCAGCTCCCTCTGATAGTCCTTCATCTGAGCCTACAGAACAGAAACAATGTGAACCAAGTCAAAGGCTGACACAGCAGAAACGTGGCCACTCAAACTGTGACGTGAGCAGTGCATGCCAGTGTAAAAACAACAGGAAGTTAGTTATGTAGTTTGGCCCATGCATGTAGTCCACTTATCAACACTGCTGTTGATAAGTGGACTACATCCATGGCTGACACTCATGGACGCTCATGGGGGCATTTAAGGTCCTTTAAAATCCTTAGTGCGGAGTCATAACTCCAAGTGAAGACATAAAACACATATTTCTAGATATTTCCGCAGTTCAAAACTTAGAGCATGATTATCTCCCAAACAGAAGCAAGACAAAGAATAGTAATCGATTAATCTTCACTTATTTCGTACCATCAACATTTTGTCAACAGTACTGAGGCTCAGAATGTCCCATCAATGTGGTTATTACATTCCTAGAAATCTAACTTCTTCTGTCCATTCATATACACATATTTGCCATCTGTTGAAATCCTTTAAACCTTTGAAAAGCAATTTGGTCTGAGGGGGGACCCAGTGTCAGACTTTGACAACCTCTGACTCAGACTAAAAAAATGGTAAAACTTATCTGTTCTTGGTTATTTTAGGCTATGCAGGAAACAGAGGTGTGTGTCGTGTGTGTTTGTGGAGTGTGTACCTGTAGTTTTCGGAGCTGTTTAATAGCCTCGTCCCTGCCTTTGTTTGCTGCTTCGATCTGTCCCTCCAGCTCGTTCAGGTCCATCTCCAGCTTCTTCTTGGCAGCAACGGCCAGAGTTCTCTGCTTCCTCTCGTCCTCCAACTCTGCCTCCATCTCACGCACCTGGAGGTGTCAAACAACACATGGCATGTCAGGTTAAACCAAAATGTTTGCATTCTTAAATAAAAAAAAAAAACCTAAAATGTGTATATTGCATGAGCAGTGTAGAGAAATTTATTAATTTCTAAGGTCAAAGTTTTGTATTTCAAGACAAATATAAAAAGGAGCCAATTCATGATGGTCATCATCCGGTCGCCCTGTGTACCTGTTTGACAAGCGCCCTCTTTTTCTCCTCTCCCTGCTCATCTCTGGCCTGCAGGTCTCGGTCAAACTGGGCCTTCATGGCCTGCATGTTGACCTCCAGACGCAGTTTGGCGTCCTCTGTGGCCTGCAGCTCGTCCTCCAGCTCCTCCAGTTGGGTTCTCATCTCCTCCACCTGTTGCTCCAGCGTTCGTTTGGACTTCTCCAGTTCATGGACCTGTACGCAGCATCAGGAGAAACAACGCCATAACGTCAGCAAAGCAGGCTAAACAAAGCCAGACTGAAGGTCCTAGGAGGCTTGAGAAAGAATGATAATTTTGAATATATGAATGAATGAATATATTTTATACCTAACATTAAAACCATCCTTGTGATCAAAATGTATGCTGATACTAAAAAAGAAGCAAATTTAGCATTCAACAGTATAATTTAAGAGGTCAAAGGTCACTCACATTCTTCCCCACATCATCTTTGGAGCTCATCAGGTCCTCCATTTCAGCACGGAGCTGCTTGTTAAACCTCTCCAGTTCCTCTTTGGCCTCCAAGGCCTCCTCCAGAGCTCTGGCCATGGACAGAGCCTTGGTCTCCTTCTCTCTAGCCTCAGCCTCCGCACGGTCACGCTCCTCAGCATAACGAGCCGAGATGGTTTTCTCCTCAGCCAGCAACTAGTGTAGACAAACAAACAATGGTCTTCAATACACTGACATACATCTGACCTCAATCTGTCCTTTCTGAAACATTTTGGCAGTCCAGTGTACCTGGTCAAACTTCTTTTGTTTTTTCTCAAGATTGGAGACGATCTGTCTCTGGTGGTCCAGGTCCACGGTCAGGTCGTCCAGCTCCTGCTGCAGTCGGTTCTTGGTCTTCTCCATCTTGTCCATGGCCATGGTCTTCTCCTCCAGACGCTGGCTGGTCAGCTCCACGTCCTTCTGGAGTTTTCTCTTCACCTCCTCCAGGCCCTCCATCGCACCAACGTCCTCCTCTAGCTTCTTCTTGGTCTCAAACAGCTGCAGAAAGCCCATTTTTTAAATCAGTGAATACATAAATATAATACAACATTTCAACAAATCATCTTCTTGCTTTATTGTGGTCTTTGTGGTCTTTAATCACTGTAATACTTTAAAATATTCCTATGATCTTTCTCGGTCATTAGATTTAAATTAATCACTCCAATTCTTCTATAGGAAATAGGAATGAAATGTGTATAAAACTCTGGTTTGTTTTAACCACAAATTTACATGATAAGGATCTTAAAACATATGCAGTATGTGTGGTGATACAATCTGCTTCATCTCCTGTGCTTTTGCTGTTTGGCAAATGGCCAGTAACAAGCACTCCCACCATTCAACTTGTGTAACTCCAGTCTACAGACCCTTGTTAATCTGAACCACACATCTTGAACTGATTTCAGATTTTCATGGGGTTTTTAATTTGCTGCAGGACCTCACTGCTTTACAGCTGTCCGCGTGCTGCTCTGCACATCAACGACAGGTGCTCACAGCTGGTAAACAGCTGGAAACTTTTGCCTGGCCCTTCTCTTGGCACTCTGTTGAGTATCAGTGGTACCGGAGAGGTGTGTCTCCCTCGTAACATTTGTGTGCGTCAGACATTCACATATGTATGTATATGTGTCTCTACATGTTTATGAGATTCATTAACATTTGTGAATATGAAGGCTTTTACCTGAGCGTGCACCGTCTGCAGCTGTTTCTCCAGGTTGCGTCGTGCCTCCTCATCCTCCTCCTGCTGCTCCAGCAAGGTGTTCTTTTCCACCTCCAGCTGGCGGATTTGGCCGCTCAGGTTCAGCTTTTGACGCGTCTCCTCCTGCCGCAATTCCTACATGCCAGACCACACCGGAAATTATTATCAAACAAAAGAAAAGCAGGGACACATATCTGTTATACCTTTTATGTTTAGTATAACAGATACCTGTTATGTGGTACAGTGAATTTTTACACATATGAAGCTTCAGGAAATGTTAAATTGGGATTTTTCTTGTTTTAAATAGTCAGATAAGTGACATTTTCTCACAGACAGCGAAAGACTACAGACTAAATTACAGTGACAAATATTTGGTACCTTTGTAACTTTAACAGTGATAAGTTTCCTGAAGCTTTTAACTTGTTTTGACAGAAAGGCTGATGTTGATGCTGTCTTTCATACCTCAGAGTCTTGCAGTTTGCTGTTCAGTTTGTCAACTTCCTTGGCCAGTTTGAGGCCCTTCTTCTCTGACTCCTCCAGCAAAGCGGACACATTGTCCAGCTCCGACTAACAAAAAACAAACAGGGTTATAAGGAAAGCACAATAAACAGATCCAAAGCAAGTCATGAAAATCACCAAAACCAAAGAAACCAAATACTTGAATATGAACTGGAGTAATTTGAGGCTATATCCCTTCATTTTATAGCAAAAGTGCTCCAAATCTTTGCTTCTCTGGTGTCTGTAACTGTTTGTGGAGGTATTTACCTGGAGTTTGTGTGAGCGTTCAGCCAGCTCTCCCTTGGTCCTCTCTACCTCAGTGGCCCTGCTCATGAACTCCTGCAGCTGGGTCTCCAGCTTCTTCCTTTTGTGTTCTGACTCCATCTTTGTCTGCTGCAGACTCTTCACCTCACAGGCCATCTCTTTGTTGTCACTCTCCAGACTCTGCTTGTTCTTCTCCAGGTTGGCTTTGAACTGGATAGAACAAAAAAAAATGCTTTTATGCTTTTATGTTGGAAGTTATAGAAATCTTCTGTGTAATGCTCTGAATTTAGACTGGGATAAATCTGTCTACATATCATACAACTGATGTATATAGGAAAATACAAGCCCACTCACCCTCTTGGCCTGGTCCAGCTGTTCGGACAGTTCTTCCAGCGCTGTGGCGTGTCTCTGTCTCATTTCCTGGATCTGAGCCTCGTGGTTTTTGGTCTCCTCATCTATGGCTTTCTTCAGTTCTGCCACCTCTTGCTCTCGTTTAGACCTAGAGTTGAAACAAAGGGAGAAGGTTAAGAGGAGAAGGCACCGTCAAATAAACAAAACAAACATCTTAACACGCAGGGTTTATTGCTGCTATCATCTTGACAAAATTCCATTTAACTGTCCACTAAGCAATGAGCATATTATACTGTAGGTGATAACTTTGATGTGTGAAATAAAAAAGTTTAGAGATTGGAACCACTAAAGTAAATTCTATGCATGTTTGTGGCATATTAGTGGCAAATATCAAACACTACTTAGTTTTCAGAATTGTCCTGTCATGTGTTAATTTATAATAAATAAACAGCTTTTGTCAAAACACTGTAGTTCTTGAACAACACCAGTATGAAAACCACCAGAAACATGACTTAAAAGAGTACTCCACAGATTTAGAATTGCACTTCTGTAACACTGTCGGACTCACGATGGACAGAACCACAGCTATCCTCTTGTCTAAACTGGCGCCTACATTGTCCACAATGCTACACAACTGCCAACAGTTCGGTCAGAGATTCAGGTGTGTTATGCAAATAGTGGCTAATGTAGCCACGAGCCGCTCGCCTCAAGCAGAGAAGAGGAGCGGGCTGCTGGTCTGGTAAACTCAACACCACACTTCATTTTTGCGCAGCTCCCTATGGAGCCACAGAGGGCTTTATACAAAGTTTTTCCACAAATGCACTCCAAGACCGGTAAACAGACTTTGATGTGTAAATTTGGTGTCGTCCATTATCATCACTGATAAACTAGCTTTTGACAAGCACCTTAGCTCCTGCTGGGCTGCGGTGGTATCCAGCGTGTCCTCCAGCTCCGTCTTCAGAGCCTCGAGCTCCTCACTCAGGTCCCTCTTAAGTTTTTCAGCTTTAGTTCGACACATCTTCTCCGACTCCAGATCCTCCAGAAGCTCAGCTAGCTGGGCCTGCAACTCCCGAACCTGCTTCAAGGCGTTGTTCTTCTGGACGGTCTCCTCGTCACTCCTGGTTGGAGACACAAATGAAAAGTTTTTCTTTCAATGACTTCAGCAATGAAAATATTTCCTTGGCTTAGACCTTCAGCTCAGGAATTTCCAAATATTTGTTATATCCCAAATGAATATTTTAAAGTCAATGTGTATTTTTTAATTTTAATACATTAGTTTTATCATAAAAATATATGAGAATATTTTTGTCCAGAATAACAGGACAGGCACAATAACACAATTTTTTATTTCAAATGTTTTAACTGAATATTTCTAGCAGGGAGCAAACTTAAATTCTATTTGTAGATGTATATGTGAGGATATTTTGGCAGCACAAATACAGTGATGTAAATTCATTGCATATAACTATTCAAACTTTGTCTAAAGTAATAATATGTACATTAAATGACAGGAAAACCCAAGTCAGTGACGTTATTTGTTTTTTGCTGAAATGAGGCAACCAGTGCACACAGGGTGGCAGTGTGGTGAGCTGTTCACTGCTGGAGCTGTCCACATAAGATGTGTGTGTGTGTTATCTGTCAGAAGATGGACATAATGAGACTATTTAGTTGTTTGCTGCTGAAAATGCAAGTTAAATTCATGCTGGCTGCAAAACCCTGTAACATTCCACTTTTACATAGAAACCCACAGATTAAACACAATGTATTAATGACTCAGTTATATCATTAACACAATGCCACAACGTTGATTAAAGGCAGTAATGACTCCCATATAATTTCCCATTTTCAAAACAAAGATAATACAATTGTTCTCAGAATAGCTGCTGAATTCAAAATGAGGCACATCAAGTTTAATGGAAGCCTAATTATTTGGGGCTGTGACTAAAGTGATGATTTCTGTGTGTGAAATTAGCCAGACAGACGTTCACCATCAAGCCAAGCATAGAGGGAAAATAATTAAATATGACACCAAACATGTTGCTCAGAATATTTTTCCCTCTGCGTGGAAAATCAGGATAAATAGAGGAGTGAGCTATTTTAAGAAAATATTTATTTTATTTTTTTGAGTGGTGAAATACAGTCATAACTGGCACAATTTTTCACAATCAGGAAATATAAGACAAAAATCTTCTGATGATTAAAAAAAGGGTTGTTAGTTTTTCCTCCACAGTGAAATTAGTGCAGCTCGTTATTGATTCATGTGGAAAACTACTGCAAAGCCCAAGACTGAGAGCATCAATCAACATCAATTTGCCTGTAATCAGACACGGCTGCCTCCAAGATGAAAGGTCTCAGCCAGTGTCACTAAACGCAAACACGGCAGCTGATGGCAGTGAGCAGAAGAAAGGAGAGAGGGACTGAAGTGAGTGAAAGATAGACAGAAAGTGTGTACGCGCTGCTTTAAGTCAGAGTTGTTTGTCTGTGTTTCCTTTGTTTTAACGTCCATTTTAGGTCTTCCTATTGACTTCTGCAGTACATCCCACTCCCATGACAACCGCACCGCCCTACGGTACAGCCAAGTGAGGGGATGTGTGTGAAGTTCTACATTACATACTGAATTGAGTGATAGTTTACCACACCAGTTTAGGTTTATAGTGACGCAAGTTCAGAGGAGAACATCAGCTTAGTAGTGCCAGTAAAAATACACTTGAGCTGAGACTATATCATTGCAAAGGCTCAAATATTATACTTTTGTACATCTGAATGTTATAAAATGTGAAAACAAGATGTAAGGCACATTATCATCATCTGCTTCTTATTTTTGTATTAAAAAGGTCCAAACAATGTTCATAAGATTAAGGCCAAGTGCTTGGACAACTAGTGTGGTATATTTTTCAATAAGACATGTGATGTGCTGGAAAAGATAAAATGCAATGCTAACTGATGACAAAATATGTTATGATGTGTGATAGTTAAGAAGTATAATAATGAGAAGTAGATGTTAGAAATGATCCATAAAAAACATATTTGATATGATTTTCACTTGTGATCCTCACTGACCCAGCCATGAACCCAAGTGCACCTGCAGGGGTGAACTGGTATTTACCAGTAGGATCTTATTCATGAACATGTACCTTATGTAACCTTCATTGCTTTGAATATGCTGCATCTGACTGTAACCTTGAAGCATACACACCAATTATATTTGGGCACTATCATTCTTGGGCATTAAGCGCTCTTGGCAGTAACCCACTGGAATCAGCATGTTTTCTTTTTTTTTAAAAACCCACCAGAATGAGCTAGAAATAAGGGTGTCTAGGAGCAGTGAAAACGTAGGTAAATATGAAACCTGAGTGAAAGAACGGGGAATACTGGTGTAATCTGAGGCCAGGCTCATGACAGGAGCCATGGCGTATACAGTACAAATATCCTGGAAATAACCTAATGGTGTAACAAAACAGTTGAAATCAGTATTAAAGAGGATGGACACTAGGCGTGGTGTGTGATCCCAAGAGTATAAAGGTCGGGGCTCACACCAGTACAGGTCAGAGCTCTCTTCAAGTGTAACCTGTGTGCACATTGAACATCTCTCCTTTAATGTCAACATTAAAGTCTTTTGTTGCCCAAAACTTTGTCTCCAGCTGATGATTTTTTTTTTAACACTAATGAGGAATATCTTGAATGATTGATTACAACTAAAACTTAGAATTTTTGGTCCAGTGCCCTGGAACTTCGGTTCCAAGGTCCCAACACTAGCTTTCAACAATAAATTAAAGGATATAACAGCATTTGCTTCATTGTTGGCAAAAACACGAATCTTATTAAACTGGAATTCATCAGCCCCCTCTAAGGCATCTTTCTGGCTTAAAGACCTGAAAAGTAAGTCTTAGAGTTTTATTGCACTGGGATCATATGATCCAATATTTTGATAATAACAAAATAAAACAAATGTTTTCTTTATTTAATTCTTCTCAATGTTCTTTCTTTTTTCAGTAATTGTATAATTATGTTGTGAAACGAGTTGACTATCATTATTTTTGGAACATGTCAATGGCAATTGTACCTTGAGGATATGAGGGACTGTTAGAGGTAATGGGGAAAAAGCGACCTGCATGTTGATGGGTTTAACATATACTTAAAATATATACAGTGTTCATACTTGTTTTGTATTCAGTGTAACTGAGTTTGATCAATAAAAAGAATGGAAAAGAAAATGTCTGGATTCATGCAAACTGTCTTGTTTCATAACATTACCATGCCATCTTCAAACCTTTAAGAATCTAATGTCCAATACCAAAATACAAGATTTGTACCAGCAGGGAACAAATTACAGAGTTTATTACAGCAGCTTGTGTATTTTACTGTATATCAGGAGACTATATAGTTCATCTGTTGGTATAGTTAACTATCACTGCTAAAAGCCCCATGTTTTGATTCAATTTACCAGTGTTTCATATTTTGCACAATGAGAATATTTCAATGCCTATCACTGACCTGGCCAGGGCAGCCTGCAGCTCCTCTTCCTTTTTGGCCAGTTGGATCTTCAGCTCCTCTATCTGAGCCTGAAGCTCAACAATCTGGTCCTGCAGGTCCGTCGTCTCAGCATCCAGTTTGCGTTTGGCCTTCTCCAGCTCCTGGCGTGTTTTCTCCTCCTTTTTTAAACGCTCTGAAGGGATGCACAACCACATATATCAAAAACAAAATGCAAAATCAAACATGGCCAATAATTATCAATATAAGAAAAAGTTACAGAGGGGTCATATGAGGCACTAAGAGGTCACAGAAAGGGACAAACCACAAACATCTAATTGCTAACAGTCTGACACAACTAATCGTAATCAGATTTAGGCTCATAAACAGTCAGAGTGGATGTCCTACATCTGACCTAAGTGTTGTTCTGCTCTAACATAAAACCTTTATTCTTCTTCTTGCTGCGAGGACAGTTAATTTAAGCACAGCATCCCCAGTCTACACTTTCAACTGATGGTGATCTTTTTTTTTTGAGCCGACTTTGTGTCTGTTCTAATAACTGTTCCCTATTTTTGGACGCAAAATGGAGCAAGTAACAGTAGCTGGCTGGGAGTCAGAGTCGCTTACCCTCCAGGTCAACCATCATCATCTCCTGCTTGTTCTTGACCTTGCCGAGGTTCTTCGCTTTCTCCTCCTCCTCTGTCAGCTGAGAGGTCATCTCGCCGATCCTGTCCTCAAGCAGCTTTTTCTCCTGGTAGGTAAAGTCAAAATATGGGTGTCACAACTTAAAGAACGTGCTCTGCTTTCTGGTTTTTGTTTGACCCATCATGTGCAGATATAATCCTCTCACCTTGAGGAACTTGGAGTTTTGGTCCTCCAGTAGGAGAATGTCCTCCTCCATTTTCTTGATCTTTGCCTCCGCTGTCACTTTGTCCAGCTGCAGCTTCTGTCTTGCAGCTTCTTCCTCATCGAGCTGCTCCTCCAGGTCCTGTCGAGAGGAAAAACACACACACACACACACACACACACACACACACACACACACACACATAAAGATTCATAATAAATGTTATGTAATGAGGTCGAAATCTGAACACTTAAGTTTATAAAGTGATGGAAGTTTGACACATAAAACTCTTTAAAGTATTTTGCTACAACTTTAAATATTTATGACAAAATAAGCAACAAAGTAAAAAAAAAATATCTTAGAAAGTATTGCAGAAGATGTTTAACACTGCTTCATCAGTGTCTATGTGGTTTTGTTAGACAAGGCTGTGGACTGAATCCTACACTCTTCAACCTTCATATAAATCAACTGACAGGAAAATTATTGTTCTACAGTGCCAGGTCTATCTTTGTATGGTACTAAAATCAAATATTTATGTATGCTGATGATTGAGTTCTGTTGTCACTCAGAAAAAGACTTTGACAAACTTTGGATATTTTGGTAATTTTCTGTATATCCAGAAAAACCCAGACATCCCTTTTGAACAAAAAACTACACATATTTAGGGATTTAAAAAACACCAGGATACAGACAGTTTTGAACTGACTGTGAAGGAAAAGAATAGGCAAAACAAATATTTTCCATAAAAAGATCAGTTCAAACTGATCTGGCTGAAAATATTCAAAGCTGTTATTAATCTTAGAGCACTTTATGGTAGTGGAATATAGTTCCCCCTCAAACAGTATGAACTTTTTAAATTGACCTTCACTCACTTCAAGAAACACACAAAAATGAGTCCCCTCAGTTAGCTGGTCCTGAAACTCAGGAACTGAACACCTTTCACTATTACAAACATTGAGGAGCATCAGGACATCAAATTGGCGATTACATCAAATTATACACAAATTGAAACCAAAACTACTTGGCACTAAAACGCAACTGCATGCTGGCACCTGTGTCTCAGCACTGAAGCTCAGAAAAAGCTGAAGAAAACATTGACTCAGTGAGCACAGCCTGGTCATCGAAACAGGTAGACACAGACAAACATTGCTACCAACAAAAGACAGGCTGTGCTCTCACTGTGACCCAACAGAGCTTCACTTCCTCACTGAGTGAGATGTATTCTTTCACAAAGCCACCATCACATGTCCAGAAATCCTCCACCACACAACTGGGGGTAAACTTTGCTACATCTTGGGAGAAAGCAGCAAAATAATGTATTTCCAAACAAAGATTACAAATCAAATCCATCAAATAATTTTAAGAGTGTGCTGAATGTCAGCATGTCAAAACAAACAAATGTTCAAATAGGTGAAGATATAAACCTGGATATGTGACTGCATCTTCTTCTTCTCATTCTGCAGGCTCTGGTTCCTCTCCTCCTCTTCCTCCACCCTGGACTCCAGGTCATGAAGGATCTCTTCCAGCTCTTGCTTCCTGGAAAGCAGACGGACTCTCATCTCTTCGGCCTCGGCAAACAGCTCCGTCTCTGCGTGAAGTTGCTCTGCTAGAATATTCTTCTCCTCTACGAGCTGGAGGGAGGGAAATGTATCCAGCCTTCTTAGCTACACGATTGATTTCTTCAACTGTCAATCAATAATTGAAAGAACACTCGGGCTACGGAGTTAAAGGATGTTACAATAACAATGATACAAGGTGAAAATATTTACTTTCCATAACAGAGGACATGTTTACCTGTTGGTGTTTCCTCTCCATCTCCACCAGCTCATTCTCAACCTTGAGCTGTCTCTCCTTCACCTTTACCAGCTCCTCGTCTTTGGCTTGCATCTCTTCCTCCTGCCTGGTGACCTGCAGGAGAGGTTTCACCTGAGAGAGAGAGAGAGAGGGAGAGAGAGAGAGAGACAGAGAATAAAGAAAATTTAAATCAACTTCTACAGGTTTTTTTTTCAGTGGTCATACTGGTCAAAGAATGACATAAAAACATTCTGAAAATGCACAGATTTTCAGGTGAAGCAGAGATGTATAGCTGTGTATCATCTGCGTAGCACATATAAACTACAGCTAGGTATCAGGGTTCTCACCTTGGTGAAGAGCCTCCACCACTGCCAGTGTCGCAGCTTCAAGTAAGCAGCACAGTTCCTCTGGAGAACCTTTAGGGCACTCAGCTGCTGCTGCTTCTTAGCAAAGGCCCTAAGGGAAGAAAAACTCTGTAGTGTTTTTGAGGACCAAAAGTTGGGCTGCATTTAGTACACAGATGAGAAGATTTTTTTTGGTCACTTGGGGGCAGCATAAACAAGCTGTGAACACAGCATTGATGTATTTATCAGCTTTGAAGTTGATAAAATGAACTTCTTAGCAAACTATTGCTTATTTACACATCCAGCAACGTTACGGAGCAACATTATCATTTATTTGGTGTCGTTTTTCTGTCCACCTGATGAATGTCAGTCTAATAGACTTATGTCTCTACCAACTCCTGAGAGAAATATCGGGCTCTTAGATGTTATACTCCCCCATGTTCACCAGCTAGTATCTGACTGTGTCTGTATGCTGTTTGGTGGTGAGCGTGTGGTGTCCAGTTTGGAAAAACAGCAGCGTGCTGTGACCAAAAACATCCCCTATGAGAGCAGGGAGAGTGAGCCAAACTGAAGCTGAAACTTGTTATAAAGCTCCATAAAGCTGAGATGAGCTGCAGATTCGGGTGATAATTCTCTGTAGGTTCATCACTACGAGTGACCCCTTTTGATACATTATTATTATACTTATATCAATTATATCAACTTTAGAATGTGTCTTTCACAGTCAGCGCCCAAATGTCTTTTTCCTCATCGTGCTGCTTTATGCTCTGATATGAATGTTAACAAGATGGGCACACCGGGGAGGAGCTTCAAGTATACATATGTGACTTCACATGACAGATGCATTTAAACATCATTCAAATCACTGTCCTTGAATGCATCTTGGTATCTAAGGGCACATATATGTTCATACTGGAGAAATAGTTTGATTAAAAATATAGAGATATGACACTCACTTGCGTGCCAAGTATCCACGGCACACAGACTGGAAATATATGATGATGTCTGTGATCTTAAGATCTCTCTCCTCCTCCAGGTGAGCCAGAACACCAGTTCTGAAGAAGATCTTACTCTGACCAATACGGAACAGGTTGGGGTCCAGCTCCAGTGCTCGGATCTGTTGGAAAACAATTTGATTTTACAATCAAGCAAGCATTTGTGTTTTCACCGCAGGAACTTTCCCAGGGGACCAAGAAGCTTTTGTGGAACTAAGGAACTAACGTACTGTTTCACTCCTAAAACAAGGAAGTACTTTAGGGTCGAAATTAGGTACAATAATAAAAGGGTTGACATTTCTTGTTGTTTATTCAGATTAAAACCAAAGAAGTGAGACCACAAAAAGAGAGCAAGAGACGATCGAGCAAGCTAGAGAGTGAATGAGAGAAAATTAAACTTAATTTTGTTGTTTCCTCAAAAATTGCATTTCAAACATGCCGTCATTTTTCAATCTCAAACGGTTCTTCAGTGGAAATGCAAACACAATTGGGCAAAAAGGGACTTTAAGTTCTAGTTTAGTTCCTGAGTTCCTCTGGTTCCATAGTTCCTGGAACGTTTTGGTCAAAAAAGGTTAATATTCAGTTTCTGAAATTCAGTCGCTCAGCAGAATACACAGTATTTTATTGTGTCAGAGGTAGCAGATTTAAAACTGAAATACAGTGAAATAAAAAAGCTCTACCATTCTCTCACAGGCTTGTTTCCCATCCATGAATCCCTTGGGGATAGCATTGGGTGTCAGGATCTCATATCTGTGAACAAAAGAGAACATAAATATAAACGTAAACTAAAGCCAACTTTTCCTCTATTACAGAGTTAAAAAAACGTCTTTGTTGTTTGTTACCTCTGTCTGAACTCCTGGAAGACAATACGGTTGGGGAATCCCTGTCTGCAGATGCGAATCCCCTCTAGGACTCCATTACACCTCAGCTGGTCCAGAACCAGGTGAGGCTCCAGTTTACCTGCCTAAAGGAAAAGACAAATACACCATTAAGAATGGAAACAAGTATTTGTATAGTTCTAAATTTCTATTGTACAATTCCTGCTCCACACAAAAAAAAAAAAAAAAACTTTACAAAAAGAGTCTGAATGTGACGTTTGCCTCCCAAAGCGGGGAGCTTAATGCAAAAGTAACTATTGTTGCAATGAACATTATAGAGTGGACCAGAATCAATTGATAACAAAACAATAAAGTGACAGTAGATATAATAAGCTACAGAGATAATCAACTGTAATATAACAAAAAGAGTTACAGGTTCCTCACTTTGCACTGCTTGACACACAGCTTCTAACAAATAAGTTTATATATTTACTCTTTTCTCATGATTTGGGATGATGCAGCGGACAAAGTTTGGGTTGGTGTTCCTCAGTGTGGCCATGAGCTTGGTGAGCGACTCCTTGTAGAGCTGTCCCACTGTACGAAACATGCCCTTTTTTGTTTTATAGGTGGCACCAAAGGCTGTTTCGTTCATCCCTGCCACCTGGTCCAGGCCCACTATGCGGTCAACTGGTGGGGAGATGGGGAAAACTGGTTAGAGAAGAGAAGACTTCATGGGGAGCAGAGAAGCACTGCAGGAACAGCCACAGCAACACAGTGACATAATGTAGCTACATGACCAAGTGCAGATGGATGAAAAAGACATTATGCACTTTTGTCAAACAAGGGCAGTCTAAAAAAGTAGCATTCAAATTCTGTAACTACCACTAGCTACTGCAGATGGAGATGGAGCGCATAGCCTATCAACTCCTAAGCCTAAGGGTCTGTACATAGAGGGCTCTACAGTAGGGGTGGGCAATTCGCGATTCTTATCTCCTATGATGCGGAATCAGTTCACGAATGTCAAAAATCGATTTTCTAAGTGTTAGTTAATAACCTTCTTTTATACAGTCCATGTTAATAATGTAATGTTGATGGAACGAAAAAGGTGGAACTCAACTGCAAGGACAGTGCAGCACCCGGACAATCTACAGCAGGCATCCGCCAGAGTTATCTTGTAATTAATCTTCAAAAAAGGCAGCGGTAGCATTTTTTGATTTAATGATTAAACAATTGCCATTGCGAGATGAACGTGAAGTATATTGTGAACTTTCTACGCCATCAGTACTGTCACCGGAGCGGAGCAGCAATCGGCAGTAACAAACGAGACTGGCTGACCAACACACTCTGCAGCATTAAACAACTTAAACCAACTCTGAGGTGAAGAAAATAACTCTGTGCTCAGTCTCTGTCACCTCAAAAACCCTGTGCCCGCTCACCATTTTGTACAATGGTGGCTTTCCCTGGAGCTTATCGTGAAGCAGAGAGGCTGCCTTCCCCTGCTGTAAATATAGCGTAGATAACACAGTGGAGCACTCCCCCTCATTTCGTCATTCACATACACGCAGGAGACTGTAAGATGCTTTCAAATTAATTAATTAATTTGATAATTAATTAATTAATGTTGCTTAACTTTCTTTTTTTAAATGAAAAGGCTGCAGATCATATATCTAACAGTTTTGTTTCATATTATATTTCAATGGACTAAGGACACCAGTGAACGGCACACAGTTTACAAGAGCAATAGACCAAAAATATTGCCCCCTTTTCTTTTTATTCAATCGCAAATTGATTATAAATTACCAAAGATTCACACCCCTACTCTACATGTACACAATTTGTAATATGATTTACTCACAAAGCATTCACACAGTTTAAATACAAGAATTTTAACACTGTTCTCTGGTCCCAGTGAATGATAAACGATGCTTGATGAACATTTACTGCTCATGACATGAAACCTGGATCAACACATTGCCAGAAAAATCAAAACATGTTAAACTAAATTTGGCAACATTTTAGGGGTTGCAAAGACTGGATGCAAAAATATTACAATATCTCTGTTCAGAATTTCAAAAGACTTAAGCGTACGCCAGCACTATGGGAAATGTAGGATCCAGCATTTTATGGCATTTGACCTAAACTAGGGAGTAAGAGTCCGGGTATCTCGGCTCTGCTGCAACAATTCGGACAATTCGTTTTTAATCTGTTTGACCTTGAAAGTGTAACTAAAACATTTTTTTTATGTTATGGATAGGCTATTTTTAGCCTCAATATGTCTAACAATAAGAAAAATATAGAATATCAAAGATAATTATCCAGCAAATATGGCATCTTTTTATAATCTGGAAGTGATGTAAGTAGACTTATTAAAAAAAAGTAAATAACTTAACAGAATAACAGCACAGGAGTTATGACTTAACACTCAATTAAATATACACTATGTCACTTTTAAAATCCAGCCAACTTAATTAAAGTTACAAGTCTTTGATGAGTCACAGACTGCTCTTGTTTCAACATTTAAACTGAGATGATGTATGGCCTGCTGTCTGGACCCTCCACTCTGAAGTCTGAGCATATAGCCAAAGCAAATACCAAAAACAACATCTGGTTTCAATTCTCTGCTACTGTAATCCTATCTACGAAGGAGGAAGGCGGGAAATTAATGTCATTAAATTCCCTTCAGTCAAGCTTCAAATCCTTAATTTGCTTGTGGATTTATCACATCACAGAGGAGGGACAAAAACAGAAATAAGTTATGACATCCAAACAGCTGCACTAGGTCCAAAACGCTCGCTTCAGGGTTACTGACCCTACAAAGATCACAAGACACGTCAGCCTACAAATATATACTGAAACAAATTAAAGCACACTAGTTCGACTAAAGGGAGCAGTTGCCTATATTCTACTTGAACTTATTCAGGAATTAGGCACTACTTCTTTTGGCTGAGACAAGGGAGCCATGCAGCCTGGAAGCAAATGGGAGCCATTGTAGTTATGATGGACACAGCACCGGCTGAAGCATGAAACATACAGCCAGATCTGGGCAAAAATACACTTTGAAGAAGTTAACCTGCTTGGGAAGCGCTAATATTTAGCCTACCAAGCACCTTGAGCAGCTTGTTTTCACAACCCAAAACTGTTAATTTTTTGCTATTATTATTTTGGCCCAGGTCTGCTACAGCACGACCCAGTCATTCACCTGCCGGCTCATCCAGACTAGTGACATTGTCATAGAATGAAGCCCTTTGAATGGTCTGAATCTCTACAACACAGAGAAAGAGACAGGGAGGGGAGGGTGATGTTCAATTCATTCTTAGAAATAATAAATGTGTAGGCTTGGGTCAACAAGGCTGTTGTTAGTAGTTGGAGTGGGAGACATATCGACGTGCTTGTTAACTGAATAAGCAAACAGGTACATACATAATGAATCGTAAATGATGTGTTTTTTTAAATGTATTTCTATCTATCAATGTTTTAAGTGTGTAGAGATGCATAGGTAGCAGCTTACCATCTTTCCAAAGTTCAGCCACAAATTTATCAGTAGACTGATGCAGAAGTGTGGCCACATTGTCATTCAGAGGGTCCATGTTCTTCATTAGCCACTCGTCTGCCTTATAGTCTACCTGTAAGAATGAAGTGGTACAGCTCAGCGATATGAACAAAATTAATACCACAACTATAATCTGACTGATGCTAGAGTTTTGATATCAATACAAAATAGATATTTAAGATATGAACAATACGATATACATACAATATTCATTTTTTTACATGAAGAATGTTAGTAAACATTAAAAGTCCTTATATTTGCTTTTTTAAATAATTGTGACAAAGATATAAAGCATAGCTTTAGCATTTCTGTTCCTCAATTTCTGTCGGCATATGACAGTAGTATATCAGTATAGCAGATACTAATATATATTTGAGAAGCAAATATTGGCCGATACATGGGGCCAGGCGGTTTATTGTATCAAGGTCTAATCACAGTAGTTAACAACACTATGTTTAAATAGAAATGTAGTGATATTTACAACCACATTCAAAATCACCTGAAACATAAAATTAAGTTAGTCCCACAAATACTCAAAAAATAATTATTCTTGAGTATTTAGGATATCAATCTGTGACCAATTTTGGGTCATATTTAACTTATTATTCATCATCATTCATGACAATTTTGTCTCAGTCGACGTTTAAAGAGAGAGGAACAATAATATTGATTCATGTGCATAGCTTTAAGGGTTTGGATGAAGTGAGGAACTCTTCTGTCATGTTTCAGTAAACATTAGTTCAACAAATATATTGTTTAATGTGTATATATCGGCTGGTAGAAAATGCAATAAAAATATATGTTGGAGGTAATTTAGAAAAAAGTGTCTCCATTACGTAGTTTATGCATATGAGAGCGCTGAAGTTTACAATTTTTTTAAAAAAGGAATCAAGGGATTTTATGAAAAATGTTTGTTTAGGTTATATATTTATGTTAAAAAAAAAAAGAATATCTCCAATAAATAGCTATTTAACTCTTAGATATCAATATTGGTATTATAGTGATTCAAACTGCATACATGAGGTCATATTTTGCATACTATGTTGACAGCATTTACAACATTTGGCTTCATGGCACTGCAGATTTTTCTCCACAGCAGACATTCTTCAACTTCAAATCTCTGAGTGTTTGACTGATTGTGGTGTAAAACGACACAGTCCACATACTGTAATGGTAAGCAGATGTGCGACTCAGCAGGACTTTCTGTAAGACAATGCCAAGTCCTATTGCATAACATCACTGACTACGTCCAAATCCACTTTCATGCAATGTCATATATATCAAAACAGGACTCAGTATTTCCCTGAAATCCCACCACAGGAGAATCGTGCGTCATTGTTTAATCTGAGTGCTGACCAGCAACTTTTCACTCGCTGTTCAATTTTTGCGGGAGAAGATCAGGGAGGAAAAAAATCAAAGCAAAAATCAGTTTTGGAAAGTATGAACGTAAGCAGAGATAAAGAAGCTGCTCCAACAAAAGTACAATAAGAAGTAAGGGAGTCACACAGTATATATATATCCTATATATTTCTGTGTAATACGGGGGTGAAACTAATCATGTCAGTATGTGCCAGCTTTCCCGGAACTTGCATGCCTCAATTAAAAGGCATGTGTTGCTGTGCCTTGGAAGTTTATGGTAAACTAAAGCAATTGGAAGTCTAAATCCATATAGTAACAATGAAACATTAACATGATGGTATCAGCTGTATCAGTCGTAACAGCTACTACTACCAATATGATTACCTTTTTCTTACGTGTCTATATTGGTGAGTGCTTTTTAGAGAGAGCCTGACCTGTGCTCTAAAAACAAGCTCCATGAAATGAAAGCTTTATCCTTCAGTAAACTGTAATTTCCAAGGAAAGACCCAATTTATTTTTTCTTTTGAAAACCCACCAAGAGTAACTTCCAGCTTCAAAAGAAACACACACTAACAGTGTATTTTCAGTAAAGCAGAGGCACAAACCTGCTGAGTGTGATTTTCAAAGAGATAAAATGAGCGTACCCTGCCAGCGTAGTGCATGATGCAGAAGTCGGCCTTATCTTTGAGCTGGCGGGGCTTCTGGAACTTGGTGTGTGTGCCCTGCTCCTGGATCAGCTTGTCCACAAAGGTCTTGTCCGTGGCCTTGGGAAACCAACACTCTTCATCCAGCAGAGCCAACACTCCTGGAGGGTTTGCCTAAAGCGATATAAACACAAGACAGAACTGAAGACTTCAGAGAATGGACCAGTGAATATAGCATTATTATTTAGTTTTTGTTTGTCAGCATAGCTAAAATTCAAGAATAAATAGAAAAGGAGTTTAAGTAGATTTGTTTTCATTTATCTGATTGATACTAGCTAATCATTCGAACTGACCGGCCTCTCAATGAGGTCGATGCAGGGTTGCAGGTCGAGGCCGAAGTCGATGAAGCTCCACTCGATGCCCTCTCTCTGGTACTCCTCCTGCTCCAGGACGAACATGGTGTGGTTGAAGAGCTGCTGCAGCTTCTCATTGGTGTAGTTGATACACAGCTGCTCAAATGAGTTCAGCTGTAGTAGGGGAGAAATACAAGGAAGACAAAAACACAAATGGCGTATAAGATAGAAACAACAACAAAAACAAACATCATCATTAACTGTACAAAACAAAAACATTTACTCTAGTGACAACTGTCTTCTTTAAAAATTATTTTTTTTAATCCAAACCTGGAAAATTTCAAAACCCGCAATGTCCAGGATGCCGATGAAGGAGGCACCCTGCCGTTTGGTTCTGTCCAGAGCTTTGTTAATGCGATGGACCAGCCAGCGGAACAGACGCTCATATGTCGCTTTAGCTAGGGCCTCGACAGCAAAGTCAGCCTGGAGGGAGAGGGAGGAGAGTGGAGAGGAAGAGTGGAAATAGTAATGGTGAGACAATAAAAGGGAGATACAGAGCTGATACAGCCAAAGATGACATGGCAGAGAGCAAGCACAGGGAGGTGGGAGCTTATGTCAGTATAATTCAGACACGCTTCCAGATTCTCACTGGACAAATGGACTTGTACATCTTGGCAAGACTGTATACAGTTAATGTTCCACATGGTTTCTGAGTCAGACTTGTATTATAATATAAAACAGTGGAGAAAAAAGCTGTAGCCATTATGATCAGACATCTGCAAGAATACTGCACTTGGCAATTAACTATTCATAATTCAACAGGAGATGTACTTTCGAATGTTTTTACAGAAAGTAAAACTAACCTTCCCTTGTGTTCAGTACAGAGATGTAACGATATGAACATTTCATATCATGAAGTGACCGAAATGATCATGGTGATGACAGGGTTACTATGCAAAACGCCAGCTCACACAGTCAGTCACTGTGAGGGAAAAAATGGATAGCCTATACGAAGATGTTTTTTAACCGGTAAACGGGTTGCAACTGAAGCAGTGGCACAGTAGCCCCGCATCGCCAGACTAATTCGCAAATGCGCATTAGTCTAGAACCTCTCAGTTCATTTTCGTTCTCAATGAACGGAGACATATTAACGGACTGGACGGTAAATTTTCTCTAAAAGATGAACAAAGAACTGCAATTAAACTTTATGTTGATAAGAAATATGTGTTTGCCGTACTTCTGACAGGTCGTACCATACAACAGGACAGCATTTTTCGTTGCTCTCATTGGTTGTCTCTGCCCGTTGGAAATCGAAATTGAATTGGTTCCAGATACGCAAAGCTCCCTATCACATAATATGACATGATCTATGCAGAAAGTAAAACAGACTTTTACTGCTACACACCTCTATTAATCGATAATCAAATTTACTTGCACTGGGAAAGACCTACTTCAATTGCATTACTATACGAATACCCTTTGAATGGTCTGAATCTCTATAACACAGAGAAAGAGACAGGGAGGGGAGGGTGATGTTCAATTCATTCTTAGAAATAATAAATGTGTAGGCTTGGATAAACAAGGCTGTTGTTATTAGTTGCAGTGGGAGACATATCGACGTGCTTGTTAAATGAGTAAGCAAACAGGTACATACGTAATGAATCGTAAATGATGTGTTTCTAAAATGTATTTCTATATATCAATGTTTTCACTGTGTAGAGAAACATAGGTAGCAGCTTACCATCTTCACTAGATCATTATTAACGTTGCTGAGGATCTCAATTAGCAACAAAAGACTATATACATTATGCAAGTCAGTAAAAAGAAAAAATGCAGGTAACTGACTTGCTCTTTAGTTTGTGCTTTCTGGACATAGTCTCTTCCCACTTTGATCCTTGGGGACAGGATGGCTCTGGTAAACTCCATTACATTCATACCAAGCAGATGACACAGCTTCTGAGCGGCTGGGAAAGAGAGATGGAAAAAGCACACAATGGGAAAAAAACATTTATTTAAATGAGAATGACAGGAGGCAACAGAAGGAGATTTTCAAACAGTATATTTGACTTTTAACTGTATGTTAAATTGCCGTCAAGACAAGAAATAAAAGATTATGGAGAAATTATTTTTGTTCGTTTTTCAAGGGTGATTAGTTAAAGATAAGTATCTAGTGTTTGATAATTAGATAATTTAATACATTTTATTACAAACCTCTCTAAATGCCATAGAAACTGAACTCAAATATCCCTTTCAAAGATTTGTTCAATGATGCTGTTTGTCTATTGATTAATATTAAGATTTAGATCTTTCAGAGATGTTTTCTTATGAAATGTAAAGGGGAAAATGTCATATTTCACATGGCTGGAGCTTGTGGAAAAGTAGAAAAAGCAAGTCTCACTACAAAAATAAAAAAATAATAAACAAAAAACATCTGCTTCAGTCCTGACTTATGCTTGTCGCATTTGGGAATATCTGGCCAAGCTGCATCACTGGCATTACACTCATTCTCTCCCTGTCTCCCTGTTTCAAGTGCCAAATATGCAGTGCCACATGTGGAGGAACTGGAAGGCTGTGCCCCATTTCCTTCAAGAGTAAATCTTCATAATGATGTGGTTTAATGGCAGGTTGACAAGGCTTGTGGAGAGAAAAGACGTAAATCACCAGTTTCTCTGTTCTGTGGATGAGGTTCACAGTGTGAGGGAGGCAGGAAGAGGGGAGCAGAGGAGTTGAAGTATATATGGGAAGAGGAAAAGGAGGAGAAGAATGTCTTGACCTGTGAGCTCGAAGCTACGAGGTTATGAAGCAGATGTAAAAGGATTGCAGTGGGTGTGTTTGTGTGTGGGATACCTACCAGTATTATCAGGCATAGATGCTTGGTCAGTGTTCCTCTCCTTCTTAAAGATAATGTTACCAAATTGAAGCACTGAGGACACAACCTTCAACATGGCTACAGATAAAAGAATACAAAACCGTATTACTATAGTGCTACATGAATGTGTTTAAACAACAAAACTGTTAGAAAACATTATAAAAATCTTAGTGTCATTGGAGATTATCAATAAAAAAACATTTTCCAGGGTAACTGTTTTGTTATCTTTTCCTATATGCAAAATATAAAATAATATAATAATATGTGTCAAAAATCATTTGAGCATTTCTATTTAAAAGAATCCCTTCTTGTAAAAGATGAGGACTCATCCTGCACTCATTTATTGGATAGATTCATACACAAATGCATCATTCCCTGGACAATATTTTGCACATTCCTGCACAGTTTTTTCATTTTAAAAACATAAATTGCACATATTTTAATCATATTTTTTCATATTCTGGATTGTAAATATTTCTATTCGTATTTTATAGTTGTGTTTCTTGATTTTTGTCTTCTACTTCTACTTTCTTATTTCTCTGCATTTTATTGTTATGCACTAATACACCACAGCAAATTCCTTATATGTGAAAACTAACTTGGCGATAAACCCGATTCTGCTCCAATCATATGTGATTTGTGGCTACCCTGCCTATCACAAGAAACCACCCTTGACTGCTTATTGGTGGGTTGTAGTAGCTAGCACAATATCATAAGTGGATGTGTGTGTTCAGATATGTTGACAAAATTTTGTGTCAAAAGTGAGAACAAACGTTGGGGTCTAATATATAATATATAATTTCACTGTGACTTAAACCTAAAACCAAACTATTTCTAAAATCCTAAAATCAGAAGGACATTGATAATTTATCTATATCAAAGGCTGTGGTCCATGCTTAAATTATCTCACCAGGATATATAACACGTGAAAGCAACTGGCTTGAGAAACGTGTTACGTTTATGTATGTTTTTTTGTGGCGGGATGGAAAACATACCCAGAATCTCTTCATGGACGAAGCTCATGATGTGCATGGCCTCCATGGTCTCCTGGAAGTTGTCTTTGTCCTGTTGGCCCGGGATTGGGATGTTACCGTTAGATAGGAAACGGTAGTTGTTGAATCCTTCCAAAAGCAGGTCCGCTGTGGAGAGAAAAGTGGAAAATGGTTTGGTAACATGATTAAGATATGATGGTTTTTTCAAAAAGATAAGGGTCTGTTGATGAACAAAGTACTTGATTTTAGTGCTTTGGATACACACCCTCATTATTGGTATGAATATGAACTGACAATGAACTATGTAATAATATAATTAATACTGTTCACTTATCTTTTACATAGTTAAGCTGCCAAAATCAGCTATAGGGCCAGTCTGGAGTTACGACAGACAAGATAACCGGACATACCTGGATGTTACAAAAGCTCAGTCTACTTACATTTGAGGTGTTCTCCAGCTCCAGCCAGCAGCTGGTAGAAAATGTGGAAAGTGCGCTCATCTTTGGCTTGACGAATAGCTCTGGATTTCTCCAGTAAGTCTGACACAGAACGGTCAAGGAAAAAAATGTTTAGGTTGGGTCAGTTTGATGTAGCAATTCTTGTAGACGCGAAAAACTTCCTAGTGTACAGGTCACAATTGTCTAGATCACATCATCAAAATATTTCTATTTCATATATAATGTTCTGCTTGAATGGTGGAAACACATTTCTATGACATTGCATAATGAATATGTCCCATTGGATGAATCTTTGTGTGTGCTTTGTTGTGCAGTACTCATTCCTGACTAACCTCTTTGTCTCACCTACAATGACTTATAGCATGCAGAATGATAGTCAATTTAGTTTTAAAACAGGATACAGGTTTCAATATTGGCTCCAACAATGTATCCGGTGACATCAAAGTTGATCCGGATGAATTTCCCCTGCAGAGATGAACAGAAGTTAAATACTCAGGAAGTGCACAAGACATGATATACAAAAATCAATGGCCAATAAAATTACTCTTGTAACACACACTGAGGCCTCTTGGTGGGGAGCGTCTGATAAGTGTGATGTTTTTAGAGTCAACATGAATCTTCCATAAACATAAACATTGATACAGTTCATGTACAGGGCTGATAATTATATTTTATTGTATTTCATAAAGTAGTACAAAGCAATATTTACAAAATGTTTTACAAGATAACTTTATGTTGACACGCTGGGTTCACATTAACACCAGTAAATTTTACTGCAAGTATTTTTGGATACAGGTCCTGAGCTATATAATACAAGACAGGTCTTCAAGTTCTCATTGATGACAAAAGGAGACTATTTTTACTGTCACAGCTGGCCAGGGTTCATGCAGAGGAAGTTCTAGAAGATAATTCCCAAATTTAAATTTGGCTAATTAATTCAACACAGTAATTCTACGTCTGCTGAGTGGAGTTGCTTCCAGTCTGAAAAGATCCAGTACATCAAAAGGCATGATTAATGACTAGCAGGCGCCTGTGTCCGGCTATATGGCCAGTGTAATTGCTTCAAGGACAAGTAGGATAATTAAATTACTTCCAATCAGTTTTACCTCTGCTTTCTACAAGATACAAACACATCACCTAAATCTGATTCAGGTGCCAAATTAAGATCAGCCAAGGTGGTGCTGTGACGGGAGGAGGCTGTACACTTTGTGAAATGCACATTAAGAGTGCAGCCCTTCTTAGAGAATATCATCTTTCTGTACTTACAAAACGCGACGAGTTGTCATTTTTCACAGTCTTAGCATTCCCAAAAGATTCAAGGATGGGGTTGGCTTGTAAAAGCTGACGCTCCAATTCACCCTGACAAAAAAAAAAGGGATGTTACAGCAGTTCTTTGTCACCACATGAAAGACCAACAAACAAAAATTATGGGAAAATAATGAACCACTGATTTTCACTGAAAACTGAAGAAAAAAAACAAAACAAACAAAAAAAAACGGACATAGACATGCAGACAGCAGACATCTGAAGACTAGTCATGTGTTTTTTACATAAAGACCTCACATACATTAACCCTGTGTATGTAAACTGAACAAAGGCAGGGAGAAGACGATGACACCAAGTGTGACATTCATACTGCTGCCACACCTTTAAAAAAAAAAAAAAGAACGATAATTGTCGTTTATTGTTTCCACACAAGGTGCCAGATTTGGGGAGTTCTTACTGCTCAACTGGTCTTTAAAAACCTTTAAAAAGATTTAATAAATCAGGCACACAGATAATGACAGCATATGGAAATAATCAAGCTATTAGGAATTGACTAAATTAAGCCCTTAATCATGATAATATTGACGTGTATGGTTATCATAAACAACTTTAATTAGCTAAATGAAGCTGTTTGGTGCCAAATAGATTTAATGAAAGTTCAATGTTTTCCCAAACCACAACTGAATTAAAACTCTCTAAGGGGGCATACGGCGCATCACAAAGAGCTTTTATGTCTTTTTAGCAAGACCAGGCAGAGACGATGTGACCAAACCATTTGAAAACCAGCATAAAGAGGTAGCATTGGTGATTTGAAGATTCGAATGAGGGGGGAAAATACCATACTCCAAGTATGGTAATCATATCACTTCTCAATTCTAAATGTTTAAAAAGAAATCCTTGTTTGTGGATTTTCTGTTTTGTGACAAAAAAATACTTTCCAGACTTCAACTGGGGCTTTATTTTCTGACATTTTATGGACTAAACAATTAAACAAGTAATTTGACCATATCTAAGTAATCAAAATGCTGAAATCATTAGTTCTTGGCAGCAGACTTGAGGCTTTGGGGCTTTCCTGTATTTTCTCAAGCACATAAAATATAAACTACTCCCGTAAACATGGTAATCATAAAACATTCCACAACCTGGAAAAATTCAATTTAGAGAAGTTTAAACTGCAAAGAAAAACAAAGTTGAACTGAGCCCTGCTGTGTTTCACAAACGATGTGTCACGGTGCTTGATAGGTGATTGGGAGAAAATTTCTGGGAAAATTTATCAGCCTGTCTATCACAGCAGGAAGAATGTGTTCACAATGCACAACAGTTAGACTAGCCCCTTTAAGAGGCTGAATAAATAAATAAGCGACTTATGCAGATGTTTGGACAGGTGGCCCACTGTGTTTCCCTCAAAGCCACATTGTGGGCTTTGTCATGACCAGAGAATCCAAAATGAGTGAGAGAAAACAATTTCTTCTGCAATGTTACTTCTCTTCTTGTGGCTGAGGGGAATATTTTCCCATTACGTCAAAAATAGCTGCACACAGGCCATTTTCCACAAAAAGGAACTCTGCGGGATGAGGAATCAGCATAGTACTCAGGATGTGAGACATGTAATGTGATCTTTGGCCGGAGAGCATGATGGGCTGCCTTTAATTGAGTTTTTGAGCAGCTGGAATGAAGCAGGGCTGAACTGGATAAACCTGGTCCTTTTCCAGCTATCAGAGCAGAGGCAAAGCCCACAGAAGGCAGAGGTTCAAACCAAAAGCCTTTGTTTCTATATATACAGGGCCTGTGGTGCAACTTGGTGGTTAGAATTTGCTCATTGGCAATCTCTACCCATCTGTGTGGTTTGCTGTATGCACATGAAAACAAAGAGCAGATTACAAACACCAGGGGGGGCCAATTTAGCAGCATTAGAAATTGACCCACGTTCCCTGTTGCAAAGTGAGCATGTCAGACATCTGACAGCCAACAGAGCTGGCTCCTCCACAATTGTTGTGTAGCTGTGATAAAATGTAAGCAACATGAGAGGCCTCTAAACTACAGAGGGACAAATTATCCGTCAGTACAAATACACACAGTCCTCCTCATCATCTCCTTCAAACTAATTATTTTTACTTTTCTGCCTTTCTAGAAAATAACTGAATAGCTACAACTTTGTGTCTTGTCAAAGTGCGGGCTGTTTGTCAGGCCACGGAGCAGTATTTTAGGACAGATTGAGTGGAGTCAAAGAGGATCAGTCAGAACTGTTCCACTAAATCTTATGAGGCAGATGCCAGTAGATGTGGATGTGTATTCACTGCTCAACATCTGCTGCGGAGGTCACAAGGCCAGACAAATATTACAAGTCGCTCTTTTAACCAGCAAGAAAAAGGAGAACGCTTCTTGGGAAATGGTTCAAAGTATTTAAATCAGGGACAATCCAATGTGGAGAACTCATCTGGGCCAACAGAGTTTTTAGGCTGAATCTAACATAATATAAGAAAGGTCAAAAGAGGTTCTACATCAGCCGCTAGATTCATTGAACACGTAAGTATTGTCTAACTTCTAAGATACTGTACATGTAGTAAATATAAACAAACATCCAGAAAATGGGAGGGTTATTGTAAAGTCCCTTATGGCCGGGTGCTTCTGGTGTGCAGTGTACATGTGGGCCAGCAGTAGAGCTAACAATTAATTGTTTTTTATACTGAAATCCCAATTTATGAGAGTTCAGAATCGCAAAATCTGCAACTTACATAATTAAAAGTATTAACAGTTTAAGTGAAAGTTTAAGCCAGCAGCTTCAGTAGCTTTGGTAGCTTGGTAGTTGTTGAATGTAAATGCAAATGTCAGGGAGAGTCAGAACTGAATCCCAGTTAAAACTTCAAAGTGCGTCATATCATCACTTTAAGTTTATCACCTTAAAACAAAAAGATTTCAGGGCTTGTCCTGAAGTTGACTTTTCATTGACTGACTGGGAAGACGTCAACAACAGCTACAAGACCAGTTTGTGATAATGCTTAGTACAATCATATCTCAAATAGCAGAAATTGAACTCGAAGTCAAAATATTGTTTTAAAAAAAACTGCCATTGGATATTTTCCTCAAAGCAGATAATTCAGTTCACAATTTTCCCTAAAGGACAAGCTGGGACACTGATCTCTTTTGAGGCCACAAAAAAACAAACTAGAAACCTTAGTGTTAACATGCATTTTAAAGTGGCATGGAGTGGAACGTATTAGAGGGTAGATGCAATGTTAATAACCTGCTTCACAATACAGGCAAATAAATAACATGGAATCTATTAGCTCCATGGTGGCCCATTAGTTTATAGTAGTCTAAGTAATATAAATGTTAAATGTCTGAAAGAAGATCCTAATAACTCAGAAAACAAATCATGCAGTGCAAAAGTACAGTGGGAGGATTAAAGTGAATGCAAAGCATCTACTGGCTAACTTCAGGCAATATTAAAGAGTTAATAGTCACTTATTTTTGTGGGTAAAGAGTAGGTGGCAACGGAGTGGGTAAAGCACCCCTTTTATTTTGTAAGTGAGGTGAGGTAAGTGAAAAACTACATACTACTCACATAAAACAGGGATCCACTCTGTAGGATATGGGGAGATTCAATTGTTATTATGGAAAATAATAAATTGCATCAATGTCATGTTCACAAATAAACCTGCAGTTCAAGCTAAACATTTTTTTCTTTTTAATGATACATTAGCGTCAGAATCTAAGCACAATTTACAGCAGTCTGTTGATAGAATTAGAAAAAGGTGTTATCATAATACCTCAGAGGTCTGTAATCCTGGCCCTCAAGACCCAGATTACTGCTGGGGTTCTGGTGTAACAGGTAGTTAATTGTTTCTACTGTGCATTTCAGGTGTACTGTAATTCAGTCAGGTTTAGTGTTTAAAAGAACCACCTGCAGGGCCTTAGGTCCTGATGGCCAGGACTGAGACTTGCTAAACATAACCTGGCTTCTTAAGGATGTCCTCAACTGACGCTTTTAAGGAAGACAGGTGTGGTCACCATCTTAACTGACAACAGTCTAAAACACAGATAAAATACATGCTTTGCTATAATATAAGTACAATTAGCACTTTAAGTATTGCTGCAGCAGCGGAAAGTTTCATAAAGCACAAGAAGACATCCCAGGCTCAACATCTGGCTACCACAATAAATAAAAACAACTTGCATGTAGCTATCTTTCACTGAGTGTGAATCACAATAATGGCAAGCAAATGCATTTATGTATACTGTCATTCACAAAAAACACAATGAAAAAAGTCTGAATAAGCATGCCAGTTTTAAAATGTACTTAGAACTGCATTTTGTGCCTGATAGAGAGAGACAATGTAAATGCTAAATATGCTGCTTTCAGTGTTTACACCAGGCATTTTATCTAAATGCAGCCCATTTTAGACAAAATAAGTTTGTTTGAGAGGAAAATGTGTGTAGCATGCACATGAACGTCGTGTATAAGAAAGCATAAAGACTTGCCTGTAGTTTCACTGGTTTAGGTGATTCTGGCTGTTTGTTACAGGTAAACAAATGCAAATTGTTAGATAGTGTGAACATACATCCGGTGCACACAGCCATGTCACCTTTGACATGTATTGATATTTACACTTGTACTTTTACTAATTGTATTAACAGAGTAATATAAAGGTCAAAAGAAAAACCTTGTGTTAAGGTTGTGGGGGCCTACAGAGATATGATAAGGCATAGTGGCATAGTAGTAGGAATTCATTTTTCACACAAATCCAACATTAATGTTAGTATTTCAACACATTTTTATGGGCTCATTCGGTGCAGTTTATGGCTTAGGGTATTGCTAACCTAAACTGGAGAAATGAAAAAGGAGAATACTCACAGGAATGTTGTGGTCTTTTCTTCCTTTGTGGGAGGAGGCAACATGTGCCAGGTACTGAATGACCTTTTTTGTGTTTTCGGTCTTGCCAGCTCCTGATTCACCTCTGTGAGACAAAAGAAGACAATGTACACAAGAACAGACATCCTGAGAATAGCATGTGTGAAACATTAAACTGTTTAGCATCTACACCATAGCCCACTCGGTGGTCTTGAAATATCGGATCAATAAAGCTAAGACGTACTGTCCTCCTTTAGCTGTACAAATTTGCAGGTGTTGTAGGTGAGGACAGAACATAAGCCTTGTCCTCTTTTCCACTGCAAAGTATAAATATACTACAAATATAATCTTAAAACTCAAACTAAATACTGGTGAGTATCTAATCATGTGCGTCATTCTCTGCAATATTTTGAGTGTCAGTCCAGTTTAGGCCTGTGGTTGCTGGCGTGTGAATGTGCAGCCTGCTTTTCACTGCTCTGTCATACAGAGACCATGGCATAGAAAAACAAGAGAAATCATTTCAAGTCCTCTGAGCCATACAAAAACTTTGGGGGAACGGTTTGGATTTAGAGCATACTTGAGGTTTTACAGTAAGTGCAAATTTGCATACACCAAGTATGCAGAAAATATTGTTTTGCTTTCAGATTGAGTGGTTAAAGACTGGGAGAGCGGTGCGTAAATGTTGTCAGTCTCATTGGCTACTGTGAACAGAGGGTTATCATGGAGGGATTAAATCAGTGTCTCTGTTGTTGGCCTCGGACTGCTGGGTGTTAGATTCCTCAACACCCCTTTTCAGCTGACATGCCAGACAAACAGGGAGTGCTGACTCTTGTGAAGCTTCTACATTTTTATTTTGTGTTTTAGTGTTTCATACTACTGTAGTTTTCCATCAGTTTTGTATCTCCTGTGTCAAAATAATGTCCATAATCTATATTTTAATGTCTGCGTGTATACGTGTGCAAGCATGAATATATCCTTTTGTGCAACACAACAGCAACACAATTCAAAACAATAACCATGTAATAGATGCTAACTAGTGAACTTAATACTCTATTTTGTTACTGCGTGTGACACTGTGTGTGTAAACATAACTTTAGAATATGTTATGGCTTATATTTAATTTGAATCATCATTAAAACATTTTTTAAAATGTAATATTCAATCTGTAATGATTGTTTGGGATTATGTTACATGGGTTGAGTTTTAATTACTGCAAATTACGTGTAAGTTCTCGTTTGTTCAAACTTGATTTTTATAAAAAGCGACAGCCCTACAATATGTTTTAGGCTTTGTTTATGGTGGCATTCAGTCTTAAAGTAAATCATTTGGATCCCCCTATGTGTAAATAGAAGGTACAAAATAATGTGAACACCTCATCAGTCACCCTGCATGAGTAAAACGGCTGCTGCATGGTTTATATCTTGATACCCTCTTTGGCATTTTCTTTAGCAAGATTCCTGTCATCTCCAGACGCTTGTCACTGAAAAGACGCCAGAGGGCTACGCAGCAGAAATGTCAGGCATTTCTCAGACCCACATTTCTCACTTTTCTCTCAAGTGGCAAAAGTCTGGTCAGTGTCACTGAGATACACAATTTAAAATAACTGTCAAGGACCCGGAGCAGCTGGCTCACTTGCACTGCTCCTGAACTTGTGTAATTAGCAGTGAACACATTAATGTAATTTTCAATTTCATTCAATTAAGACAAAAATAAAAATGCCACACGAAATATACGACATCATGTGATGTTTCCAAGAATATAAATGGAAAATGAGACATACATGAGGGTAATGAATGAACCATGAACCTTACGCTATCAGAGGGTTCAGTTTATCTCAGCAATATAAGATGCAGAGGCATACATGTGTGGGCCTGAATACCTAAAATTATTATATCAACAAAAACTTTAATATGCTTATAATAACAGTTCCCTTAAAGCACAGAAATGTTTATGAGAGATTGAAAATATAAATAAAACTCTGTATACTCACGTGCAAAGAATAGATTGGTCCTCTCGATCTATGGGGGACAAAAAAGGGAGGAAAAGGGGAGGAGGAGAGAAAACAGTCAACCTCAGCAGTCTGTCTTTGATTCAGTTTCTACTGTGCTTTCGCAAGGTTTGATTGACAACCTCATCACCAAAACATTGTGCCAAAACTAAAGTCTTATCAGCAGATTGTGGATTTGAAGGTCAAACTGAAGCTTAGCGTTGTCACGTGAGCTTGCCATCAAATGTTTTAAATATCATGTTTTTTACAGCCTGAGACTGTTTTTTTTGTAATCAGATAACAGAAAATTATTCTTGTCAGGGCTTTCAGTAGGCTCAAACTTCATAGCGTTTCACCACAGGTATTTCCTGGAATGCAATGTCAGAAATGTGTGTGCTAAAAAAGTGGCACTGTGAAGTCAAATCACTGCACAGGAGAGATAAGGAAACTGTAATGTCAGCTTTAGATTGGTAAATAGAGGGTCCTGACCCTGAGTATAATTTTGAGGCTTGGACCAGGGCTAGTAATCCCTGATTATATAGGTATCTATTAACTCTTTGGAGCATACAGTAGCAAACAAGTGATCAAATTTCAGGTTGCGTTGAGCTTAATGAAGTAAAAATGTCCCCCCCCCCCCCCCCCCCACACACACACACACACACACACACACATTTTCAAGAGCGTCCTGGCAAAGATAGGCAGCATAACACTTACTTCCAAACATAATTACTATAGCCTGACCAATACAGGAGAAAAATATGTAGCGACAACACAGTATGATGATACAAATAGTGATCCAATTCTTTTCTTGTCTAAAAATGTTAATGTGTGCTGTGCTGAGGGCAATTTGCACAGTGGTCATGTGGCAATATAATATGACATCTAATGCATCTCTATTAACCTCCGGGGTATTCCAGTTTAGAGTGTCTTGTGAGGGTGTAGTGAGACAGATCAGAGTCATCTAGAGGCCCAATAGGGGAAAATAACGGTGATGATGTCATGGGAAAACAGTACTTTGTCTTCCTGTCAATGCCTGTCCAGTCACATGGCTGAGCAGGAATAAGTCCAAAGATTAGATAAAAGTCATCAGACTCTCTTCACTCTGCACTCTACTGACTTTATGTTGCGCTCGCCATTCACAGCTAAGACTTTGGCTCTGACACTGCGTCCTAACTCCATCACTGAGAGCTACAACTGTGTAAGATTTATTCAGTAAAAACAGTAGTAGTAGTATGTCATAATTAATGTAATGTTGAAATCAGGATTATTTATCTAGATGATCAATTCATCTTTGGAAATAGTTGTATTGCACTGCCTTCAATTTCACATTATGTCTAAATATTTGAATTTAAATATGACTTGAACAGTGTCATCTTAAAAATGTTGCACATAAAATGATCTTCATTATAATGATGCCACCACAGGTTGGTTCGACAGGATTAACTTTTCATCCATCTCATTTCATTTTAGCGAAGCCTTCATGTATCTCTATTTGTTGAGTAAGTGTCAATGTTCAACAATGTGAACATACATCCGGTGCACAAAGCCATGTCACCTTTGACATGTATTGATATTTACACTTGTACTTTTACTAATTGTATTAACAGAGTAATATAAAGGTCAAAAGAAAAACCTTGTGTTAAGGTTGTGGGGGCCTACAGAGATATGATAAGGCATAGTGGCATATGCCACTCAATGGTACATGTTGAGTCCCAGGCAGGACCGTTTTGCCGGAGGTGAAAGTTTCCTGGACTAAAGTGCTGACTGTCTGTTCATCAAGGGGTCTGATCTCAGAGGCCATTAATACTGTTACTGTATTGCAGAGTCTGCATGTTTGTTAATTGAAGGAGTTACTGGTGATTTGTGATTGGCAAGCTGGTACATTAGTAGATTGACTTGGGTAAGTCATCAATAACTCAGGGAAAAACACATCAGAAGATAACCTAAGAAAACTAAAAAGTTAATTCAGTAGCTCACCAATAGCCTGCTCAACTTTGCACTGAGCAAATGGTTGCAAGGCAACAAGAGCTTGCAAATAAATCTGGATCTGAAGTGTTACAACAGGCAGAAAATGCAACACACTGATAGAATAAAATGTCTCTGTTCCTGAATCAGTGGATTCAACCCACTCTACGTTAGAGTGATAGGCCATGAAAACCTGCTAAAATGATCTAATAGAGCTGCATAAAAATAAGACTATTTACAAAGGAATGACAGTTCCCTGAAAATCTGCTAGATGAAAAAAGTTAAAATTCTGGACTTTCATTCCAGCCACAAGCTAACAAGATACACATGGTTAAAAGCAGTAGAGGTGGTTGGAAGAGAGAGCTGATCATTTAACCATGTGGAGCAGCAGAATGCTAATGGTCCAATCCTTGACTGTACTGTTTCAGTTTAGCATGGTTAGTCTGATGAGTTCCTGAGCTACTCATCATTTAAGAGGACGCAGGACACTCATTTTGTATTCAAACATCCAGATTATTTAAATATGTTTGAATGCTTAAATGCATACAGTATGTGGGTTGGAGACCCTCTAGGGGTCAAAGGATTAATGACCAAATTGAAATTTATATTTCTCTAATTTTGCTTTTTGTCGTGAAATACTGGATGCTTTCACTGAATCAGACCTATAAAAATCTATAAATTAACACAATCCAAGAAAGAAAAATCACACTCTTGTAAGCACTAAACACCATAACGTGATAAGGGGTCACAAGGAAACATTGCTTCATTTTGAAGCCAAATAGGTTAGGAACCATTGCTGTAAGCCATGCTGTGAATATTTCCACTCAATGGTACATGTTGAGTCCCAGGCAGGACCATTTTGCCAGAGGTGAAAGTTTCCTGGACTAAAGTGCTGACTGTCGGGTAAAATGATGGAAGGTTATCTGACTGAGGACACAGCTGGATGGCTCATCAGGGACAACCTGGGTTTCCTGGCTTTGACCAGGAACTTCCTGCATTTAAGTACTGTAAGAAGGCGAATTGGCCTCACACACATGCATGCAAACACATGTACACACTAAAGCTACTCCGGTCCTTCTGGATCTCTCTCTAGCTGTGACGTCAACTCCTGCTCCGTGCTTGACAGCACACATGCAAACACAATCCCCCATTAGCCCCCACCTCTTTCTCATCCCTTTGTACATTCACATCCCTATCTGGATAGACACAAACAGAAAACTGCTCAGGAAGCTAGTGTCTCCTTTATCAGACTGGCTGCAGACACAGTGGAAAGATATGATCCAGCCATGAGACTGTTCACTTCCATTCACCAATTTGCCAACACTGCTGCAACCTTAACAGCCTCTCTGTGACTGTGCAGCGCTGATCACTGGCAGAGGACTGTATGTCTGTGCAGAAGAGAACTACCCAAACAGGGGCTGTTATTTCCGTATCATTACTTGATGGTCATAAGGACTGTTTTGTGGGTTTCGCATGATTGGTAATGCTCTTGCCAGCTTCACATGACTCCATTATGTTGGGTAGGGAGTGAAGATTCCCCCAGGATATATAATATTATGAGCTAAAGTGAAAGCTGAGGAGTCTTTATATAATTTTAAATATTTGATCCAGACCCTTTTTAAGGGCAAAAACATGGTCAGATCATAAAAATTGCAAGATTGTATAAAGTTTGAAAAAAGCAAATGAAATTCAAAGTGTTTCAGTCATAACGGCTTAAAATATATCATGGACATGCCACAGGTGACACAGTTGTCAATAAAAGTAGTCCTCATATAAAAAGCGTCTGCTTCAATGGTCTTACAAACTGGTGACAGCGAAAAATTTGAGGATGTCTTCTGGCTTTGACATAAACACAGCAGCTCTGCATGTGGCGTTTCTCCCGGCAAGGAGAGAGGAGAAGGGGGGGGGGCTGATCTCAGCTCACGACAGTGAGCTCATTGTGAGGCTGTGGCACGCTGGGCCTGGGCCAGAGTCTGCCACTGATGGCTAATGCCTGTATTTAGGAGTGGCAATGAAGTGCAAACACTCACCTCAGAGACCAGTCCTGCACGCTGATCTAGCTGTTACTTAAGTGTCACAGTGGGACAAACACCTCTACAACACCACAGGGATGAAAGTAGTTGAACACATCAGCTGAATGTTTAGGGTAAAGACAAATCCTTGAGCACTATAATACTGTCTCATTAACAGCAGGAAATAAAAACTTTGTCTCTATGCTGTCTGTAATGAAAACAGGAGCTACTGTATAATGTTACTGATGATGTTTGCTTAGGTACAGACCGTATATTAAGCCATTACCCAAGTCATCAACTAACAGTTGTAAAAGTTATTTCAGTAAATGAGTCTCCACTCAACTATAAAATGAAAATCAAAGACCTAATTTCCTCTTCAGTACCATACAGGGCTTACTCAGTCCTTTCTCTTAAAGTTTGTTTGCTGATTGGAACACATCAATTACACAGATGTGCTCAATTACATAATTCTTAATGGAAACCTACTATCCAATTACAAACCAACAATGAACTGTGCAGCCATGGCAGATGCTTCCTTACAGGCGCTGTACACCCACACAGGGGTTTTCAATTACTCTGGTTGATTACACTAAGTCAGCCTGAAGCTGGGTGGATCTATGCTGTAAATTGTGTGATATCACAAAAATGTATGGACTAATGAGACTGCTAACAGTCTTCTCTTGGTTTGGTTGCACCAACAGTTTATATATTTTACTTGGTTTTGCAGGTATGTCTGGCCCCTCGCTCATTCAGACAGATTTCCACCCGTCCTGGAATTGGTCGGGCCAATCACAACTGTTTATCTAATATGGAGTGGGTTTGATACGATGACTGACAGGAAAGCCATTGAGCTATAATTTCATTACCAAAATGGCTACCACTGAAGTAGGAGGTTCTGTGGAACTTGCTACATTAAACAAACTGGATGGTATTTTTTCTCTAAAAAAAGAACAAACAACTGCACTTAAAGCTTTTGTTGATAAGAAAGATGTGTTTGCTGTACTTCCAACGGGGAGTACATCAGGAGGACATTTCGTTGCTCTGATTGTAGGTCTCTCCATCTGCGTCCAGAGGCATTTTGGTCCACGCCTATTGATAACGCCCTATATGTATTTTAAATAATTAAAAAAAGAAAAAAAAGAAAAATCGATGCAATCCTGAAAATCTATCTATACATCCAGCCATGATGCATCACTGGCTTAAAGCTGTGCTGCCCAACATCGGAGAGACACCAAAAATAAATACATTTAAAAAAACACTTTCACAACTGCATAACGACTGTACATGGACTGCTACATGTATTTTTCCAACTAAAGTAGCCAGTTAAGTATCCCATGTTGCAATTATGGGATTTGCTTCTAAGCACACTTGGATGGAACAGGAGTGTTGGCATGAAACTAAACTATAACAACAACAGAATAGAAACTCGCTGATTTAGTCTGTAGTGTCCTTTCAGGCACAGAAAAGCTATCTCATAACACAGAGGGGGCTTGTGATTGTTTATTAGGACCCTAGAGCAGTTATACTTATGACAGGGCGCCAAAGGAGCTTTATAGCCTATTAAAAGAAGGCTATAGTCATGTTTGCAGTGGCATGACCCAATGGCATACTTGTCTCCCATCCTTCCAAATATAAGAAAATCATTTACTATTAGTCAAAAGGGATTAGACTATCCCTTGACTTTGTCAGGTATCTGTCAAATATGGTTTTAAAAGTCAAAGCAGTCAATGGTTTTAAACCATCCATTTAAGGGCTATAATGGCAAAGGCCTTTGGTGTGGGCTGAACTGGGGCTGATGCTTTAGCCAAGGACTTACAGAGGGAAACAAATGCAGTGGAGAGTATTTGGTTTCCTATGTGGAGCATTTCTGAGAACGAACATCTGTAATGAAATCTGGTAGAGTGACTGTGTTTAAGAAACACTGACAACAGGATTTTGAGTTTTATTCAAGGTATTCATGCAAACTGAAGCTTCTAGAAGGTCTAGAAAATCGTTTAGGAAATCTGTGATTAACATCAGGTGCAAAATAAATCCATGGTGACAGGTAGTGTGGCAGCCAAATACAGGCGACTGGGGGAAGGAAGATGGAAAATCATTGAGGGCGAAAGGGAAAATAAGACATATTAATGGTGATATATTTAATGGAGACAAGAGGAACAAGAAAGACAACGCAGAAATAAATCTACTTTACCTCATTTAGGGTATTATGAAAAATTGGTCCAATATACCATCTCCCTTCTATTAGCGGATATAAGTTTGGATATAAATGACTATCTGAGACTTTACGTGCTAGACTCATATATGTACTTATATAGAAGTTACAATTCATGAACAAATGTAAATCAGTTGAAAGTCATTTCCATATGTGGGTGTGTGTATCAGGGAGGAAAGCATTTAGCCTGATGCATACCAGGTCTCCAGGGAGCTCCTTAATTTTGGCAGCACAGAGAAGATATACTCATATTCAGTGTTCCTCTCTGGTAGTTTTACTCACCTATCCTATTAGATTTAATTTGAAGGGAATACAGAAGAACTTTTAAAAGTTATAGTAAAAAGAATAACAGCTGTGGTAGTACAATAGGATAAAACTGTAAGCTTTGTTACAAAGAAAAAACAGGAGTGCTCCTTTAGTTACTATCTGAGAGGTTTCACTGTCCATAACCACGTCTGTTCCAGTAGTTTTAAGGGGGAAAAAAGATCAATCTTTGGGAGAATAGGAACACTAGTTTCAGTGATGCTAAATCTGTCCCTCATCCACAGCTTCTTGTGGCGTGTTTTTGAAAAGTGGTGGATCGTTTTTTCATAAGATTAGCAAAAATGTCCTGTGTGCTTAATGTGCTCTGGTGTGCCCAGGAGGAGGTTTGAGGTTGAAAGAGGCCGGCATCAAGCCTCGGTTCAAAAGGCCATCAAAGCCATTACTGTTTGCTATAAACCTCATTGGTGCCAGGTGGGCCAAGTGTTTGCTGAGAGTGTACGCTGTGCCATTATAAACATTCCCCAGCTCAGTTTATCACACATTCCTGACAGTATAGATTACACTGTACACTTCACTGGAAACTTCATGGAGCATGCTTTGCATTCTTCAAACAATTCCTTTAATCAATATCAGTAATGGTGCTGACATGTGAGATGAGAAGAGCTTTGTTCATTGTTGATAAAATGGACCTCTGAGAGAAATCAAAGAGCTGTGTCTTGGGGAAAACCTCACTAAGCTCAGATGGATCTAGTCAGACTTGACCTAACGTCCTGATTAAACACCAGGGAGAGACTCAAGAAGGGGGATCTTTTACCATTTCTACTGAAACAAAGACCCTGTTTCAAAACCCCACCTAGGGACACTTTCACTGCTGTTGATGCAAGTCCACTTTGGGATCCATCGCAACTGCTGACATGACCGGCCCTTTTAACACATGTTTTCATTTAAGCAAGCATCAGCATTTCTTTATAACACATTTCCAGATATGATAAAAATAACTTCTTGTACGTCAGTGAGTTCACATCGGCTGAGCGGCGAGGGCAATTATGTGAAGTATCTGGACCGCTAATCAATGGCAGATGTGCAGTGAGTTCTAGAGGTCTGCTTACACACCCTGTCTTTGTTAGGTAACACCTCATTTAACCTTCCATCTGAGCACTGACTGGCTTCGCAGCAATACTGAGGTAATTAGCAGATCCCTGTGAGGTTTGTGAGCCCTAAGTATGATTCGCCAATCTGTTCAGCTCCAAAGGTCATAAATTAGAGGCAACAAATTATTGGTCTCAAGTGTACTTTCTTGTTCAGATGGCAACTGACAGTGCAAAGTCTAAACATGAAGTGTGAAAGGTCTGATTAATCGCTGAAATGTAATGAAACATTCTGAGATAACAGGACTTGGGTTGGGTAATTTGGTACCCTGGTAGTTATCCATTTAATATTTTGGTTGCATTGGACAGATGGCTTAAATTATTGATAGATTTCATCAAAATTGTTGTTAATTGACTAATTGATTAAATTATATATTGTTTCAGAAGTATCTTTATTTGTCAGGTATTTAATTAGATGAATTAGTCAAAAACAGACATTCCTGTCTGGTTATTTTATCTTTAAACTGTTAATTGATGTTCCAGAAAATGTACAACATTACACTATATATCAGCAATATAAAATTTCACTCCAATATTAACAATTTCATCCATATTGTTATGTGATGATATCTGCCACAGTGGCTTTCCAGTGATTTTATTGCCCACTTGAAAAAAAAACCCACCAGCGCTCATCTATACAGCTGGATATTTACTTGTATTAACCAGGTTGCTGAAATGTTCAGGGCCACAGCTGAAGAGCAGCTGGCCTCCACTAATCTCCAACCTACAAACCTCCTTTTCAATCCACAACACTGTTAATTCTGATACGACCACGACTGAAAATGGGTTGTTGTAGCATAGCAAATTACAGGTCAGGTTTGTGTACAAAGAGACATACAGTAAATACATGTAGCACTTGAAAAGCTTGAAGGCAGAGGTCATTGCTTCAAGAACTAAGAAAACGCACAAATATGTTGGAATAAAGGCACTGCTAATTGATAGGTCTTCAAGCCCTGCCCCCACGCGTCTATGTCCATTCATGTAGAAATGCAATGTTTAGAGAATAGAGGGTGTGAAGAAAAGAGGAGGTGACAACAAGAAAGTAGCTGGACTAAATGACGAGCTGGCAGAGCTCCACAACCGCTACAGCGGGGCAACTACTGAAACTATGTCCCTGTGCTTGTACAATCATCCGCGGTGAAGAGATTATACCATTCAATGAACATCACAACAAGCACCTTTAGACTAAAGCTTAGAAAGTATAACTATAAGAAAAGTATGTACAAGAAATCCTAACACTTATGATAAAAAAAAGTCTTAAATACAATAGTTTTTGTGTAAAAAGGGGGGAAGGTATCATGAAGCTACTCGTTGAGATCAGGGAAACTTCCTTCTGTGTACCAACATGGGCAAGGCAAAACCTAAAAGGACTGACTGGACTGTCCAGTTGTCACCACCCCCACTGGTCGGCCCTCGCAATCACACAAAGGACCTATTGTCGAGCACAATGGGGTCACCCTCTCTGTTCTCGCTGGTCTGATCCCAGATCCCTGGAAGCTTGCCATATACCATGCAAGGATCTTTGAAGACATCGTTCTGAGAGGACTGCCTTCACTTAGAAGAGTTTATGTTGCTTGTATGAAGGTCTGAATCTGAATTATTTAAAATTCTGAATATTATATTTTCATGGCTTTGTCACCCAAGATACTTTGACTTCAAGCTTTAGGTGAATGTATGTTGTAGCCACATGTTTAGCCCTTCTCTGGATGTTTTGGGCCCTTGTTCCGTGAGTCCTCAAATTTAAGGCAACATCACAATGTTGATGTGGAAAACAGAAACATGCTATCAAAATGCGATGGAGACATTCATTTTTTGGTCTTCTGGAAGACCAGGTATTATTGACAAATCACAGATGAAGATGGGATTTGCAGGTTAACAGAGTATTTATGGAGCAAACAATAAAAAATTGGCAGAAATGTCTTTTGGACAAAAGAAAAAGTGTTTGAAACTTGAGGAGGATCGCCTTTTCAGACAATCAGTTCTTAGTAGTATGGCGTATAATTTACAAGGAGAAAAACACATCCTAGTAAGTTGGCTGTGACATTAGTTAGCTGTAACAGTGAGAGTGATAATTGTATCATGCTTAATTTGACATCGAAAATATGGTGAGTGAATGTGACCTTTTAAAGCAGACATGGCAGCCAGGTTAGTTGCAAGTTAAAGTGGTCATTCCTGTATGTGAGGTGACTTAGGTAGATGAGAAGCAACCATAAATAAACAGTACTCAGACTCACCTTGTAGCATGCATCTGTACGCAGATTCGGAGATGGCGTAGATGTGAGGGGGCATTTCGTGCCTCTTTTTTCCCCTGTACATCTCAATGATGTTGTCTGAGTAGATGGGCAGGTTTTTGTAGGGGTTTATGACCACACAGAAGAGACCAGAGTATGTCTATAAGAAGAAAAGAAACATGATAATGTTAATTAATCACAGAACTGTTAATGTTAAAAAAGATCCTTTTTAGTGCTTCAAGAGCTCCAAGTCCCGCTTCAGGAAATCATCAGACAAAACCATAACAAATTTAGCGGAGTCAGTGATGATATTAAGAGGATAAGAAAAATATAATATTGAAAATACAGTATGCTAAAAAACAGTCAATGACTAATATGAGAGGCGGTCAAGGGGACGTTACAGTCAGAGAGATATTAGACGAGAGATTATTGTAGCCTAAAGAAAGGTGAAGTTGTCTGGTGTAACAGAGGATGATCCTGGACAGCAGCCTGCATAAAGACCCTGAGTCAGAATTCAACAGAAACAACTTCTGAGACGTAAATTGCTGTGCAGAAATACGCTGATAAAACCTGAAAAAACCTCTCAGTAAACTGGACAACCATGATGTGATGATCTGGTGAGCAGAATACAAATTTCGCATTAAGAAAAAAATTCTAGCTAAAATCTTAAATCACTTGTACATTACGTGCCACTTATGAACAAAACTGTTTGTACGAGTGGTTCTTGCACGAGGCCCGTTGTGTATTGCAGATTATGAATTCTTGGATCAGGCCAGAAAACTGTGCACGGCTGCTGGCACAATGCCCAGTATCCTACAGTATTTCAGATTCTCACTCCACTCACTTTTCCTCTTCATATGTGTGAATTTTCCATCTCATTCTCCACATTAAACTGGTGGAAATTTAACCAAGACAGTGTTTGACAGAAATCAGATGCAAAAGGTAGTGATTTTTATCCAAAACAGTTTATTGGTCCCTCAGCTGTATAATGTACATGCAGTCAGACAGGCCAGGACAGGGTTAATCCCTGACATGTCTGCTGCTGCTGCTGCTTATGGTACACTCCATTAACTCAAGAGTGCTTGGGGTACACACTATACAGATGACGCTGCCAGATAAAGGCTTTTTGAATCACACATCACTAACTTGGGTCAAAAGTCTTGATACATCAAGCCAATAAAAACTATTTTTTTTACTGCTCTCTATTGATTTATCTCATGCTTATCATCCTCTATTAGTTGTACAAACTTTCCATGTGTGTTTTACTCCTTTGCGCTCTTTTTTCACCTTTCTGATCTCTGTGCTTGGCTGGGCTGCAAAGCCACATTCTTTTAATTATGTTGTCTGTGGCGGCCTGTGGGCTGCAAGGGGCCCACTTCCAGTTAACTCAGTTGTTGAACTGGAACAATGGTGACATGACCAAAGCATGCTGTGGGAGCAGGGTGGACTGTGAGTGTGAGAAAGACCTCTGACAAACACATCACAGTTGTCACCTGGCTGGAGGTTCGCATTCACACATACACAACACAAATCTGTAGTCGGACACTGTGGAGCTTAAAATCACATTTTGATATCACTGCTACACTCAACCAGAGCTGGGCAATGTTTCAATATTATCACTTGTAAAAGCATTGCCTAACATGAGAGAAGTTACATTAGTTATGGTTAGATGTACTATAAAGTGTAGGATTTTTCCCCTAGTAAAACACACAAAAAAATATGTTCTGGTAAAATAAAAATGGGTTTGTGTAACCCTCTCAGAAATGCATATGCAAGAGTAACACACTTGAGGGATGTCACTGGTGGTGGTCGTGTGGTGCTATAGCCTGTGTGTGTGGAGGGTGGGGGTTGGGAGGGTGCGGGGGGTAATGTCACCAGATGGCCATCTCCTCCCCACCTCTTCCGTGTGCACAGATGATTTAGACACAGATCTGTCCTGCAACCTGGCCACATAGAGATTTGTTACTCTGGAATAAGCAGCAGCGACAGCGTTCTACATTACTGACGGCAAAACTCACATCTTGCTAACCGGAATTACCTGTAAAAATCTACTTTGTGTAGTTTAGGATGTACTATAGGGGGGTCGCCACAATAGCTCCTTCCTATGCCACCTAGGGTGGGCACAGCGCCAGGCAGACAGATCAGATCTCCTGACCCAGCATGGGTCACAGGCAGTGGGGAGAGGGATGACTCAGCTGGCTGTCCTTGACGTGGACCCCAGGGGGTATTTGAGGGATTAGTGGGGCTCTGAGGGCAAGGGGTTGGACACCTACACAACCGGGCATAACAAGACACCAGCTAGCCAGTGTGTTGTGATTCGTTCCCTTCTCAAAATGCAGATTTTGCGCAAAGGAACGTGTACTCAAAGGAACGTTACTACTACACGGAACTACACATGAACCTACACATGAGTACAGAATGCAGGTTATTTTGAGCTGATAAATTGGTTTGAGCTAGTCAACACAGTCCTGGGCCGACAATCCACAGAAACTATGGTCAACAGAGGAGAACTCTGACAAAGTTGAAAGGGTTCCCAGGCCTCCGGATATGTCCAAATAAATGTTTGTGAACCAAGCAGTGCTTAGCAACAGGGCCTAGCTTCTCTCAATGGGAAAAGGGGAAACATCTTCTGGGGTCTCTGCTATTGCATGAATCAGTGACCTCCATTCTGACATAACTGGGCTAACTGGGCTTTATCATGTCTTTTAAACCCTAAAAAACAGTGTCTCTGCTGACTTCCCAAGGAAATTAAGAAATGCATTTGCCTTACAAAACACATTTAAATTATTTCCAATAATGCCCAGACAGGCCGTGAAGATTCTTGTAGCTCTGTATTTGTCTAAATCTTGCTGGTCTTAATTTCACTCAACCTGTCATCACTGTGTGCTTATTGACTGCTTATGAGAGGGAGCTAACCTAAATTCAAACAGCTTTGACAGCTGAGAGGAGAAGGATGCTACGGAGTGTAACACAGATGATGACAGTGTATAAAAACAAGCAAAAATGAAAGACTTGAAAGTCTGAATGCAAATAAGCTATGAGGAATTACAGTTGGAGACATCTTGTGGCACCTCAATCAAGCAGCATAACTCTTCTAGTGTGTAAACAGGGGAGTGTGATGTGTGAACCCAGAAACTGGGATGTATGAGCCATTGAGTTTGGGTTTTACCAAAGTCTTTACCTTTACACAGGATAGAGAAAAACACAGCCCACTGGCAAAAGAGTCACAATCAAGGCAACGGTAAGATGAAATGGAGTTGTATTTATCATTAGTGGTGATTTCCTGAGCATCATAGTCTAGATGTGAATGAAGACCACCAAAGCCACCAAGTGATGATAGACTCAAAATAACAGATGATAGACTCAAAATAACAAAAGAAAATACAAGTCTTGGAGAGGCCTGATGGTAATTTTCTTGATAAAACACATTCAAGGAAAAAAGAGATTTTGTGTCCATGTTTCAGTTGTGAACAAAGAGACCCAGTAAGAGGCAGACTTAATGAACAGAGAAACGGCCCGCTGATAAAGGCAAGTATCCACATAAAGCTCTCAGCCTGGAGCTGCCAACCATCCTCTTCAGGATGTACACTCTGCACCACCAATGCAACAAAGGATGAACATACAGTGGCCTGCATTCAATAATACATCACAGTGACATCATTATTATATCCAGTCCTCCTTCCTCCTGAAACTTTGGGTTAAACCATATTTGGTCAACCACGTAAATCAGCAAAGCCAGGCATATGTGCATTGAATTTTCTATGAATGAAACATGTTATGAGTATCGAAAGTTGCCCATTTCTTGAGACCATAAAATCTTTCTTAATTATTTTCTCTTTTGTGTTGAAATGTCAATAAGTTTGAAGCATGATAATCACCTTTACATCCACTGCCTGTTGTGTCGTTTTTTTTTAACTATTGCTTAGAAAATGACCAACTGAACCGAGCATTGAGTACATGCTACATTGTGAACAACAAATCTGTGTTGAAATCGGCAGGAGGAGAACTAGTGAGCTGTTAGCTGTCACTCCAGTTCTGTACTGAAGATACTTGTACTTTTATACCAAAAAGTGTATGTAGCTGTTGCTTTACATAAACTGAATATAACATAATAAGAAACAGTTTACATATAACTCTTCAGTTTTGTTTTAAACCTATTTCTTTGAATGGACCAAAATAAATGTACATTTATTTCCTCAACATTTGAATTGTGTTTTTATAATGCCACTAACAACTATAGATGATAATAACAAAGTAAAGAAACAACATTTTGATTTTATGATGGTTTACATTTACTTCAGGATGGTTACAATAGTTTTTCGGGATGGTGGTGAAAAGAGTTAGTCTGGAGCCCTGTTGTCTGATTTAAAACGGCCGACGAGTTCTGCAAGAGTGCAACACAAATCTCTTAAAGGTCCTTGTTCATTAGCTTCTCATTTGGGGACTTGGGCTTTGAGGAGAAATCAAAAAATATGGTAATTTAGCAGCACAGAAATTGACTCAGCATGCAAACTGGATCAGAAGAAAGGCATGTCTGTAACAGCAAAAACATTTAAAGGCTGACATGGCTGATAATTAAGGATCAGTTTTCTGACGGAAACTGAAAATTATTTCAGTTATTCGACCTGACAGCTGTTGCTTATCAGTGAACACAAAGAACTCTGTTAAGGCAGTTTGATTACAGTGTGACTCAGCACAAGCCTCCCTGGGCTAAGAGATGGGGCTGGGGTCACTTCTTTCTCCCTTATAGGCCCTCTGAAAATACTGAAAAAAACAAAGATGTTCTTTTTACATGGGCTGAATAAATAAAAAGTGAACTTGATGACTACACTGCAAAAGCTTTTGTATGAACATGCAGCACATTCAGAATGAGAATCTGGAACTAATTATTATCTTTTGTAAAGGTCTATAAAGAAATTACCTATGATTTATGGTACAAAATGTCCATTCTTGTCAGGTCATGGTAAACATTGTTCTAATAGGGTGGCAAACAACTTCTGCTCTCCGCAGATACAAACAGACCAAGCCATGTCTTGGCAGGGAGTCCTCAGTAGACAGGGACCACATGGCAGAGCTCACACTGCTACACCTTGCCTGGTCACAACAACCCCACCCCCACCTCGATGCAGACGTCAAAAGGTTAAGCTTTTATCAACAAGACATTAATGATGATGTCATTAATCCAATTTTAACTCTGCAGCAGAAAAGACAAAATAGAAGTAATCCTTGCAAGTCCCCTCTTGCAGAAATATTTGTCAATGTACCTTGCATACCAAGGTACGATCAACTACATATTAACACATATTGACATCATGCTGAAATACACTAATTAATTATATAGTGGTAAAATGTTATATTGAACTACATTACAGCAGAATACCAGACAAAATATCGAAAACATCAAAGGAGAGTAGTAGATTGATTCTGTCATGTTGGAGGGTTGTATATATATAAATAATAATTCGTCACAGCTTTACTAATACTGCTCACAAAAAACACCATCAGCAGTAGACTCAATAGACCACGGTTTAATGTATCTAGAACTAAAATGATGGACAAAACATTTAATCAGGAACAATGTTGATTATCAATGAATCACTTTTAAGTGTCAGTGCCAGATTAACTGGTTTTAGTTACTTATGTGAATATTTGCTGGTCCTTTAATATCAGTTTTGGGCAGATGGTCAGCCAAAACAAGCAATTTGAAGACATCACCTATCCATAAGACATACTAAGAGTTGACAAACAACATCCAGGAAATGTAGCAAATCATGAGGGACATAATGCCATAATGCTGGTGGTTTGGCAGGCCATCTACTGGATGATGACAGTGATGTCATCATGCCTCAACGTAGTGTCTTCATTAACCTTTCAAATGGTATGACTTCATCCCTGAAGCTTCCAAAACACCATCTTAATGGCCAACGCAGAGAACCACAAGAGTACTTTCAACTGCAGCTCATTTATGTACATGTAAGTAAATGTAAATGATTTCAGACAATCCCAGGTGCAACCTGTTTTTTTCTGATATTACTTTAAGTAAATCGCTTAATGCATGGAGAGATATCCAAAGTAAGTAATTGAACAATATGACTGGACAAGGGAACAAACCATCCATCTCACACTAAACCTATTTTAGCCAAGCTCATTTCTGTCTTTGAGACCGGGCCACTTAAGTGTGAACCCCAAAGCCTCCTCCCTCGGTCTCAGGTGGCCCACAAGCTCCGTGACTGGGCTATTCCAGGAATGCATGTCACTAAGTGGGTCATAATCACAGGGGAAATCGGCAGCTTATGTAGGACATGATGGCCTGCTCAGTGAAGGAAATTTGTTTCTTAGACTCTTGAATCCAGAAACTCAAGTATAAAATGCTATGGGTAAGATATGTAGATGTTTTGGTTAGAATGGACCAGATTAGTTTAATAAGCATATTATGTACAGTTGACGTTGAGAATTGTCATGTCAACACTGTTCATTTTAAGACACCGGAGATTACTTGCTCCCGATTTTAGACTACATGAATGAAGTAATCCCTGGAGGAATTCAGTAAGGTGGTAGAATGCGCTACATTACAGCACACTATTCGCTGACATGGCTTCCCAAGGCATTACACTGAGCTTAACTCTTATGCTGACAAAGTGATAAATCACTACAATTAAGCTGACTATCAAATTCACTTGTGTCGTCAGACCTTAATTTGGTATCTCGAAAGTGGAAAATGTCGATTACAAGTTGTTACGAGTAGTTGGTTCGTATGAATGACAAATACTTACATAGATGAGGCCAGAGTAGTAGCGGTCTTTGAGGTTGTGAAGCACAGAGGCTTCATTGAGGCAGGTGAGTTCGGCCATGTCCTCTACTTTGCTGAACTTTGGCGGGTTCATCTTCTGGATGTCATCCTTGTTGACCACCGCCTTCTTTCCATTCTCTGCCAGCTCCAACACCACCTCATCTCCACGCTCCTCACGAACACTGGCAGCCTCGAAGCCATTTCTTTCTGATGGGATCCATACTAGCCTCTTGGCAGTCCAGTCGGCCTGTGCGGCCGGGTTGTAGACCACAGCGCGGTCCACAAAGAGGTACCGCTCCGGGTCATCCTGCCCACTCCTCTGTGACATTGCTGCTGGAAACCAGAAGCAGAACACTCTAGGCCACCTGTGAGAGGGGAGAAATTACAATGTTTATCAGAACAACAAAAAAATGCTATAACTAAAATTCATGCAGATGTCTAACGTCACACCGTTCTTTATCACAGAACAGATCACCACGGTGACTCAAGACTGTTGAGTGAAAAATCCTTTAAACTGGCCTTTTTTACTGCAGACATTTTGACTTGTCATAGTAGGAGAAGCACAGGTGTTACTTATAACATTAATAATGGCTCCAGTTTATTCAAGTGTCCCAGTAAACCATGACAGTGAGCCAGCATTCACAATACCAGGACCCTGAAAGTGAAGCAGCTAAATGAAATTCAGCCATCATTAATTTCATTTTTTATACCTGTGCAATTTTAATAACTTTAGGTCAAATATTTGGTTTTTCTACACAGTCAAAGAAGTAAAAAGTGTGCCTCCTGGTCATAGTTCAGGAGTTGTGTCAGGCTACCCTGCATTTCCATCTACCTTTTCTACTTCCATTAAAGTTAGTTTCGTAATTGTAAAAAAGTTTATGGCCTGCCATGCTGTTATCATGAGTTACTCTATGTAATAAAACAGCTAATAAAATAAATAAATAAAAGCAGTGATTCGACTGACAAAATAAAATCTGACATGAGGGATTCTCGACTTTTGATTTGAAATATTGACGTTAAGGGGCCAGCCCTAGTTGAGGTGGAGACTTGAGAGAATGTAGTATTCCTCTATCACACTATGCAATTTTATATCACAGCACTGTTTCTTATCACAATCATATAAAAATCCAATCCAAATATTGCTATATGACTCAGCCCTAATGCCAAACTACCTACACTGAATCTAACTGTTGTGTGGTAGCACCATGACTAAGAGATTGACGATTCCAGGTAAGATATCGATTCAACCAAGCTGCAGTCAATAAAGCTGAATGTTGAAGCTGATGGTAAAGTGCTTTAAGGGTGCTGCAGCTTCTCGAATGGCTGCTTAATGCTCTAAGAAAACTCAGATTGTATTTTAAATGACTTGAATCCTTCATATAAAAAAACAAGAAGTTAAGCTTTCAATAGCTAATGCCATCATTTCTAATATTTGCCTTGGTGACAGTTTTGAACATTATTGTTTGTTCACTGTGGAGATATTAAAGTTTAATGACACGTATATTTCAGGACATGTCTGATTGACAAGGGTCACAGTTTATCACTGTGTCGCCCATGGTGGTTGCTGCTTGCCATAACTCAGCAGGGACCTGTGATGGTAAACTTTACATTACTGTACTACTACAAGAAAAATGTGGGTCATCTGAACACACTGGGCCTTCTCTGTGTAACTGCGTGTATATACAGTAAGTGTAGCCTTCATAATCAGCGACAGAATGAAAATGAGAGGGAGCACCTGTTACGCTTTATTTTGAGAGAAGCAAGATGTTTTTTTTGACCATATGAGAGAAATTTAAACCAAATAAAAATGTAATTTGGTTTGGCTTTGCAATTTTTCCAGAAGAACTTGTTTGGCCCACACAGACATGGTTAGTGAGTTTCAGGCATTCACACCTCCATCCCTGTGCATAACCAACCCACATGTACAGTAACTTCACCATCTGATCCTCTTAAAAAGCCAAGGGAAACCCTGTATGTGTTATGTAATAAAAACAATGTTTTCTGAACTGTAAACCAAGGCAATTTACTTAAAAAAAAAATACCTTGGGGTGGCCTTCCAAATCATACTACTGCAACAATTTTGTGGACCAATTATTCATTTTTCTAGCAACATTGCCAAACATCCCCTAGTTTCAGCCTCTCAATTGTGCTGATTTGCTGGATTTTTTTTGTCTTATTTGATAGCAAATTGAATATCTTTAGGGTATAAACTGTCGGTTGGGCAGTGATTTGAAGATGTCGCCTTGGGCTTTAAGAAATTGTGATCGGTATTTCTTAAAGATTTTCTGACCTTTCACAGACAGAACTATTAATCATTAGTTGCAGACCTACATTAAACAAAGGATGACTGGTGAGTGGTTTTATGATTACAAAGTCCTTCAATATGAGGATACAGTCACAACATCAATAATAAATGCATACACTTCCATTAATCGAGCTGAAAGGAAACAGAACAGAGTAACTTTGGAAAACTTGGCACTTGACGTCCTCAGCAGCTGAGTCTGGACGCTTCGCCATGACAGAAAGCACCACTTCAGCTCACTTCTTCTTCTTAATCTGAGATCACGTCATCTGATGTATACTCTGAGACATTTAACCTACAATCCCATGCTTTAATCAGCCGCTGGTTAGAAACGAATCTGGGTCAGGTCAGAGGATCAGGGGGGGGGCGGGTGGTGGGATCAGTGTGGCCGCCGTCCCCTCACTACGAGCTGGGAAAACAGCAACTTTCATCCCTCTCTCAGCTCTACACCCCGGGAAGACACAGCACACCGCAGCTCCGGCAGGACACTTCAACACAGGAGGGGCAAGGGAAACTGCAATTGTCTGTGAAAGCGGCTCGTCACGTCTGGGCCGAACAGCTGCATCGGCCTGGTTAGCTCGCTATCGTTAGCTCAAAGTTGGCGTGCTGCGCTTCACATCCCACCCGCCCGAAAAGATGCCCGCAAGGACCCGACAGCTCCGACGAACCAACTAAACACAGCTGGGGTGGTGGTGGGTGGGGGGGGACTATACTGCAGCTTGTATTGCTTTAAAACAATCAGAGGATGGGACACAAATAAAATAGAAATAGTCTAGTTTCTACGCAGACGGGAGTTTTATGGATGAACTGTGCAGCCTCGGACAAAAAAAAAAAAAAAAAAAAAAAAACCCCATCCTGGGTGTGGGCGGCTCAGAGACGTCTGGGTGGGGATAAAAGCAGGCGGACAATGACCGCGCCGTTTCACCGTAGCTCCCGGCGGTTAAACTCACAACAACATAAATAAATAAATAAACAAAACAACAGACACCTGCGGCGACACGTTAATTTAAAGCGTATGTGAGTCTAAGGCTGGCTGCGCGGCGCCGGCTCACGCCAGCGGGTCCGCCGGTCCTCCATCACCGAGAAGTCACGGCACAGTAATCCGCTAGCTGACGGTGACGGTTGCTAGCCGCTCCCGTCCCCACCAACGGCCGGCCCCGGACTTACCGCTCGCGGTAGATGAAGAAAACCCCCGGCCCAGGCGTTTGTCGGTATACAGCAGGGCGAGTGCGGTAGTCCTCCGACAGCGTGTTAAGGTAGTCCTTTCTTTCCGCTCGCTCTCTCTCATCAGTGGTACTCCCCCCGCCACCATCCAGCACCCTCTCAACCGAACCCTCGCCGGCCACAGCAGGAGGAGGAGGAGGAGGAGGAGGAGGAGGAGGATGCGCCGCTACCGCCGCACTCTGTGTTTTTTTGGGCAACGCCCACAACACAAATCTGGAATGTGATTGGCTCTCAGAGTCTGAGGCCCCGCCGTGATTGGTCCGAAATAATTTCCGTCCCAAAACTTTGATAGTTGACGACCGCAGCCCGAGGTATGGACACCTGCAGACCGGTGGATGCTGCTGCGGCTTTCCGTGGCTCAGTTTGTCACTGATATTATGGTCAACCTTGGAATAATGGGAACATAGTTGTATTTGTCAGTTTCATATAGACACATGATGATCAAAGAAACTATTAAATCAAAGAACTATTGACACTACACACCTTATCTTACAGCCTATACTACTGGTTTACATTCTATTATCCTATATCCTAAAATAAAATTCTTATTTCGTGCATTGTTTTTCCTACTTCTACAGTTCACTGCCCTCTTATTATTAATCATTTACATCGGTAAATATCTTTCATTTAATTTTGATTCATGGTTCTGTTTTTATCCTTTTTGTATCTTTATGTTTGTTATGCTGCAATAGATAATTTTCCCCATGGGGATCAACAACGTGTTATCTTAGTTTATCTTATTACTCTCATCTTTTTTTCACCATATTTAATTTTGCTTATTTTAGATAATAATATATTAATATAATAATAATATATATACTAGACTGTATATAACAAAAGGTTTAAACAAAAGAAAATGCACATATAAACAATGGGACTATGCGATCATAAAAGCAAACCATGAGGTCATCAGACACAAGAAGATTACATTTGAGTTAAAAGGATAGAAGAATATATAATTGCAAGTTTGGAAAGGTAAGACACAAGAAACATATTAGGTATTTAATTTCACAAAAGCGTTCTGATGTTGAAGGAGAGGCTTAAAATGCCTGAATCCTGTATAATCTCAATGCGCAGAGTGTTCAGAAGTCTGGGACCTTTAACTGCAGAAACTCAGTCAACCGTTGTCACCAGCCGACACGCAGGAATCTAACATGTAACCCGCTCAGCAAATTGTCAATGTCTTCCCCGTTTTTAGTTGAGCGTTACTTTTCTGACTGCCAACACATTTTAGTACGTTGGAATAGTGCCCCCTGGTGCAGAAAGATATACATTACTAATACCGACCAAGTGCCTCCATGTAAAATAAACCGATAATGAAGAGCTGCAAACATAGGCAAAATGTCAGTGAGGAAGTCCTGATACACTGCTACTAAAATCCAAATAATTTTTTCCCAGGGAACTTAAATTTGAAATTATATTAGTTTGTGATTGTTTATTGACTCATCTCTGTGCTTATTCTGGTCTATTAGTTACTGGACTTGTATTCAGCCTGATTAAATTTATGATTTAGCAAAGTTAAAGTCAGTCATAACTTATTGTAATTTGTTAGGTGTTTGTTGTCTTGCATAGATTGGCATTCTTTTGCTTATCCAACCTTAAAAGTCTGTATCTATATCTACCAGCTCACAATCTCTGTTCATACTGTAACTTGTGGCATCAGTAGAGTAAACAGCTTACAACATTTTTTTTCAAGGTATGATTTTTATGTGTCTAACTATTTACCAGGAAGTAAAGCACTGTTGCTATGCACCAATTACAAAAGTGCAGCTTGTGCATTGGATCACCACAAAAAACACATTTCTTACTGTGTTTTGGTTATACCTCTCCTCCTGCTAACCCCTTCACAGCCTCAAGCTCTAAAACCACATAGAGCAGATCCTCCTTTTGGGAAAACAAACTCTCTGTTCCAAACCTTTATATAAATACACACACGCATTTCACATTGCAAACTTTTCGTTTCATTTCTTTTGGATCTGGTACATCTCCAAGTCTCCACACATCCAATGCAGGACCATTATTTCCACAGGAAACAGTACAGTTTGCTTTTCATTTTCCTGATATATGGGGTCCTGTCATTTCTTGTGGTAGTCTAGCAGCAGCATGGTCCTCTGCCTACACCTCCTGGCATCCACCTCAAAGTTTTCATCTTGGAGGGCTGCCGGTGTAATCTCCTTCACACAGGCTTAGATTCAGTGAGTTCACACACAGAGAAATGCAATTCAAACAGTAATAGGGATGTGTAAAGGTTTAACTGAAAAGAAAAAATCATAAACTACGTAACCTTGAATTCTTGTACATAGTTGTAATACTTAGAGAGAATTCATTTTATGGTAGAATTTATTCAGAAAGTTGTTGTGATTGACTTTTTTGCTGCAGGAACATTCTCTGTAATTCCTCAACTACATCTACTTTATTACTGAAAAAACAAACACCCATCAGTCTTAACAAGTCATTCTGTCTTAGATTCTGCCTTCAAGATATTTTTTTTTCTAAACTAAGGAAAATAATCTGTCACTTTGTTTCCAGTGTAGTTCCCTTTGTTGCACACTATCAAGAAACTGAAACAATATTCTCAAGATTTTTTAAGCCTAGCTGATTTGTACAAGGTGAATTATCTCAGCCTTGTGTTAGTTGTGTGTGCTTGTTTTTAAAGAAAAAATAATTTGGTTAGTGATTCCTCCCCACCACAACTTCCACAGATGGGATTTGAACTTAAAATCAAAAGGAAGTGGGTTGTTGTGACTTGTCATAGCAGAAAAGGCACAAGTGTAATTTATAACAACAATGATTACGCTACACTAGTGAGGAATAAGGCAGAAATACAATGCTCTGAGGCTGGGACACCCAAACAGAAAGCAGCCTTCATTGAAGTTATTAATGATGCACTAACTCTGCCTCGCCACAAGAGAGAGCCAGAGAGCCGCTGTTCACTGATACTGAAGTGAAGCAGTTGTCATGGTGATGACCCCTAGGCCAGATTGCTTTGGATTACAAAGTTATTTAAAATGTCTCTAAAAGGCCTAGACGAAGTTTGGAGTTAGACATTATTTAATTCAAACTCTATACTGTAGGTGGGAAATCAAACGAGTTGATTGATCCAGGTAAGACTTTGTAACTCAGCCCCATTTTGAGCCCTCATGTAGGTTATTCTGCACACATTAGAGTCACAGACATATCTAACCATGGAAGATTGTTTAAAAAACACTTCCACTCAGCTGCATGATATGAAAAAAATATTTTTTTGTTACCAGTTTTCAGTTTGGAATTGAAAATGGCAAATTGCACTCCTTGGTATAATGCATCATACCATTTTACCTTATGTGCCCTTATTAGTCAGATGATTAGTCAACTGTTATTTGAAATGCAGCAGACAGTAGAGGGCAGCAGCAGTAAAGGTAAAGCTTTGCAAGTCTCCAGTTACTAATAATCACATATTCCATAATACTGCATGACAGATATGCTGTATATAACACAGAAAAGTAAACATGGTCAAGTAACTGTTGTATTTTCTGTCCATTTGTCCCCATACAATCTTCCTCTACTGTATATTACTTACTTGCTGTATTACTTCATATATATTCGTATATACATTGCCACACAGATTCATTAGTCACAGAATAGTGGACTGAGTATATTTCTTTCTAAATTGTATGTCACATACTGAGCACTGGCATCGCTTGGGTGACAGATGCAAGATGTCTGAGTGAGTTATTTAATCTTCTCTGACGAGTGACAGAGTAACACCCTTTGGTGTGGTGCATTTTGCAAAATGCTGTGACAGCTCCATCTCTCAATTGTTGGCTTCTCCAGTCGCCTCTGTGGCATAATAGACCTGTCATCAGCATCGTCCTCCACTATCCCTCTTCTGCTTTTGTCTAGACAGCAGTTTATCAAACATCTCCATCTCCATCTTTTTTTTTCTTTTTTTTTTTTTTTGCAAACGCAGATAAGGAATGTCAAATGTGGCGTTTTCAATACTACAGTGCAAGATTGGAAATAGATAAATGTTTGACCTCCTTTGGCACTGTCTTCAGTTTTCTGCACAAGTATAGATTTATGTGCTCTCTTGGGACCTGCTCACTGCAAAAATCTCCATCTTAATAAGTCATTTTGTCTTTCACTGAGTTCTTATTTTCTTCAGTTAAGATTATTTTATGGGCTTATTACAGTGTTTGTAGACTCTTATATTCCTGAGATGTTGAGGCATCATTTAAACCATCATGTGGGGAGAAACAATTTAGAGAAAATGTTATTGAACAGTTAACTAAATAAACAAAATATGAAAAAAGCCAAATAATTTAAAAAGACTTTTGAGACTTGAGTTTTGGTGTCAAATCTGGTAGCATTAGAAAGGATTAATTGTACTCATGACCTCAGTATTTCTAAAGTCCAGGGTACAGCCTCTGACAAAAACAAACAAACAAAAAACTAATGGTTAAGAATAAGATCTTTTGCAGGTATTGACAGTAATATTTCCAGGATTAAAATTAAATATTGTGATAATGTAGCAGCAACTGCATTGACAGTAATGACACTCTGATATATTTCCTTTCCTACCGCAGGTCGCCCTCAGCTTCCTCTTTACCTGGCAAACTGTCTGCAGCAATGTCCAAAGAGAGTTTGTACAGAAGCAGATCTTCCTCATTGTGTCTGACTGTATGTATAGTGAGCTTGTGCTCTCGGACCATTGCAGCTGCACCTCTTCAGCACATAAACTAAAAATTTTTCTTTTTTTTTTTCAATTTAAATTTGCTTTTTTGGAATGGTGTGTAAATAGAGTTATGTTGCCAATGCATAATAGAGAAATTACAATACAAAGCAGTAACATTAAAAAAGATCCTTATGTATCTTGGATATCTTCTGTAATGTTCATAAGATGTCCACGAGTCTGATTATACAAATACTGTCATGCCAGAAGCATGTCTTATATGTCTGTTTTGCCTTGTGGCAGCAGGTAATAATCTGAGCTGCTAGTTTTGCAGTGTTTATGTCTTAGCCCAACAGAGAAGAAAGAGTTACAAAGCCTAAAATACTTTTCATATTTTCATGTATACAGGGCAGACAGAAACAAAATAAAAAGAACAAACAGTTTCAATTGGTGAAACAGAAAACTGACAATAAACAAGGTACAGGATCAGTGACACCAGCGTAGAGATCAGATGTTCTTGAAGTTACAGAGAGTTATGAGTTGTTTGATTTTTGGGTGACATTGTATTTTGTTCCATGAGCAAACAGCAAAAGCAGTCTTTCTTAAACCCATTCTGGTCCGGGGCTCCTGGAGCATTAAGTCAGTCACTGGAACGTGTTAAATATGAAGTGCCAGAGCAGCAAAGATGAGATATAAGATTGCAATTTTCCAACACACATTGTATCAGTAACAGTGGTTATTACATCTTTCAGACAGGGGAGGCCGACCAACTTTATCATATACAGTAGAAAGCCGTGGTGAGTGTTGCACTTATCACCAGTGATGAACCTGGGGGCAGAGTGGTAAATGAAATTTAGGGGCCTCAGTGGGGAGCCAGCAGCATGTCCATATTTGAAACCCCCATAATCGAGAACTGAGAGGAAAACTGGTGCAACAATGTTATTTTCACAAGTCACAGGGAAGCTACTTCTGTTTCTGTTCAAAAGGCCAAGTATTTGTCTGGTTTCCCAGCAAGGTTTTTCTACATGATGTTTTAATTTAAATTTCTTATGAATGCAAACATTTAGATTCTTAACTATATCTCTGGATATGGAGACTGGCATGAAACATGTTTTATTTTATCATTACTATTTTAAGTAGTGCTAATTTAAGGTTAGTAAGAGCATCTGGCAGTGCATTAAACCCGCATTCTTTGATTTTTGTGGCCACTTTTGAGCAGCAGAACACACAACATTGACATCACCTAATAAAGCTAAGGTAGTTATAATCAATACTATTATAACAATGGATCAAATGACTATTTGTAATGTCAAGCCAACTGATAATTAGCACCTGACTCTGCAGTTCCCCTCAGCTCTACAGAGCATTATAGCACTTCTCAGCTCTTTGTTTTCATTTTCTGACATACAACTTTATTGTTTTAGTTCACTCTCACTTAAACCCACTTTACCTGTTCAACACCAAATGGCAGACCGCCAGAGTTAGCAACCGTCTTGAATGCTTCTTGCATTTACACTTAGCTTTTTTGAGATCTGACATCTATCTGATTCAGCCACGAAGTGACTAAGTGTAAATTGGGTTATAGTCATTTGATCCATTGTTATTAAAATATTGATTACAGTAGCATTAAAGGAGATATATTTTCTCAGTGACTAATTGGACAAAAATCAGCAACACAAAAAACAGTATTGTCTGCGTAAAGGCGAATTTGACTGTAAATTATTTAAATATGTTGGACACATGTAGTGGGAATGTATCTCTTAATAATAATATATAGGATAAGTCTATTTTGATGTTGATATGTGTCACCAAAACAGACAAATACATTCTCTCTCTCTGGATGTGTCAATATTTGCACTCAGACATGTGCAAAGAGACTGCGTGTAGTTGTGTGTGTTGGGGGTGTTGTCAGAGACCCTTGACGCTCTCTCTTTCTCTCTCTCTCCCCCTCCCCGTCTTTACCTCCAGATCTCTCCACCCCTCTCTCTCTCTCTCTCTCTCTGTTTTTCTCTCCACCCTGCTCTCATTCCATCAGGTCCTCACAACACACACACCACAGCCTCCGAACGCCTCATCTCCTCGACCAGAGCGAGAGGACCAGAGAGAGGGAGAGAGTAGAAGTGACAGGAGAACAACAGCAGCATCACTGACAAGCATCTTCCTCACTGGGGGTGGAGGGAGAAAGAGAGAGAGTTGGGGAGAGGGGAAGTGGAAGGAGTGAGGAGAAAAGAAAGGAGAGAGAGAAAGCAAAACAGTGAGAGAAATAAGTTTTAGTTTGAGGGAGGACAAGCAAGGGAGAGTTTGGAGTGAGAGAGCGTGGTGGGTGGCAGTGGGGGGATTAGGAGCTTCATTTCCCTTTCTCTTTTATCGTCTGTGAGCGCCGCCTGCCTCCTCTCTTCTCCTTTACCCCCTCCTCCTCCTCATCTTCTTCCTCCTCTCTGATCCTCTTCTCACCCCGACTCTCCTCTCCCAGCTCCCGCCGTGGGGTCTCAGCTCTCCGTCTCCCTCCCCCCCTCCCTCGCTCCCTACCTCCCCCGGGCCCTGCTGGGAGCCTCCGGGCTGCTGCGCCGCAGGAGGATGTCTCGTAGGGAATCTCCGCCACCCTCGCCACCTCCACCTCCGCAGCTGCTGGGAGTGCGGAGAGGAGAGGTGGAGCGCGAGGATCGCCCAGAGCGTGCCGAGCCGCTGTCCGACGCTGAGAGGGAGATCATCCAGGACTCATGGGGCCACGTCTACAAGAACTGCGAGGACGTGGGGGTGTCTGTGCTCATAAGGTGAGTTCTGTGAAGAGAAAAAAAACTGAGGATTTTATTGTTACTGTGAAAAACTACCAAATTTGTCTCTGTGTGAGTAAACTTTAAAACAAGAGATCGGTTTAAGGCTGTGTGTGTTGATGTAACACCATCAGTTCAGTTTCCCTGCTGCTTGAGATTTCTCTGTCTGTTGCTCTGTTTGGATGTAGATGCTTTATTTTTCACACTGAATCCAGGCACTTTCTGTTAATAATCTGTGATCAAGTCACCACCCAGTGCATACTTAATCATTTGTGGTTGGAAAGTAAAGTCATGGGATGTCTCCCATAATTTGTCCTCAGTCCTTCTTTTATTTAGGAATTTTATTGTATTGTTTGTATTCGCATCAGACACATAATTTAGGGCACATGGAGGCAAAGGAAGACAGAGAATTTCCTTGTATAAGGTCTTTCTTAGCAACCTCCCTTTTTTTGTTGTCTGTTGATTATCACATGCCACATGTAGTGAAAAGTGACTTGACATACAAAAAATTATTGAAATACAATAGTAGGAGTAGGAATCAGTGTTTGTATTTTTTTTTACGATCTGATTTAAGAAAAATCTGATAGTATTGATAGAAACTCTGAAAAAAAATTCCAATTAGATTGATTTCATTTTTGTAAACTTTCCTCTATGTATTGCATTAACATTCGTACATTTTAATAAATTTCATAAAGTTTATTTTTCAACCTCAGGGAAGAAATTTAAGAATATAACATACAAATATTTGATGTATGATTACAAATAATGTAACATGATTTCTTACATGTTCAGCAAAAATTGCTGTGTTATCTGTCTGTCAAATTTGTTCTAATTTCACTTAATCCTTGTGTAGAGGTTGTAACCATAGACTGTATATAAAAGATCGACAACGCATCTCTACCTCCACCCACTGTACAAAAATTAAGCCCAAATATCCAGACGCTGCCGTCTTACACTGGTGACGACATTTGGAGCCAAAGTCTGTGCATTAGTGATTGGGCGGTAGAGCCGGGGTATCAAGGTCCCACCTATACATCCGCCCGACTCAATCGCAATCATTATCACAGTTGTCAATCATGCCGTACCAACCCACTTTTTATAGCATCAAATAACTAATTAAAACCAAATCTATCAGAAAAATGAACACTTGACCATACATCACTGTGATAAGAATACCTAAAATGACAGAAACCATCTTTGGAAAAAAGTTATTTGACATGTACTTTGATTTTTAACATGGAGGGGGCGGGGTTTATGACCTAAACTGCATCCAACCACCAGGGCGTTTGAGATGTTTTGGATTCAGTTTTCAGGAGCTGTCATGTTGTCCATCTTTATATACAGTCTATGATTGTAACAGGTGACATTTTGTCACACAATTACACGTTTTTTTTTCTTTTATGTGTGAAGAGAATCTGCTGAAATCTGACATGAAATAAATAATCTGACATGAAATCAGCAGTGCACAGTGTACTAGAGGTTACTGTGCTGGTGTTTTGATTGTTGTTGGTTTTACCCCCATGAAAGTTTATTTTTATTTGGTTCAGTAACTTCTGAATGGACTGACCTTTTCGTCAGATTCACAGGTTACAGAGTTTTAGGGTTGTGTGGGCATGTTTGTGACAGGGTTGTCAAGCCTACTCAAGCACAGAGTATACCTTCATACATAGGTGTCATTTCTGCAAATCCCTATCAAGCCCCTGATTAATGGTGCTTGATAGGCCATGTGATGCTTGCAGGTTCAAAAAGACTTTTTTCCAATACACAATCATTACAAAAGGCAAGGCTGTAAAATTATGATACATTGTCACAAACACTCAGCTGAAGTGAATCAAAAAATGAAGAAGTCTAGAAGTAAATTATTTTGTGTCATTCATGTGTGTGGGGATCAACATAGCCACCAGGGGGCAACTCCACTGGTTGTAAAAAGAAGTCAGATTGTATAGAAGTCAATGAGAAAATCACCCTACTTCTCACTTCATTTATTACCTCTGTAAACATTCTCCTAATGAGTTTATTGCCTCAATCACTAGTTTCAAGTCTTCTTCAGTACAGCATGATGTTCATTTGTAAATTATGGTCACATTTAATTTATTAAATATTTTATTATCACATTTTAAAATAGATGATAAAGCAGTGTATGCTTTAGGGCGGGGCTAACTTGTGATTGACTAGTTGCTACCACGGCGACCGCCAATCAGGTTAGAGGCAGCGCTACCGTCTCGTCCAAATAATGTCACTTCTGGCTCCAAATAACCAAGATGCCGACGGCCAAAACAGTGACCCCGCGGCTTGAAACCAGCCGTCCACAAACAAGTGGGAGACTTTATGGCAGGCTACGTCCTCTTCTTTTATACAGTCCATGGTGGGGAGCCAGCAGGAAGTCAGCTGGCTTAACCAAAGTACAACTCTAATGGCATACTCTGTGTGCCCAAAAACCCAGAAGCTTGAGGAAACCTGAAAAACTTCAGCAACTTTCATTTGAATAAATGTGGTGCCATCTTGGAACATTATGTCCACCCATGATCCCCACAGGATATGCTTTATTCTTAAGCGTAGTCCTTATTTACTATAGGGGCCGTTTCGAATTAGACTGAAGTTCTTCTCAGATTTTTGCCCTCATGTTTACCACACGAAACTCACCTAATCTCAGCCATCTGTAACCTCATGAGTGTATCTGGAGGAAAGAGAACATAATAATAAGACTAATAATAATAGTTATAGTAGTTGGTGTTGAGCAGGAAAATGGGGGCAGCAGGTGGCCCGCAATCACAGATGCAGACTCTACAGCTCCGGAGCCAGAAATACCTGCAGGAAGAGAGAAAGCACAAAACTACGGGGAAGAAACACACACACAAGGAAAGAGAGTGAAGTTCATGGTCTGACACATTATGTTGGAAACCCAGTGATAACGATAATGGAGGCTACATTTTGCATAGGCCACACACACACACACACACACACACACACACACACACACACACACATACACACACACACACACACACACACACACACACACACACACACACACACACACACCATGTTCTGTAACCATTCCCTCAACCTCTCACCAACAACTGAGCTGTGACAAGTGTAGGGAAGGAAGGAACATTGCATTCTCATTAAGATGCTGAAGAAATCCTTCATAGTCCACTTCACCTCACACTACAGTATGACAAGACACCCAACGTGTTTGAGATTAAAAATGTTGAATTTGTGCCTTGTGCATTTACATTTATCCTCAGCAAAATTCATGTATAGAAGTTTATGCCTTTTACATTTTCATCTTTGGATATACTGTGAGCACCTTGTTCTTATATTATTCATGGCTCTTGCTCAACCATTGCTACTGTCTTCTTAAGTTGTCAAAACATATCTATAACCATAAAATCAAACATTTTTTCCATGAGCCTAATCTTAAACAGGCAGTAATTCTCTGTGAAGCTTCACTGCAAAGTGTTGCAGACCAACTGGATGTAACACAGTTTGACTGTGTTTTTCCTGCTTCTTTTCATGTTTTTTTATATATCAAAGAAGAAAGACTTGATATGTTTGAATGTCCCCAGCTAAACTGTCTCAGTGTTACACTAAGAAAGCCTTTTGGGGCTTTTTAAAATGGACAGCGAGTCGTAGCCAAGGAGACTGATGTGAGTGAGACAAACTGATTTTCAGTTTGGGGTGACGAATATCCCTGAGGGAGAGTGAAAGGGGCAGAGACCATTGTTTGTGTGTGTGTGTGTGTGTGTGTGTGTGTGTGTGTGTGTGTGTGTCTTGTGCTCTTATCTGTGGATGACAGCAACAAGCTTTGGCACTTAAATGTCTTCCACCATGCCTCGCTATCTGTCTTCTCCTCTGCCACTCCTTTCAAATTTCTTATAAAATCTTTAATTTCCTAATTTGCCATATTCTGTTCCTTGATGAAAAGATGCCATTCTTCTTCCTTTCACATCTCAGTTGGTCCTGGTGAAAATCAAAATCCATTCTGTCAATATCATATCCAGGAATTTGTTTAGCTGACTCTGGTGTTGATACATATTGACAACTTAGAGCTTCTCATAGCTACAACAGGACACACATAATATGTTAACAGGGTGCAAGACAGACAGACAATGACAGAATATGCTCAACTAGAGCTGCAACTAATAATTATTTTCATTAGGGATTCCATCATACGTAGCACCATTCACAAATACCAAACCAGCAACCAAACCGGTTACAGTACCTGTTTCCAGTCTTAATACTAGAATAAGCTAACCGGCTGCTGTAGCTTCAAATTTACAGGTACGAGAGTTGCTTCAATTGTCTTATCTAACTCTCGGCAAGCAAAGCCAAGTGTCAATATTCCTTTAGGAAATTCCTCATTGTTCCTCATTTATGTTAGTATTTTGAATTTTCCTCCCTAACAAACAATGAAGCAAACAATCATTTAGTAAAATAGTAAAAACAGAAAGAAAAAAAAGATGGCATCTTCAGATTGCTTTTGTCTGACCAGCAGTCCAAAACCAAAAAAGATATTCAATTTAGCTTACACTCATGTAAAATAGAAAGCTGCTAATCATATTGCTTCAAGTGTCGGTGAGTGTTTGGCATTTTACTTGATAAAAAAAGATAGAAGATAAGATAAAGATATAGATGAAGATAAAAAACTTAAATTCTAAGTCAATTATCAAATGTGTTGTTGAGTAATTTTCTGTTGATCTACTAATTGATTCGACTGATTGTTTCAGCACGTCTCACTACATTTTCATTATTCTACCTCTGTGCAATTGTCAATAGTTGAATGGCAGTTTCTCAGTTACCTAACATAACCTGAGGCTGACACATGGGTCAAAGTCTTACACGGTTGAGATCAGTGCACAAGATCCCCATGAGAACACGGATTTGCATTTTCATGTCAATCCATCTGCCTGGATGCATGGAGAGGATAGACAGTGACAATAGCCTCAGTTGATCGCACCAAAGCGTACAAATGCAATTGCACCAAAGAGTGTGCGCACCCCAGGCGTCAGCAGAACAGTGCATATGCCAGCTCTATGATTACAATAAAACCCATACATACTGACTCATATAGTACTGTTATAGTGACAGTGTTGATGGTATGATTCAAGCACATTTTCACCAAGCAGAAGATAATTAAGTGTCACAGTGAAAAAAAAAAAAACAAGACAATCTCACTTGATTAATTTGAGGTTTTTCATAATGTATTTATAACAGGATGTTGGAGCAGGACACACAAATGGGATTGGTGTACTGTAAGTGCCTAGTGGTATCTGTTAAGTTAATCATCACTGATACACTTACAGGGCTTGTACAAATAAACCAAAATATTGGGCAAATTGAAATTGTTACCTGGCAGTGGTGCTAGATGAAATGTCAGACGATCAACAAAGTGATTGATGAGAACTCATCCTCTGGGGGACCATGGATATCTGAACCAAAATGAATGGCAATAACATGTAGTAGTTGTCAAGATATTTCACTCAAACCCAAAAATGTCAACTTGCTCGTGGCACTAGAGGAAGAGTCGGGATCACCAAAGATCAGTAAGATTCATCGTCTGGGTTATTTTTATTCGTCAATAATTAAGCCAGCGGTATGGAGACATAGAGTTGGCCTGAACAAGACGTCCTTTGAGTTCCAGGAGTGAGGCTCAAGGTTGTTCGTGGTACTCCAAAGAATTATAAAAACCCTTCCAGTCTAATCAAAGTGTGATTAACAAGCCCCACAAATGGTGCTGCTTTGGCTTTGATGACTTCATTTAAATGCAGAGCTCAGAGCTCTCCAAAGTACTAAACACCAGTACTCCTCTCACGCAGGGACAAAATGTTTCTCACCATGCCTCTATAGACATTACAGATCTGAAACATATTAAGGATTAGTTCGCCACTGCGAGCCTCCATTTTTTTCCCCATCATGTATCCCTCCATTAAGAAAATGCATTGCACACCACCCATCCCGCCGCTGCAGCAAAAACAACTAAACTCAATTACTTTAGTTATCTCTAAAAGAGATGTGCTGTTTGTGGCCAGGGGCCTGACAATTGAAGCCAGAGCCAGAAAAGTAAACAGTGTGATGTACCTCAATGCATAAATGGTGGATTTTATAAGTGTTCAGTCCTCAGGCCTGCTGCATTTTTTGTAGTACAGGACGGTCTTGGGAGTTTGGTCTGTTGGTACTCAGCATGTGATGAGTGCATTCACATCAAAACTACTACTACTACTTACTGTGCCTAAAATCTGTATCCACTTGCAGATGTTTTACTATACAGTGTATACAGTATGTTGGCATAAGTGACTAGTATTGTCAGTAAAGTTAGAAAATGTAATGAGAACTTGCGTCAGGTTTAGTGATTTATGCCAATACCAGCCTAAGCCTGCCAGGCCCTGCTGAGGGGGTTCAAGGGTAAAACAGAAACTTGAAACAACATACAGTACTCGTAATGACAACTGCTCTCGTTTATCAATACATTTCAGCCTTGTTTACATATAAAGTGAGACTGAAACACCAGATCAAAAAAAATATTCCCTATTCCTGGTGATGTGCCTGTTGCATTCTTTTAATGTACTGTAATACCATGCCTTGGCTACAGGGATTAAACATTTATCATTCTAACACAAGAAGACAGGCCCAAAAAGGAGAACACTTTTGTTTCTTCAAAGAAAACATCAGAGCAGCACTCTGTTTTCTCAAAGCGCTGCAGTTAACTTTCATGTTTTTTCTAAGCAGAACAAGAGCTAGTAGACGGTCTGTATTATTGCTGTCACCAAGGAAAAGAGTGTATCGTATCGTGACAGCTGGTAGAGCTGAGCTAGGAGTGCTACAGGCAAGCCGAGCCTTTGTAGGCCTAGCATGACATAGGATCTGGGGGATGTGGATGTAGTGTAGCAGGGCCGCCGAGGGCCAAACTCCAACTGGGAAATAACTGTACTAGCATTTCTAGTCAGCTGGAGCACTGACAAGATTTAAAGTGGGTCAGAGCAGAAGTGTGTGTGTGTGTTTGTGTGTGTGCGTGCACATGTAAAGCCATCTGTTTCTCACTGTGTTTGCATGTACTGTATGTCTGTACATTTCTAAAGCTCTGTGTTAACAATTATACTTTGCATTGTTTTCAGTGAAAAATGACACTACTTCATCCGTCAAATTTCTCACATACCCCTTTAGATAAGCTTGTGGAAACTTTCTTAATGCTTTGGCGGACACTCTTTCCTCTCTCGCACTGAGCTGCTCTGAGCTCACAGTCGGCTGTGATGAAAACTGTCAAACCCCCGAGTCAAAACAAATCTTCGTAACTAGAATCCCACAAAACAATTTACATTTTCTTTGTTTATCTCTCCACTTACGTCTAGCAGGGTGGTTTAAGGATGGAATTTACTACATCTGCACCTAAAATAACTCTTAACTCTACCTCACAATCCAGACACATCAGAGTAAGTGTCATTTTCTCTTACATCACTAGTCTTTAATGAGTTTTGAAAAGCGTTAGGATGAAGCTTGGCAAGGACCACTTATTTTCCTCTAGACAACAGCTGAAAGTGTTTCTCAGGTTTGTGAGAGGATGTCAGGACAGGTTAGCTATACTCCTTTTATTTGATTTCACTTACTTCTCATAACAAAACTAGACCAGGGGTCACTGTAAGCCCCACTAGTGGCCTGGCTCTTGGGATTTAAAGGTCAGTCTTTTGGTCGGTTGGTCCACCACTTTGGTCCAGACTGAAATGCCTTGACAACTGATAGATTGCAATAAAATCTGGTACAGCCATTCATGGTCCCCATAGGATGAATTCCACAGACTTTGGTGATCCTCTGACTTCACATTTAGTGCCATCATCAGGTCAAAATTTAAACTGTGAAATTTATGACGTTCCCATCGGCCTCAGCTGTACTTTGTGTTTGGTGTTAATTAGCCGGTGTTGGCATGCTAACTTGGTGAACTAAACTGGTGAACATGGTACACAATATAGATCTACCTGCTAAACATCAGCATGTCAGCACGGTTATTGCATCAGCATTTAGCTCAAAGCACTGCTGTGCTTGTAGAGCCTTAAAGAGCAGCCAGCCTGGCTGTAGACTCTTGGCGGGAATTCAGACCGAAAGGAGCCCGGTGTTTAAACAATGAAAAAGGCTTTGTTGGTGTTGATGTGTTGTTAAAGGTGTTTAAAGGCTTATCAGACACCAGAACAGAGCACAACCATGTGCAATATTCACAGACAGGATTTTACTGTGGAAAGTTATCATGGAAATATTTTATCTTCTGTTGGGATGATTGCGAGGTATACAGTAGAAATACAACGTTCAGATTTACGTAGTAATCTAGCCAGGAATGTGCACTTGCATGTATGTGACTGGCCAACACAGGGCCTTGCTGGATGACGTCCCATTGCATTGCAGCAAAAGTTGTGACTGGTTCAACTTTTTTGCAGGGCAACCTTACATTGTTTTGCTGCAGGCAGCCTTTTGGCAACTCCACTGCTTCAACAGATGGGCTCCATTTAAATGAATGAAGGGGCTGCAGTTTTTTCATGTAGGGCTAAACTTAGTCTGATTGTGGCCCTAGTCTTGTTGATATTCAATGGAATTAAAGATAAAAGGTGGTAAATGTATTGTTAACAACAAATAGCTAACTAAACCATCATGTAATTGTTGTAACCCCCTTTCAAATATACGCTTGTTATATAAATATGTTTTACAATTTTACATGTTGGTCTCATGTCTAAATAAGCTGATTCACTTTTAAAAGAAAGTCAATGTTACTAGGTTGGATCTAGTGTTACTTGGTTCCAACAATACAGACACATCATAAATCTGAATTAAATGTCAGCAGATTAAGGTAAAGGTTACAATAACACATGGTTTTATCTCAACAGATCAAATATAAGTCTGCTGCTCTCAACAATGATCAGTGATTTGATTAAATTTGTGGAAGAAAGCAAACAACCATCCTGTGTCTTTCAGTAAATTCCAATAAAGTAACAGTATTTAAACACAAGTAGGACATTGTGGAAGTGAAAAAATAAATACATACAGTTTTTAATCTGCTTAATACGTTGCCTTCAGTCGGTATCTTTCAGGTTGATCTGCTTGCATAAACAGCCTCAGACATGCTTGAAAATTAAGACTCCATTCTTCAGCACACCTGCATCCAATTACACTCAAATAGTCTGATCAATCTTAACTATCAGAGCTTCATCAACGCTACTGCGATGTAAAGTATTCTGCAAGGCACAGTGTCACAGTGATGGTGCAGAGGTGGATTACACACTTTACAGACATGAAAAAGCATATGTGTTTGTACTGTACCTTTTGTCAAAAACCTTCTTACTAAGGAAACAAATCACAAGAGATTGATTAGAATTTATGGCATCTGTGCATTTAAAGTTCAGGATAACATTTGTAGACTGACTGAGGGTCATATTTTGATAATGAGTGATATGAAGAGAGTGAGGAGAGAGAATAATTGTTGATATTGTTATTGTATATTTATTACTTATCATTGATCATCGTAATTAATAATACTTTTCTGTACAACTTTGGCCATATAGATTTCTGATCCTTCATGCCAATTAAGATATTTGAATTTGAATTTGAGTGACTTTTATCCTCGGTCCGTTCATTTCATGCATACATGAATCCCATGTTTTAAAAAGATATCTTTCTTACTCATATAATGTTTCTGTGGTCTTAATGCTTCTCTCTTTTTGCATGTATTTGGTGATAAACCTAAGTACTGGACCAATACAATTTTGACCTGATGGTGGCGATACATCAAAAGTTAGACTCCGTTACAGTTCATCCTGAGGGGAACATGACTACTGTATAAAATTTCATGCCAAGCCATCCAATAGTTGTCTAAACATTTCACTCAAAACCACAAACTCACGGTGGTTGTAGAGAAAAAGTCAGAGGATCATCAAAGTCATTAGCGTTCATCCTGTGGGCACCATGGATATTTGTGCCAAATGTCATGGCAATCCATACAGTGGTTGTTGACATATTTCTGTAAAAGCTAAACGTGACGATGACTGTGCAGATTTGTCTGCAGACAGTGTTGATAAATGATGGGAATGTCATTAGTTTTGCAGGTTTTGGTCATAAACTGAAGTATTGGACTAATTAAATTTTTACCTGATGGCATTAGATGAAAGGTCAGGGGATCACTAAAGACTTCAGGATTCATCCTCTGGGGACCAGGAATCTCTGTACAAATTTGCATCCACTTTATCCAATAGATGTTGAAATATTTCATTCAGGACCAAAGTGGTGGACCAACCAACCTACATTACCATCCCTGGAGTCTTTTAAAAAAAGAATTGTAGTCCTGAGTGATCTGAAATGTACTTGCCTCCTTAGGTTCTTTGTCAACTTCCCATCGGCCAAACAGTACTTCAGCCAGTTCCAGGACATGGAGGATCCTGAGGAGATGGAGCGAAGCAGCCAACTTCGGCACCATGCCCGCAGGGTGATGAACGCTATCAATACTGTGGTGGAGAACCTACATGACCCAGAGAAGGTGTCTTCAGTGCTGGCCCTGGTGGGAAAGGCCCATGCTCTCAAACACAAGGTGGAACCCATGTACTTCAAGGTAACTCCCAGGAATAATCCACCATCTGATAGTATTAGACTTTTGAACATTATTTATCTATGATGTGATGATGAAGTATATAACTTGATGTCTTTGGGGCATTACTGTCAGCCTGCTACTATTTACTTTGGTCAAGGATTTTCTATATTTCCCAGGATTGCCTTTAACAACGCCTTAATGTAAATTGCCACAGGGGTTGTTGTTTCACTTCTAGGAGACATGCTGCTTTCTAGGTTTGGCCACTTGATTGGTGTGCCCATGAAACAAAGTAGATTGTGTCCTGAAAGATAATTGTTGAGTGCTTTCTTTCGTGGATAAGTAGCACAGTGGAAGTATTTTATGCTTCAGCAGCCTCTTGAATTATCAAAGCACCCCAAAGAAATTTTCTCATTACTGTGATATTACATCTAATATCACAGGGGATTACTCAAGCCAGAAATATTAATATTCCTGTTTTGCTCTCATTTGTTAATTATGTCTCAAATTCAGCTTTTACCTGTTTGTCTCGTTTAAATCAAGTCTAGAAAATCATTTGATAATGGTTTTCTTGATCACAGATGTTCTGTATAATGTAAAATGTATAATCTAATCACATGACAGACAAACTGTATATACATATCAAGAATCATTCAGGAATTCATCTCACCTACTTTCAAGAGTAGCTAACAGTAAGCTGTTGATGAAGTTTGTTGCACCTCATCAGTGATGCTGGGTGAAGAAACGTGCTCTGTTACAGCTGTAACCCCTGCATCAGGGATGAATATACTGGCTCATGCAGTCACTCATAGCCTGGGAACCAGAGAAATCCACAAGCTCATGTTTTATTTACTCTGGCTGTCTGGCCTCTCTCCCATTCAGACTGATTTTCCTCGGTATGGGCAACAGGTGAGCCAATCACAACCATTTATATAATAAGAGGCGGGTTTAATACATGGACTGACAGAGAGGAGCACCGTTGAGGAGTCTTCGTAAATAACCAAGACGGCTGCTGCTGATGCAGAACGTTCCACGGCCGACTATAGCGACAGAATTAGACGGACAACAGTAGATTTTCTCTAAAAGATAAAAGAAACTTAAACTGTATGTTGATAAGAAATATGTGTTCGCCGCACTTCTGAAAGGACGAACCGTACGACAGGACGGCGTTTCGTTGCTCTGATTGGTTGTCTGCACCCGTTGATAACCCTTGGAAATCGAAAATTAACTGAGAGGTTCAGGCCAGGCTAAGTCACTCACTGAAATGTTAGAAATATGAATAACAACTCTGTGTATATAAAACATACACAAATGTTAGAGCAGATGACAAGTGTAAAGTATTTTGTGCTATGCTTAAACAGAGAAGAATGACAAAGAGCAATGTAGCAGCATGTAGTGGCACAGAGTGATATACAGTACAAACAGTAAGAAAGTAGCCCAAACTGTGTTTGCAATAAGAGTAAATTAGCAATGACAATTAAAGAAAAAAGTACCACATAACAACCTATTACAAAAAATCTGCAGTGTGGATTACTTGCAGAAAAAGATGTAAAATGTTTAAGATCCAGTGTTTGATTTAGATCATATGGTTGCATAATTTTCAATGTGAAACTCAAATATGATTCCCTCTTCTTCTGACAGAAGAGAGGAAGCATATTCCTCATCCCTTCAAGTCTTTTGAATGTCGCCTGTTCAGTCAGTTCACAAATGCAGCTGTGAAGAGAACACATTACCGCCATTTAAACATCCCTCTACTGGCTTCTGATTGCCTTTTGAATCCATTTTGAGATTTAATTGATCACTTTGTAGATAAATCATTAAATTCTGTTTTATCATGGTGGTGATAAATCAAGAACATGTTTTTCTGATTAATTTTAATTGGTTTATCACACAAAAATGACAAATGTTTTTGCTGTTTGAAGGTCCTCAAATGTGAGGACTTCCTCTTTTTTTCTTTAAATCATTCTGAAATTGAAAATCTTTTAGATTATATGGACTGAACAATTACAATCAACTTAAATAATCAACTGATTAATAAATAATGAAAATAATGAATATAGTTGCATCCTTGGTCATCATCTTTTGCTAAATATTTTAACACAAGTTCCAATTTACAGGTACCTGTTGTTTCCGCAGCTTCAACCACATCACATGGCCTTCTTTAGTGCATGGAGTTGCTCAGTTGTCATGGAGATGGTTTAGATATGACCACCTGTTATCACAGGACAGTAGTTCCATTTTTAGGTCATAGGTGATGTATTATATATATGTATGATACATTAGGTGATAACTAGCTAAACCATCTCCATGACAACTGAGCAACTCCATCCACTAAGGAAGGCCATGAGATGTTGCTGAAAGCTTTGGAAACACCAAGTAAATCGACGTTGAGAACTTTTTTGCCAAAATGCAATTTATTTGCTTTGTTTTATTGCAAGATGAAAGTGAGAATTGAGTGGGTTCTTGGTGTCCTCAGGTCTCACAGATTGTCGACTACAAGTGAATAATGTCACGTTTCATTGCTGTAGCTTTCTACCACATTTAAATCCACATTTCCCTCATTATTTTTACTTTCCCTTTATATCTTCTACTGTGTTGTCCTTTCTGTCTACTTTGTCATTTTCATTCCCTTTGTATATTCTGTCCACCCACTGCTTTCATGTTTTAGTGTTATCATTTTCAATTCTCACCTGTCTCGGCCACTTTCTGTAACAGTGAATTGGATTCTTTATTTTCCACTGCTCTGCTCCCACTTTACCTACTGTATATTATTTCACTGCATTACTCCCTCTTATAGCCACATATTCCCCCCTGTCACTCTCATTCTTTCGCCTTCTCTTTCTCATACCATTTCCCTCTTTTCTTTGATGTTCATCAAGTTTCTTTCTCACCCTCCTTCTTCCCAGATCCTGAGCGGCGTGATGCTTGAGGTGTTGTCTGAAGACTTCCCAGAATTCTTCACGGCAGAGGTGCAGATGGTGTGGACCAAACTGATGGGGGCGGTGTACTGGCATGTGACGGGGGCCTACACAGAGGTGGGCTGGCTCCAGGTCTCCAGCTCAGCGGTGTGAAGAGTGTGGAAGAAGACGGGGTAAAAGAGTTTCAATGGCAAGGAGTTCTGTGAGGATGGTTTCACAGACATGGATGAGATTAACGTGGTAATCCGTGCAACTATGTACTTTATTTTGGTGACATTTTGGTGCTAATCCTTCATTGCTGTGGTGTTTCTACATCACACTTCCCAGAGATCACTTGGACACCAAACAATGTAGCCAGACGACATTTTACATTTCTCCTAAGGAAGTTTTAGCTAATGTGAGCGGTGCTTTGGTCTTTGTTTTCAGCCACGGAAGCTATCAGTGTTTATCCATTAAAGAGCTAAGACAAGTGCTTAGACAAGCAAATCCAAAAGCTTTAATGAACTGGTCGATTGAATTACTGTTCTGTTACATTTATTGACTATTGACCCTTCGCTAAGCCCCGCCCCGTAGATACTGTTGCTAGGCCTGTCAAGCTTTCCAATCTCGCCCGCAACACGTACAGCGATAATGGCGGCAGATTGGCCGTCCAAAATTCATAGTTGTGTTTGACAGAACGGTTCCTTGGTTTCAGACTGAGGTAGGCTTCTCATTTCTAGCTGACCACTGTCGATTTTGCCGCTCGTACTAATTATGCGTGGAGCGGATTTTATCAACTATAGCTACCTATAAGTAGATTATTTGAAAATGCCATCTCCAACCGTCTCATTTAAACAAAAACCCTGTAAAAGTGTCTTAAATATGCACTTGAGGGCTACATAACAGATACCCTGCATGATATTATGCTGAAAGGCTGAAGCTACACGTCCGAGGTACTAAGACAGCATCTTCATCCGTTGATGAATTGTGTAGAAAACATTTAAAACAAAGGAGCAGTATTGTTCTTGTATTGCCGTAGAGCTAGTTAGTTCTAGTATTATGGTACAATATGATAAGAAAAATGTAAATTAAAATAGTATATTATAGTACTGCATTATAAGGAAAATTTAAAAGGATCATAGTATCTTTCTGGACTGGCTCCAACTCTTGGGTTGGCTTGAGTAGGTTACTACTGTACATAACAAACTAGTTAGCAGGACATACTAACATTTGCAGTTTAGGTTAGAGGAGACGAACATACTATTATTCTACTACACTCTATTTGTCATGTATTTTTCATTTTGTAGAGGTGATTTAAAAAAACACCGCCCTCCAAACTCTTGAATACTAGCACGTGGAGATATCCAGAGCTCGACAGGCCTGCTGTGTGTAGTTACAGATAAGCTATTGTTCAGGGTCTGGTTTTAGTGAACGGTCAGCTGGGGATGGCAGAAACAGACATTTATTTATGTGACAATGTTGCGGATTATTACTTTACAGAGTTCATTTCTGTGGAAACCTGTGGTGAAAGGAGCGTCTTTGGGCTAAGCCGCACATATGAATACACCTCATGATATTTTGAAAGAGAGATTAAAAAATGTTGAGACTAGAAATCATTTTTAAGCTCTGCGAGGGGGGCAGTTATTTGTTGAAGCCCCGGCTACGGGACCATGGAGCTGCTGACTGTTAATAGATTCTCTTCGTGTCCTACTACAGTATATCCTCATGTTTAGGGGACCTGCGCCCCTTTCTCTCTCTATTGATGCATTGCGTGCTCTTAATGTCTTGTTTAACTTTACAGAGGTGTTGTTTGTATAAGTGTACAGTGGGCAAGTGTGCATACTCTTCCGCCTTTGTTTACAACTCATTGACACGTTGATCTGCTGACGTGTTAAAGAGGGCTGTTTTTTCTTTGCTGAAAGTCTCGGACTAGCAACAGTGCTTTAAGTTTTTCTTTTTTGCCTATCACGTTCATTACACAAACACTTACAACGTTGTGAAAGTGAGATGGAAAATATCGGCAGATGGACACAATCAGCAACCACACATGTACACATTCACGCGCAGGCACAAGGCTATAAGACCTCCCCTGTGATAATATTTACAGGACTGTCAGCTAGTTTACCTTTTCAAAACCCCATCAGAGAGACGTGCGGCATTAAAGGCTCCATTAAGGGCTTTAGAAAGTCACTCCGGAGGTCTACGAAAAACATGTCAGACTGGTTCTTTCGATATCTTACCCACCAAACACAATGCGATTTTAACTCAGTTTCTCTCTAAACTCATATGGAGACATTATATTATCTGCCCCTTCTCAGACATGCAGCTAATGTTCTTTACCTTACTTAACCTCATCTCCTTGTCACCGGTGCTTCAGTAATCAGAGTCTTTGGCTTGTGTGCACTCCTGGTAGCAGTCCCCATCTGCAAGTTTCTCTCCAGTCAATTCCCAAACATAGACAGCAAATCTGTTTAGGATGGACATTTGATCCAATCTTCAGTTTACATCTGCTCCAGTGACGTCCTGTATCTCCCGTCTGACCCCCCTTGGCATCGGCATCTGGCATTAATGAGGAAGTAATGAGTCTCCTCTCCTCTTCATTTGGTCATTCATCTACTGTAACTTCCCATTGCCTCCTTTAGGAGCGCGTCACTGAGAGCAAAAACAATTATGACTGGACAAATGGTCTCAAATCCACCACACCGTGTCAGCCATTCACAACAATGCTTCATAAAAATGTCTTTCATACACTTACACAGCACAGTTACATTCAAGAATAAATATCAGAAAAGTTTGTGCAATGTTTTAAGTGGCTTCCTCAAGGTATTACTTACACATTAAACCCTGCCTTAGACCAGTGGTTTCCAAACTTTTCCTATCATGCCCTAGCCTAGGTACCATTATGTATCAGCGAGCTCATATTTTATTTGCTCTGGCAGATACGTCTGGCCCCACTCCCATTCAGACAGATTTCCACCAGAACTGGAAGGTGGCAAGCAAACCACAACCGATTATGTAATATGAGGCAGGTTTAATATGATGACAGACAGAGAGGAGCGCTGTTGAGGCATCTTTATAAACAACCAAGATGGTTGATGCTATAGTGTTAAACAGACTCAATGGTACATTTTCTCTAAAAGAAGAGCAAACGACTGCACTTTTTATGATGATGAGAAATATGTGTTTGCCTAGCTCTGACAGGACGTAATGTCCGGCAGGACAGCGTTTCATTGCTCTGATTGGTTGTCTGCGCCCATTGATAACAGCCCTTGGAAATCCAAAATGAACTGAGAGGTTCCAGACTAATATGCATTTGCGAATTAGTCTCACGATGTCAGGCTAATCATGCCCCCTATTTGGAAGCCAGGAAAATTGAATGAAAATCAACCAGAAAGAATACTGGGGAAAAAGAAGAAGCCAAGTAAATTTTATTAAAGTATCAGTGGTGGTTGGAAATTTGTTGACAGATTTATCCAGTGTGAGTCACAGTTAAAATCTCCAAATGTTTCCTCTGATATGTCATCATAGTTTAACCCACATCTTTTTGTGGAAGCCAATATTATCCCAAAATAATGAGATATTTATTTCATTATCTTGGTATAATAGAGTTGTGTTTCCTTGAGATAAGGAGAGAATTAACCTGTAATGAAATAAATTAGTCATCCTGCGATAACATGATAATTTAACTTTTAACTTGTGATCTTGAGATCACAGGATTAAAACAATAATTGCAGCCACAGCCACTTGGCTGTGCTTGCAATCATTTGGCTTCAGTATCTATAAAAAGTGGCCATTTACATTCAACTTGCGCTGTCGTTCACTAAGAGCTCTCATTAAACAAGTTCCTTTTCAAGTTGAACTGGAGAGTCATAAGCCCATGTCACACAGTGATAAGTCAGACAAGTGGATAAAAATACCCACAATGGTCAAACAAACCTCAAGGTAAACTATTTCCACTTTGTAAGCTCTGGAGGCAGTAAAACTGTTGTCAGTCATAAATGACCCAGTTCAAAATACACACCAGTCCTATTCTTTGCCCGACTTCTGACGTCAGTGTCCCTCTGAGGTCAAACCTCAAGCAGCTCAAGGTTCGTGTATATTTTTGTTAAGCAGAATTCCCCCGACATGTTGTTTATTAAACACTGTGTGGTGTGAAACCCATCTGCAAACACACACACACACGATGAAGATGTACTGTGGCCAAGCTGCAGGTTTGGGGACCCTCTATGTTTGTATGCAGCACGTTCCTCATCACACTATAAACACACACACGTACAGTTATGTGCAAACACATCCCAATAACACTCACTCACTTTCTTTATCACTTTTCTCACTCTCACACACACATATGGTCTTGCATTAAATTGGCCAAGTCAGGCATGTCCTTGCATGCCAAGTGCACTACAGTGTGCACTGAATCCAATATATATTTTCAATCATTTAAAGCAGAAAATTAGACAAACATTCCTACGCTCATTAATTCATTTCACACATTCATTCTCTTTCAGCAAATAAGGGCATCACATCATATGTGGAACTATGTGTTTTTGTTGTGAAATGTTTCTGTCTATCAGTTGAAAAGTTAGGACTTTATATTTTTCTAAATATATCTATGAGAAGGATTCTATGTATTTGAATACTGTATATGAATATGTCATTGTATACTGCGTTGTTGGTGGGAGCGAGTGCAGTGGCTTTGTAGTGTCTTGAGCATGTTTGCACAGCCTACCACAGACTTGTACCTTTGCAGACCTGGTGAAAATGAATCATGACCATCAATAAAATATACTTGTAAATTTGTCTCTGTCCATCCAGTGAGAGTTTTTTTAAAGACTACATTAGATTTGATGGCTGATGTAGATGCGACGTCTAGCTTCTTTAAATGCTAGTTTTCACTACATACAACCAACAAGAACAAGATGACCTTATGTCAACGTTCAGGCCTACAGAAATATCACCATTGAAATGTTAAGCAGAAGTTACACAAGGTCTGTTCAAAGGCATCCATTAGTCCATGTTCTCTATAAAATGTTACATCCAGGTTACATCACCTGAAAAGATTTTTGCATTTATACATTTGACTCAGATTGGGTAGGAGTAGGATTAAAGAAAATGAGTTACAGACACACAGCAAGGAATTAAAACCAGGTTAAAGTTTGAATTATTTTCACTTTTTGTGTAAGGGACTACAAAAGGATAATTATACTGCAGCTATTGCGTATATTCTACTATTTTTCAAAGAGGTTTAAACCATTTTTGAACATATTAGTGGAAACACCATCAAAGCTTGAGGCCTCTGGGTGGACGTTTACCACGGCACTGGTTTATCCCTTTTCAAGAAATACACATAGCGTTAGTTGTGTACCGTTTAATTTAAGACATCCGTCTCAACACACAACATTGGGGAGGACTCACTGTGCTATAAAGTTTGTATTCCACTTAGAAAGTGGAAGCAAGCAACCTAGGCTAACTATCTTTCACTTGGAAAGTTGTCAAAACTCACAGCAACAGGTAGTCCTGTAAACCTCTCTACTCTGTGTACTGTGTACTACTCTGTGACGTGATTTGAACAAAGTGCTCAAATCACAGATGGTAGGCTACAAAGAAACAGCTAACAAGGTAGATCTAGGCTTGGTGTCCTAAACAGTTAAAAGGTAAAAAGGCATCAAGACAAAATATAAAAGAAACACGAAGAAATATACATACACACATTAAGTAAGATATAAAAAGAATGAAATAAAAAGGAGATAAAAGCAAGCAGAATAGAAAATAACAGTTCAAAGACATGAATAAAAGCCCCTTAATTTAATGCAGTGGCAAACCGAAATGTTTTTGTAACGCTTTAGATTACAGCCGCAAAGTACAGCGTAACTCCTAATTTTTTACACAGTACATGCTGATACACAAAAGCAGGTATAAGGGAACCAGAAGTGAGTTAGGGAATAAGGGTGTAACAATCTGGGAGCATAATAATAATAATTTATACTGTAGGTATTTTCAACTAACAAGTATCTATTTGGGGTCCATTATGACTTACTGAGCAACACTGTTGCGGGCTGTAATCTAAAGTGTTACCAGGGTTTTAAGCCTAGATTTAAAAGAACAGAGTTGGAGAATGTTGCAGATATCTGGTACTCAGAAAATGAATGCTGCTTCTCCTTGGGAGGTCTGGATGGTTCATATTGTAGCAGCAGATCAGAAATGTATTTTGGCCCTGAACCATTCAGCACTTTATAAACCAACCATAGTATTTTAAAAGCATGAAGCAAGTGAAAAGATATGAGAACTGGCGTGATGTGTTCCACTTTCTTGTGTTACTGAGGGCTTACTGAGAATTTTTTCCCCCTGTGTTCTTTTTGTTGAATGATTTTAGTCTTCAAGTACAAATCGGCATGTTTTATGTCTTTCCAGTCTAATCCTGGTTTCTCCTCAGCCAAAGGTGAACTTGACCCAGATAACGGGACACAGCACATATCTCCTGCCTGCAGGTAGTCGGTGCAGATACACTGCTTGGCAGTCCCACTGTTTCAGGAACAAGAGATAATTAAATGGAATGAGATGTAAATGTTCCTAATCAATGATTAATGGTTGCCTTATCGCTGCTTGACGCTCCAGGCGAGACTCTTTCCAAGGCTCCAGTGGGAGGTTCACGCAGGGAGGAAGACACTAATTTTTCAAATCCATACAGTAATTTATTCACACCGTACACCATACACTTATCATCAAAGAATAATTATATCTGCTTTCTGAATACAGGGAAGTAGAGTTTTTAATATGCCTGCTTTCATAAAAGGAAATCATACATGCTGCATTTCAGAGTAATTTCAGTTATGGTTACTATGTAATAGTTGGGTTGAAAATGTACTTAATGCCTAAAGGAATCGATATGATATTCAGAAAGTTACTGCCTGACTTGAGTAATAGGAATAGGTGAAGCAGGTAAACAACACTGTGAGAGTCAGAAAATAGGGTAATTCTCTGGTGAGTGTCTCATCCTGCACAGCGTGGTCGAAAGGACACTGACTTGTCACCATGGCGACACATTTTCCCACTGCCAGATATTGTCATTTCCAGACAGCGCTGGCAACATGGGCTCATCACACCCCATGGGACTGAGGCACAAACACACCTGGACAAACTCTATTTGACTCTTTGTAAACACACTGAGGCTAAGAATAGGTTAACTCTGACAATCACAACAGGTTCCATTACTTAGAAGCTAAAAATATTAGGGAGAAATACCGTCACATGTTACCTGACTTCGGCTTAAGCTATTATGCCATTTATCATTTTGTCAAGTGTGCATGCAGACACACTCACGCACATCTGTTGTGTATAACTTGATAAGAAATCAAAGTTGCACAAGTATGTACACTGCTGAGGATCACTACTGTACTACAGTATAATGAAGCAAACAGTAATGAGTTTTCTTTAAAACTGCACTAATCGATATTATTATATCAACAATGGGTCCAGTGAACACATGTAAAGTGAAAGGGATTGTTTATGGTGACAAATCCACAGAGAATCTTAAACCTCTCAGTATTGTTCTATTACTCACAGGTGTTGTCACTGCCTTCTCTGGACTCTGTGGGTGTACAGGCGACTTAACTAACTTCATGATTTACCACAAGGCCCCATAAGAGTCATTTAAACCATCTGTATGGGTATACAGGGCCTTTAATATAAATGCATTTGTGGCTTGATTTCCGATTGTGAGTCCAAATGTCTGCCGCCATGCTTGTGCTTGTTTGATGCTATAGTACAGTGTCCAGCATTGCTTACAATGTATGCATGCAGGATAAAACTATCCAGCATACATACATCATCCAAATGTTGAACTGAAATGAAATGTTTAAATTTAGAAACCTGGAGCTAACTGCTCAAAATGCTTGTAAATTTGCCACAACCTTAATTCTTTTAGTGAAACAAGCCCAGAGCACGGCTAAGCCAGCCAGCACATGCAGGTCAATACAAATAACAGCTCTGTGACACTTAAACCCACTGATTTTTAGGCCTCGGTGAGTCCCTGGATCTCTCCATCAGCACAAAGCTCAAGAGGAGGCCTGAAGAATTTTCCAATTAGGCGGCATGGGCTCGTCTCAAAGCTGCAGATGAGATGCACAGCCACGTCGCTGCAACTTCACATTCCACCTTGACAGCCACTTGTGTGAGCTTCCATCTGTCTGCTGTCCATGCACCAGAGGTTTCATGACAGAGCGGGGACAGCTGAGTCACTGATGCCGTTGTGGGGAATGTCATTGCTGGCTTGAGAATATCTTGCTACCTGCAAGAAATATAACTTCAGCCTAATGAGACAGAGAATGGGGAGGTTTAGGATTTGATTTGTGTGTGTGTGTGTGTGTTTATCAATTTTGTGTGTATTTAGAGCCATTCTCTGTCTTGGAGCTGTCCTCATTATGTTGCCAGATTGTTGTTGTTCCACTTAACAGTGGTCATCATGCAAGTATCAGAGTGGGATACAGCTTTTAATGTGGCTTAAAATGCTACAGCAGGTGGTCCTCAATTATTCACAGATTAACAACATGGGAATACTTTGTCAGAGAGCATATGAACAATTAATAGTGCCCAGAGGATGAATTGTAATGACTTTGATGATCACGCGACTTGCATCAGGTCAAAACTACAATTTGTCCAGTATTTTGGTTTATGACCAAATATACCTGCGAAACTAATGACATTCCCATCAGCCTCAGCTGTTCTTAGTGTTTATTGCTAATTTACAAATGCGAACCTGCTAACACAGTAAACTAAGATGGTGAACATGATAAACATTATACCTACTTAACATAAGCCTGTTAGCACTGTCATTGTAAGCATTTAAGCATGCAAATGGACTTGTTGCTCAATGTTTACTGGCTGAAATACATCCAGATTGTCTGAAGTTTGACAGGAGACTTTCATTCTCGTCATTATAGGGAAAAATCTGTTTTGTTGAATTAGGCGATCTAATTCGGTTTGCTTTGAATGTAACAGGCCTGGTAAGTGTTGTGTGGAACCAAAAGCAGGACACAGAGGCAGAGCAGGTAAGGTTACGAGACAATTTATTCGGTTCATAAGAGGGAAATAGTTGTGCTTCTCCTGTACTGAAGCCTTATTTTGTCTGAGAATGAATTGGAAATTCACCAAAATTATCAAGAATTGGGTGATTTGGTGTCACTGGGGTTTCTAGCACTGACCATAGACCCCAATGAGCCTGGTTCAAATGCAGCCAAGGGCCTTTGTAGCATATTATTTCCCTTCTCTCTCCCCTTGTGTCCTGTCATATCTATATTGTTGACTCTCTAAAAGCCTATAAAAAGAAAAAAAAAATTGTAATAAAAGACATGAGGTAATTCCTAATCTTATTTTTACCACTTGACTGCGATCTTTTCCTAAATTTGTTTGGGGAATCAAAAACATTAAAGTTTTCTAAGCAACAGGTCAACAAAGGTAAACAAGTCCAAGTCCAAAAAGAGGGCAGACATGCCGGCTCTGTAAAAAAAAAGCCTGAAGGCTGGTGCTTTTGATTGGCGATTATGCAGTAAATATCTGAATCACGCACAGCAAGTGCACACACATCACAACAAAGCTTAGGTGGGAAGCAGTGCTGTGCCTCAATAATGCACCATGTCATCTGTTCTAATCTGGGATTGACTAATCCCTCAACGCTCCTGATCCAGTCAGCCAGGCAGAGAGAGGGAGCGACAAACAGGTCTCCCTGGCTGCGGTGAGTGGGTTCACTATGGATGGTTCAGGTTGACCCTGCTGTCTCTTTGGCTGCAGGGCGGTGGGCTCTGGGGAGTATGTGCACCACCATCATGGTTCTCTCCACTCTGGCTCTGGTACTGCGCCAGCATTTCATCAGCCGGGTCAAGACGTAAGTTGTTGTTGTTTCTCACATCTCACATTTTATTTATTCTATTTAACTGTTTAATGATATTTTCTCTTGCAAGGTTGTGAAGGTGAACACTGAATTAATTAAATGAATTAAATGTTTTTCCTATAAACAACTGTAAAAAAAATTGTGTTATCATAGAAAGTAAACTCCTCTTCATATAATACATTTCCAGAAATATTACCGAGGCCATGACCTCGGTGTGCTCAGTTGTAACTTTTGTTGGTCTGTTGGCCACTTCAGAGTGAGAGGTACATGGTTTATATAAACTGGTCATAAAGGAAAAATTATTGTTTGACAAGCAAGTAGTATTGCTTCTTGTAGCACATTGATTTTTTTTTTTATTATCAAAAAGGCATTGGGGAGAGCATGTCTGGTATATAACACACATAATTATCAAAACATTTTGGCCATTTTGTGATCCATTCCAGCTTTAATGAGCACCCTCAGGCCAGTACTGTGTGCATGTGCTCTCATTAATAAGAATTTAATATACCACGTGGTTTAAATTAATCTTGTTTAATACAGTAGTTTCAGGTGTGTCTCAGAAAGCTCAACTCTATATTTTTGTGATCTCAAGAAAACAAACTTGTTATTTCTGTATGAAAAACTCTTTCATGGTTACAGGAACCTAAATCGTTACACGTCCCTCTGTGCCCTTCCACAGTAAAGTCATAAGCAGTATTAAAAGCATCCATGCACCTTCTGTCCGGTCCAGTTTTTCCCAGTTCATTCTCAGTAGCTGGAGGTTGAGGTTAAAAGCTTTAACGCTTTAACAGTGAAATGGTTCCGCTCTCTTCAGGTGCTCTAGATGCGCCCAGATATTCATAATGTTTGAGAATAAATTGCTTCCTCGGGTTGTTAGATATTGATCTCTTCACACAATTATGTGTAATGAGGTGCGGCGCCTCAGTTGGAGATCCATGTCTAATGCAAGAGCATGACAGAGTAAAGACCACTACATGAGTCACTTTCCAAGAACCCTTTTTGCCTTTAGTCGCTCGACCCCCGGGCGGGGTCTGTCCTTGGATCTTTAGCTCATTACAACGTTCAACATCTATGGACAAATAAAGCAATTATGTGGTGTGAATAACACCATGGTTTGGGGCTTGAATTGATTCCAAGGTGACTGTGTGCTGGGAAACGAGCGCTGATTACTGTGAAGTGTTTTTGTCTTTCTCGGTTAGTCAGCCTCATAGTGACTGTTTTGTCACTGAAGGGAATCTCCGACAGCTGGATGCTATTCTGAGCTGACTAAAAACGGCTAAATACTGATTGCAAATGCCAAGATTATTATGCTGAAAGCTGCAGTAACACTGACAGACTCAAGAAGCTGTTGCTGGGTAAAGATGCCCTTTATGAAGGTTGTTTTAGATAAATGCCAGAACAAACACTTAATTTTTAGGTTGCAGACATAAGCCTTCAATATGACATTAATATAAAACCATGACACTTAATATAGCTTGGGGATTTAACAAACTGTATGTGATGGTTTAAGACACTATTTTTCTCGGGAACTCATAAATCCAAACCGATAATTTACTTAATTATACAGGTATGTCCAGTGATAGCCATCTTTTTGTTTTGACATTCAACAAAATAAACAGATAACAAGTAATTATACTGTATTCAGTGGCTGAAAGGTTGAATCATAAATGCAGCATAAAGAAACTGTACTGGAAAGCAAAGACTGATATTTGTTGTGGGGGGAGGAAATGGAAAAGAGTTTTGCATGTAGGAGGATTGGTTATTTTTTTAAATCAGAAATATGACTGTGTTAAAGGCTAGTGATAAAATAGCCCGGGTGTCTTTTCATTGATTCTTTTCAATCATAGTCAACAATGCCTACTCCTAAAACTACATTATATATTTTGCACCACCTAAATATATGTTGAGGAAAGATAATGCTGTCCAGACATACCGTAAATAGGTCTACCTGTAAAATGTTTACTGGTATTTTTACATGTTCATCTTGAACATACAGTATATGCAAAATGTTCTATTGGGCAAATGTGCAGCATGTTAATGTTTAATTTCTTTTCAGCACATCATCTGCCCATGGCAATTTTAGTCTGATTTACCCCCTTTACCACAGATACATAATACATAATGAAGTACGTCTAATGTTTTAGTTTTTTCATTGTGCAAGATAAAGTATGTGAGATCCTAGTAGCTCCGTGAGACACTGTGGTGTTTTGTGCTGACTGCTAAGGTCAGCATGCCAACATGCTCACAATGACAATACTAAGATTCTGATGTTTTAATGTTTTCCATGTTCACCATCTTAAAGTGTTTCCATGCTAACAGTACAACCGAGGCTGGTGGGAATATCATGTTAGTTTTCCAGGTATTTGTATATAGTTTTTACTCTGCTGGGGATCACCAAAGTCCTTAGGATACATCCTCCTTGGACCGTGAATGTTTGCCCAATATTTCACGGTGATTCATCTAATAGTTGTTTAGATATTTGAGTGGTGGACCGACCATCCATTGCGTCAGCATGGCTAAAATAAAAGTTGTCAGTGCTCTCTGGTGGACAAACTATGTAGTGGCAACACTGTTACTCAACTACCTTAAACATATATTTGGCATATCTGACATATATGCCTATATTGGCTCAAAACCTAATCATTCAGGATTTAATTACTATGAAAAAATAATGTAACATTGATTAACTACAGTATTTCAAGCAAGTATTTACAGTGTAATGAATCTCCACCGGTGGTTGCTTAGAAAGTGTAAAACAAAAAGCAATTATAAAAATGTGCTTTGGAAAATGCTCAGCATCACACACAGAATGAAAACACACAGAAATCTTTCTACTCTGTTTCTTTCAATCAGGGAATCCAATTTGTTTTGTGTGCGCTCACTGAGTAACTAGCTGCAAAACTTTACAGACTGCAGTAATAAATTGACTGACGGTCCAGAAAGTGATATATAATAAACCGCCTTTAAATCATTAAGAGGTTTTATTGAAGATGTGTCAGAGTGAAAATGAATCTGATAGACACCACATGCTGACCAGCCCTGAGGGATACATAACCCCCCTCTCTCTGTTTGGCAGCATATTACTTCTCCTGATTTGCCCTGATGGTAATCCCACCATCATCACTTCACTCATCACCTTCACAAGTGTTTTTCCTCATTCTCTCCCTCGCCTAATTCATTATAATCTTAGTCTATGATTACAACACACAGTTCTGCTCACTCTGACCTCCTTTGACCTCCCTCTCTCCCTCCTCAGCTTTCCAAAAGACTCGTCGGAGGAGGAGGAGCCCTGTGTGCAGAGCAGCAAAGACTCTGAGAAGTGAGGCTTAGTGTGTTACCAGGCATCCACCTCAGGTAAACAATGAACAAAATACACTGTTTTCGTGTGTCACCAGTCCCTTTCGTGAACGAGTCACGTCACAACAATGCTGAAGAATTTTTATAATGCAGGGTTACGTTTTTGTCGACAGGATCCGTGACTTGTCAACCCCATCTCACATTTTGTCGACTCATTCAAGAAGGTGGACATCTATCTCATGTAGCAGTGAAACCACATTTAGTCTAAAACATGAATATGTTTATTGCCACACAGATATTTAGGCAGCATCCAGCAGGGAGCTGCATTAAAAGATCAGACTCAGTTGGTACATGTTGAACAGGTGAGACAGTTTCTAACGTTTGTAACACAATGCCAATTCAAACATTTTCCATTAATCAGAAACACTGCACTGAAAGGAAATCTAGGATTTAACTGATAATGGGAATGTAGCATGGCCATGGCCCTTTATCTTTTCAGCAGAATAGCTTTGATCCTGCACATCGTTTCCACCCACAGTTTGGCTCTGTGTTGAAGAGTATCAGTTTCTAGAATCAAGTTACAGTGTAGGAAGCTGTGTAGGACACTTGAGGGGGCGGACGTGGTCAGTGCAGTGACCCAGCTCATTGGCTTGGCGACACACTGTATGGACGGGGACAACATGGCTAGGAGGCGAGACAGCTGGGCAACTGACGCATGTTTGCCAGAGCACTGGAGGGATATGCGAGAGTGGAGCATAGAGAAGAGACAAAGCCACAGAGTAAGACCGTCTGTGACCCCTGAACCACTTCTGTCCTGCTGGTCTCCTCTCTTTCTTCACACACAGTGGACTGAACAACTTGTGGTCCTGTTTTCTAGGAATTTCTTGCAGCTGTTGTACATTTAACTGAACGGACTGAACTCAGAGCTGCTGTTCGTTTCTCTCAGTGTAGTCAATAGTAAGTAATTTAGACAGCTCCTCCGGGTATTTTGCAGCAGATCAATCGATGTCAGTGCTCCATTACTTATCTCTAAACTCTGCTGCATCTCCTGTGTACGGTAATAACTCTATTAAGAGTGTGCATGTTTTACAAAAATGAAAGTCATACGTGACTAGACTAAAAAAACGATTGAATAATTACTGCTGCACACACACGTATACTCTGTTTGACTTTTTGCTTTAGGAGCTACAGCAATAAATGTGCCCACAGAGATCAAAAAAAGTTTCAGAGGCAGCACATAATGCATTGTTTCTTAGTGTTATACATTTGCTTATATATTGTATGACCGTCTATACATAGTGTGTGGGACGCCATATAATATTTGTTGTATATATATCTCTATAATAATATCTATAATATCTCTTTGATGCTTTTTGATAGAGTTCATATTAAACTGACTGGAAATCTGTACTAATAATTGTATTAATTAACTGGCTTAATGAACTCATTAATGTAGACATATTACATAACAGTCATTATGAAGCACCATTACACCATGCTGTGCTCCCAGTAAATATAACACAAAGAAGGACAAACCTGCCTGTCGGCAAAGACCCGTCTCCAGCTGTGTGTGTGAATTTTTCATTTATCTGGAAAGTAAATATCCAAAATAACTTAATAACCATCCACCTGAGTGCCTGACAGACAGCCATCATGTTATTCATAAGAGTCATAGTTCAGTAGCAGTGTTCAGTGCAGCTAGGAGCATTATTTGGGATTAATTAGAATTGTATGTACCTTTGTTAAATAAATGGTCACATAATCCTTTTTTGACTAAATTTAGGCCTCTCTTTCCAGCACATCTTCTTACCAAATGTTTGAAAAACATATCTGTGAGGGAAAAACTAGATAAACTCATTTAAATTGTTTGGATTGTGAGGTTTTATTTCTCAATCGATACAAAACTCAACTTAAGAGTAAAGAATTTTTCTTAATGTCCCTGAAAAAAACAAAACTAACCTTTCCTGAAAATAGTGTCTTCATGTAGGACCTCATCACTCAGAGTAAGAAGCTGATTAAGAAAATACATTTAAGGGACTAATTTGTATTATATATATGATGATATTTATATATGATGTATTCAGGGTGCCTTCAGATCTCTGCCCAAAAACAGAAGATAATGTGTCTTCCAGGCTAAGTCTGTGTCATTTACAGTTTTTACAATGATCTGCGAGGAGCAACTAAAATTAGACTTAACTCAGCAACTAGTCTGTTTGAGCTGCACACTTCCTTGAGCCTGTTTGATATTTTATCAACCAAAATATGAAACCACTCTGTTCACAACTGGGTCTGCTGTGATCATACAATCCAATTCCACTTTGCAACATCTCTCTCTACATGATGAAATATTTCATTTGTCACTTTCCTCTTACCCCCTCTCCTCGCTCCCTCTCTCTCTCTTCCACACAGATGTGGGTTTCAGATGTGGAGGGTGTCCTCAGGTCCATGGCGAGACAGCTGGTGAGTCTTTGTAATTTATAAAAAAACATATTGGCTAAAGTAAAGACAGGATGGATTAGTCAGTTATCTACCAACTTGTGCAAGAATATCAGTGTCTCTTTGCAGTTTTAAGTGTTTTCGAATGTGGTCGTTTATTGTGTGCAGTGAAGTGTCAAACTAACTTACTTTCTCCTGTCCCCAGAATGCTTCTCTGGAGAAATATCCTCGTTATAAAAGTGGGAACAGCCCAGAGTTTCATCCTCCATCTTCTTTAAACCACAGCAGGTCTCTCTCCAGTCAACCGGCTGATCTATAGAGGTGGCTTTAGATGTCCTTAAACAATTAGAAAGCAGAAATCAAGACAAAACATTTTTGCCCTAAACAGACTGGCTTTAACTCATTCCTATTGATTAGTTTAAATGTTTGCTTGTCTGTTATTGTATCAAAATTGAGAGGTCACGAAAGATTTGGCGCCTACAGCACTGTGGCTTTGCGTCATGAGCACTAAAATTGCGACATATATTTGTTTGAACCCAGTTTTCTCAGCAAACCTGACTGCTTCAATCACTGATGCGATGGTCGCTTCTCCTAAGTGGTTGTTTGACATTCAGGAGAGGAAAGTAAATTCACACCCATGTGTATCATTATCCAACTGTCCCATAAGCAAAGAAAAGTAGTTTCCAACATGTTCTCTGGAATGATTGCTAACTTTTTGTCATGACTCTGCTGCCAGAATAGAAATAAACAAGTGTTTTCAGTGATGTACACAGCCTGTTGAGTCTTTCTTTAAGGGAAAGCCACACACACACACACACACACACACACACACACACACACACACACACACACACTGTCGGCAGGACAAAAACAAGCCACCAGGGTTATTCTTTTGTATCAGATGACATTTTACTCTGTAGGTGGATTCTCAAGCAAGTCGAATGATGACCACATCATATAAAATAACAATTTTGCCTCCACATATGTTCAGGATCAACACAATTAATCCTGTTTTTCATCTTTGTATGAGCTGGATAATTTCCTTTGCCGACAAATGAGATCTTGTTATTTCCTGCCTGATTACATAAATGATTGAATCCTTATTAGTATTAAGGTTGTTTTCCTGTTTGTTGTCCTCACCAGTGTGCATTCAATTTGCGTTCCACTGGGACCAACAGGCCACAGTGTTATTTTTGAAAAGGGACCAAAACCACCACTGTGACAGGGATATGGAAGTGTGTTATGCATCAACTCTATTAAGAACTCTATTATCACAAATGTCTCTGTTTGCCATTGTGACAACCGTGTACAAAATACCTCCGGCTGCAGTGCACTACTGGTAGAAGCCTGGGAACTAATGTGCCTAATATGTCCCCAGGAACATCGCCTCTGCCAAGCGTGCACTCTAAATCCACCTGTGTAATCAAGGAGGTATAGGACATGAGTATCAGCGGATACACTTCCATATCTCGATGTTGCCTCCTGCCCTGATGAGCCCGTGTGACTCAAATTACAAGGTGAAAGCGAGGCTTTTGTGCGCCCAGTAAAGTAGAGCGGTGTGGGTAATGAGTATGATCTTCCTGCACACTCTGGCAGACCATGGGAGTTAATCTAATGATGCAGGAGAGAGAGAGAAATATTCCTAATGGCATCAAAGAGAGAGAGAGAGAGAGAGAGAGGGAGGTAAGGACTGATGGAGACTCTAATACAGAGCCTTCTTCCTTCCCCAATCACTGGGGCAGCACACTTGTACTGCAGACTTGATCATCTCTCCCTTAGACTTTGAGATTCAATATAGAAAAAAAAAAACCCTGAGCGGGGACCCAGAGGAATCAAAGGAACAGGAGTGAACTTATTGGCTCTTGAGAAGCTGATTATGGTCCTGCTGTTGGCAGTAGAGGGATGCAGGGCATTTAGACATCAAGTCAATATTGTGACCTGCTTTAAAGTTATTTGCCATTAATCATAGCAGCCTACAGGCATTGTTTAATGTATGTGTACATGTTATTATACCATAAAGCAGGGGTCAGCAATAATGTTCAACCACGGGTCAGTTGTTTCAACATCATTAACTGGGAAGCCACGCAGGCTTGGTGGAAACACAGACCTAAATGCTTCAGCATGTTTTGTTTCTTTTATCTATACTTTCAAGAATAAATTAATTTATTTTTTTTATTTTAATGGATTGTTTAGGGTTTGTACCTGAATTAAAGTACATTGCTGTTATTGACTCTGTAGTTGAGTTGTTTTAGTTTGTTACTTTATTTGATAGGGACTGTGCTTATTAATAAAACTTTCCAAAAATATGTTTTTTTTTTATCTTCATCTTTAGGCAGGCAAACGTTAAGAATAGAAGCATTACAAATACAATCAACGATAAAAGCAGTGAAAATACACAGATACCTGCACTACATGGAAACAAGAAAGACAGCTGCTATAACACAAAAATCAACAATAACATGACAACAGTCAACAAATAAACAAATAGCATGACAGCACAATATTATTCCTGGTGCATATATTATGTACAGATCGTATGATAAGCATGAGCAGCTCTTACACTAAGCATAATTATGGCAGATGAGACAACAAACAACATGAAAACACCTCCTTGTTGTAGTGTTCACAGGTTGGATTTCTAATAAACAACAGTAAGAGTCTGCAGCCATCCTAACTGCTCAGTGAGGCTGTACTTTAAGCAGCTGTGCTTGAAGTCAAATATTAACATGGGCTTGCTAACATGTATACAATGACAACGCTAACATGCTGACGTTAAGCAGGTGTAACATTTATCATGTTCGCCATCTAAATTTAGCATGTTAACATTTGCCGATTAGATTTACTGTCATGATCTGGTCCTTTGTCCTTTCTTTTGGCCCCCCTCCAGCCCCAGCACTCAGCATTACAACCCTAACCCTTAAGTTTTTGTTGTACCTTTTTGTTTAAATAAACTGACTGAGCCATACCTGCTTTCCTGGCTTCCAGCTGTGACATTTAAACATTAAGGACAGCTGAGGCGGACGGGAATGTTGTTGATTTTCAGGCATTTGGTTATAAACCAAAGTATTACACAAAGTGAAATAAAAGCCACCAAAGACAGTAGGATTCATAGTCTGGGGACCATGAATGCATGAACATGTGTTGTGACAATCCAGGATTTGACCTACTGGTGGTGCTAAAGGGAAAAAAGTCATTAGGATTCATCCTATAGGGGAACATGAATGTCTTTACAAAGTTTCATGTCAAACCATCCAATAGTTGTGGAGATATTTCAGTCTGGGATAAAGTGGTGGATCGATCAACTGGCCAACACAGCCATGCTGCTAACATGACTAAAACAGCATATTTCTATGATTACATCTAATTTAGTGGCATATAAATTAATGTATTAAGTAACTGTGAAATTGATGATCCATTAAGTGTTAACGAATCACAAACTCAGTGACTTGATTATTGCTTAATGGGGAGTAACAGGAATTATTAATACTGATTAATGATGTTGATGTGATCCAGTAATTGAATGATCGGGCATATTGCTTCGGATGTACAATATTAATCACTAGAGATTTGTTATCACAGCTCATCTATATACACATGTGTGAACACCTTCAGCTTTACTGGACCATTTGTGGTCAAAAAGTTGCCATGTTCATGTAGAATGAAACAAGTATTGGAAGCAAGATGGCAGTTTGTAGGTTTTTATTTTTTATTTTTTGTCTTTCCCTCCAATTAACACCTCTCCCGCTGTCGAAATGCCTGCAAATAAATGTGCTTCTCTGGTAATCCAAGCAGTGATGAGAACACCTCTAAACCAGCAGCAGGTTGATACAGTGAGCAGCAGCCTCCTGCAGTGAGAGCAAAAGTCTGATAAGATGCCACTCACAGGCAATTAGCACGCACCAGCAACAATAACGGTCCTCCAAACTCTTAAACTAACCCTCAGACCCACATCTGGAAACGCCTACACACACACACACTCTCTCTCATGTTTTATAGGTTGTGGATTTGTCAGGGGGGCTTGAGTGGGTTGGAGAGGTTGTGAGAATAGCAAGGTGTCCCCTCAGCCGCCACGATATGGTTGTTCTCTTCTCTCCGTACCACCAGGGTGCCACTTTGGGAACTGAGTGGCGATATACAGAGGAGCTGCTTCTAACAGGTCACGTACAAGCATCATGAGAGCTGACCCTGTGGTTGACACTGTGATGGAAGAAATGAGATGATGGAGAACCGCAGCAGAGAGCAACTGGTACACCCTATTAAAGAGCTGATAAGAAACAAGACTCAGCTGACACACATACTGTGAATCTGTACATATATACTGTAAAAATGTCCACACTTGTGCTTCGATCTCAAAGTGTACATGCAGAGATTTGTCTGCGAGATGCCAACAGATTGCACCATCTACAGCACACATGACTACATCCCAGTGAACGCACCCCCTGGACACGTCAGCGGTGCCCACTGGCCACAATATTCAATGCATTTTTAAAACAACGCAGCATTTCAAGAGTTACATGGACTGTCTGTAATCGAGTCAGGCAAGTTGGTTCAGTCATTTTGCAAGACTGCATATCACCCCCCCGTGACACGTATCAGTGCTCATACCATCATGCTTATCAAGCTGCCTCTGTTTCAATCCCCCACAACCATGCTCCAACAAGCAGGCCGCAAGAATGGAGGTGACCCAATAAACCACGTCCACATACTGTATAATGAGGAATGAGTCCCCCGCTGTGGCGGGAGAGGCCTGGGCTTCCCCCCTGTCTGTTCTTTTTGGCATATCTTCAGTTCAGCGAGTGACTCAGCCCTTTGGATGCCCCAGGGCTGCTGGGTGGCAGCTGAGAGAGAGCTGAATTAAAGATGGCCTGGTGGGCCCTCCAAGCTGCTTCTGTTGTCCTGGTGATCTCGGGATGCTGGACTTTGAGTTTAATGAACGTCTGAGAAGAGAGGTGCCCACCAATGATGCACACGTAACGGATAAATACATTAAAACAAGGGGAAATTGCCATGCTAAAATTACTATTTTAATATGTAACATAAATAAAGCTCAAACAATTAGTCAGTCATTAATTAATAATTTAAGTCATTTTTTTCAGCAAAACAGCACCTTTCCAGCGCCTCAAATGTGAATATTTGCTTGTTTTCTTGAACAAAGTTAAAATCAATTGAATATCCTTTGCTTCTGCACTGTTGATCAGGAAAACTATAATATAAATATGTCAACTTAGGCTCTGGAAAATATTTATAATGAAGAAAGACCAAAAACATGTGATTTAACAGAGATAGACAGTATCAACTTCCTGGAGTCTTGACATCACAGTGATGCTGCCAGGCAACCAGCAGAGACCTCAGGAAGTTAATGTGCCCACCAAAGAAATAGTCCGGACAATTTTTCCTCGTGAAACCACAAGTTGTTTTTGTACTTTAGTTTTGTACAGATTAAACAATACTATAACATTAATTAGTGAGGTTTAGAGGGACTGACAGGCAGGTTCTGTTACCTTTGGACAGAGCCAGGCTAGCTGTTTCCACCAGTTTCCAGTCTTTATGCTAAGCTAAGCTTACCAGTTTCATATATACTATACAGACATGAGAGTGGTATCCATCTTCTCATCTAACTCTTGGCAAGAAAGGGAATAAGTGCAATTCCCAAAATGTTGCACTATTCCTTTAATGATTGGCAGGTTGATCAACAATTAAAAATTCATAGTTGCAGCCCTAAACAAAGTGCCAGAAATGTTTCCATCGATTTAACAGGGAATAATATTTCAGAACTTCTAAATAAGAACAAATAAATTATGGAAAGAGTCTAGTGAGAGTGGAAATGGGCACAAAGCTGAGAAAATATTTATATAAAATCCAATTTCCAACCCCTGAACATCCAGTTTCCCCCTTTTATTTCCCTTTTATTTTCCCATTAATAAATCCCTATACTGACAGCATGTAATAAATTCTGTAGAGTCAGTACTTTGATTCAATACTCTTCACTAGAGATTTAAACAAAGTTGTCTGGGTCTAAACCAAGTTCAGCAGCACAGCATGAGGCCCACCAGGCAGGTCAGTGGAGTGTAAGAGGTTACAGAAAAGGTTTGGGGATGCAAGATGCTAAATTCTTTATAAGCATTATAGCGTCTCCTCTGTCGCCATCTGTTTGTAAAACAAATGACAAGAATTTTTCAAAATCACATGTCAGTTTTCACAGTAGCTAATCTACAGTGGACTGAAAATATCTTTGCATTAAGTTATACACAATGGTGATCTTCCAGATTTCATCCTGGCAGCGACAACGTTATTAGTTTTAAATGATGAATTTCACAATACATGGCTGGCTGTATGTTTCTCATGGTTACCAGCATTAAAACCTATCATTTCAGAGCTCGAAATGTTTCATTGTCTTCCAGCGCGAGACAGGTTTGCATAACTCTTATATAATTATGGCAGCGCCTTGACAAAGGGGGTGGGCATCTGAAGAAACAGAGCAGAATTAAGGGGCAAGTGAAGGAGAGCCAGGCAGACAGGCGAAACCATTCTGCAAGCCATCAGTGCTAAGCGACCCAGACGGGGAATCTGTCATGTTGGATGCCAATGTTAACTAAATGCTGAGGTATATGACATTCCTTCCTCCCACTCAGTTATCTGTCAGTGTGTGTGTGTGTGTGTGTGTGTGTGTGTGTGTGTGTTTGTGTGATGGGTGTGGGCTGGTGATAGGGCAGAGGCGGGCTCAGTGAGTTGTATGTTATATAAGCCATAATTAGGTTAATGTATTGACCCTATTGATATGCACTGAGTTGACATCTGCGCTGCATTGCCCCCAACAACAGATAATGGCTGCTTATCAGTTATTAAGCTTGTGTCAATGGTTTAATGTTCAAGAGATGAAACCAGATGGTGAGGAATGCCAGTGATGGCAATTAGTGCAAACTGGGGCATGTGTGCAGAGAGTATGCAGTGAAAACAGGGTGTTTTTCATCGCCCTTTTGAGATGAAACCTCTCAAAACTATACGCTCAAGCACGTATGGAGTGACAGCACTGTGTCTCAAATCCCATGAAAAACACACCATATGTAGGGACGGCCTCTTCCCCCCTTCAAGGCCAGGCGGCAATAGAGCTCACAGCTGGAGAGCGGTGGAAGTGAAAATCCACTGTCTCTATTCATGGCTCCTCTCCCGCTCCTCAGCTGTGCCATTTTCAATCAATAGCTTTTAGGAAATCAGCATCTACCCTGCAGTTTGAAATGAAAGGCCTCTTTTGTTGTGAAGCCCATAGCGTGTATAATGATCTCACACTGAAGAAACATGCACGTTTTTCAGAGGCATTTTCTCACGTTGCAGCAAATTACATAATATGTTCATGTTCAAAGTAAAGCCTGAATAGCTTTGGGGGGAAAGCTGCATTCACAGCCAAAGCAGGAATTAAGGTGATGCCTACCTATGTTCTGGTGAGGAATGGATGAAAAGCAGTGTGTTTTAGCAGCAGTGTATTCTGTGGCACAAGACTTGCATGTGAATAAGATCATCTCATTTCCCCCTCTGGCTCCAGGTGTTTACTGGGACCACTAATTTCCATCTGCATATATGTTTACCTCCTACTCCTACTCCTCCCACTCCCTCTTCTCCTCTCTGTGGATCATGTGCCAGCGCCTGGAGCACAACAAGAACGCAAGAATGACTTTGATTTGACCAAGGAGAAGTCAGACAACTTCTTTATTATTTTCTCAAAGCAACGCAGTCCTCAGATACATCACTGTTGTAGCGATGAAGATAAATGATGATGCCTGTAATGGATTTTATAGTGGCACTGATAATAAAATATGCAAGGTAGCGCACTTTGTACCCACACTGGAAATGTAATCAAATCCTTTACTTAAAGTAGGATTTCCATAGTAAAAGATAATGTTAAGTTCAGACACATTAACAGACAAAAAAAAACATATTCTTAAGATCCCTACAGCCAAACAGTGGCTTAATGAGTGAAAGGGGTTCCCTGCACCTAGAAAGAGTAAGCTTTTTGTTAAAGGCTGATCTGAAATCATGTTTTCTTTTTCACCATTTTATCAGACTACAGATAACAGTTCCTCCATGTTTCTTGTCCTTATGTGTTATACTTTTATATTCTTTGTACAAGAAACCACAAATGTTGCTTTAATTTCATGATGTTGCATATCCCTTGTTTTCAGGAAAACATATTTGAAGGGAAGAAAATGTAAAGAGCGAGGCATCACAAGTAAAAGTGTAATGTCCCACAAAAAAGAAAGAATCAAGAAAAGGGCTTTTAAATATACTTGAGATTAATAGTATTGAGTCACTTTTTACTTTTGCTTTACACAAATGCCAAATAAATGATATTCATTAGTATGACAGCTCAGTCTGCAGTTTATTGCATGCTGTTTGGTTGTAAGCATTTCAGGAAGGTTGTAAAAATATCTGGATTGTTTTGGCATGCTGACCATCAAGCTGCCTTTTTCAGACATCCAACATCGCCCTCTGTTGGTTGACTAAGTAACTGCTCCACATTCATGGAGGCACAGGAAGTGTGAAGATGGGACAAAACACATCAGCACAAAATAACCCACAAAATAACATGCTGAATGTTGGGCGGAAGAATGTGTGTATTGAGCCTTTATTCAAGCTGACCACATCCAAACTACTCTGGTGGGCAGAGGCTGAAACTGATTACACCAGCTAACTACAGAAACACCTGTCTAGAGCTTGATAATTAAGTATTGCAGTAAAAAAAAAAAAAATCTTAACCTGTTTTTAAATCTTAATTATTGTGATGCTAGTTTTTCTATTACTAACTGATTTAAGGAAAACAAAATGTTTTTTTTTCAAAGACAACATATTGTATATTAAAATCAATATAATGTACAACATAGTCATCATGGTGCTACATCACATCTTCCTCATGTGCATCATAGTACCCATAGTCAAATTAATCTAAAATGTAATTTAGTATATACATGTAGATATAATTAATTAGTACATAAGTGGTATTTGCAAAATATCTGCGATCTGCCAAAACATGATAAAGCAAACTTTCACAAAGTATATACAAAGTATTTTTAATTATGTTGTTTTTTTCTCATAATTGTAATGGTTGCATGAAATACACATATTGACTGTTATATAGTGTTGTACAAAAATAGCATTTACTTTTCTTATATACTATATGGTGACATAGTAATAGTGGTGGTACATGTATTCATACATATTTAAAGTACATTTTAAAGAAAAAACACTCCATTACAAGTATAAGTACAGCATACCAGATAAATGCACTATGTGGTTTTTCATTTATAATCTTAATCTGCAAAGTGACAAGAAGTGCTCAAGTAAATGTACTTAGTTTTTCCACCACTGTAGTGGTCACTGTTTATGGATTTGGCATTTATTAAAATGCATTTGCTCTGTGGAGTTGGTATTTCTCTTTGTGCTGCAGTAACAAATATTCTCGATACCACAGTTGGCCACCACACAGTTATCATCATTCCCATCTGAAGGAATGAGGCTAAACTGAACTCAAACCATTTGAACCATAATCAGGCCGTGAATCTCTGTAAATTATGCCTCAAAACATTGCCATTTATTGCATTTGCAGTCATCATTATGTGGAAAGTGTGTGTACCGATTTTCACTGACGTATTAAGGAAACCAAGACAATGAAATGCACATTTTTAATCACACATTTATTTTTGCTAATCATCAGTTAACAATAATTAAAGCTCATTTGTATGCATGTGAGAAACCTCATTAAGTACAGAGAGCTATTCTCTCTGCATCTCATCATCTGAGATAATTTGTTGCTGCAGATTTGTTCTAATATTCAACAATCGTACAGAGCAAAATCCATTACTGAAAGGCAGAGAAACTTCTTCCTTTGACCAGAAGACAATGCAGCTTGAAGACTAGCGGCATTTATTTCTAATATAATATATTGATAATAGTATAATATGTTAACTTTCAAACACAAAAGATTTTAGAATGAATTAAAAGGAAATGGCTGATTTCAAAACAGGAAACAGACTGAGGGGAAACTGAAAGGTGTGTCCAATATCTAACATACAGAAAATATGTGATTCTGGCTCCATGTAAATCTGTCTTGCATTTCACAGCATCAGAGTATAATATGCTCAATGTTTTTTGAGTTGTTTACATTGTCTTGTTAAAATCAGATAAATGTATAAGAAGTGATCAACAAAGAATATTCTTTGTAATATTAATATCAATAATTACTTAATTGTCTATGGTGTAAATATTCATGATTTGTATACATTTTATAATTTTAGCTCTGTCATTACATTTAAAGTAACATTATAGTCACATGTAGCAAAGTATCATGTCAAGAGATAATGTCTTTGAGGGAGCCAGTTAATGTGTGGATAGGTTCAACTACAATACAAAGTAAAGGCCAGTTACGAAACTTTTTTCAATAGGCCTTTTACTGTCACGGTTGGAGGACGAGAAAGCAGAAATAACAAAGGAAACACAGGAACAAATATACACAAACAACTAATCACAAGAACAAGACACAACCGGGGTGGGCAGGTACTGGGGAAAGGAGGGAAACACAAGGGGAGGGCAAACAAGACCAGGTGAAACCAATCACGACAGGAAATGAGGTAACAAGAAACTGGACAGGGGGAAGCAACTACTAAATAAAATAGGAAACAGGGAATGAATCACATGGCAGCAAATAGAAAACAGAACAAGCAAAACAAACTAAAAAAAATGTCCACAGCAGAAACAAGAGAGAGAACCAAGGCAAGTCGTGACATTTAAACTACTGCAACTCCACATCTCACTTCATGAAGAAGAGATGTCTTCATTCACATATCATTATTAGTATCAGAGAGTTAAATTGACTGGTGATTATGAAGTTTATAACCTGGTCTATCTCTCATTAGACCACTAGGGGGCAGCATACCGCCTTTTTTCGACGGCAGAACTACTGAAAAGCAGGTAAACTGCAGCCAAGTAGAGATGCGTCAAGTCAGCAGGAAGCACCCACAACAGCTCAGAGAAACTGGGCGGTTGTGACCTTAAAAATAAAAGCTTTCCAAGTACGCCCAACAAATCAAATCGTCCAAAGAAACTTCCGAGGCCTTCTTTGCGGTAGACTCAGATGCTAAATAGTTTTCAAGTACCCACTGATGCTGTGTCCATAACACCCAGCAAGGCTGGATTGCTGACCAGGAAAAGTGGGCAACCTCTCCATGGGCCCTGAGAGTCATTCAACTGGTTTGTAATAGGGACCCAGAAGCACAATGTTTGCCCCCATCACCTCCAGCAGGTCAATCAGACCATGACATCTAAAAACTGTCAAGTTCCAGATGTTGACACCAAACACCCACTGCTTGATGAGTTCAGCTGATGTCGTCACAAATGTTTTAAAAGCGGTAAAACAGGTTTACACTCGGTAAAGTAAGACATCAGAAAAAAAAAAATCGTTTTAGCTTTTGTAAAACATAAATCCGGGCTGTAGCAAGACACCAAAAAGACTCAGTATTACATGTTTTATTTGGTAATTCACTAGTTCAATTATATATAAGCTTTATTTCCTCTGCTGTTTCGACACTTTCTTGACAATTATTAGCCACAAAAAGTTGTGAAACTTGGAAACTTGGTGTAAAGCTATCTGTACGTTTTTAATTGCAGAATATAAACTCAAGCAACATTCCTGGAAGAAACGGGGCCGAAGATACGACCTCAGTGTCCCCAGGAGCAACACACACCCGGGGCGGAACGCAACGCGCCAGCACGGCTCTTACTTTGAAATGCAACCGGACATGGTGCGTTTGATTGCGTGACTCTTGACACCGGTCCGAGCGGCGGACTGTCAGTCCTCTCGGAGTCTCCACTTTTTTCGCCCGCACCATCCCGGCGGGCGGCTATGTGACAGTCAGGCTGCTGCTCTCTCCCGGACCGCCTCCCCCCCCTCCCGACGTCCCCCCCCACACCCACCCGCCCCTCGTCCCCGGCGTCTCCGTCCCCCTCAGTCCGCTCAGGATGGACCCGGGGAGAGCCGAACCGGACGGCGGCACCGGCACCAGCGCGGTTTCGCTGTACGGCGAGTTCACGCTCGCCGGCAACCGGAGAGCGGCGTGCGCGGTGAGCCTGACCGAGACGGAGCTCGTGGTCCGGAGGCTCGCCCCGACCCTGGTCGGCCGGAGCAAGGTGGCGCTCAGCCTCGGCGACTGCGTGGGCTGCCGGGCGCGGCGGGGGGACGACAGCGCGGACCCGGCCGCCTACCTGTCCGCCTTCTTCTACCCGCTGCGGCGGCGCTGGGCTCGCGCCGGGCTCTCGCGGCAGAGAGTGGAGCAGTGCTTCCGCCTCGCGGCGCTCCGGGACCCGCGCGACAACCTGGAGGAGGCGGAGAAGTGGGCTCGCGCCGTCCGCGAGCGCTCTGCCCGGCAACGGTATCCAGGAGACGGTGAGTGGCTGGGTGGCAACGGCGGGCGGAAAGTTGTGCGGGACGACTGTTAGATTATATCAGGCGGTGAAACGCTGCTGCTGAAGCGGTGAAACAGGTATGATCGGGTGCACGTCTACACATCTGGTCGTGAAGGGAAAATGAAACGAGCAAACATCAGTTCAGTCCATAAAGTAACTAAGTTTGTGGTATCATAATTATATATATATATATATATATCTATGTGTGTGTGTGTATATGTAAGAACCGTAAAACCACACTATATACTGAAATAACAAAGGCTAGACTGGATCTTCAGTTAGGGCCCTTCTACAACATTGGGCCCTAAAAGGTGATGACAGTGTGTGTTAGCGGTGCGGTGTGTATTAACAAACAGGTTCCTGCCTTCTGTCATTTTAACACGGCGGGGCTGAGGGGGTGTTTGGTCTGACTTTTTACCAACTCCAAAAATGTATTGGCAAAACTGATAAGCTCTGTTGTAACAAATTATTCTTTTCATTATCGATCAATCTGCTGATTATCTTGATTAATTAAATGTATGTTTAGTCTGTAAAATGTCAGAAAGTAGTCTAAACCCCAAAGGTTTTCAGTTTACTGACACATATAACAACAACAAAGCACATCCTCACAAATGAGAAGCTTGGACTTTCTTGAAATAATTATCTAAATGATCATAAAAATTGTAAGGATTGATAGGATTATCCGATGATTGATTTATATATTAATTCTTTCAACTATGCTTTTTCATTAGTCTCTTTAGAGAAATTACCTCTATGACCCTGTCACTGTTAGTTCTGCCTTTTGCCGAAGACTATTGTTCTGTTACCTTTAACTCCTTCCTTAAATGCATTACACAACAGGACTGGTCTGGTACAGACTCACATTTCAGTAACTCAAGAATTCAAACAAAACATTTAATAGGCACCTGAAAAACATGAGGCCATATTCCTGCTATTGAATTCACATCTTTTCAAGAGGTATATCCTGAATAGAACCAGATCCTTGTCTCTCCTGTCACAGGATATTTCATTACCTTTAACCTACACTGTATATGAATAAATCAATAGGACTGGTGTGGTATGGAGAATTGGGTTTCAGTAACTGCAGTCTGCAAACAAACCATTTTAACATAAACCACACCTGAGAAACATGAGTTAATATTACTGCCATTGAGATCACGTAATGCCAAGAGGTATAATTACTCCAGTGGGAAACGTTCTATAATTGGACATTTCTAAAGATGAATTATCTCATTATTTGTCCTCCTCACCAAGCTGTCTTGGCTCTATGGAGAAAAACATAAAATGCAGTTTCTTGCCTCACACAAACTTTTTCCTCCACACAGCCATGGTATCACTGGCACTCTGTGACCCAGATAGCATTTCCCCATTTGCACAAATGTATTTTTAACGAGACAAAATACGGTGCAATTCTATATTGCCTGTCATACTTTTAGCAACTGAAGATAGTATTATTTTCTTTGAAACATACTGTGATTCCACTGTCTGACGCTTAACCTGAGACAGTGACCTGACAAGTTTTCTACCCTGAGACGGAAAACCAAACACAAATGTCTCCATGGCTCCACCTGATCTGTAGTCATGTAATGCACCTCTACCTCCCCCCAGTTTATCCGTTCTTTGCTTTGAAACACTGCTGTACCTGGAGCCATTGTCACACACACAGACGTTTCTAAACTAGAGCTGAAACAATTGACTAGTTTGCCAGACCCCATCCTCCTTAGTTACTGTTGCTACACCTGTCGAGCTTTTGTTCTTGCACGGTCGTATGCAGTTTACAATGGAAAATGTACTACTCAAAATTCATTGTAATTTTTGGAACAATGCATTTTACACAAAAGTAAACCAAAGCAGGCTTCTTATTTCTAGCCAACAAAGACTGTCGGTAGCAGATTTTATCAGCTGTAGCTAGCTGGCTGATTAACTTTAGCTCTGTGATTTACAAATGTGCTGTATTGTCAATGAATATGTTTAATTTATTCAAGCGAAAAAGGCTTTGAGGAAACATTAAGGTGGCAGTATACTTTCTGAAACCGACATCCTATCATTTGATTAATTGAGCAGAGTAAAACCTGTGTGGGTCATATTTTAAGATTTTAGTTTTCGTCTAAGGCGAGGTGGCAGTCCAGACGTCACTGACTAAAGTTCTTTTCTGTATTGTGGTTGTAGAAACAGTATCGAGGATACAGAGTCAAATAGAATCAGAAGTGCTGAGAAAATCTACTTTAGGGCTACTTCTGAAACTTTCTGAGCATTTTTGTGGTCAGTAGCATTAATTTCAACCCTCACTCAGGCTGCAGGGGTCTAAAAAGGATTGTTGGCTAAAAAGCAGTCTATAGCAAGTTACTCATTATGCCAGAGGCACTGTGAACCTTTCTAAATCATGTTCAGGAGCTCTGCATCCAAACCATTAGTCTAAATGAGGTCAGTGCCGCCTGTTTGACCTCTCCATCAATATTTGTGCAGGTGTCATTGGCTTGATTTCCGGTGGACTCACGTAATTATTTAGAAAACATATATTTTCTCCAGATCTTCTGCAGGTAGAGGCCTGCCGAAGATGTAATATAAGTCCACATCTCAACAGAAAAAAAAAAATCACAACAGTCCTGGAGTTAAGTGTCCAGTATACCATATACATCTGTGTTTTACCTGGATTTGTTATCCAGGAGTCCAACTCTCTTCTTTAAATTTTCCATCAATATGCATGCATGTATAATGTGTACCATAATGTGCAAATAGAAACAGGTGTTGGGTGTGATTTGCTTAGGTTGCCCCGTGTTGCTTTTTTGCTCTAATATATGACTGCAAAGGGATTGACTCCACTTTAGTGTTTATGACGTCAATACTAGTTTGCATGATAATGATCATTGCCAAGCATCTATTAAATTGGCCCTGGGTCTCCTTTAGCCAGTTGTTTTGCCATTTACCTTTACTGTTGCTGAGGTGACAGACCACAGGCTGATAATGCTGGTGCAAAGCATGGGAAAAGTCCAATCACCAGTGTGAATATGGTTTCCTAGTTTGTTTTCTTTGCCTTTCTATACTGATTTTGGCCTGCTGGACAAAGTGCAGAATAAACTGCATGTTGCAGTCCTACCTGTTGGCTCCAGTCGTTGTGGTGTGCTCAAGTGCAACTTTCAACAGAAGAATGATGACATGAGGAGACACATGCGTCAGCCTTTGTTGGCACCATTTCTTTATGTATCGGGGCACTGACTCAGGTCCCCCATAAACGTTATCCCTGCTCTAAAAATTTCAATTGACAGTTCAGATGCGTTGCCAAGTATGTCCTTAATAGTATTGATTCTACGTTGTCAATAAATGGATTCAATTCAGCTGTGGACAGCATCATCATAAGTCAGGTGGTGGCAGCAGGCAGAGATGCTAATCGTATTGATTAAATCAATCACTTGGGGTTGTCATCTGGCTTGAGCCCTCGGTAGCCCAATGACAATGAATAACAACACATTAGCAACTAATGTGAATTAACTAATTTGTGTTTGAATATATCTGGTCAATCACACAACACTGTCATCTAGCAGATACAGGCTCACTGGCACTGTGGTCCAACCTTTTTTATTTTTTAAGAAACTGTATCTGGGTCATTTTCAATGTGCAGCCCTTGTGATATTACCAGATCAAGTACTGTGTATTACCATGCTATGTGTAGTCACTGACATGCTGAGTAAATCGTAGGCTGTCTAATAGGTTAATGAATTCAGTAGCAGTATAATGAAACTGCATAACTATGAATCTGAATGGTCAAGTCCCCATTGAGATTAGGTTAGACACTTAAAGAAGAAATACAGATAAGGGGAACTGTACCATCACAGGGATCATGACTTGTGCTAATGCACTACAGCTGAATGAGGCTGTCAGTAAAAGTGTGAAACCATGGAAACGGCAGTGATGGAAAGTCAGATAAGAAGCACCTTATTCGACATTCTCAGGGGGACCGGCGTTGCTCCTTTTAGCAGCAAAATCCAGGCCTGTCTCAGCCAGTCAGTGCTATTACTAATACATTACCTCTGGCCAGGACAGAGTTGAAGCTGGGAAAATGTATTTATATGCTCTATTACACACAATTTCATACATACAAGCAAAAATAATAGGTTTTATGTATTGTGGTCACGTGATGCTGCTGTTATAGCAAAAGGTGACTTTTGAGAAATTCAAGATTTAGAAAATTGCTGTCAAATTCTGCATATATCACATTTGATGTAATTTGATAGGTCCAGACTCTCAAATATGAGAATTTGCTGTTTTTCCTTGTTTTGTTGTCTAACCATCAATGACTCAAGAAGAAAATCAGCAGATTAATTGATTATGAAAGTAATCGTTAGTTGCGGCCCTATTATTTATAGAACCCTAAATTTGTCCCTTATGGAAAAACATCCAGCAAACAGTTCAGGCATTTGGTGGGTGCTGTATAACTTACAGTACTGCGGCTTTTGTGATAAGTTACTAATTTTTAAGTCAATGTAAACCACATTAGTAGTAAAATTAAAATACAGACATTGTAATGGAAATACTGACTTACTGTAAGCTGATTTCGCCTTTTTGTTTGGGTATTGGTGTACATGTGAACATACTCAATATTTCATATTTTCAGTTCTGGACTTCAGTGCTTGAGTCTTTGTGGGTGTGTGAGGATGAGTTGTCTGGTGAATGTGCACCAAAAACAAGGTGCTGGTCATGACAATGACATATTGTAAAGAGGAGCTAAGTGTGGCCTCACCCTCTTTTCAAATGAGTGAAACTGATAAACCATGTGACTTATCCCATCAACGATCACACCCTTTTTTCACACCATTAAACTTATGATGGACACCACACATGTCCCTCTTGCTGCTCCAGTAGTGAAGGAAAAAAAGGATTAGGATCAGGTTACAATAAGTATATCAGCACAGTCCAGTATGCATTTTTCTCTGAAATATTTGTGTGTGTGTGTGTGTGTGTGAGAGAGAGAGAGAGAGATCAGACAGTGGTAGCAGCAGTCCTCTCCCTGAGGACTCCTCCTCATTGGATATATGCTGCGATAGAGTTTGACGTGCTGTCGAGACCTCTGATTCAGCCTCTCTGGAGCTTTCTCCGGCTCCGGGGCCTCACAGCAGCTCTGCGTCCTGCCCGCTCTCTCTTGCCATGAGTAAATCTAAATGATGGAGAATACCAGTGAAATTTTGCAAAATACACTCAAGCCTAAACCCCATCAAACTTTGCTCCTGCCTGTTGTTGTTGCAGATTATCGACATCTCAAACTGGAGGATGACTTTCTGTACATTATACCAACAAGCATAAAAAGCAATCGGTGCTCACCCAGTTTGCTATTCTCAGAAATGGCCTCTCAAGTCATTCTGTGACACAGACAACAACAACAACCACCAATTAACCATTCAGCCTACAGAGCATCTGGTTCACCTCAGAGAAAGTCTGTCTTTGCCTGGTAAAAGAACATGTGGTTGTGGTTTTTTTATGGTGGAAAATCCACTTCCTCCATGTGCTGGCACACAGCATATTTTATATGCATTTAGCTGATCTTTTTTTTTTTTTTCTTTGTTTTACAGTTTGCTGTAATCTAATGTTTTGCTCTCATGTCTTATGTTTTTATTTAAAACTGACTAATAGTTGCAGGACGTATACAGTGCCAACTGAGTCCATGTTAATTAAGAATTTAAATTTAAGTTCCCATTAAAAGAAAAACCTGAAACTAAAATTTTAATTAGTGGCAAAATAACCTGAATGACTTGATTTTCGCAAAGTTTGTTTTCACGCAACAACCTCACCTCCCCTCCCTAATCTGACCCTGCAGCCTCAAATACCCACACTGGACGGACGTCATTCTACAAAGAGACAGGCTGTGGTTACATCCTCTCTCTGATTCCCTGACCTTTTATTACAACACGATTTCTTTATTGTAACAATGCAGGGGATACACTGCAGGCAAGTGGTTGACAGACAGTGCAGGATGATTTTAATAAAAACTTCAATGTCGTAAACTCTCCGCCTTTCTTAATATAGATCTACAGCAGGCTAACCACTGCCACCTCCTCCTCGTCCTTCCACACCCTTTGTGGTTCTGGCTCAGCAAAAAATCTGCTGTGTGCTCGAGCAGCTTCTACTGTTTGATTTACAGACAGCATTATGGACAAGAATTATCACCTCACTGCACCTAAATGTTACTGCAGTGCGATCCAGGGTGACCAGATAAAATTTCTTTAAAGGTGCAGCCTGTGATTCAGCTGTAAACAAAAAGGGTAGTCCCACCACCAAACATGAAAATACAGGACTGGAAAATAATATCGCTCTCAAATTGATTGACAGGCATTTTAATACAGTTTTAAATGTTTTGCACAGAATACTGTGAATTAAATTATCATACTTTATATTTTGTTGGGTAGTTTAATCCCTAACAATGAGTCATGCATGTAGTGATCATACATTTAATATGTAAAATCTTAATTTGCATTTTAAAATAAGTACAATATTTTCCTCTGAAATGTAGTAGAGTAGAAGTACAAAGTAGCATAGAATGGAAATACTCAAGTAAATGATCTGTACCTCAAAATTGCGCTTAAGTGCAGTACTTGAGTAAATGTAATTGCCGTAGTTACATTTCACCACCACTGGTCCACACTGACTTGCAGTGAGGTTCGGATCCAAACCTTGAAGCTCCAAATAAAGCATGTTACTATGAATGTTGTGAGATTTGAGTATAAGAACGGAACCTCTAATCATGATGGACACATCCCAGACATTGTGCTGTATCTCTAAATTGCTATCATGAGGTTACAGTTGGTATGTAGTCTGCTACAGTATGCTCTTGAAGCTCGGTTTAGAGGCACTGCACTGCTATCAGATGACAATCTCATATCTGCAAATATGATGTTTTCAGAAACTCAGCTCAGCTGGATGCATTCAAATGCTCAGAGTTAAAAGATACATAAAATCATCTTCCGACAGTTTACACATTTTTCATTGTTCTTGGAACATTTTTTTTCAACTTTAGATGTATTATTTTTGTGATCATATGTTTCTTTTGTTTCTTCCACATTCATCAGACTACATGAGATGAGTACCGTATATGAGAGTATGTGGCTCTTGCCCTCAGTTGGCCTGGGACAAAGTAACATTTAGTAGATTGCAATTAGATCTGTCATATTACAGGGGGCAGGCAGGGTATAAGTACCATGTCAAATACATGTTCATCTATTAATTCTTTTAATGTGGAAACTGGATTCTCTCCTAATGGGTGATGGTCAGGGCTTAGAGCCCACATCACCACTGAGCAACAGACTGACACGTAAGAGCAGTTTTCAGTTAGGACACAAACCTGTCGGTGGGTTCAGTAGGTGGCATGTTGACAGCGGTCCTCCGTCAACATGCTTTTGGTTGGTTTTTGTATGAGAATAAGAAAAATATACTAATCCATTTATCACAAGGTAACAACTGAAACAAGCTAACATTAAAACAAATAACTGAAATACTGACATTTTTAAAATATATTTTCAGTCTAATGTGCATGTTCTGTGCAGATTGATGGAAGATAACAGTATGAAACCACAAGAATCTGAGCGAAATCTTCCATGTGCCACAGGCAGTGCACATGCCACTGAGGTAGATTAGATGGATGAGATTGGTCTGAGCGATCTGGACAGAGTGGGACCGCTCCCATCTGAGTTGCAACTTTATTGCAAAATTTTTTTTACTGATATTGCTGCTTCATTCCTTAATCACAGACGGTTAATGGTTTGTCAGGCTTTAGTGCTGACGGGGAGCTGATTTGGAGGAAGTTGAGTGAGATGCCACCAGTATGACTGGCTGACGTATGCATAAGTCATTACAATGAGTCAGTGTGAGTTGTCAAACAACGATGATAGAGAGAGTGACCTTGTAAGGTCATGGTTTATTTTATTAATTTATATAATGAGGATGCACCATGCTGAGTAATGTTCGCATTTTTATACTATAAATATACATATAAATACGCATTTAAAATTTTCATCTTTGTGTCCATCCTGCTGAATGTGCTGGAGAGTTGTCAGACAAAGCTATGAAAGTTGTCTGACTCTATATGCACCCAGATAGGGAACCTTGCTGGAAAATGTGTTTTTTCCGGCTCCTGGGTTTTTCCCTTTCATTTAGGCTGTCATTTCCTATGGCGAATGCCCATGTAGTTATTATTCCATTAAGATCTGGGACAGTTCCCATGCTCTTGGTTTGAAAGGAGCAAATGAGACGTCTGTAATCACACATCAAGTGAATGTAGTTGAGATGCAGAGCGGAGCTTTGTTGCCGTAGTTGTTTTACATCTTTTTCATCTTGGCTGCTATTTGTGAGGATGATGATTCCGATTTGCTAGTAGCGTCATCCACTTTATGACTTCATCCAAGAAGGTCATTTAGTTTGTCTTGGAAATTATGCCTGTCTAAACTCTGTCATCATTGTTTGTCATCATTTTTGGTTCAATTAACAAACCCAATAACGTAACTAACCAGAAACAGACTGTTGTGACAAAGATTGGACAAAAATAATCTGACTGTAAACGTTCATCAGTCGCAACATATATCATCACTTGACAATCAGTACTACAGCCACCCCTATACAAATAAACCTGAAACATAAACGATCAATCATCAGTGAATAATAATAATTATAATAATTATAATAATAATTATAATAATAATGTCTATTCATAGTTTGGAAAGGGTTGTAAAAATATTTTTTCTATGTGTTTCTGTAGATGTTTATGGGCCCTTTTAGATGTATGTCATACTTTGGCTCCGTGCCATGATGTTGCTGCTAATGATAGAGGAGGAAACCCGGAGCGTGGGCAGACTGAGACAAGTAGATAGATAGCGCCCTCTGGAATGTTTTGAGAAGGGGAGGGGTGGCACACAGGAAGTGGCATGGGCTTGGATTTAACCAACCAGGTCTGCGTGGGTGTCGGGGCGCACAGACAGCAAGGTCAGGGCCTTCAGTGCCAGCTGTCATGCCAGTTGATTCATGAGGGCACTTATGGCTTTCCCTCAGGGTCCAGTCGTTATGATTTTTGATATGACTTCATACAAATGTTCATGCTTCAGAGAAAGTATAAACCTTTCTAAACGATACAAGAAACCTAAATTTGTTGTTTTGTTGTTTAAAAGTATACATAGCACATAAATCCGATTCCTACCCCTGCTGAATTTTAATTTACTTACTTATTCACTTTGACATATATTACAATTCAGTTTTACTTATTGCAACACAATACTTGTGCATCGGATCAAAACATTCACATTATTTTAATGCGGGCCAAATGAAATGATTGGACGGGCTTATTACACGAATACCAGATGTTGTATCGGAGCATTTGATTTGTTGATTGCTGTCGGGATGTAAAGAGGATTTCAACAAATATAACAAAACATTCTTCTAAGATAAATTGCTTACCCTGCCTTTAATATCTGAATTCCCTTCTCTAACGTGATGAATTACATAGAAACCTTTTTTGTGATTCCCATCTGGCTGATGGTTGTGTCACACTTATTTCCCATCAGTTGACTTTTTTACACTCTAGGCTCTCAGAAAAAAAAACATTTTAAAAGAGAGGGGAAAATGAGAAAAAGCTAGATAAATAAATGTAGTAAGGCAGGTCCATTAATGGATCTAAATGAGGGTTTAGATTAGAAACAGTATAGTGCAATACAGTTAAAACTACATCCTCCAGAATGAACGTAAAATGGAATCAATCCTCTTTAAAACAGTTTCAATAAAAACTGAACATTATAACCTTCATGAGGGTGGGATTCACTGCAGGTCTGTTGTAGGACTGCATCAGTCTTAGCTAGGTCTACTGAGGTGCGTTAATGTGTGAACATTTTTCTGACCGGTTTCACTGCAGTCCAGTTTTGTCACTGTGACTTCACTGAAAGTTCAGTATCTGTTAAAACAAATCCTGCCAATTAGGTTTTGAACCAGTTATATGAGCCTAGCCCCCTGGAGAATTTGCACTTTAGGTGGTTCCCGCCCATCGTTACTCATTTATCAGCTGTCAGTGCCTGCAATGTTTTGATCTTTAAAAACAAAAAAAAAACAGCACAATGCAGAACAAAGTTAGATCACTCTCAAAGAGGAATGTCACTGCAGTATTTTGCCTAAAAGGCTGCTTCACTGAAATAGTTTCTTTTGTGTGTGTGTGTTGTCTTACTGGGGTGCAACGTTTCTACAACAGAGAGGACATTGTGCACCTGTAAAATTATCCCACAGCTGCAGTGTGTGAAATGTGCCTGATGGCTTCCTGTCAAACATCTCTCTGCTTTTTATTTTACTTTGCCCAACTGAGACGTTACAAAAACATATTTTAAGGAAGAAGACATTCATTAAAAGTTAGCTCCAAATTTGTGGGGAGAAAGAGACATTTTCTTAACTTTTTCTTACAGGAATCCATGGTGTAATTTTCTTTATCATTTGAGATACCATCCCCTTATCATCTTTATCACCTCTGTCTCAGAACTACTAGCTTAACATGAGCACATTTCATGATCATACTCTGACTTCAGTCAAATCTATGTCTTCTATTAAATTTCCCCCATCTTGTCTCAGGTATCAAATTATAATTTTGGCAGAGCACAGTCTTATGCAGTACTTAATTAATCCTCAGACGCTGTGGGACAGAAGGCCAAAACCAGCTTCTTCCAGTTCCTCCCTTCTTTAGCCCCATGCTGTGCCTCTGAGAGACCGTAATCTTCAGAGTGTTTTGAAAAGATTTGGGATCTGTGTAATGTAAGATCTGTGTAACTCTGTGTTACCCTACAAAATCTGCTTGATCCCCAAGATATTGTGAACACTAATCTGCATCAACCCTGCAGTTAAAATTTTAACAAAAAGGCTACTACTTCTGTAGTTGTCCATCTTTAGATGCAAGTAGTGTAGGATTAGTTCCTTGACTTCTTTTTCTACTTCAGTTTATTCTGTTATACAGAGATATTAACAAGTATTTTGAAGCACAAGTGAGTCTTTTTTTCCCCGTAATAAATCTCTGTTTTGTTTTAGTCATCCTTTTTCCTTTCTCTCGTCTGTAGGGGTGTTGATGAGCGTGCTGCCTCGTCCGTGCCGGATGATGCTGCTGGTGAACCCACAGAGCGGGAAAGGACAGGCGCTCACTCTCTACAACAACCACATTCAACGAATGCTCAACGAGGCAGGAGTCTCACACACTCTGGTTATCACCGGTGAGTTGGAGGCATAAGTACACACCACACAGATGTATATACATCAAATAAGTTTAATGTGTATAAAAGTGCCAAGTCAGTAGAACACTTTCTTTTCTTTTTAAAACTCATTTTATATTCTCTACTAATGCTTTTCTGTCTGACCTGCCTTTGGCAAAAGAGCCAAAAACTTAATTTGCATCTGATGCACTTAGGAGTGTGTGGGCTGCAGGATAAACTAGTGGTTAGTCAATCCATCAAAGGAGGCGGGTATCAATTCCATACATGCTCAAGTGTCCTTGAGCATGATATTTAATCCCTACCTGCTGCACAGGGTTGGAAGAAACTGGCCATAATAAATAAATAAAATCAAAGAAGGCGTTATCTTCCAGGGCAGTTTGTTTTTCTGGTTTAGTTGCTTGAGTCACTTGATTATCAAATAAAATTAATAAACCTTGAATGACAAAATATGTTATCAAATGCATCACTTCACAGCACACACATTATGGATCTCTTCAATCAGCTCAGTCTCCCACTAGCATGGCAGTAAGTAAGTGAGGACAGTGGACGATCACACTACCAAACACACACACAATAATACATACAGCTCAGCAAAGGCCACAATAACAACAACCCTCCGTGTCCCTGCTTCTCTCTCTCTCTCTGTCCCAGTACCCCTCCTCTAGTCTAAAGCCTCTTTGTGTTGCTGTCACCATCGTTATGCTGATCAACTGCCTCTGACCCATATGCATGCAGAGCTGTTATATAATATATATAAGTACACACAATCAGACTCACATATGGATAAAGACATGTCCATGATAAACACACACATTTACACAAAATCCCCTTTCGCCATGATCTGCTTTGATATAATCTTGCGAGGCCCATATTGATGTGTTCATAATAATCACCATAATCTACACTGCGTGTTAACGATCATACAGTGCAGTAGTAAAGCACTTACTCATCTCATACTATATCAGGACAGATAGATGTTCTCAGTCTGATCGTTTCAATTATTCCGTAGAGTTTTCCCTCATCCTTCATTTGGAGTTTCACTCTTTGCCTGGGTTTGTTCGAAAATCAGTGCAGTGTCAGATAACAGACAAAAAAACTGTATATCCTCGCAGTGAGAGGTGCACAGACAGAGAAATGAGGGCAGACAGAGCGAGAGAACCACAGAGAGGAAAACGCATGAGAAGTCATCTGGTACTGTGCTGAAAACAGTTTTTGTGATTTCTGAGATTTTCGACAAGTTAATCCTGGAGAATACATAAGAATAGATTCAATCCCCAAATCTACATCTACATGAAAGAGCATGACTACTTAAAGAGAAGTTTAGATACCACAGTCTCTTTGACAGATAGACTTCTAAAATGTGGTGGTGTCTGTGGCGACGTTCCTGGAGAAGCACTAAGCTTGTTTATTTGATGCAAGAGGCCTCATTTGGTTTTATTTTCATTGGCCAACTGTTTTAGTATTTTTGTTGCTTCCTGGGATCACTGCCGTAGACGGGAAGGCAGAGGTTCCGCACTCAAGCTTTAAGCAACAAATTTGTGCTGAGGCGATAAGCTTATGTTAAATAAAAGATTTTATTTTTAAAAAATGGCCGCATTTTAGGCTGTGATAGGTGATAGGCATATGTTCAATGATAAAAAGATTGAAAATCAAAAAGATTATTGATTTCAAAACCCCTCTTTTAATGTTTATATTCTATGCCTTCGTCATGTGCCACAATGATGTAATGATTTTGAGTAGAAATATCCTTATTTGGGGGCTTTTCCAAGCAAATATATGCAATTAGTTTGATTAATTAATCAGCATATCATGTAATAAGTGTGTAATAGATTGACGGCCCTATTTATAACTAGATGGTAATAATTTAATATAGAATAATATAGATGGTTATTTAATCATTTACTAATGTTTATTGATTAGTAATAAGCCAATAATGATCACTTTTAAGTTGCCAGGCTGTAAAAAATCCCTTTGGTTGATGTTTATACTCCTGTGGCTACTAATTTATTTTTCTAAATGTCTTTTTAGCTCTTTAGTTTAACAGGACATCACCAAGACCCATCCAGTGGACCATTATACCACTTCTGGAAAAATGCTGTTACCCATGTAATAAACACATAAAAACATCTACTATAGTTAATTAATAGTTATCAAGATTTATTATTAATGGTGAGAAAACTTTGAACTTGCCAAGGGAATAACATTGTTCTTTTTAATGGCTCATAACTGACCTGTAACGCATTCATAACTGAATTGTTTATTAATCATAAATAAAACCATTAGTCACAACTATTAACTCATCCTGCGAGTGAGTTTACCTGATAAAACACACTGTAGAAGGAGAAAGATAGAGAGATGGTTGCTGCTGTCGAACTGTGCAAAGCTGATGAAATGCTCAAACATAAAATGAGCTTATAGATCGCTGGGAACCTGTACCCACACAAGCTCCTTCGTCTTTAATGAGCGAGACTACTTCAGATTTCTCATGTTTGAATGACTTTGCATCTGTATGTGATCACACGCTGCTTTTGCAAAGTGCTCCTTCATCTGTCATCAATATACTTTGTTTTAAATGAGAGACAGCTTTGCTAATCACTCCCTCATTGTATTTACAAATGTATCTGTCTAAATAATGCAGTAAACAGTAAGAGTAAAATAAAACTTTAATCAGAATGCTTCTGATGGGATCTAAACAAAGTGCATCAGAAGTGTGAAGTCTTGATTTAGATGCTGTAGATTGACCCTTCACCCAAATTAACTCTTAAAGCTGTATCACCCACATGAAGCCAAACAAAAACATAAACTGTTTCCTAAACATACACTAGTGAGAACTGAGGAGGAGAGCATTTCTCAACAAAAAAAAGAAAACCATAGGAAAGTAAGCAAAATGTTGCTCTATTTTGGGGCAGCTAACATGCACAAAGTTTCCTCGTGCAGATTTAAACAAACAAGACTATATAGTTGCATCTATCAGTTGTTTTGAAAAGGCGGGTTTCTCTTTTAGAAAAAAAATGTCAATTTTTTCGGCTATAAGGACAACTGTCGCTGGCATATTTTGGTGTTATAATACAGTATAATAAGAAAATATACATAACGCCACTCAGATGTGTGCTTTTGAAATACACTGTGGTGGAAGAATTATTTAGATCCTTTACTTACTTTGAGTGAAAGTTGCAATATCATACTGCAAACTTCAGTAAAAGTCCTGCATTCATGGCCCCCGTAGTGTTACTGTATGTTGTTATATGTTTAATCATTGGATTATGAACATTTAGGCAGCAGCTTAATGTTCTAGCTGGTTGAGGTATTTAATATATTGATTTTCATTATGTAATAAATTGTTGGGCAATTTAATCTGTAACAAATGCATTTAGCAAATAATTGGGACACACCCAATTTGAGTAACACACTACCAAAGAAAAATGTGATTTACAATAATATGTTTGGCCATAACACTTGATAAACAGCATGTCTTTCTGTGTCTTGTGTATCTTTGGGATGTGTGCGAGCCGTTTGCCTGGAAGTCTCTCGTATGAGGATGTTAGCAAAAGTAGACAGACTCATTATTGGCTCCTTGGCTATGTGGCAGCTGTGGGCACTGCCAGGGGTGTAGGACAGACAGATGAAGGATGACTGCACTGCTGTGAGGGCCCGATGTAGAGAGAGCAAGAGAGTGGGTTTGACTGAGTGTGTTTTTATGCCTTTTTATGAGTTTCTACATGTGTCTACGTGGTAGTAAAGATTGCACACTGATTTTTCCAAGGCAGTCTCCCTCGCTGCTCAGGCAACCTAAGATGTCTGTCAGACGGTATTAATTAAATAACAACAACATGCTCGTCTTCCTCTCGTGCTGGGACTCATCTGCTCAATACAAATTACAAATATTAACCAGCGGAGACAGATATCCCCTCGAACAACCTCTATGCGCTGCTCCTTTTTTCTATATTTATTTCTGTTTCCGTGTTCTTTCTTCTACCGTAACCATGCACGTGCTCTCTTAGAAAATATCATGGCTCATTTAACAAGGTACAGACTGTGGTGGAGCTCCTTTTTGTTCCATGGTCTTCTAGTAGAGAGGGCAATGAGAGGACAGGGATTTTGGCAAAATCCTAGATCCTACAAAATAAGGAAAAGAAGCCATTAATAAATATATAAATTTATCCTATTAAAGAAGAATTCAGGATATTTCACTGGGACGCAGTGCAATAAAAATGCACACGACAACTTGTCAAATACATTTGTGTATTTAAAAAAGTACAAAGTAATAACTTTTTGAGACATTTGATCTTAAAATGCCAGAAATCCTGTAAGATAATTTATCACAACAGGCACAAACCTGGCCTGTCTGTGATGCTTAAAGGGGCTCTCCACCGGTTCTACATGTGAAGATCAGTTTACTCATCACAATGTTGTTGTGTTGTTGAAAGCCTGGGGCTGTAGAAGTTGTAAGATGTGGGTTATAACCAGTCATGAAGGGTCTAACGAAAAATGTTTGCTTGTTTCATACCAGGGACTAAAAGTTGGGATATCACTGCCTCTGCTGCTTGATTTTTGTCTTTGGAAGTCCCACAATGCTATGAGTGTGCAATGCTTGATTGTTGGAGTCCCCCTGCAGAGAATACCAAAGAAACAAGAGGCAAAATATTTCACTTTTTTTTTTGTTTTCTCTTAATGGAACACGCTCACTCCTGCTCTCTCTCTCTCTCTGTTATTTTGACTTGGCTGATAAAGTTTTGGTTTGTAACTTCCTGTGATTGGTAACATGCAGAAAATTAATCTACTAAAGATGGCCGCCTGTTCTCTATGGCTGTCCCATGTTGTAATTGACTATAATCTAATGTATTTTGTGTATTTTCACATTAAAATCTTGCTCCGGTGTAGCTTTTGAAATGCAAATCCCTTATGGGTTTTGAGAGCCATCTCTATACTGCAGACACAGTGTTTGTGAAGTAGGACTTCATCTTTCCACCATCATTCTGTGACCCAAAAGCAATAATTTCCAGGACTTTACTTGTTTAATGTGGTTGTTACCACTTTCTATAATTGCTGCTTGGTGTAAATATATATTCTAAAGTTGAACTATATCTTGTCGCTCAATTTAGGTACTTTTTTCCACTGCAAAATATTTCTCATGTTTAAACTTTTGTTAGCTGGCCGTGGTTCAGGCTTGGCTGAGGGCAGAACAGGAAGTGTCTATCAGTGCCTGTAGCCATCAGCACAACCCATCTGAGTCTCTCTGGATCTGTGATGAGGTGTGTTTCTATTACAGTCTGTTCACACGGACAAAAAAATAGAACTTTAGTCACATGTGTTTGGACAGTGGGGAGAAAGTAGACCTCAATTGGATGTGATTTTGGCATTGTGCAGAGTGGCATATAAGATTAAAGAATGGACTGTTACAAAAGACATATTAAGACTGAGTTGTGTAGTGCTGAATGATGCTGTGGTAACATGTACACAAGTTTGACTGGCCAGCTTGTGCACACTGTGGCAATCAAAGACACGTGACACAATCTGAGTCTGTTTAATGGCATCTGATTTTCACCTCATGAACAAGTCATTCTCAAAGGTATTTCAGCTATGGGAAACACCACCCAAGGCGCTCCCTTGTGTGTGTGAGAAACACTTTGAGGTACTGTGTGTGTGTGTGTGTGTGTGTGTGTGTGTGTGTGTGTGTACATATTTGTGTGTTTATCTGTGTGGCTACGCCCTCAGGCAGCTGAGTAAGCTGTCACAGTGTTTATAGTGTTTCCTGCTGTAACACCGCACACACACACACACGTTCAAAAGGCGGTGCTGTTTAACTATCATCACCTGCTGTCATTATGGTGGTGTACTGCAGCTCATAGACTGTGCTGCTCGAAGAGAGCTGCAGTCAGGATGTGTGTGACAGCAGGGTGGAGATTCATCTGGAGCTGCCTTTAGTGGGATGAAGGTCAGCGTGAGGACAGAGCTTCTTGTTACCTTATATGCACTTAAACCATCATGATGGAAGCATTTGAAATCTGACAATGTGACAATTATCACCTGAATCTGCAGCTCCCCTCAGGAGCTTTATAGCGAGTTTCAGCTCATTCTTTAGCTGTCCGGCCCACGACTTTACTGTTTTGGTTTACTCTCGCCGCTCTGTAATGGCTCCTCCTTTCCATGCTGGCCGTGAAGTGATCATTTTGTAGTGCAGCTACAATGTAAGAAATGGAAGACAAAATTTGCATTCTAAAGTTCAGCTGAAGCTAAGCTTGTCAAATAAGCTGGCGATTAATTTTCTGTTGATCAACTAATCAATAATTCAACTCATTGTTTTCAGCTCTAGAGTGTTCCTCTGAAATTGGCAATACTTGTCCACAAGATGCAGTTATGAACTCAGCTTTATCAATATAGCCTCACCATGTTTAAATATGTTTACTTTGTGCAAAATAAAAAGTTCCTGAGGACGTTACATTGTTGGTCAGAGAGGTTTTGGCCCTGACAAGCCCCCTAGTGGTTGTACTGTTTAATCCTCTGGATACTAACAATACGCACGCAAGTATGTGAACAATGCTGCAAATGCTTGTATATGCATATGCTTTAAAAATAAATACCTTAAATCCTACCACTGATCTGCAGTTTTACTTATCCTGGAGCTAGGAGGGGGTTTAACTAATCTTTGCATCCTTCTGAGGACATTTTGAAAACATGCACAACAGTCCCTGTCCAGGCTGTGACCTGAGGCCAGTAATGAAGCAGAGATCTGCATGACTGTAATGAGTTAGTCACAATCCACTGCCTCTACCCACAGGGAGAAACTCAGCTGGACAAAACCACACTCCTCTCCTCTCCTCTACAACAATAACCATAAAAATCATTACAAGCTCTGTGACTTATCTCTGTCTCTCCATCCCTGATATTTGTTTTCCCTCATTCCCTGCCTTGTGTTGCCATTATCAATCTAAGTTACGAGGGGAGTAGCATACTAAAACTACTCTCCTCTCTCCTCCCAACACACTGCAGTGTCCCTGCTCTACAGCTTTGTCGCTGATTGGGGCCCTTCAATCCTTTTTAGTTTACAGCCTCTGCATTGATAAGGAAATGTGATGTGACTGGACTGATAAGGAGGAATTGATTACTTTATTCTGCAGAGCTTAGGTAAAGGGAAGGGAAGAAGAGAGGCAGAGAAATCAGATCCCTCTCCAGAGGACACTCTCTGTCTCTCTATGTCTCTCCCTCTGTCTCTCTCCCTCTCCCTCTCTCTCTGTGTCTGTGTGTACTACCAATTTGGGTTTTAAACCATGGAAGTGAGGACATTTTACTGTTTGAGGGTTAAGACTTGGTTTTAAGGTTGGACTTAAGTTTAGGTTACGGTCAGGGTGAGGGTTGGGGTTAGGCATTTAGTTTTGATGGTTAATGTTAGGGTAAGGGACTAGGGAATGCATTATGTCAATGAATGTCCTCACAAGTATAGAAGTACAAATGTGTGTGTGTGTGTGTGTGTGTGTTCGTGTTCGGATGGGATAACTCTCGTTCTCCTGTTGGGTTAAGACATTAACACAATGGCAACATTAAAGGGAACAACAAGGTAGTTACAGATGAGACACAAAAGAGGAGGACAACTTGTTTCAGGTCACTGAAAAGTCTGAAAAAAAACGTTTGTTTGTGGGCGTTTAAAAATGTAGAATCTTTCTCAATAATTTATATACATTTAGAAAATCATACAATCATATTCTCACATAGCTGATACTTGACTTCCCATTTATTATTTATGATCAGTTGTCATTCAGTGGGTTAAAATATATATATATGTGTGTGTAATGCACACATGTACAGTGGTGGTGTAAACTAAGATGTAGACTATTTTCCAGCACTAAATGCATGGAGAAAGCAACTCTTCAAGGGTCAAAACATAAGCAATACACAGTCTGTGTCTGTGTGTCCCAATGTTTCAACGTAAATCCCAAATGTAGTCAGAGTTCCACTTTGACAACAAATAACTTTAGTCTTTAACACCTGGAGTGACTTTTCTTTTTCCTTGCATATTTAATATCCTTATTTGTAAATGAAACAATATTAGAAGGTTTTGAAAATTGATTTTAATGTCCTGTGATCTAAATGCTGTTTTGATAGTCCGATGAGATACACAGAAAATGGTCACTGAGGGATGATTACTTAGTGAACCCTGATAAAGAATATCAGTAGCTGCCTGCAAAGTCACAGTGAAATGGGAGCATCTTTAACTTCAGTAATTTGACGTATTTCCAAGTGAAACAGAATATATCGATGGATGTTTAGTTGCAAACCAAATCCTATAGATGTGACTGGATCGCTAAAAGTGGGCGTGGGTGAACGAATACAGCGAGATACGGAGCAGTAGAGAGACATGGAGCTCAGGAGCTGACTGTTAGCCACAATTATCACCTCCCTCAGCCAAGTTGTTAGAGGTTGAGGGTTAAATGAATACATTTCTAAGATATTGCTTTGTGATTTTATCCCCAAATCATATTTGATTGGATACATTTATGTAACCGCCCTCGAGTTCAAGATAAGGCATCAAAAATATTTTACAGCAGAAAAGAGAAAATATAGGAAGTTTGACATAAAAATACTTTTACTTTTTTGACATATTTTAAAATACGAAGAGATAAATCAATTATAAACACAGAGACACAAGATTAATGCATTTTTTATTTCACCGTGGCTCGTACTCAGCTGTCTCTCTCAGCTCATCTTACGGTGTTATGACAGTTTAGCTCTCCATCGGGAATCTTTTCATGTAAAATGTTAGTTGCTCAAACTTCCATTTCCATGTTTGAAACCCTGATCTTCTAACTCTGTCAAAAAAAAGTCAAAAATATCAGCAGCAGAATTACCTTGTCAACATATTGTGACTCTAGCACTGCCTGACTATTGGGCAAAAATAAAATGCATACATACTGCATTAAAAAAACAGTTCTGTCTGCTGTTTTCCCTTTTACAGCTAAGAGCAAGAGGAGCATTTACTGAGATAAGCCACTATTACTAGAGGACTTATAATACAAATGTTACTTGCAGCAGCTTTACAGGCTATAATCAATTACTTTATGGTCCATTTTTCTCATTCTCATACAGGCTGTGGTAGCAGCTCTGTAGATGTTAAAGAAATGTATCAAATGTTCTATGAACGCCAAGTTTGTTTTTATTTTTTTACCAAAAACAAAAACAAGTCTGCCTTTCTCACAAAGCGTAGAAAAAATAATCAAAATAATATTGAATAATATCAACATTTCATCATTAAAAAGACGGATGCCTGTTTTGTGTAATGAAGAAGACTGGTGTGAAAGGGGAGAGAGACGAAAGGAAAAAGCTTCCAGTGTTGCTGAGCCTCAGCAGGTGAAAGCGTGGAGAGAGTTGTGACTGAGGTCGTGACAGTCCGATGCACTTGACTGACTTTGCTTCACACCTCACAGCGCTCCTTCTGCCCTCTCACCTTCAGACAGAGGATAGGGAGACGCAGACAGAGAGAGAGATGCATCCCTCCACAAACAGACAAAACAGACTATAACAGAGTATTCAAAGGCCTGATTCCAGAGAAAATAGATGTGAAACTGTATTGTGTTAAGATGATAATATGTCTTGGATGCAAGAAGATCAATATGTTATAAGTAAAAAACAGGATTAGTGAGACTTTGACAGGGATGAAGCAGTTATGCTCGTTAAATGTGTTTTAAATCAGTTCAATCACAGATGAACCTGATACAGTACGGAACATATAACAAGTTTCATTCAACTCAACATCGTACAATCAAATTTACAGAAATTTTACATTTTAGTGTCACCTACAAAACAGCAAAAATCTTCCTCTGAACTGTACGTAACAACGGATTACAGGCTTTGCTACAGTACATTTGGTAACACTTTATTTTACACGTCTGTGATTTCCAAATAAATTCCCAGGAAAGTTTCTTGGAAAAATGATGGAAAAACAGGAAAAAAGTAAATATTTATTAAGTGTTTCTTAATTGTTGGATACTTTATCCCTCCATATATGTATTTGCATGCTTGCCTGTTTTGTGTTCAGCTGACCTGCTAGGTTGTGAAAGCAATTAATTGGAATTAATTAATTGAAAGTGGGCTAATTAAAGGCTGACCATTTATCCTAGAATTAGTTTTAAATTACAAAGTTATTTCCAGGAAATGTGTAGAAAATTACAGCCTGTAAAATCCTGATTACTGAAAAAAGCCAGGTGGTGTCCACAGATAATAATGTTGAGGAAATGTTAATAGGTCAGCCAACATCCAAGTTTGTCACTTGTGTTTTTCATATTTACTTTTTTCCCATATTGAATTAGTCCTGTTTTCTAGTCCTTACAGACAATGTCCAGGGGCTCCAAAAGTTTCTCTTGTTTTGTTCATCTTCAGAGGAAGCTAACCCCGTCAGCAAGGCCCCACTTCATCAGATTATTCATCCCCAGATTCATTTGACAGAGTGCTCCTGGGTAATTCAGTTGTTACGATCGAATTGGCAGCATTGTAGACGCTTCATTTAAGACCATATATCGGCTTTCCCTCCAACAGGGATACTTTAATTTGGCAACTGAAGGGAAAAAGCAAAGAAGATTACAATGAGTACTTTGACTCTTCTGTTACCTGAGAGTCCTGTTTTTGTCATTATTTAAATAACATACGTATAAGTGTCATGTGTAACTTGAGCTGCTGATCGCAAATGTTCTTAAAAATGTTGAGCGAGACACCGAATGTCTATAACACCTCCGTTAGAGCTGACCTTACTCTCTGTGGAGGAAGAAAGCCGACAGGACAAATTGGAGTATCCCACTTTCTAGATTTCTTATACAGGAAAGATACACCTGCATAAACACACACTTTATATTTATGTGTGTGTGTGTGTGTGTGTGTGTGTGTGTGTGTGTTTTACAGAGCGGCAGAACCATGCACGAGAGCTGGTGAGGGAGGCCGACCTGTCCCAGTGGGACGCTTTAGTCATCATGTCCGGCGATGGACTTATGTTTGAGGTAAAGAGACAACATTATAAACCAAAATGTCTGTTTCATGCCGCTGAAGAAGAACATTATCAATTATAAAAGGTTTCATATTAATATAATGGGTAAATATATTCTATATTTATTAATGTCATAATATAATATTAATGTTATAATATCCGTGACACACCGTTTACTGACCCAGGGCAGACTAGTTGTTACAGTAGATGACTTCTCAACTAATGCGTGAAACTTCTAACATATAAGGGAAATTAGAAATGTGTGCCTCTGTAGTAAATACTGTGTTACAACTTACTTGACACATTTCAGTCGGTACCATAAAAGTATTGAAGTTTGATACCCAGCCCTGTGTGCTACGTCACACTTGTGCCACAGAGTCTATTTCTTCACTTAGTTACTAGTTAGTATGTATTCCTCTCTGTGCACCTGATCAAAGCTGTATTTTCTGTGTGCGTCAGGTGATAAATGGTCTGCTGGAGAGACCAGACTGGGAGGAGGCCATCCGGACCCCGCTCGGCATGCTTCCTGGTGGATCAGGCAACGCCTTGGCTGCATCCATACATCACTACTCTGGGTGAGCCACACACACTAAATGACACCAATCTTCAGCGCTCTGTGTTGATCTGCCCGACACCATGTTGGTGTAGTTAAAATACTGTAGTATAGTAATAGTACAGTACTATTGTTTGTAGGTCTCATTGAGCTTTGTCTTACTGTTTACTGTACTGTAAATGTTGGTGGGGTTATGATATTTAAAAATCTTTTAAATGTGCTGCCTTCCAACGAGCTCTCCTGTTTTGAGGCCCTTGTCCTAAAAACGTATTGCATAGATCCTTTCCTTTGTGTTGTTATTTTTGTCCTCCAAAATCCAATATCCTGTTTTTGCCTGAACTGTCAAAGTTTTCATCCCTATTGTTTTTTAAAGTTATGATTGCTGGTTGTGAAGGAATTTTCCTTCTTGTATGTTAAACTTCCATCTTGTAGGTTAAAGGTAAGTTAAGACAGTGCATCACTGGTCAGATTAACTGGCCTGTCTCTCAGGTCAGCTAGAAATCTTCTGTATTCGGGTTTAGACACAACAATATTTGTGAGTTCTGGTGAATCTTTAGCTGTGTTCAAACACTAATGATTTAGTGACATGCTTCAGTGACAACTGCACGATTGAATTCGATAATGTTGCGCCACTAAAACGTATATCTAAATCCAAACAATCATTTGTATCTTGGATTACTGAAAGAGTCTGTGGCATGAAAAGGGATCGTAGGAAGGCTGAAGAAATCAAAGCTCTCGGTACACACACAGAGCTTATCACCTCCAACCAGCACAAACCTAGGTTCTTAGTTAAGATTATTGATTGTTTAGTCAACCCTGGTTCTCCTAGTGTCCCTATCGCCTCAAGTAGACAAGATTGAGGACATTTAATCAAAGATTCACTCCCCCACTTCTTTATCTGAATTATCTTGTCCTCAGCTGAACACTTTATAGATACTTTACTTTAAGGGAAAATACCATCCAAGAATTAATTAAACCATCACACACAAGACACCGTCATCAAGTCCACTGGACATAATACCTAAGAAACTCTTATTAGAGGTTTCTAGATAGTGTAGCCCCTTGCCTGCTATCAATCATCAACAATTCTTTATCTTCCAGTTGTGTTCCTGATTATTTAAAGCAGGGATTTGTTACAGTGGGCCAGATGGCTTGTACACCAGTGCTATGTAATGTGTTGTTATGAATAAGTAATTTATTTATTTATTCAACACATATTAAAAAAAATCAACAACTATGCCAGAGTTTTCTGCTTGAAGTAACGTTCACTTGGCTGTTCTTGTTCTAACGACATTACGAGGTGTTCACCTTCAGGATGTCCAAAATACAGCTGCCAGAATTTTAACCAGATAACGAAAGTAAGATCATATCTCCCCTATTTTAGCATCCCTTCACTGGGTGTCTGTCTGTTTTAAAATTGATTTTAAAATTTTAATCTTGACTTTTTTAAGGCCCTGCATGGTTTGGCACCGACCTACCTGGCTGTGGTTTTAAATCATTAACCTCCAGCCCATAGCTTGAGGTCTTGAGTTATTGAGCCAAAAGGCCAAACATTTGCTGGTTCCAGCTTCCTAAATTTGAGGATTATTATTATTATATAGTTATACATGACCTGAATATCTTTGAGTTTTGGACTGTTGGTTGAGTAAAACAAGACATCTGAAGACGTGTTGCGTGCCGCAATGATTCATGGCTAACCCCACAATTTAGAGCTCCACAGAAACCAGTATAACCAGTTAGGTTACATACTGATTTGGGCCATAATAATTCCAGGCGCAGTGCTGTGAGTCTCGGTTGCGTGCTTGCAGTGTTTACATATTGCATGCAGATAAGTACGGTTTCAATCAGATTATGCAATGGGTAGTTTCAGCCAAACAGTGTGATTGGTCAAAGATGTGCTCCAAAAAGCACAGCTTATCCCCGTCAGGCAGACCTACCTGAGCTTCATGACGGACTGGACCAAAGACAGGAAACTACTGCAGCTGTCAATATAAGTTATGTCCATCTTTATTATTCACAATGTACAGTTAAAGCATTGCAGACAAGGACATGTTGTATGTTATGGCTAAAATCCCCTCGAGTCTGTTGTACTTCAGTGGAGCCTGTAGTACTGAAGGTGCACAGAATCTCAACTGTATATAAAAATAATAGGTATTTTCTTTGTAGTGTAAAATGTTGTAGGAAGCTCCAGGGGTGACGATATAATGATTAAACTGTGTTAGTGTAGATATGGTATCCTTTGTACAACTGAGACTTAGACACACAGGGGCCTCCCTTCTGGTGCCTTTCAGAGTAAAATGCACTCATCTCATCTATTCATTATTAATGATTTGCTAATTTGAGTGATTGCTTGGAGTTCATTCAACCAGAACAAAAAGAGAACAGAAAGGAGAAGTTGACAGATAGAAAGAAAGGAAGAAAGAACCAATGAACAAATATGCTTTAATACAGCAGCTGATAAGATTCAGTGGTGTGTGTGTGTGTGTGTGTATTATGCTGCGTCTGAAATCACTCATCCACTGCTCCTTATTTAATAGACTCTCAGTAGTTTCGTCTATAGTGGGCAGTAAATTGACAAACACTCATGAATCATCATCATTTTGCGTCATCACTAATAGGTGTGAGTTGCAAGACTGGAATATTGCATTGTGGGATTATTAGCAGAAAGTAGTGTACATGCCAGGGATCCTTTTTTTCTGTTCCAATGTGGGAATATTTCGGCATTATATATTGGATACATTTTACAAATGGTTTAATTGTTCAATCGTGCTTTGAGGCCCTTCCTTTTTACGCCGCTCCTCCTGTTTGTAGCTCACGCTAAGCCTAACTTGCACTTTACTATGTTATTTTGTATCACCCGCTTCAGTGTATTTATTTGTTTGTTTTGGTGTCTAGCAACTTCTGTTTAGCCTTTGTGCTGCAGTTTTGGATTTTTTTCTCAGTGGGATTCTTGACTAAATAAAGGATGAATCAGTCTCAATAAAATAAAACTAAACAAAACACCTTCCACTGATGGTTCGGTCTTCAGCAAAGAACCACATTCATTCATCACTTACAACACTTGCTGCATCTGCCAATCAGCTTCTCATCAAACAATGGTCTTCCAGTCAGAGCGGCAGCGACAATGAGAGGAAGGGACCAGATTCTGTATTGTTCACACCCCTCTCACACTCCCGGGGCATCCAGAAAACCTCTCTCTCTCTCTCGTTCTCTCTCTCTCTCTGGTTGCTGCAGTCTGTCCTGCAGTGGCCCGGGCCAGAGTGTATTTGGTATTATTCCCAGCTGAATGTAGGGTTCACCGAGGCTACGTGGATCAAACGAGCAACAGCTAGAATGTATCTGGTATTATGCAATGCAGTGAACAGGTTCGCTGAGTGAGGGTTTAATGTGTTTCTGTACACAAACATAATGAGCACGAGCTGGAACGTCATCTACGAGGCTGAACGCTGATGGTTTTCTGAAGTGACAGGTGTGACACTTTGATGTGAGCGACTGTCTCCCTCCCCTGGTGGTTTACACTACTGCATAAACAGCTTAAAATACACAGATAGGATCTGGAAATATATATATATATATATAATAAACTGTTTTACAGAGGTGTTGATTCAACTGTGTGATCATTTTGGAGGGTGCAGATTGTGGTGCTGTTGAGTTGTATTGCATTATATTGACAGGCGTTTGTATTAATAAAACTTATACTAATTGTACTATTGTTTTACATGACATTATTAGCTTTTCACTGTTGTACTGTAGCTGGATGAGGTGGAGCCAGTTTTAACTACTTCATATACAGTAAAGTAATTCAGGCCAGTGATTCCCAACCTGGGGGTCGGGCACCCTACAAAGGGTCACCAGATAAATCGGAAGGGACGTGAGATGATTGATGGGGTAGTAAAGAACACAAAACAAAATAAAGAGGTCAGGCTACACAAATTTCTGTATGTATGATCTGAGAAATTTTTAAAAAGGAAATAACTCTTTACTACTTCTTTTATAAGAGGTCACAAGCCGAAAAGGTTGGGAACCACTGGTTTAATATTTAACAGTGTGCTGTTTTTAGCCAGGGTACTCTCATGGCTGCAGAGATGGCGATGTCTGTCGTTTTGTTGGTGCACCACTTTGGTCCAGACTGATATATTGCACTTCAACAACTATTGATCTCCTGATTTTTCCTGTAGCCCCACCATTAGGTTGACATTTGTGGTCCAGAGTGAGATATTTCACTGTATTTTGATGGATTGCCATAAAATTTGGTTCAGACATTCATGTCCCCCTCAGGACGAACTGTAATAACTTTGCGAACCCCTTAACTTTTCTTCGAGCGCCATCATCAGGTCAGAATTTATGACCAAATACCTGCAAAACTAATAACATTCCCATCAGCGTTGGTTTTACTTTGTGTTTATTGCTAATTAGAACATTTTTAGAATGCCTCCACACTAGACTAAAATGGTGAACATCATTGTGACGTTAGTATGTAGTTTAAATCACCACTGTGTCTGAAGTACAGCCTCACTAGCGTGGCTGTAGACTCTTGGTTATGTAAATCTTTTGAATGTGATGTGAAAAGTAACCAGTAACTACAGTTGTCAAGGAGACAGTGGAGTAAAAAGTACAATATTTAGTATAAAGTACAATAAAGTGGCATAAAATGGAAACACATGTACCTCAACATTATACCTATGTACAGTATTTAAGTAAATGTACTTTGTTGCTTTCTACCACTCAGGTGCAATAGATGAGTTGGATATCTTGTTATTTTTGACCTTTTTACCAAACAATGATTAGAAAGAAACAGAGTTGTAGAGATGTAGATGAGACTATTTGGACAGTCTGACTGGTGAATACATTCAGGATGATGAATATGAAAATATCTGCAGGGCCACTGCCAGTGAAGTCCGCTGGGACGTGCAGTCGTCACTGTAATTGGCTGCGGGTGGTAACAGCAGGCCAATCTGTGTGTGTGTGTGTGTGTGTGTGTGTGTGTGTGTGTGTGTAAGGGGTGTTATCATGACCTTCCACCCCTGCCTCCATCCTCCCAGATGGGGTTGTCTTTGTTGTCTGACTGGCCTGTCATGTCTGAAGGCCCATAAGCTGATTCTGTCCCACCTCCAAGATTTGTCCCTGAGCCTCCTGGTTTATTGAACCCCCCCCCCCACACACACACACACACACACACACACACACACACACTCCCCTCACAGCTCCCTGGGCCTCCACCCTCCACATGTACCTCCTCTCTCTCCTCTGTGTTTTTACGATTTACACAGTAAGGTCACAGTTACCCCGGTATTATACAACTGTCCTCTTCCTCGACCCACTTCCTAACCCACAAATACAAAGTGCACCTTATTTTTTACTTTTGAAGCTTTATCTGTTTATGTAGTGAACTATCAGTACGGCAGTGTGTTATTTAACATGTTTAATATTTTATCTAAGTTTAGGTACCACTACCAATACTTTATTTTGGTTTAGAAAACAGTCTTGCCATATAGTAGCTGCAGTAGTTGGAGCTTTTGATCATATCACATGATCTTCTACAGCAGATGGCGTTTGGCCAGTTGTCATGGAATTGTAGACGCTAAAATTTAAATTTTCCTGAGCACTTTAGTGACTTCTGTGCTCAGAAGAAATGAAAATTTGAATTTGAAATCTATTTGGCCAACTGCATCTGCTGATGAAGATCATGTGACATAATCGAAAGCTGCAGAACAGCTCATTGAAACTTTGTTTTCTGAACATTCTTGACCTTTTGTCAAGAATGAACTTTGAACTTCAACACTTTTTCAATATCTCATTGTATTGTATATACTTGGTGTTCAGCTCTTTGATCAGTTCTTGTTAGTATTGAAGCTTGATTCTCAGCCCTTATTATTAATTAATTAACTGGTTGTTTCATAATTTTTACCAGCTACTGTTTGATCAGCTCTGTGCTTTCTGACACTCATATGAATAGTCTTATTTTTATTTTGTCATGATTTAACAAACCAGTCGCTTGAAACACATTATTTCTCGAACAAGAGAGACCTGGTGAAACGTGTTTTGAACGCCTGATGTGAAGTCGATTCAAACGCCTTTCACATGTAATTCCTATGAGCAAACTGTCCAATCACTATAGTTCAGATACCAGTAGAAGGCAGCGTAAGATGATCTTTGGGTTGGATGTTAGATGAAGTACAGCTCTGCTCGTTGTGACTGACTCTCATCTCTCCTCCTTCATTCCTCCAGAGCCTCGCTGGTGTCCAGTGAGGAGCTCCTGGTCAGCTGTGGCTTCCTGCTCTGTAAAGGACTCGTGTCCCGCATGGACCTGGTCTCCATGCATCTCTCCTCCAGCCCCCGTCTCTTTTCCTTCCTCTCGCTGGCCTGGGGCTTCGTAGCGGACGTCGACGTAGAGAGCGAGAAGTACCGCCACGTCGGGGCCGCCCGGTTCACCGTCGGCACGCTGGTGAGGCTGGCCTCCCTCCGCGTCTACAAGGGCAAACTGGCCTACCTGCCCGCCGCCGAGGACCGCCACAACGAGGAGGGCTTGACAAAGAATGGGTCACTGCACTGCAACAATCAGTCCCCCTCCCTCGCTCCAGCCTCTTCGCTGTGTCGGCCGTCCAGCGACTCGCCCCGCGAGAACACCTTCCACAATTCCTGCCACTCAAACAATTCCCTCAAAGTGAGGAGGACGGAGAGCACACCTTCCCGAAGCGCTACCAAATCCCTCACCGGCCCGCCTGACTCCCTGCTGCTGCCGCTGGACCAGCCGCCGCCCAGTGACTGGGTGGTGGTGCAGGAGGAAGACTTCGTCCTCATGCTGGCCATGTATCAGTCCCACCTGGCCGAGGACCTGCTGGCAGCACCGGGCGCCACCACGGACGACGGCGTCATCCATCTTTTCTACGTTAGAGCGGGGATATCGCGCGGCGCCCTGCTGAAGCTGTTCCTAGCGATGGAGAAGGGCGCACATGTGGCTACCAACTGTCAACATCTGGTGTACACCAAGGTGCGGGCGCTCAGGCTGGAGCCATATTCACCCAAAGGGATAATAACGGTGGATGGGGAAGTGGTGGAATACGGGCCGCTGCAGGCAGAGGTGCACAGAGGCCTGGCGAGATTAATCACTGGATGAACCGAACCAACATCACCGCCAGCCTTCATCTCTGCTGTTAAAGGCCCAAGAAGCAGTTTTAGAACTAAAGGGACTCCAGGTACAGAAGCAAAGCAGTGGATGACTCGTTGACTGTTATCTGCGATGTTAGCCTCTCGAAGGTACTTTAGAGACACATCCGTCACCACCTCTGGCCTCCAGTTTCTCCTCCGGTTTATCTACATGGAGACGATTTCTTATCTGTGCTGAAGCTGAAACATCATCCTGAATTACAGCATCTTTCAGCTCCTCTGCAGTACGTTGGAGATTGTGTGTGTGTGTGTGTATGTGTGATGCAGTAAATGTGAGGTAGCAGTGTTGTCATCGTGGCACTGGTGTAGATGTTAACAGAGGTGATCAGGCTTTGTGGTTGTTTGTTTATTGATCACAGAGCGCCTCAAACAATCAATGAAGGCCTAAAGTCTCTAACTTGAATTCGGGTCTGGGGACGGTGGTGCTCATCTCCTGCTGAGGGATGTGACGCAGCCTCCAGTTTGTGCTCCAGTAGAAGTAAAATGAATCCCAAGAAAGCACATCGCTTGGAACATGAGTAAATATAACTATTAATATTTAAGTTGACATTTATTTTCTCATATTAAAGCTGTTCAGGACTAGGTCTGGAACTGGTAACCAAACACACACACGTTACAGGTCAAATGTAGCCTGCCTGACCTACAGATACTCAGATAAAATAAAACAGAATAAAAGCTATTTGCAAACAAACAAAAAAAAAACACATGTAGGCCTATCTGGCTCATAACATTTTATTGACGTCGTACTGCTGCTGACATCAAATCATTTCCATTCGCTATTTTCACCGGACATTATGACTGGAGAGATTTAAATATGTCGGACTTTAACAGATTTTCCTCAGAAACCCTCTGACCACAACCAAAACATATTCAGTTTACTGTCCTGGGGGACTGAGGAAACCACAAACATACATATTTGAGAAGCTGAAATGAGGGAATTTGGATATTTTGTGTTAAAGATGTACTCAAAATGATGGTTTAATTTATTATTTGACAACTAATCAACTAATCAACTGATCACTGCAGCTGGTCCTTTAGTTTTTGCAGGCCTGGCTCCTGATCAGAGGCGTTCGATGTCCCGCGTCGTTTCCCTCTGAGAACTCCGAAGCGTTCGATGAGTTGCCTTAGAGAGTCGCTAGCTCCATTCTGGTTTCCTAAACCAACCATGTTACCTTCATTTCACTAGAGAACAGATTCACATCCGGTTCTTATATCTTCTATTTTTCATAACTAGATTTTATTCTGATATAAAGAGAGACGTCTTGACAGAGAAGGAAACACTGAATGTAAACATTACTTTTGTTTGTTTACAAGAAAACTCCACAGGGCCCCTTTAAAACACTTCAACACATTTAAAGGGTCAGTTCACCTAAATTCTAAACAGAAAAAAACCTTTTCTCAAAGAGAAATGAGAAAATATAATAAATATAAAAGGTTTTTTTTTGTAATTTTGTTGAATTGACTCGTTAATGGACCTATTGTTGCATGTTGCATTATGACAAGGTCCATTTAATTGTTTGGTACTGATTCATCCCATTCATGTGAATAACTACTGGCAGTGAGTTAAGAAATCACTGACTGAAGTGGATGCAGGCGAGGCAGAACAGTGGTTCTCCAAAAAGAGAAATTAAAACACAGAACTTGTGAAAAATACCTCGCATCACAGATTGATGGTAACAGTGTAAACGTGTTCAGGGGCTCCTGCTGCGTCCTGCAGCTCTGGTCCTGGACCTGTGATTTGAGCCTCCAGGGCTGCATCCTCCATCCCAACATACCACTCTTCTTCTTCTTCTTTCTCTTCTGCCTTCATCCATCCATCCACTGTTTCAAGTACTGCAGTGCTCTGCAGAGGAGTCCCATGCCTGTGTGTCTCTGGCCCAAGCTGCTTTTCAGACACACACAGGCCGTCTCTGTGGGAGATTTATTAATGATCATCACCTAGGTGTCCTTACCATTGAACTTTAAACGACAGAAGAAATTATGACTGTGGCTTCCTGTGAGTTTTTAATCATTTCATGTGTGGTTTTATTTGATTTCATTTCATCTCGACACAAAGAGGCTAAAAATCTGATTTTATTTGTTAAAATGAAATGTAGTCATGCCTTAAATAAGGGGTTTTGTGGGTTTAAAGCTGGTTAAAACAGCAGATTGATAAGTATAAGGAGTACATGGAGAGGGGAGGAAGGAGGAGGGGGGGGGGGGAGATATCGACTTGTTAAATGCTGCATGAGGAAGGCAGCGTTGTGTTCCTGACAGGCCGACCTTATTCTCCCTCCTCACCACAAGAAATCATCTGGGAGCAGCAACAAACTGTCTTGATGCTGAGAGAAAAAGGGAAGGATGTGTTTCTGTCGCAAATACCCACCCTTATTTCCAAATAAAATTTGGAAATAAAATTTGGAAATAATAACAACAGGAAAGGACTGATATTGAAGCCTTGATTTGCCCAAAGGGCCTCAGTAAAAATGCAAAGATTTTCATGTTTTTTGTTTTTATCAACATGTCATGTTTACATTTGACACTGTAAAGAATTGACGTATGAAAGACCAAACTGTATTTCCTCTGAAAAGATATTCTTTTACACGTTTTTGCACAATGTCAGTTTGTTGCCAACACCGTTTTGAAGCCTTCATGGGACGTCAAGGTCGATTTTCTGTAATTCATTTCTCTTCTAGTGGCTTTAAATTCTGTTTACTCGTGAAGGACTCTGACGAGCTGTAAGCACATAAGATGAAAACAGTACTTGAAGAAATGCTTGTTCCACTTTGCTTTTGTTGTTGTTTTATGCCTGAGGACAGGCATCGGACGAGTTAAGGACCAATCGTTTTGGCTCGTGACCCCTTAAAATAGAGCTAGTATGTTTACCAGAGACCCAAGTTCAACCAAAGAGAGATTTGCAAAATTTTAGGGGCCTTAAGATGTAAAATTATCCAGTAATTAATGAGAGAAACGCAGAAGAAAGAATTATATAATTTTGTGCAGCAGAAATAGGATTTTTCTGCTTCTCAGTTATGTTTACTCGTGACGCCTCAGTGCTACTGACCATTTTCATGCAATTTTTGTTCTATGCAAAGTCAGATTTGTTGCGAGTGATGCAGTGGTCCTTTTAACTGTTTGATGTGCCTTGATTGTGCTGCCTCCCAGTGGTTTGAACACAGTGGTGCATTCACTGATTTCTCATTGATTTCTCCACCACTTTTTAAAAAACTGATACGCTCGGAGAAACGGACTAACTGAAGATTCAGTCAGAAGAAAGCATCTGACACCTGCTTATGTCAAACTGGTATCTTCAGAGTGCAATTGTGGCACACTGCTGTTTTGTGAACCTGCATCTCAACATCTAAACTGATAGAAACTGTTAATACTGATGCCATTGTGCCACCTCTTCATCCGTCATCACTAGTGGGGAAATCTCCAGCGTTTCTTTTCATCAAGGAGAAGAAACTGGAGCGAGCGAGCGCCTTCAGCCTGAATCCAGTTTCTCTCTGTAGGTCAGTGTGATTGAAAATTAGTTAAATCAGACCAATACGTTTCAGATGATGAAGGACTTGATGTACGTTCTTCTGTCTGTAGCCTGAAGACAGATGAAAGAAGGTCACTTTGTCTCACTGTTGATTTGCTGTTAATGTCTTTACCTGCTGCTTCTCAACTGTTGTCTTGTCTACGTGTTTATGGTGAAGGGAAATAGTTGTTTTTATTTCTTTCTAGCACACTGAAGATTGAATGATTGATTCTTTATTGACAGAGAGATCTATTTTTCCATCAGACAAATGTCTGTAATTTTTCTATAATCAGATCACACATTCTGGACTGTTTTTAATTTAAAAAATAAATATGATGACAAACAACCGGTCTGTAATTTGGTTCATGAAACGTTGGCTGAATCTTTGGGCGTATTCCTTTGCTGTTTCTGGCTTTAAACAGTTGAGCAGTTAGAGATCAAACACAGCTTATGATCATTTTGGTCCAGAAGCCACAGTTAAAGTCACTAAACGTGATGCAGGTACAATCATCCTCACTCAGTTCAAAAGTCTAACAGTAGTTTGGTTATTGGAGGGGGATTATCTCGTCATGCTGCGAGAGTGAAGATACAAACATGAACATTTTCAGACATTCAAGTCCAAAAAATGCACAAAATTGGAGTCAAAGTGTGCAGAAAGGTAGTTGTGGGTTATATTTCGGTCAGTTGCAGGATAACAGATTTAATGGACTGAAGGAAGGCAATAAACGTTTTGAGGCTTTAGTCGAGAATAGTTTTTCCTTCTCTGACTCTATTATCCTGCACATGGCCTAAATAGAAGAGACGATATGTAGACAGTTACCTCTCTACATAAACTCAGTAAACTCAAAAGGAAAAAAAAAGGTTATGCAGGTGATATTAAAGCAGAGCTCTTCTGCGGTCAAACCTATTGAAACTGCTTTATCAACTTGAATGTACTGTGGCATATTATGCACTGTCCAGCCAGATTATAAGAGAATAAATAAATACAAATGTAACACACAAATACCGGCTCAGACTCGGTGGGCAGATATTACCGGTCGATACAACCACTTCAAATGAATAAAAGCCACAATGTTACTATGTTACTGCTTGCAAAGTTTAATACATCACTATACAGTTTCAATGCAACAAAAGTAAACCATTAAAAAATGAAATTATAAGTACAATAACACACTCAGCATTTTGTACATATATGCCCCAAGCATCCATGTGACTTGTTCAAACTCAAGTTTGTGTTAAATATATACTGTATGTATTTATATATTTCAATATAGTCATGACATCTGTACAGAGGGAATCAGGCTACAAATCATAACTTTATTAGTTCCTTTTTTTTTAATATATCAATAACAGGCCACTGTGGAAATGTAGACATCGTACAGTCAAGTCTTGTGTGTAGCCCATTCAAAAGGCTTAAAGCAACATGTTACATGCTTTGGCTGTAAAACAAACTTTTCGCATTAATAATAATAATAATAATAATAATAATAATAATCATAATGGTTTAAATCTGAATATACACAGAAAATTGTACATAGCATCAAGTGCTTAATATCCTGCCAGATTTTTGCTTCGATATCTAGCGAGATAGCTTCACATTTTCTGTTTCTGTGACTGTTGACAAATGACGAAGAGAAAGAAAGAAAGAAAGATGGAGCATTACCGTCACCTTTCAACTCTTAGTGAAGCTGTGTGTGTCAGACCTTTCCGTACTTGTTATCCCTTTAGATTCAGCTCTGACCACTGAACACACTCTCCTCCAAGAATTGTGAAGGTGACATTACACAAACAGCAGCATGTGGAGGGGGAAAAAAAAAAAAAAAAAGCAAACAAGACTACATGCTACAGCTACAGCAGCCAGTGAAGGAGACAACACATCCTCCTCTGTAGCATTCAAGGCAGCGAAATAACGAAGGTAAAGTAAAATCCAGGAAGAGGACAAAATGTCATGGATGCCTGATTGCCACATCTGGTACAGGAATGCCGTCGTTTAAGAGTCATGGGGGGAAAATGTGGAAGACAAAGCAAAACAAAACACCCTCATTCAGGACCTCTACTTTTTTTTCTTCAGTCTCTTTAAAACGCAGCAACTGTTGGCTCATGGTTTTTATCCTCTCCCATCACTCGTAGTTTCACAATGGCACAGTGTGCTCTCTCTCATTCAGAAACACTCTTCAGCATCAAGGCTTTGTTCAAGTAAAATACCAGACGGCCAACGCTCTCTCGTTTATTTCACAGGTTATAGCAAGCACAAGCGGGGTTTGTCTGACCTGTATTATAATCAGAATAAGAATTATTACAATGAGAATTATTATATCAAAAAAAAAAAAAAAACACGAACATTATGTTAGATGTTTTTAAAAAGATGTAAACAAAGACTGCTCTGATTTCCCCGGGAAGCACGATTGGACCCAAAAGATGAGTTTCACTTTCTCTCACAGTTACAGCACAGTCTGAGAGTTTCATGGTAACTTGGTGAATGAAACCTTGAACATTTTTCATCCAGATTGAATAGAGAACTGTAGCAAAAGAAAAGAAGACCACAGAAAACAGTCGTGTCTAAAGTTTTGTCTGCGTGCTGTATTTGTCCAATTTTTCTCGTCAGTGGGGTCAGCAGTCGCCTTTGTGGGTTAAGACGCTCAAGTCGGGTAAAACATGGAATAACAGAAAATAATAACAATCAAGAAAATAATTATAATATCCACAAACCTTCACCATCACACTTTCTGTAGTTTGTATTCTGATGTTATTAAACTCTGCACGTACAATTTGGAGGAAAAAATCAGAATACCACGACGGCCGCTGTGTGAGAGACTCATGTTTAACTGATCAGAGATCTGCACTATTAAGGAGGAAAACACTGGAACAAGATTTTAGTGGTTTTAAATGTGTGTCTAGGCCTGTATAGGTTAATGTCTAAAGCATGACACAAGCAGCTCTGTACACAATGGTCTAAGATCAATAAGAACAATTCAAGTAAGGCAACATGTTGACATGAGATGACGGAATGGATGCTGTATGTTTGTGTTTTTTCTTTCCTATTTATTATTTAAATTGTGTCGTTCGCAGTGATGTGGGTTCACCTCTGTCACAGAAAAGTGGAGAGCTGTGGGTAAAGCTCCACTCTGAAAGCTACAGTTCAGCCTCTGTGAGTAAAACAACCACAAATGCATCAAACCACAGAAGCACAAATTCTATTTTGGTGATTGGAAAACTTTGCTAAATTCTACAGAAAGTGAATGGTACTTTTGTACGTAGAGGCGGCAGCTGTGTTAACCCTTGACTAGAGTACAAACACCTTCACATACAGCCACCTAACTGTCGTCCTGTGCCTGGCTGGCTTCTTTACAAACCAAACAGCTGCAGCAGTCTGACCACCAGAGGTGATTCGTATGTAAACTTTGTCACTCGATGTTCGTTGCGTGTTTCAGTGCGAGTGATTGGCGAAGGAAAATACCAGCACGTGTAGTGGAAGAAGTGGCGAAGCTGTCGTGGTTGGCAGTTTGACTGACATTCAGTACGCTCTACTTGAATATTAGTGAGTGTGTGGACAGAATTTTGGCAGAAAGCGTACAACCAGGGATTTCTATTTAAAAAGAATCCTCCTGGTCAGTGTATTTATACAGTGTCACCTCTCCCACCTCTCTCCATTCGTTTTGTTGTAGTGCAGGATGGTACAGCGATAATATCAGTAGTGCTACAGATAAGCTGCAGTTAACCCAACAGCCAGGAGAGCTGGGCCTTGCAGTTTTTCAGTGGATCCCAGCCATCGTTTGACCTCGTCCAAAATGCAGCAACGATCTTGAGTCCGCTTTACATTTTTCAGGCTGATTGAGACAGCAGAGTGGTCATCCGGCAAATAACCACCCATATGTTGGATGCTGCTGGAGGCTAGGTGGATGAGGAGGGATGAAGAGGGTTCATGGCACTGATTTTTCATCTCATTCAGTCTTTTTTTTTTTTGAACATCCACACCACTTCCACTGATGTCAAAGTTCAGCTGAGGCCAAAAGAGAAACATTGACAGCCTCCAGTAAAATCACCGTGTGTTTACCTGCATCCATGAAAAGATGACGGGGTAGCTCCCATAGGTTTGTGTAACTGGGCTTATTCATCACACTCATCCGTAGAGACACTGAGGGAGAACAAAGACATTATCAAGTCGCATCCAAGCCAGAACCTGCTCACGCTCCTGATCAAAAGGTGCTGCTCTCCTGCAGCCGGGGTTTGATCGAGAGGGATTATGGAGAAAAAAAAAAAAAAAGGCAGAACATTGTGGAGTTTGGGGAAGCAAGAGCAGCACAGACTACGAAACGGAGGTAAAGGACAAAAATATGGACAGTGCTGGGGGCACAGTGCAGCTCTGGACAGGGGTACAGAAGATGAACATTTTTGTCCCCCCCCCCCCCGGACAATTAATGGATTCTCCTCTACAGCTAGAGGCAGATGAAAAGGTAGAAGAGAATTGGGAAAAGAGCAGGGAACAGTGCAGAGGTGTGTCGGGGGAACGGTGAGGAGGCACTTACTTGTCCTCTATGTGCTCAGTGATGCCAGCAGCGGCCAGCGCAGCTCGGTACTGCAGCAGCACACCCCGAACGCTCTTCACAAACCCCTTAGAGAGAGGGAAGAGTGGAAAGCCGATGTCCGGGTAGCCGCTGCCCTCTGGGAGGAAACTCCGGTAGCTCTTTCTCCGTTTCTTTGGTCGCACCACCGGCTGGCTTCCTGTGGAGCCCGCCCCTCCGCCGCTGACTGTGGTTGACCCTGATTCTGACGTCCCGCTGCGGACTACAGAGCCAGAGACTGTGGAGCCACCCCGGTTTTCACCACCCAGAGAGGCGTTCCCCTGGGTGTTGTCGCAGTCTGAGTTCTGGCTCTGCTCCTGCCGAGAGGCCGCTGTAGTGGAGGGGCTCAGCTCTGAATCCTCCAGCTCCTCCTCCATAATACTGGTAACTCCTGTTCCTGCGACCCCCTCCTCCCCGGGCTTACTGGGCAGCTGCTCGTCCGGAGGCTCCGCTCGGTCTTTTGAGTGTTGAGCCCTGGAGCACATGTGTGCTGCCTGGCCCCTCTCGGCACCGTCGTTCAGCTCGAGCCACGCATCCAGACGGTAAACGAGCCGCCAGCCGTTAGAGAGAAAGTGCTCCTGGATCTCCTGTTTGAAGACCTCCACAGGATTCTGGAGGAGCTGCGTCATGGATTGGACCATCTTGATCAGGGCCATCTCATTATAGCAGCGGCTGTTCTCGTATCCTTCCTGTAGGCCTCGGTCACTGTCGAAGCCAGCCTCGTTATAGTAAGGCTCATTGACGAGGATAAGGCCTGCAGAAATATTCACATATATTTGGAAAATGTGAGCTTAAGTTCTTAGTAAAGTCACACGTCAAAAATGTCAAAGCAGAGTTGCTGAGAAATCAAAAAAAAAGACAAGGTATCAAGTGTGAAAACAGTTTGTATATATGATACATATGAATTACAAAAATTCTGAAAAGCTTCAGTGCAAGGCTCGTTATTTTCTACCTACATGTCACATCACATCATCAGATCTGCTGAATCTGTGGACTGCTGTAAGTGGCTTCTAAAAACCCATCTTTATAGCCAAGCCTGTATAGATCTCCATGTCTGTCTTATCCTTTTGTTTTGTTTGGTCTGTCTCTCATTGTAATCTGTTTATATTGTCATATATTTTTAAAAAGTACTATACTGCATAAATAAAGCTTTTTACTTTTTTAGCTCATTCTGATTTGCAAGTGATAATTAGCTATACCATATTAATTAATTACTTAATATAAAGATGATCAATTAATGTTTATTTTATCTGAGCCAGCAACACTGATTTGGTAAAAAAAAATAAATAAATAAGTCAGTTGATTTTAATTCACTTGTCTGATAGGCGGGCCAGATTGCAAAAAGGTTTTATGGGTGTGGTGTGCCTGTATGCGACACTGCATTTGGCCCCCTTCGGAGCAAATGAACACATGAATAAAACATTTTTGTGCTGCAGAAAAGTGAAGGGCAAGTGTGTGTGTGTGTGTGTGTGTGTGTGTGTGTGTGTGTGTGTGTGTGTGTGTGTGTGTGTGTGTGTGTGTGTGTTTGAGAGAGAGCACACTAACCTTGTATGGAGATCAGGACCTGCAGCAGACTGGACTTGCTGGTCCATCTCTCAGTGCCCTGTGGATCACATCACAATAAAAACATAACAACAAATGAGCATTAGTTCTTGAGAAAGCACGGAGAAACCAGAGTTCTCTAGATGATGTAGTGTTTGCCACTGCAACAACATCTGAAAGTTGCACTAGATTACAGAAGCTTTACTTCCAGAGTATTTTATCATAATTTGTTTAATTATAAAAAAAAATATCCATCCAACGTGTCCAAGGTGACATCTTCAAATGCCTTGTTTTCTTGGACTAAAACCCAAAAATATTAAGTTTACAATTATATAAAACAGAGCCTAGTAGCGGTTTTGTGCAGCACTCTTGCTTTACCGATATTCACTTACCGTAATTGCCATTTTAACACAAAGCTGTGAAAATTGAGGATTTATGTATCCAAGTGGGGAACACAAACCCAAATCTTGCACATGAAGGATGAAATCTGTGAAGTCTGGTTTAAAAGAGCAGGTTTAAAGTGGTTCAGGTAGGCTTGACACACCACTGTCGCTCTCCAACACTTGTTCCTTTAACTAGAGGTCAACCCTCAGTTCTGTAAAACTGCTGGTTGTTATTTTATCTCTAAATTTAAGTCAACTAGACAGCATACTTGTACATACATGAACCTGTAAAACAGCTCTCACCTTGCCAATCCAGGTGCCCAGCAGACTGACGCAGACCTTGCCGTTGTCGTAGAGGTTGGGGTTGAGGCGGCCGCTGCACTGCGACAGGTAGCGAAACAGAGGTGGCACAGCTGGGTAGATGTTGGGCAGCTGGATGTCAAACAGGAACAGACCGTCCTCGTAGGGAGTACGAGTCGGCCCTTTAATCAGAGCTGAGAACAGGTCCTGCGTCGAAGAAAGCAAGGGACTTATTTTATGATGCAGTCAGTGTGATTTAAAGGAGACTGTTTGATGTGTAGCACTGTCGGAGAACATGATCAGATAAGAGAAGAAAGCAGTACATCATAGCTCAAGTAAAATAATGAGATGAGGACTGGCAGCTTCTATCTTAAGGTTGTCACTAATGAGTTTTTTCCCATAAAACCATGCTGCTGTCTTAAACATAGAGGGATCCTACTCCCTGGTGTTTTTGTCATTGTTTAGATTGCCAAGAAAAAAGCTGACAATTGACAAAACATAAGCTTAGAAAAAGTAAATATTGATTTTTGAAATTATGTTTAGGAATAATTTCAAAGTCTGTGGGTGTATATCACCCTTATTGTAGGGTTGTATGTAGTAAGAATACAAATAAATAAATCAGGGGATGATTTATTCAAAATGGTCACAAGTTTCAACACAAGTATGAATGTGCTCCTTTTGGCCATGACATTAATGACAGGAAACCTACCATGCGATCTTCAAATGTTTTGACCATGATGCCGTCGGGCAGTGATGTTGCCAGTAGAGCCATTTCCTTCCTCACTGTGCTGAAGAACTTCTTGGCCTCCGCTGGCTGAAACTCCATTTTCTTAAATGAGTGTGTGTCTAAAAAAAGAGAGAGAAAACGGGCAGATGGTTACCGAATGGCAACACAGAAAGAAATAGAAAGTTTAAAAACACAACTTTGCTTGTGTGGGCAGGGAATTCATCGAGCTACAGAATGTGTGTGCATGACAGTGTGATTAAACAATGGAAATGGGAGGCAGCTACTGTCACTCATAGTCAAACAATATCAGTCAAGGAAAGCCAGAAAGCACCAGTTTAAAAGAAGACAAGTTGACTTTTGCATAAACCCCCAGTGAGATTTAAAGCTATCATTCTATATTCTGGAGAGGAGCTGGATGTCTGCACGGTTCAGATGACTTGTTTGGTTTGGTTGATTCTGTTTTCATTCATCCAATTAAAGTTGATAGTAGAGACTGCTAAAGACGTTCAAGAAACAAGATACAATGGAAGGTGAAAATTAAACCAAATGAGAGGGGTCGAAGATGGAGAAATAGATGGAGGGATTGAGAGAAAGAGGAAAAGAATGAAGGAGTAAGAGGAAGGAACAAGGAAGAAAAGAGTTAGACTTTATGCACCCCCATTTCTCACCTGGAGCCCACTCCAGCACAGAGAACACCTCTCCCTTGGCGCTGGTGAAAGTGACGCCAGGCTTGCCGCCGCTCTGTTGGCACAGTACTGGTGTGTCACTGAGAAACTCACTGGGCCATTCTTGTCCACCCACCGGTGTCTGTGGCTCCTGCTGGGGCTTTTCCTCTCCAGCTCTCTCTGCCTGAACAGTGACAGACCAGCAGGGAAAACTTAATCTAATGACAATCAAATGATATTGCTTATTCATTTGGATTGCACACAACAGTCGACTCTGCCGCGTTGTAGATTGATTGAACACCTACCTCTGACCCTGCTCCTCCACTCCCCCCTGCCTCCACCACAGCCTCCATCTTCTCCTCCTCCACGATGGCCACGTTGTCCAGCGTCTTCCTCAGGTTCTCCTGCAGCTTCTTGATGTCGTCGAGGAAACGTTTCTCCTTGGTCGGTTTCTCGGGGGCCGTGGGAGTCACCGAAGTCGCTACATGAGTTGTGGAGGCCGGTTCGGCGGAGGTCGGGGAGGTTGGTGAACCACCGGTCCAGAGCTGCTCCACAGTCATGTTCTTTAGGCTCTCCAGGATCTTCAAGGCCTCTTTCAGCTCCCTGAAGCCCCGAGAGGCTCCGTCTTTACTGGGCTTCTCTGCTCCATTCACTGCTCCTGGTGTGGTTCCTACACAGGCAGAATTTATAAAAGTGTATAACAATTTTCAATTTTGTCATGTTTATGATTCGTTACACTGTGTGTGTGTGTGTGTGTGTGTGTGTGTGTGTGTGTGTGCCCACCCAATGTCTTTGGATGGGTGTTATTATATTTTCTGTTTTTTTTCTTCTTTGAAGCATTATCTCTCTAGAACAGGGCACTATCTTCACTAGAAAATGTTGTAATGCTTTACTAACACTCAACAGTTCTAAGTAGTAGTAAAATCTTTATTATTAATTATCCTTTTGTCCTATAGAGGACCAATTATCACATGAGTGGCAACACAATGTTTTGCACTTGTGGACAAACAAATAATATAACTGTAACAAAATAAGCTCCCCACCTCCTCCAGAAGCAGGACTGGCCACAGCCACAGACGCCTCTCCCTCCTCTCCAGGGACTCCTTTGGTGGGGCTGGTGACCCCGGCTTTGCTGCTCTCTGGAGGGGGGATGATGAACGTTGTGGAGCCGGTGGGGGTGGGGGTCGGGGTCGCTGTGTTGATGAGATCTGTATTGTTGATGTGGCTGTCGTCCTCAGTGGTGAGGCCGTTATCTGTCTCCCAGCTGTCGCTCTCGTCCTCCCACTCCTCAGTGGACAGGACGCTGCTCGTCTCCTCCACCGAGTCGTAGTCGGTCTCCTCGATCTCAGACTCCACATTGTACAGGTGCTGTGTGTGTGTGTGATTATTAGAGGACTATCAACAACAGATGTCTTGCATTTAATGTCAAAAATGATTTTAAATTTCATCAAGGAAAAACATTTACCTGTGGCAGGACGATGGTCATGGAGTTATCCGCCCACACCACCTCCACTTTGCTGCTCACATCCACCCTGGACACCTGGCCGACCGACGTCTGAGAGGAGGAGGATGTAGGGACATAAACATTGTCAACAACCAACAACACATGATGCAATATGAAAACAAGAAAAGGGTTGGAGAGGGTCTAAGGACATTGTGTACAGACTGTAAAGCATCATCATTTTGGAGGCTGTAGTTTGTGATACTTTTTAATTGTATTGCCTAATACTGAGAAGTGATAATATTTTGCCCACCCCATGTCAACGAGGGTGGACTAAATATAAAAAAAACACCATCAATGTAATGTACATGAAAGACAAGTAGGTGAAAGAACAGTTTAATTGTTCTCACCTCATTTTCACAGTCGTTCTGTCCGTTCTCTGAGTTCCATATTCTGATCACAATGTCGGTGGTGCGGAAGTGGAAATCTGGGTGATCTGCGATGTCGTACACACTGACGTCTTCCTCCATACCGATAACCTGGAGCAAAACAGAATTGAAGAGCCACGTACAGCAGCCAGGTATCACAACACAAGACCATCTGCTAACAGCAGGCCCCCGTCTTCCCTCTATAATACTACCAATTTTTCATTTTTCCTCACTCACATTTGTACTTCTATACTTGTGAGGAAATTCATTGACATAATGCATTCCCCAGCCCCTTACCCAAAACTAAATGTCTGACCCCACCTCACCATGACCTTAACCTAAACTTAATTCTAACCTGAACCTTAAAACCAAGTCTGAACCCTCAAACAGCCCTTTGAAGGTCTCTCTGAAAGTGAGGACCGGCAAAAATGTCCTCAATCCCATGGTCTAAAAGATATATGTACAAGTATACACACACACACACACACACACACACAGTCTCTTTAAAGCACAAACACTGTTGTCCTGTTCTCTGACCTCCACGTCGTCACTGGTCGAGTTGAGTTTGATCCACTTGACGACACATGTTCTGCCCTTGTGATCACCAGACTGGATCACACCGTACACTCCCGGGTCCTGGAGGGCTTGGGCTGCGAGAGCACACAAACACACACACACACACACACACACACACACACACACACACACACACACACAAACAAAGTACAGAGTTAAGAAAGCAAAACAAAGTACACAAAATACAAACACACGAAAGTTTTACAACAAACAATGTGGTTGTCTGAAAGAAAATTTTAAACTTTAGTTGGCTGTAACATCACAGCCGAAAAGTACATCTCTGTATTTTCAGTACATTTCACGGACACACACAAACTTGGCATAGTTTCAGCAAATGACCCAGATACTGTAGGTACAGTACAGGCTGGCAGAGTGGCCTACATAAAAACCTTATTGCAGTCCACAGGGACAGAAATCTGACACACACTGTGTCTTCACTAGTCTCAAAAGGTGACATGGATAAAATGTAAAATAAAAACTACAAAAATCACCATTAAAAACGTTAAATAATTTTTCCTTACGTCGTTTGTCTACTACGAAGTCCCCGGGACAAAACTCATGGCTGTCAAGGTGCTGGATGGGGATGAGGTCGTTTGATCGGATCCCCTTATCCACTCGCCCGTCTTTCCACATCACATCAGCCGTGGTCTTTGTAGATACAACTTCCACTGCAACCCTGTAAAAACACACAAATAGAACATATTTGATGCATTGATATTCGTTTTTGTTTTTTGTTTTTTTATTTACTTGTCTGTTCCTATTTTTTATTTTTATTTTTTATTTGTTAATTTCAGACACTGAAAGCTTGCCTCCATCTTGATAAATGGATGGTGGTGGACTATGAAAACACCAGGGACAATAATGGAAACAAGTCCAGGAATGAATCACTCGATGCTTGTCAAACTCTGATATGTTGTTTTTACACGCAAATATAAATATAATATAATATATACAAAGCTCCCCCTCCCCAAAAAAAGTTTAATTCTAGTATAATTCTGACACAGGTTAGGTCAAAATCCTTTATGCACTGTGCCCAGCCAAAAAGCAGGAGCTGCATGGATTTGTAAAAGCGTACATCAAACATCTTATAATTGAATACAAAACAGAATCATAATAACTAAACTGCTGCCATTATCCCAGACTACAGGTTGTCAAACTGACAGTCCCACATTCAAAAGGTTTTGTTAAACGTGGATTTTATTGGAAACTAAGTGTCAAAGAACAGTTACAGAAAATATGCAGTGTTGTGGTATAATTGGTAAAGTAAAACAACAAGAGAAAGTATGTGAAATCTGTTTTGTAAGTGTGACAGGTTGTGGTTGAGAAAATGACACCATTAGCAGTCTGCACTGAAAGTATCTGTGTGTGTGGCTGGTGACGAGCTCCAGCGTCACTGTCAGACAGATCGAGACATGAGATAAACAACAGAGAGGTTGGAGGGTCACACAAACAGTGTTGTCAGTTTTTCAGGGTAAGCAGCTGTTGGTTTCTGAAACAGATGATGTCACTGGTCTTATTTTTACATCAACAAAACTAAATATGAAGAAAAGCACCGTCACCAGACCCATCAGCCCTGTAGATCTGCCAAATGTCAAAACATTTCAGTTGATCCCCAGACTTTTAAAAAAAGGCACTGGATCAATCACTGATCAAAACAGCTGACCAACAGTTGGGCAGACGTAGTAGTGTGAAATGCAGAGGATATGAATAGATGTAGTTATGATGGGATTAAACACACAAAAAAATGAATGAAAGAAAGAAACAAAGAAAGTACAAATGAGGGCAAGTAACAAAAGATGCCTAAATGTGATAGTAATGGATTGAGTTTTGTATACTGGTGTATCCCCCCGCCGTTAACCCACCGGTCTCCAGGCTTGAACTCGCGGGAAAACTTGGTCCTCTTCTTCTTATGCTTCCTCTTCAGGTTACGGATGGAGAGCGGGATGCTCTTCTTACGGTTGGTTCCCAGACCACCACTCTGGGAAGAGGCTGTGGAGCTGGCCGATGACGTCAGAGAGCTGCAACCAGTGTCACAGTCTCAGGTTAATTATTCACAGAAAACATTTAATCATACAGTCATATAGACACAAGACATAGCAGTGACATCTTCAAATTACTTGTTCTGTCCAACCCAAATACATTCCATTTTAATTAATGGAAAACAAAGAAAACCTGCAAATATTCATATTTTTGCTGAAAATATGACAATTAGGCAAAATTGTTTCTTATTAGTTAGCCGGTCTGATTAGTCGGTCAATCAACTTATAGATTGATTGATTCATTGTTAAAGCTTAATTTACTGTATGTCAAATTTTAACTGGGATAAATGTAGAACTACCTGAAGTTTATGCGGACATGTTTTAGGACTATAGTCTGCATGAAGACATACAGGAGGAGCTGTAGACACAATAACATGCACAGCAGTAAACTTGAATGAAATCCAATGCAATAACACTGCAATCAATACTACATTTATAAAGTTTTTACTGTTCATTATTAATTATTCCGCTCTACGGTCAAAACAGTACCTGACTGTAACTTTTATAATAAGTTATAAGGAGCTCTGGCCTTCAGACAAGCATCGGCCTTTGGTTGCCAAACTGGAAAATGTATTACTTATATTTGAGGGGATTATTATCCTGTTTAATTTTAACCCATATTTCAGTTAAAAAAAAAAAAGGGGTAATTAAACATGAACCTAATTAAAGTGTGTGTAAAGCGTCTCATATGTCAGAAGTAAATCAGCACAGAGGTAGTACTCTCATTCACAAAACACACTGACTGTGAGGAAACCCTGGGCAACTGGTCCTATGAAGCTCTTCCATAGGACATTATGTTGTTTTACTGGATTGCATTAGATTATTTAGAGCTGCAACTATAAATCCGTCAATCAATTAGTCAATCAACCTAAAATGTATTGACACCTATTTTTCAGTCAAATATGAGAATTTGATGTTTTTCTTGTCATATATGAAAACTGAATCTCTTTGGGTTTTGAGAGAGATGAGTCCTGCAGCAAAGGGCCACGTGTCGGGCTCAAACTCGGGCCGCTGCGATAAGGACTCGATAAGGATAAGCCCCCGGCGCCTGGGGCTCTGAGAAACTATAATAAGACACTTCTTAGACAAAACTATGAATTGAGACAGTAACTGCCAGATTAATTATTAATTGCACTGTCTAAACTGTTATTGTGTCCATCCAAACACTTTTCAATGAATTCCACTCAAACACCTTAAAAAAAGTTCAGATCACATTACACTTAACAGAAGCTCATGTTACTGTGTCCATACCCTGTCGGTGACATTTTAAAACAAACCAAATAACAAATGTTGTTAATAATAACAACAACAACAGCAGCAACAGACCTGGTATCATCAGTGTCTTCTGCAGCCTCGTCGTCAGCGTCCTGCTCGGCGTGTTCAGCGAAGGCGTCGTTAATGTTCTGGGAGTCCGGAGGGTTCTGGATGGGAACCACAGGGCCGTTGTTGTTGGATTGAGAAGAGTCTGTCTGCTCTGATTTGTGCTCGCCTGGTGAGAGATAAAACACAAGAGGACGCATTCAGATTTCAATTTTAGGTATGGATGGATGGATGGATGCATGCATGCATAGTCTTTTAACAGGAGATGAAATGGTACATACTTAAAACACAAAACATTCAGAAGTGGAAACTATATGAAATCTATGAAAAGTGGTGAAAAAGTCAGAGTACTTCAGGTTTATAGTTGGCTATGGCTTTACGGAGAGAGATACAGTCATCCTCCATTTTCCTGGAGTGTGCTGCACTTCAGCACAATTTCCAATTAGTCTGTTCCCTCTTTACAGAGCCCAATCTGTGGTAAGGACTGCCTCATGTCTCCCAGGAACTTTAAATTATTCTGACACTGTTTTGCATGGAGACACTTAGTTCTCAGTTACTTCCAGAAAGATGTTAGTACTGTAGTTGTGCGATGCAAGCTATAAGAAAGCTTTTTCCAAACATTTTTTATGTCAACACATTAAACTTCAATCAAAAACACCTTTTCAAAACATATCTACCACATTTCTGATATGAAAGGCAGAAAAAGTTGGCATTTATTGACAAAAATGTTAATGAAAAAGAAGCAAAAATCAACCACAGAAAATTAGGCCTTACTCAGAGAAAACTGGATTGAAATTAATAATTGATGAATCACACTAAAAAAAAAAAACTAATGTGGGGAAACAGGATACATGAAAAGGGAGAGGAGCAACCTTTTTATTATGTACTACTATGGCTCTACTTAAAATGTTTAGTTGTGTTGTAGTGTTGATGTTTGATTTCTTATTCACACAGGTCTGTTTTAAGGTGTGTGAAATTCTTCAGCGTAAGAGTCTTGTTGAGTTCATGATAGAGAAAAACACCGACAGCATCAGAGACCAGTGTGTGTGTGTGTGTCTGTTCTGGATAATGGGTTTTCTCTGCAGAGCGTTGTTTGGCACCTTGTGTGTCGGCGTTCTCCGTCTTCTTCATCGAATCCTTCTTGAACATCCTTTTCAACTGCAGGAGACAAACACACACACACGCACACACACACACAGTATGAGGATGATCAAAAAATGGCTTGCAGTTCACAAGTACTGACAGTCTCTGTAATACCGAGCAGGATCCAACATTCGAGAATCACTTTCTTAAAATATACCCAGCACCCTAATCATCTCCAGTTCTTTAACTTCTTGTGTGAATCAAGTGAATGTAAGTGTTAATATGCTCCTGAGGGGATAACAGGCTGTATCGGCCTACATTTTTACAACAAGGAACAAGTTCTTCATGGACATAAAAGAGCACAAATAAATCTATACTCTGACATATAGTTATAACATTTTATCCACACCTTTCTGGCCACGGGGTCTTCGGGCAGGACAGGGGCTCCCTCGGGTCCTTCACAGGTGATGCGTGTGGCGTCACCCTTAGCAGGGAAAACATATAGGGCCCTCTCTCCCAGCTGCCTCTGGGTGTGGTCATAGTATCCCAGACGTCTCACCCTAAACCCAGCCAGCACAGTAACATTACCCCGCAGGCAACAGGATACAGTATCACAACAACAGCTACTATTAGGAGGCATAAATAAATCTGTGTGAGTGGGTGAATACTGACCTGTACAGATTCTCCTGTGTGATGGTGGAGGGAGGAGGATAGACGCTGTCAGAACCTTTGGGAGAGTAGCTCTTGGTGATCCACGTCACCTTCAGTTCTACCACTTTTACCTGAGGAGAGCACAACGACACCACGGACATCATTTAGACAATTTAGGATACACAGTTACAGGTAGACCCCAATTTATTCAAGTATATAGCTCCAATACAAGTAAGTTGTCATTAAAAGAGAAAAGAAAGGTCTTTATTTACAGTCAACATTATTCACAATGATAACTCTTCCACTACAGAGTTGGAAGTGATAATTCACTGATACAATGACCAAATGCCCATAAATGGGTTGTTTCCTCTCTCTCTCAAATAAAGATGCTACAGTTAAAAGACCAGTGTTAGACGTGTTTAAAGAGAGGACTGTCATCATCGTCTTACCTCTTCTACCACCACCCTGAATTTGCACTTCCTGCTGAGGACAGGTTTGACCCCTGACAGCCACTGTACGTTAGAGAAGACTTTGGCCGGCCCAATCAGGACCTGGCCTGGGTAGAAACCGTACGCCTCGTCAAAGAACAGACCCTGACAAAAAACACAGAAACAAGGACTCAATATGACTAAAGAACTGAGAACATGATGTTGATGATTTATCAGCTGTTAGAGCTGTATTATATTCAACATGATACAAAATAAGTCAGTTAAACTAATACTCGCCTATGTGAATTGCGATGCAGCAATTTGTAATAAATTAAATTTTCGGCACATTGTTTAAAAATGTGAAAGATTTCTGGGGGGGAAAGCTGTTGAAAATGCAATGTACAGTACAATACAACTGATCTGTCGAAACAGAGTGCACCTTTTAGTCTCTTTTTTTATTCAGTGCTACAATATACACACACAGATGTAATGTGTGCAAATATAAAGCCTAAAATTCCACTTGTTCTTATACAAACTAGACCTACACACATGTAAACATTCATTTATATGACTCAAAAGTAGAGGATGGATATAACATTCAGTATACAATCAAATTAGGATGAAGAAGAAAATGAAATGCATAGAAACATCAAACAATTTCTACAATGTTATTTTGAGTGTAAATAAATATAGGACAAGACAACAAATAAAAAGAACTTATCCCTGGTTATAGAATGTAACAAATGAGAGGTATCTACAGATTATGAATCAGCCATTTCTGTCTGGACATGAGCTTTTTGAAAAGGGATCTGACCTCTGACTAGCAGCTGTTCTATGGATGAACCTGAGGTGACAGATAAGAGCTTGTGGTTACATACCGAATCACTGACATGTGGACAGACGTCGTAAAGCTTGGCACCGTCCTCCACGCTCATGGAGCACCTGGAGGGAGGCAAAGAGAGAGAGGACCAGTTGACATTTACTGGATTTGGCACTGATGGGTGTGTGCCAGCATGCAAACACACCTACAGACATGGTCACATTACACACTGCGTAATGTCACTCACACACTCACACACTCACTCTACCTGGCTCCATTGGAGAGCTTGAGGATGATGTGATTGGTCAGGTCGTACACTTTCCCCAGCCAGAAGTCGTAGGCAATGTAGTCGCCGTACATAAAAGACTGGAGACAACACAATAACAACAGGAAAACTATCAATTTTACCCTTGCAGGTCAAAGATTGCTTGGATTGCAATATTTTTACTCAAAGTTACAGAGGTTTACCATTACCATTATTCTAAACCAACTCTATTATCCACAGCAACTGAAGTGAATCATCCGGTATCATTTTGAGTGTTAAATTAGCTTTTCAAACAATTCAGTAATACACCATGAGATTAATAATTTTGTGTTAATAATTTACTCAAACATTTGATTATCTTTAGAACGACAAGCTGTATTTGTATGATCTTAATCACAGTCTATAAAGAAATTCCACAGATAATATTCAATATTGCTACATGCCAATAATTAAAAGTAAAGTATTGGTTGTGGTATCTGAGAAATACATTTGATAATGCTTTGTTTTATAGGTCGTAATTTCCAAGGAAATGTTCTGGAAAGAGCTATATAATTTGGCATCAACTATCAGAAAAAAGAAAAAGATAATTCCCTTATTAGGCAATGCTGTTGCTGCACTCAAGCGTATTTGCAGTGTGTGAAAGCTGATTTTTGTTACTTTGACTCATCACTCAGCACCTCAGGTGTGCAAATATCACATTTCATGTGTAAGTTGAAGTATAATAAGTGCTCTTCAGGAAATGTCTTTGGAGAAATGACAGAACTGATTATGAAATTATGGACTTGTGAAATGAAGCGATATCATAAATTAATTTGAAGTATTAAGGCCCTTCAGTAAAATGTTACTGTTACTCAGTGTTACTCTCTTACCCAGATGTGCTGCAGGTCTTTGCTGTTAACTGGATACAGAACACAGTTTGTTCCCACTAGTTTCACTGCACACTCGATGTCAATGTTGGTCACAATACCACACTGGTTGTCCTGTAATGCAACAAATACATGTTCAGCACATCAATTATCACTGCTACAGTATCCCACAGGTCCACCAGCATCAGCTAAGTTTAATGTTGTATTTATATTCAGACTGGCAGTTGTTGCACTGCATTAACACAAAAAGTCTCCTCTTAGTCCTTTGTGTCAACCTTCAGTAATATTCCAGTCATGTCTGATGCAGCAAATCAAACAGAGCGGTGAACAGTGACATGACTGACAAAGAGAGAGACTAGATTAAGAAAAGATAGAAATAAGACAGAAAGAGAGAAGTGAAGTGAAACAAAGAGTTATCGACAATGAAAAAGATGCATACTGAGGACTCAACTTACATTAGAATTGTTTCGTCGTACGATGTCTCTGATGACAATTGATCGATCTTCAAGTTTCAGCTGTGAAAAAGGAAAAAAGAAAGTTTAGAAAATGGTGGCTGGGTGACCTCATGTTAAAAAAATCTTACACCAACAGAAGCTGTTGCTGAGTGTCTGTCACTGAAACATCCTTTTCTTTTGACAACTATTACTGCTGAGGAGAACTTTTCACAACAGTGGCCCAGTGATGAACCCTGGAGAAGAAATTAACCAACTACACATTAATCACATTCACACTCAGACCATGACAAGATTAATGATATGATTTGTCACACCCTTGTCCTGTCCCCTGCTCGCAGCCATGAAGACGGCAACATGCACAGTCAGCACAGCTGTAAACGCCCCCTGAGAGCCGATCAAATTATTTTGCCATCCAAACGGAGACACATTTCACTGAGCTGGCCAGCATGAGCCTTTAGTGTGAGAATCCAGCAGTGCGATTAACACCGAAGGAGTCCACAAACATGTTTTCACTCACCAATTATTAAATCAACACCATGAAATAAAGACAGAATTTGTGAAATGATATGGTTTACAACTACAGAACCGACAGTTTGATGGACAGATGAAGCCAAAACAACATTGATCAAGAAATACAAGCCTGCAGAGACAGAGGGCATAAACAGGAGCCGCTGGGATAAACTTGGCTCAAGCTCAGCTCCCAGCGGGATACCTTGTTCCTGTGAGCAAAATTTTGCTGTGTCACCATGCCTGCCAAGAAGGCCAGTTTGAGTAATAGATCCATGAGTTTGAAGGATAATCACATAGCAAAACACTGAACAGTGGTTTGTAACTATAAGACAGGATTTTACTACTTTAGAAAAATAACATGTCACACTCCGTTGCAACAATCCCCAAGTAAATATCAAAAACCTGTGATAACATGACAAAGCAGTATACCTGGAATGTGTGCTTGCAAATTTTGAATTGGCCAACACAGCGCCTTGTTGGATGACGCATTGCGTTGCAGCCAAGGCAACATGAGAGTTTTTCTGTTTTGACTCTTCTCGTTAGTTTCAATGGATGGGGCTCAGTTGGAAAACAGTACGGTCACATACTTCTGTGAACCAATCAGGATTTAGCAACATTTGAATCAAGAAGTGATGAGTCGTTGGTCGTTTGCGTATGTTGCCCGTCCACTGTCCATCAAATCAGATCAAACCACACAAGCACACCACATGAATCTGATATATTTAAATTTGTACTTAAAAGTTTGAAACCACGTCTTCATGGGCTCTAATTCATGTGGTGACAACTGAACAATCTCCATGACAACTAAGCAAACTCCATCCACTGAAGACGGTTGAAAAATAGGAAGTTGACCTTGAGTTTAGAGTTTTTTGTCAAACGTTTATTTCTAAAGGTCAAGTATAAACTTTCATGCTCAACTAATAAATAAGCTTTATTTTTACAGATCTACAGTAGGGCCAAGTCAATTTTCCAAACGAGCACTATCCTTAATTATCATCCAAACCATTATATTAACTCCTGGATTTCTCCTTTCAAAAAAAAATAAAATAAAAAGGGCACAAAGTTTTATGATGCACCCTGCACTACATATAATCCAGTTACTCTTCTGGACAAGTAGCTGCTGCTATTTATTCCTCGCAGCATCTCTGCAGCTCCTCAGGCTTCATCATCCATCTACACTGTTGATTCACACAAATATGGTAGAAAACTACTGAAATGTATGATATATGTGAAATTGCTGAATGTTATCCAGCCATCTGAGATTTACCATTTCCCCCTTGTATTAGCCAGTCTGATGAATGCAGTGACTTTATTTGCAGCTTGGTTTTAGTATCGCCACTTTGCATTATAGACAATATGTAAAATGCAAGACTATAAAAACATGTAAAGCTAAGGTTTGTGCTAAATTACATTTATAGCATATTAAACATTTCTACCAAATATTCACTGAAGCTTCATGTATGTTTCACTGTAGATAAATGTACATAGTGTTTTTTTTTTTTAATCCTTTTGACTTTTGTATATTCTAGGGGTTATATGCGTAATGTTGTAGTGCTCTATTTATGTATGATGATATTGTAAGAATTATATATGAGGAATATTGTCACCTTTGTCCTTATGTACCTTTTGTCTTTCTGTAATCTCTTGACAGTGTGATGTATATACCTAGTGTTAAAAGTAGTGAAAGTTAGAGTTACACTGAAAGTGTTACTACAATAAATAACTTTGAGAAATAATCAGTGTGTCATTTTCAATGTACAGTATGTCTACTTTTTTTATACTCTATTTGCAACTGCTGATCTGGTGAAAAAAACCCTGTGACTCACAGCGAAAGATGTGTTTAATGGCATTGGTTTGTGAAACATGAGAAAGAAACTGGCATAAACCACAGTTAAGTCCAGCGTCCACAGCTGAACAAAAACACGACCACCTGCAGAAACTGAAACTTCATCTACAGAAGCTGTTAAACAGGAAATTGTGCCTAACCACATTAAGTCACTGGGTGTGCCAAATCAGTTAATTCAGTGTGTGTGTGTCTACGTTATATTTGCTGATCTGAATGAAGCCACGACAGGTCTTCGTGACAGAGAGTGAACAATAGTTAAAAACAAACACATGAAAATTGCTTATAAAAACCTGCCTGTGGGAGGTCCGGCTTCTACTCTACAAGCTACAGCACAAGCTGCTCTATTGGCAGTGAGTACACAGCAAAGTAGCAGCGAACTGCCAGCCAGAGCCTCTGAGTTTGGGCAGAGACAGATGGAAGTAGAGGAGGAGAATGTAATTAGGAGTAAAGAGAGAGAAGAAATTAAAAACACAGAGGCCTGCTGCATGTTAAGTAATGACTGGGAGTGTGTGTGTGTGTGTGTGTGTGTGTGTGTGTGTGTGTGTGTGTGTGTGGTGGGGGGGGGGGGCTTTTCAGTGAGATTTAATCAAACTGGGAAAACTGGAAGAGTACACAATGTTGGCAGACTGAATGATGGCTTGTGATTAAACCGTAAAAGCAGTGATGACAACTCAAAGCTCAGATGAAGAATACCTTTCAATTTTAGCCGGTAGAGTTGTTATAATAAATTATAAATATGCTTCAATTTCCCCCATTTTGTTTTCATTGTCAAGCACAATATCAAATCTTGGTCTTGACTTTAAAGAAAACTCCTGTATTTTTAAACCTTATACTTATAATTCTGGCCATTCTGACTATGTATCAGGCAAATTTATACTCCAATACTCCTCCTCCAATGCCCTTTAGAGATTGTGGAAACATGGCACCAGTAAAATAATGTACTGTATATTAGGGTACTCCTACAGCTCCTGAAATTAACTTAAATTTTACAAAAATATGTCTGATTCTGACCAAAAGTAAACACAGAGAGGATTGACTCCTGTAGCTAACTTGCATTGAGATCTGCTTTTGGGGCAATTTACTGGTTTACATGTGTGAGACTGTTGTTTTATTGTCAATGCATATGTTGTTTTGCCAGTGACGCTTTTCCCCAAATCTCTACAACAGAGGTGGCGAGGGCAAAGCTATCATGACCCATAGTCAGATAGGCCACAAATCAAAAAATAGGAACGAGATTGAAAAAAACAGTCAAATTAGTTTATGGCTGTCTTCTTTTTTTCTATGTGCAAAGACGTCCAAACATCCTACTGAAGACAGATGTACAAGCATCTGAGTGCACATTCACTCACACATGCACACTCAGTCCTGGGTCCTTGGCAGTGCTTCTGCTTTGTCTCGCTGTAACCCTACACCACTGAATTCTGGGAGAGGAAGAGCCTTTGAGTGAGAGAGAGTGAGTGTGTGTGTGTGTGTGTGTGTGTGTGTGTGTGTGTGCGCGCGCGTGCGTGCGTGCGTGAGTGAGTGAGTGCGTGCGTGCGTGTTTGGAGATGGGATACGATCGATGGGTCGCCATGTTCCCTTGTAATCTATTAAACAGCAGCCTGTCTGCTCCTCATGTCTCTGCTGCTGGGGGTTAGAGGTACGCACACAAGCACAAACACACATACACACTCTTACACACAATCCTGTCTCCTTCCTCATCTAAACCTTTTAGCTGAGAGAAGCTCAGAAGTACAAAACACACACACACACACAGACACACACACCTCTTCTTCATTAATATTCTTTCAGTGCATCATGCTGCAGTGCGCTACTGTAGAAAACTGATTTCCACACCAGTTCAAAAACACTGCGTTCAAATCAATAACATTTAGCCCACTGTAAGAGAGAGCGGATACAACACCTGAGGTCACACTCTGCCCCAAACTATCCAAAAATACTGAAAACCAGAACATCCAAACAACGGGATCTTTGCTCTATCATGAACTATGACCTGTACAGGATGTGCATTTGCTGGTCAACCAGCAGCTACAACAAACAGCTCACTGTTGCTATGGCTCGTGTAGTGATGATGAGAAGAAAGGGCTGGAAGATGGTGGATGGGCATGGATGTATATGTATGTGTGTGTGTGTGTGTGTGTGTGTGTGTCAGTCACCTGGCTCTGAGATAGTAGACAACCTTGGCTGCCTCTCCATCCAGGCTGATAAGGTATAAGGGGCTGGATTGATTACAGGAATCAATGGAGGACAGTATTTGCTTTGACTTCCCGGCTTAATTAACACAAGTCATTATCAGGTGCTGTACAAGGAAGACGACGAGGGGGGAGAAAGAGACACTGCAGAGGACTGCAGCTCGGGGGCCACGCCTGTTCTCCACTCTGACAGACAGTTTCCTACATCAGGCTGTCTCCTCTTTCAGTTTCATCTCCATACTAACAAGCAATCTGATCCACAAAACGCAAGAGGGAGTGAGATAAACGTGGTTTCAGTAGTAATACACATTGTATTTCTCCACACACACACACACACACACACACACACTGTTAAATATCAATCTTGATATAATGAAGTTGAAGTCATCATACAGCGCTACAACCTGCACCTCAGCTTCAGGCAAATCATGGCTCTGCTACATCATTAGAGTTTTGGGGAAGTAAAAATAATTCTCCGTTCTCCAAGCGGAGGTGAACAGACTCTTATGAAGAGACGCCTTCTGGATCCCCACCCATTACTCGGTTGAGCCTTGTTGATTCGGTGCAGAGCTCAACATTTTTTTTTAGGAAATACAAATGAGAGTTAGATGAGAAGACTGATACCACTCTCGTGTCTGTAAATATGATGCTGAAGCCAGCAGCTGGTAAGGTAAGCTTAGCTTAGCATAATGACTGGAAACAGCAAGCCTCAGCACCTCTAAAGCTTACAAATTTACACGTTACATCTTGTTTGTTTAATGCGTCCAAACATTTTACTGGGGGTTATGTGCCTGACTATTTTTTAGCCAGTGCCAGTTGCCAGGCAACCAGTGGATAATCCATCAAGTTTGACCATTTTTTTTTAGGCAACATCACCTACTAGTTACCAATTTCAATTTTTTCTCTCCTTGAATTATTTTAACATTGTGTATTGTTTTTGATGGTTCTTGTGTTGTTTTTTTATGGAAATGACTTGATAAAATTATATTGCGTTGGATTTGTAGTCTTACAGTACAATGTGCTGAAGACTAGCCTTTTAATAAAGGCCCTGCACTCCCACACAGGTGTTTTCACTTATTCTGGCAGTTTAGACCTCAGGTTGGAGTTGATCGGAGCTATGCTGGGAAGGACATATGGTAACAAATCTTCAATAATCTTCATAAAAGGTGTAAAAGTGAAGTGACAGTCTTCTGTTCAACAAAACTGCCCCACATTCATACTGGAAAAAGGACGTAATGTCACAATTCTGACGTGGGTAATTAATAAATACTGAGTGATCACAAACTGTGAGAGGGTGATGCTATAGCAGTTTGGTTGTTTAATCTTGTAGTAGTGTAAAACTTTTCCATACACAGTGCATCACTGTTGCCATTGGATATCGGCATGGTCAAACATAAACAAAGGTGAACTCTAAACAGGAGCCAGCTGCAGATCCCACCTCGAGTGAATAATATTGATGTGGCCATACCTTAAGTTATCCAGTCCTAATAGATGCAACAGAACTATCAGGAGAGTGATGAAGACAACAATCAAGCACAGTTCGTAGACCTCCATAAAGTCCAGGAAAGGCAAAATAAGTGAAAACACATGTGTAGGTGTACTATGGGTGTGTTTTATGAAGAGGGGGACAAGATGTATTTGCCTCTGGCTGTTATTTGACTCATTCTCAAAGCACTAATCCCCTGCAACTTGAAAAGATGTATTAAAAAGTAAAAATTATTAAAATGTCAGTAGAAATTTCTCCAACCACTAATGCAGAATAATCCACTTATCCATCTGTATGCTCATTATGTTCCACACATTCAAAACGATATATGTCTCAATACTTGCTGCCACCTTCTGCTCTCCCATTGGTCAGGAGACCTTCTCAATCACAGCTTCCTCATTGACGAACCTGATGCTGCACTTCCTAAACAGAATGAAGCGTGAGGTTGTCACACTGGAGAATGACTTAGCAAGGATGGAGATCTTTATTGAGGATGAATTAAAAAAATAAGCCAGATGTCTTGTCTTGCTACATTTACATCTGAATTTTACCAAGAATATAATAAGATATACAGTAAGTGTGTCTCCTGTGAATAGGCAAAAGATAAAATAAAAACCAAATCAAAGACAACCTTGGTAGATACAGCGATAAACAACTGAATCATCAATCAATGCATACACCCCGATACTGTCTCCTCACTGCTGCAGGACAGTGCTGTCAGACTGAAGGCTATTGATTGGGACACACAAGAAGGGGGCACCGCTCTATTAAAAAGAAAGCAGGTACAGAGACCACAAGGTAATAAGAACAGGACTAATAGCACACAGTATCTATTATAGAACAGTCTCCTTTCTGTGTTGTTTCAAAGAAATTAAAAAGGATCAATGCAAAAAGCAAAAAAAACAAAGGGAGGAAGGCACTATGGGTTGCAAGACACACAAAACTGTACATTAGGATGAAGGAAAATACTGTAAACAAGCAGAACATGAAAGGACAATATGGAAAAGGGGTAAAGATAAAGACACAGTCATAAAGAGGCAGAGAATATAAGATGGAGACAGAGAGTAGGAGATGAAGAAATAGATGGAAAAAGTCAGGGGAACAGATAGAGAAGATGGCGAAGGGGAGGAGGGTGCAAGGAGAGGTAGACAGGGTGTGACGGGGAGAAAATGAAGATGAGCAGTGAATGAGGCACAGAGGAGGCAGCAGCCAGCCCAACAAGTGGGAGATCGAGACGGATCCCAAGAGAAAGACAGAAAGAGTGAGGAAACAAGAAAAGCAGGAGCCCGAAATAGAAAGGAGCACAGCAAACACAGCACATAGTGAGATCGAAAAAAGGGTGGGAAGTAAGAAGGGTAGAGAGAGAGAGAAGACATTCTCCCCACTGGGCAGGGCCAATACTGCAGAGGAAAAAGGGAGGATGAGGGAGGGAGAGAGAGAAAGAAGAGAGGAGGAAAGAGGGCTGGTGGGATGGATGCAGGCTCCAGCAGCGAGGCAAGTCACTCCAGAGTCTGTCTATTCCTGTGTGTGTGGGTGTGGGTGTGTGTGTATATGTGTGTGTGTTTGTGTGGTCTATGCAGAGAAAGAGAGGATCAAATGAGATCCATTATCTCAGGACAGAAGCTGGACGACCATCCAGTCAGCACCCCATTACGTCAACATTCTCCAACACTGGTCCTGTGGGAGGAGAGGGCGGAGGAGGAGGTTAACAGGATGGGTTAGGGAGGAGGGGAGGAAAGAGTGGGGGAGGGTGAGAAAAAGAGGAAGCAGGGTAAGAAAGAAATCCAAGAAGGTTGATGAGATGGAGAAGATGGGATGGTGGAAAAGGTGGAGCTGGCGGGGGAGGATGACAAGGGAGCAGGGAGACAGGGGGAGGGGAGATGAAGTGGGGAGGGGAGAAGAGGAACCTAAGGGGTGGGGAAGGGCGGTCATGTTGTGTCCCTGTCATATGAGATTTACTGTAAATACGAGGTGCTGACATCATCCTCCAAGTCGTAAGGAGAAGCAGTGCAAGTGGGAATTTATTGGCAGGCTTGGATTTGTCAGACATGATGCTGCAAGTGATGCTGCAAGTGTGTCAACACACGCAGCCAACACAGCAGAAACTCAACTGTCAACGATAACCAGTGACCGATAATCAAATCAGTAGCACAATTCACATTACAGAAGTAAACATCTGCTGCTGCACTTGCTGATTGTAACTTGTAAAAGGTTGCATGGTTCAAAAAGGGCATTAAGGATTTCAAAAAAGGGGACAACGTGTAAATGGACGAAAGAAAAAGGGAGACAAGAGAGGATGTGAAGAAGAGAGATGAAAGAAAGTGAGAGGAATATCGAAGAAGACCAATAGAAAACAGAAAGGAAAACTCTATGACACAATCTAAAGATGTTGAGAGGGCTGAAGTAAACAGGGAGCAACAAAGATATATATAATAAATAATAAATAAATAAATGTGTATATAAATAAGCTGCAGCTACATATTTCTGTAGTTACAATGAATCAATGGTTGATTAACCATCACCAATCAAAATTTTATTAATTAACAATGCTCAAGTTAATGCAACAGTATTTGTGCATTCTAGTGACTTTGGTGAAAAAGTATTCACAATATGTGAACTGTGATATAATGATTTTGGGGGGGGAAATCAAGTGAAAGAAACAGGAATGTCACACAGAAACACAGTCACCACAATGTTGTTTGTGTAGACAGCAAGTCTGGGAAAATAGCAAACAAACAAAATTCTCATCATTACTCCTAATACAGATACCATCAAAAGTGGTGGTTGCCTGCAGTCTGAATGAAAAGCCATCCAGAGGTTTGTGTGTGATCAGTCAACAACTAGAAAGTGCAGGCACAGGGACTTTTTGGCAGCCCACAAACTAAAACTAGACCTGGGTGTCTAAGTCATTAATGTAGGTTAATGTCACCATAAGGTGCCCGAGCTTCTGGAAAAGTTTCTGCAGACGAAAAGCTCTTTATACAGGGATTCATTTCAGTGTACAACATTAGTAGAACTGAATGCATTAGCCATCAAGACTTTTTTTATCAAGACAATTTCTGAGCTTGAAGGCTTCAGATATGATAAAACAGAAGCAATGCAGCACCCGCGCTGCTTTTCCTGTTTTTAGAGGAACCAAAGAAAACCTCAATGGCTGATGACAAAACCTGAGACTCAGTGCCTCTCATGGTTTTCCTTTGTTAGTGTGTGTGCCCGCGCCTGCCTGGCACCTGCTCAAAACCATAACCAAGGCTCTGCACTCCAAAACACTGTTGGGTGGGCCTTGGCAACAGCCTCATGTCCCAGATTACACCAACGTCTGCCAGCCTACCTCGAGCACCTGCAGAAGGCACCTGAGCAAACAACGCTGAAGGATGCATACTAACAACTAAACCCTCATCTGAGGGTTTAAATGCTGCAGCAAATTTGGAGCAGAATGCACCATTTGAAATATCCGAGGGTGCCGGTTTCTGACTTTCGGCAACTAGGTCAGCTTCAAACGCCATGGCCCTACTGCCACGACAGGCTGAATCAAATCCCACTGATATTTTATCCAAAAGCGTTTTAGAAACATATCTTTTCATCATTTCTAATCAATTAGTATGTGCAATGTCCAAGGCTAACTCAGGTTTACAACAGATCAATATAATTATTTGAAAGAGAAAAGGGTGCAGATTGAATCAAACAAGTTAAATCAAGTTAATTAGCACGTGTAGACTAAATAAATTGAAATAGCTACAGTAATGGGATCACTCCAATCTGCTCAGTAGAGAACTGCTGCGGCGACTACACACCGCTGAAGGCCACTTCCAACCAGACACTATCTGCGTTTGCTCATTTACAAGCTACTCATGGTGAGTATATCTGAGTGGAGATGAAGAGCTTAAGGACACATGCTAATGATACACATCTCTGCTGTGGTTTCTTTTACTGAAAGATGCTTTAATGCCTGTTCATTGTTATTATTACTTTTTTTTTTTTTTTTTTTTAAATACAAAAATGGATACTTCTTGCCTCCAAGAATCAATAACGCCACCATTTGAAAAAACTGATTCTGGCCTTGTGCGGTAAAAGCATTTTCGCAGTAAGATGATCTCTTTCCAATGCTTGGTACTGTTGCAGCTGAAATGCTTTGGAGAGCCAAGGCCTGGATAAGAATGAAGACAATTTCTGTGATTATGAGCAGAGGATGGATGGGAGCTGAAGGAAATCTGTGTGGTGAAGTGACTTGAACGTAATTCAGCAGTTAACCCTGTAAGGACGGAGATGTTTCAATTCTGTAAGCCACTGGGTGTGTGACCAGACCTCTGTAGTTGGATGGATAAGGACAGGGGGCAGGGCCAGGTTGACAGATGGGAGTCACCCTGCGGTCAGAGAATCAGGCGCCTGCAGTGCCTTCCCTCTTCCTACCCCCTTGTGTATCAATGGATTTTTACAGTCTCCCATTCGTTTTGAGTAGACACCTAAACTGTTTGCTTTTCACAATTATAAGAGCAACAGAGTTATTTTGGAATTGTTTTAGTTCACACAAAGATTTGCCTCCAGAGTAAATAAGACCAGGTGCCAAAGTGATTGATAGCTGATGGATGACATCACGCCTTTCCATGCTGAAGTTACAGGACCGAGGGTGGGGGTCACAACAATGCATATAACCCTTCTGCTTTTACAGCTGTCAAGAAACCCGACACAGCCATTTAATGTCTTTTCAGTTTTACAATGTACATACACATACATGAACCCCTTCTTTCTGTTCCAGTGAGCGGTACAGAAAGCTTCCCTACATGACTGACTAACTGAGGTTGCTGTTACAATCTGACAGGCTGAGAAAGTCGTGTGTCTGAAACGAAGACTATCAGCAAAATATAAGGCAAAAGATAGAAGCAATAAAACCCCAGGAGCATTCGACTCAATGGGTTTTATTATCTAATATATATCTACACTCTACTGTCCATGACTTCCCGTGTCAGTTGAAGCTGAACGATTACAGTATAAAATCGACTACAAAATGTCAATGTTTTTTCAAATGTGACAGTGGGGTCATGGACCCACAAGCAGCCAAGTAGAATTATTATACACAAATCGTAGCCCTTTGATGGCGGCAGTATTCAGGAAAGTGCAGCTTTGGGACTGCACTATAATGCTGCTTACTTGAGGGCATTGTGATTTCATCCTAAGACAAGAGGCTGAGAATTTAAAATGGATCAGAGAGCAGAAGGCGGGACCTTAAGATTTCAAGGACTAAAAGCCCTCACATTACCATAATAGCCATCTGGTACCAAACTGTCTGCCTGTCTCATTACCTCCTTTCCAGTCAAGGTTTTTGATTTAATTTAATTTTACTTTTTCCTCATGGTTTTGAGACCCAGGCGACGTTTTTAATTGGTATTCAACACTTGCTTTCCAAGTTGTTTCCCCCACAGCTTTTTCATCCACTTTACAGTTCTTTCCCTGACTTCCTCTCTCTTCATCATGTCTCTCTGCAGTACAGTCAGCAGCAGCAGCAGCAGTCTGTCCCTGTCATCACCCTCCCTGTCATCCTTACCACACAATCCGCCGCCGCCTCCCGCTCCACCTGCTCAGTCACAAAGACTGCAGCTTCCAGGGAGGAGGGCGTCAAAGCTCACCTCGACCCCTGACAACCCACCTTCTCAGAGCACAGCACAGGACGGCCTGATGCATCACCATGTCATGCATACCAGGAGTTGCCTTACAATACTTTGGGGGGGTCTCAGCAGGTCATTGATGACTTACAAAATGATTGATACATCACCTACTGCAGTGCACTTCTGTCATTGGATGGACATTTCAAGGTTGTCTTTTGTGTGTTTGGTGCTGCTGACTAGGGACTGTGGCATGCCCAAAGCCGGCAGTGATTCAAAGGTGCATTGTCAAACTCACAACTCTGGTTTTTGATGTTCTCAGAAAGTAAATGAGCAGGTTTTTCCTTCTAGTCACATAAGTTTTCATTAGAATGATAAAATCACACCTTTAGAAGAAAAAACAAAACACAAATGAACCTTAAGCATCAAAATCACCGGCAGGAAAAAGGAAAATCAAATCGGGTGCCATGGTAACCAAAGCCCTGTGATGCACAGAGGTACAGAAAATCCTTCATTACACAGGCTGCATGTTAAAGAACTCTACCTCTTACTACCTACTCAGAAGCATATAGCACAAACACACCAGGCCACAATATCAAGATGCAGTCCATCAACACCTTTAGCTGTTAAATGTCATGTTAGCTCATCTGATGTTATATCTACTCTTGACTTTTAGTCATTTATGTGCATGATCCTGGGAAGGAGCCAGGTGTAGCTACCATACTAATATCACAAAGGCAACCAAATCCAAAAACAGGTTATTTAATTAATGTCGTCACTCTCTTCTATTTAGTACAAGGTGTAAATTGGGGTCAGTGTGGAGTCGACGACAGTAACAGACCTTCCAATTACCTGCACATACTGTATACTTATACAGCAACCAAAACGTGAGCAAAAAAATAATACAATATTCTGTAGATAGTGTACATGCCCATTATACAGAAAAATAGAAAAGGAAACACTCTGCATGCTAGTTCAGGCCCATCGCAGACAATGGAAAAAAGTCAGCCATGTTCCTGACTGACTCGCTGCACAACCAGCAGTGAAACTGCAAGCAGTGCAGCTGACAACAACTGAGGTGTCCCCATTCATACCTGCACTGAGATGCAGATCTAAGCCCCATCACTTCCTCTGGAGATAGTTATTAAGATTTCATAAGGAGAAAAAAAATGTGATGTGTGAGTGAAGTAGTGTGCAGTCTGCAGATATTTCTGGAACTTCAGCCTTTCCCTCCTTAGAGGTTGCTAATACAGGCTAGTCAGAGAGTGAATGAGTGAGTCCCTTAGAAAGTGGCGACAGATGGAAGCCGCTACACTAGGTTCAATCACAAATACTTTGTGCATATTTGATCGTGGAAGTAGTTTTGCAGTTACATCAAACAGCCAATGCAGCGACAGTACAGCACTCTGATGCAGCAACTACCACCACTGACCCACATTAAGTGTGTTGTGGGCCTGGGTGTGTGTTTGTGTGACGGCACAAAACCTACCAGGAACTTCAGTATAGTTGTAATTTTCCCCATGTCACTCTATGCTCAAAAAAAAGGATATATAATATTGATATACTACATTTTCTGGAAAATCCATTGAGAAACTGTTCAATATGGGTCTATTTTTGGCTAATCCAACATATTTAATATCTGACACTGATGTAAAAAGCATTTGCAGAGAGTAGATCACATCTGTGTCTTTATCGCATCTTTCTAAATGGACTGGACAGACTGTTAATGGGTAGAGCAAAGCCGGGTATTTTCAAGGGTGTTCAAAATGGCCACGGTTGGGCTCCATTGTTGCAAAAAAGTTTTCAAGATACAACAGCAAGCTATGTGTATACTGACAAATAGGTTACAAATATATTACAGAAATTATTATTTTCTCAGTTTGCCAAAACATTATTTCATTTGTTTACGCAGGAAATTACTTCTGATTAATTAGCTGCTCATTCAGCAACATTTTTCATTCTCTAACTGAAGAGATATTACATAACAACTTTTATAAAACACATTTTGTAACACTGCAGCATAAGGAACATCATTTGTACTGCCTTTTGTGTTGCCATCTCCCCTTCTCACATACACCCCCTTCGGAGATAGTGTGTCTTGTGTGGTACTTTCTGATGTTCATGTTTTTAGGGAGTCTGCAAGATGCAGATAAACCACAGTCACCACAGCTGGTCACTCGTCTTTTGAATCAGCTCACCCACAAATAATACTAGTGGTCTGTGCTCTCAGTTTTATATGCTGACACATCCTTCATTAGGATGGATACTCTTGTAATTTTTCTCTTACCAATTCTAGAAAAACTGGTGGACAATGCAGGTTGAAATACACAAGCAGAGTTAAATATGTATGTTCATGAATCCTTATGGTGCCATTTCCTTCCTATAAAACTGAAAATCTGACCTAAAAAAATGAAATATGATAAGGTGAAATCCATTTACATGCAATATTATAAAGCAAATAAGAAACTAAGGATACTATTATTAGACTGATCATCCTAATGGCTGCTGCTGTGTTCTAAACTCCTAACAACAATCCCAGTTTTGCTGTGAAAATGCAGAGTGTGTGGCAGATTTTAAGCATCAGTTTTGCCTCCACTGATTGCTCCTAAGAGAAAACATTTTAACTGAGGTGCCGCCCGCAGAATAAAAACAAGTCCAGATTTTGCGGAGATATCATCTTTAAAATGAGCTTTGCACACTGCGGGAAGTAATGATGTATTATTGATTACAATCTTCACCGTGCTCTCAGGATATGTGCAACTAAAAAGGCGGAGCCTGCTGAGACAGGGCAAGTGGTGCACGCAGACAAGCAAATGAGGCAAAAAAATATAAAAAAATCACATTGTTGTACATACGTACCCACACACACACACCTTTGGGGACAGTGACACTAGTAATGACACAGCATTTACAGTCCATGTGGTGTGTAAACATTAGTGTCATTGTTTAACGGAGCCTTTGTTGTGACAGAGGTTGAATGACAATCAGACCAGAACTTTACTCATTTAGACCAAAGAACAAAGCAAGGCAACAGCGGATCCTAAAACAAGCTTCTTCTGGTCCCATCCCATGTCTCTAAAACAAGCATGTATGAGCTTTTTCCAGACCAATCCTCCATTAAACCCTGTGACCCTTTTCCACAAAGCCCAGGAGAAATCTAGAGAAGCCTTGGAGAATATACATGACAGCAGATTTCTCTTTTCTTCACCAATTACAATTTAATCCATTATTTGGTTGTAGAAACGCCCCTAGACAATAGATGTACACCCGACTCTGTGTTCAAGTCTTGTCTTTTACCAGAAATTACCCTGAAATCTTGACACTGCCTTTTATACAGTCTTGATTATGGATGCCATTCATCTTCGATGATGAACTGAAACAAAGCTGTCCAACTTGCACTGGCAAAACAATGGATTTGTAACCAAAATTGGTTCAGAAAGTGATGTAGTTACTGTCTCTCTGACCCTGTCAAACCCGGGATGGGTCGTTTAACATCATGTCTATAGACAGTTATCTTGATAATTCAGTCAGCTTAGCCTTTTAGGAAAAGGCTTTGACTATTGTGGTGTGTGCAGACTAGCCACGCAAAATGTACTATGTCCATCACCTGCAATTTGTTAAGTGAATTATTCATTTCCAGGTTCATTGTCTCCACCGACTGCCACCAATATGGTGTGATGTGATTAAACAAAGACCAGTGAGTTTACTTACAATTGATTATTTATTATGTATAATTTGGGCTGTGAGTATCTGTAAATATCTACACGTTCAGTAAGGTTGTTTTAAACAAGCCAAGGCCCTAGAGACATCATGAAGGAACAATATAGGCAACAACAGAAATCAGAAAATATCTGAGATTAAACGATTGGTCATTCTGTCAGTCAATCAACAGAAAGTTAATTGCCAACTATTTTGGCAATAGATAAATAATAATTTGTTTAAGAAAACGTGCCAAAGATTCACTGGGTTTCACTTTGGGTTTTTGACTGTTGGTCAGACAGAACAGGCAAACTGAACCTCAGACTTTGGTAATACTTTGACAATACTTTGACATTTTATAGACTAAACATTAATCAAGAAAATAAGAGGCAGAATAATTAATGATGACAATGATAATTAGGCTATTTGCAGCCCTAGCAAATATAAAAGTGTGACATAAAATTAGGTCAGATTGAAGAATTGATGTGGTTTTGGGGAGGGGTGCCACTAACGATTCAAGTGTCATCTTCTTTGTGTTTTGTCTGACCGACAGCCCAAAACCCAAACACATTCAGTTACAATGATGCACAAAAAAAAAGTGGCAAATACTCACTGTTGATGAATGTTTGTCATTTTAGCATGAAAAATGACAACACCCGTTAATCAACTATCGACACAGTTTCCAGTTAATGTCCTGCTGATTGCTAATTGACTGACCCGTCGCTTCGTGTGGATGGGACTGATTTCTGCAGAGTAAACATCACAGGTCAACGCTGAGTCGGAGGACAACGTGACAGCTCAGACTGGTTTGGAAAAAATAAAAATAAAAATAAAGGACGCAGGTGTATTGAGACGAGGAACTGAGCTCCTATGTGAATAATAACGACAACAACAACAATAAGGGCTTTGCTCTCACGCAAAGTGCTCGCAGACGCCTGGACTCGGGCCAAGTCACACCCAGCCGAGGATGAGCTAATCCACGCCGTCGGGGACCGCACACCTGCCCAACATGTAGTCGCCCCTTACGGCCGGAGGAGGAGGAGCAGCCGCCCGGGCCCCTGGCTCCGGTGGACCGGGCCCCTGGCTCGGGGTTCGCACCGGCGGAGCGACCCGAGGCCACCGGCCGCACCGCCGCTAACCGGCCCGTGTGCGCGGAGGCTAGCCGGTTAGCCAGCCTGGTTCCGGGGGGGGGGCAGAAGAGGCGAACAGTGGACCCCGAGGGGCCCCCGGAGTCCACTTTCATCTTGTTAGAAACATAGAGAAAAAGCCCAACAGGCAGTTTAAAAACACTGCAGCCCTCGTGTCGGAGTCGGAGTGAACAGGTAACACGTTAGCTGCTCTGTGTGTGTGTGTGTACCTTTGTCTCCCTGATGTCCTGCTTGCCTCCCTCAGGGTACCACTGGACGCGGACAAATCCCCTGCCGAGAGGCCGACTCGGGGTGTCCACAGCGCTCTCGGTGTCCGAGCCACACGGGACTCGTCCTCCTCCTCCTCCGCCTCCTCCTCCTCCTCCGCCGCCGCCGCCGCCTCTCCCTCCGCCATCATCGAGGTCCGAGTCCGAGTTAAAATCCTCCTCGCCGTGGATCATCCGCACGAGGCCGAACCGGACTGAGCCGCGGTACCGCCCGGAGACCAGGTCGTGGGAGAAGAGGAGCCGCTGGGAGCCGTCCGCCGTGGGGGACAGAGCCATGGAGGGAGGCTCCGAGCCCGGGCTGGCCGCGGGGGAGAGGCCCGGGGTCGCCGGGGATGCTTCCGCCGCTGCCGCTACCGCTGCGTCCGTGGTGGTGGTGGTGGTGGTGGTGGTGGTGGCCGCCGATGCTACGGGCTCCGCCATCGCTGCTGCTGCTGCTGCTGCTGCTGCTGTTGTCAGGGAGTGATGCGGGAGCGCGAGGACGACGGTGGAGTGAACGAAGCTGTAACCTGGAAGCAGCGACGTGCACGTGTTGACGTCGCTGCGTGACCAGCGCGCCGCGAGAGCGTCATGACGCAGTGACGCTGCGTCACCGCTGAGCGGCAGTGTGAGCCTGGTACACCTGTTCCAGTCTGTCAGACGGATGTATATACAGGAATATATATATGTTCAATAACACACAGTAGTAATAATGTTGGAATCGTGAGGAACGACTTTATAACTACATTTAAAATGTAACTTTAACGCTCTGTGTTTTTTTCGTTGGTTGGTTGTCATTCATGGGTACATTTCACATGCACAAAGGAACATTAGAAGTTTCCCCCTAATAGAAATAGATTTTTTACATAATTGAACTTATGTATGCGTACGTACCAATTGTATATTTATTTTAACTTGTTGTTTGTTTAATATTTTGCTATTATTGGTAATTATTCGTTTGGTTTATTGTTAGATTTATTATATGTTATAATATATTATAAAGGGAAAACCCACCCAAAAACAGAATTTACGGTTTCTGAGATGAATTACATTGATACACACTCTGTAACCTAATTCATTTCTCTATTCTCTATTCTTACTCTATATATTAATATTAATAGCCAAACACAGTTTGACAAGCAAAAGGTGAAACTAGGCATCCTTGTTTGATTGCATAACTTGTGTTAAACCTTTATGACATATCCTCACACTGGATTTGAGCCAAACAAGACCTGGACTTTGGGTCTTGTTTTAGAAAATGTGTTTGGACTTGTCTGTTTATTGTGAATAAAGACCTATTATAGACTCCAACACCACTAAAACATGCTGTATATGAGCACTCAATTCTCAAGGGCAACTTGTTGGGAGTCCTGACAAAAACCTTGATCACAAGAATATTGGCATCACACAATTTAAGCTCAGTGTTTATCAGGAGATGGAGATTACTGTATTTCCAGCCTTGTGACCCTTCCAGGGAGTCCACCTGCTCCTGGTGTCAGCTTGTGTTAACTGGACCGCTCAGCTGCCTCTGAAATGCAACAACCGTCCATGAAACCACATGGCAACTGGAAATTCTTCACATACCTTATTTAACACTGAAGAGGTAATAAACAAACCCATACACATCCTGTAATCCCCTTACAGATCTGGAAAATAAAGCGTGGAAAAAACGTGATCTCGACTTAGAGGGCCAATGGAAAGTCTCCTTCAGAGAAATCACATGAAGGGTGGAAAGCTGAGTCTTTAAGATGGCCCACTTAAGCCACACCAACAGAGAGCACTAAATCTCCTCAGTGTGACAACATAAACTGACACTGACATCAATGGTTAACCAATCAGAGTGGCTCCCTAAATCTAAATCTATCTCATCGACTATCATCCACTCTGTGACCCAGGTGAGTAATTTAATTGGACATTATACCTGTGATCACTCCTGATAATAGGTCGGGAATATGTTGGTGTGGGAGCTCCAACACATGATCGGTAAAATCCAAATCTAATGGTGGCATGACGACGATAATTCTCGGCACACGAATATCCCCCCCTGACCCCGACTAAATATGTTTGTTGTTCAATTTACTCACGGGGGAGCGGAGGGTTTGGTCATCCAGCTCGCTCCAGGATTATAACCAGCCACCCCTCCGCGCCGGGGGTATAAATACTGCCGGTGCGCCACTCTCTGCCCTGTCTTTACGCACGCTCCTGTTACGCACGGATCAGGCTTTCTTTTTTTTTTTACTGCGGTCAAAGGAGAGAGCAGCAGAGAGCCGGAGAGTCAAATCTCAGCACGCTGTTCTTTTGATTTACTTTAAAATCTCTTTCGGGAAAAAAAAAAGAAAGAAAAAAAAGAAAGAAAAAAGAAAGAAAGCATGTCGGTGATGAGCGCAGTTCCGTTCATGAGGCCGCTCCACATGCGCTGCCCGGTGCCGCAGGGCCGCCGCCACACGCTGCCGGCCAGCGAGTTCCGCTCCCTCAGCCCGGAGGATGCCATCAGTGTGTTTGAGATCGAGAGAGAAGGTGAGCGGACGCTTTACACTGAGCTACATCGCTTGCTATGGCTGCCTTAGTCGCTTCCATGTCTTCGGGACGACTTCTTTGTTTTACAAGAAGAACAGGAACGTTCACAGCAGCATCAGTTTCCATTCACTTGTTGACTGGAACAGATGCTCCACTCACTGATAATAACTCTAGGGGTGAAATAACATTCTTTATTAACACAAATTAGGCTGTATTTACAGAAAAGTTTCTCTTTTTTCCATTATCTATAGCTTCACGTTTACTTACTATGATGTGTAGCCCACTACAAAACTTACTACTACTTACTAAGGTGATTGAACTCTTTCCTATATGCATAGATGATATGAGTTCAGGTGCCTTTAACCTTCATAACATCCCTGGCTGGGATCCAGTATATCCTGGCCAATTCAGTAGGGAAGATTATTCCCACTTCTCTGTCACCCAGGCTTCATAATGTATAATATTTGGTCATGATAACACTGATCTCCTCCTCCTCCTCCTCTTCCTCCACACAGCCTTCATCTCGGTGTCCGGTGAGTGTCCTCTCCACCTGGATGAGGTGCGTCACTTCCTAACTCTGTGTCCTGAGCTGTCTCTTGGCTGGTTTGAGGAGGGACGTCTGGTGGCTTTCATCATTGGCTCACTGTGGGACCAGGAGAGGCTTACCTTGGTAAGACAGAGGGGAGAACACCTGCACAGTGATTTTCCACAGGCTGACTGGCAAGGGAAACACAATATGAGGTTCAAAGCAGATTAACAACGACATTTTGAAAGATTTAAGGGCATATTTACGGTATAATGTGCTTGGAAATTCAGTGGGTGTGGATAAATGTCCACTTAAATCTCACTGGAAATGTTAAGATTGTTGGTAATAAGCTTCAGCATTATGGCCAATACAAATACCACTAGTGCAGTTTTGTGGTGCATAATAAATGTCCAGAGCCCTCCTGAAAAAGATATTCGCCTCTAGGTTTTCTTGAAATTGTGATACTATTAAAAAGGGCTACAGTATGACAGTATGCCAAATTCAAATTTAACTACTTTTTTATTGTTGAAACCAGGTTTTTGAGGCATCTTTGAAGCTGCACAGATCGGTGTGTGTACAATAGAAAACAGCAGCCTATCCCCATTGGTTGAGACACATTCGATTCTTGTGGCAAACACTTGACTCCCCGCAAGAAGCGATGAATCACAGCTTAAAGTGAACATATGTAACTTTGCTAAACAGCAAAAAATGATAAAAGTAGTGCAACCCCTATACAGTCTATGAGTGCAACAATACAGAAGAATCATAAAGCCAAAAACTTTCTTTTACCAAACTAGTTACATAGCAATGCTTAGAATTGAGCAATGGTGAGTTTTATTGCTTTTGAATTCGGTTTTTCTCTTGTAAGAGAGGAATAATATGTTATTTCTTATTTTAAAAGTTACACCATTACACTTTAACGGGGAGTAGTGAGAAAACTGGACTCAACTTTTGACTTTTTCAATCATTTGTCTCTTTGGTATCAAGTATTTATCGTTAAAACTTGTCAGTGAAGCCCAATAGGTCAACACAGCATTTACCTGTTCTTACACCTCTCCCCTCCCTCCGTTTCCCAGGATGCCCTGACTCTCCATAAGCCTCACGGGACCACCGTCCACATCCACGTCCTGGCCGTCCACCGGACCTTCCGCCAGCAGGGCAAAGGCTCCATCCTGATGTGGCGTTACCTGCAGTACCTCCGCTGCCTGCCCTACATCCGCCGCGCCGTGCTCATGTGTGAAGACTTCCTGGTTCCCTTCTACAGGAAGTCGGGTTTCAAGGTGCAGGGCCCCAGTGAGATCACGGTGGGGCCCCTTACCTTCATAGAGATGATCTATCCAGTCAGGGGCCACGCCTTCATGCGTCGTAACAGTGGTTGTTGAGGACGGAGGGACTTAATGTGGATTCCCCATGGCTATCAGCGGTGGTGGTGGTGCGACCGCCCCCCCCTTTGGATACAGGATGAGGGGGCGTCTGAGGAGCTTGATCCGGCGAAGTGTTTGTGATCATCACTGCGAGTGAAACTTGTTCAGCAGGCAGTGAGGTTCCGACTGTGAGTCTGCAGATAGCTGAAAACAAAGAGCTGCCATCCAGCTGCCCACAACAGCTGTTTGGAAAAGTGGTGTGAAACAACAAGTATAAAGATCTTAAATCATTAGAGCAAAATCCTGAAAAAATATATGCACTTATTTCAATTTGTCTTTCTTTTTTGAAAAAAGAAATACAAATGTATTTTTATTACTGATACTTACGATTGTATTCAATAGAACGCAGCTGCCTTGTTTCTTTTTGTCCCACTTTTTCTATATTATTTAACCAATCCAACACAGTTTGTGGCTCTCTATAAAGCCAAAAGGACTATTTATAGTCAATAAAAGCAGTGTCTGCCCATTATAAATGCAGTATGCCTTTCACAGCAGCATTAGAAGATTATTGTTTATGTTATGCTTTGTATAACTATGATAACGGTAAGATTATAAAGTAATATGCTGAAGTTAACAGTTAACCGAGGACTATGGAACAAAATTATAAAGGGAGGGATTTCAGCAATCCAACATCAGATTATAAGTAAATGTACTGACTTGAACATGCTTGTCTGTTGTTTTATATTGAGTGGTCCTGTCTGTCTCCATCAGTGTCTGTTCTTGCCTGTGGCAGCATGGTAGACATGAAAATCTGTAAGGTGTGTACAGTATGTGATGTGTTTAAAAAGGTGACATATAGCCTTTCATAGAACTGAAAGTATTGTATGTATACGTAAAATCATCAATACAATAAGTATATTTAGATATCCTAAATATATGTGCTTTCAAACTCTCTCCTTGATAGTCTCCTCTCGCCTTCTCCCTTGTAGACAATCACCACCTCTGCCTCCCAAAGTCTTGAATCAAGAAAAATGTTGTTTTTTTTACAATGTTTTGGTCTTGAAATAATAAAGGTTTCTATTTTCTAGCATGTCTGCTTTTATTGGTTTTCATTTACAATATATTAGCAATAGCCCTTTTAATTGTTACTGAGAAAACAATCTCACCGCAAGGTACATTTAGTTTGGTCATATCACATGATGTTAAATTTATTATTAATTGTAATTATTAATTCAATTAGATCTACAAAAATATAATTTGCAGTTATTCTAATTTTAATATCAAAAATTCAAATCCAATTCAAGTTCTCTTTTAGGGTCAAAGCTCTCACTGGTGTGGTGCCAACAGTAAAGAAAATTAAGAGAAACTGATGCCAGATAAAACCTCAAGTGTTATCAGTGGGTAACACTGCATGGGAATAACATGAAATTAAACTTCTCACACACAACCTCATTATTACTAAAGTGGCATTTATTTTGACATTGCTGCTGTAACACACGCAGATTTTCACACATAAAACTGAAGCAAAACAAAACACTACCCCGACCATGACCTGACATTCGTTTGAAACTTTCCGTTTTTATTCTAATAAATAGAAAAGGGTGAAATTATTTGGTCCCAATGCAAAAGTCATTTCGGTCAATTCAGTCATGATTGAAGCTGTGGGTTGCTGTGGTTCAGATCAAACACTCACATGCTCACACGTCAAAAGGCACAGTGCAGACGTTTCCTAAAAAAGAGGTGGATGTCACTGTTCTCACTTCGCTCGGAGGGCAGAGTCCTATGTCTTGAAACAGATGACCTTTAAAATTGAAATACAGTGGTGTTAAAACTGATTAAAATATTTAAATTGTTACAACATACAACTTATTCTGCATATTTTTCAACTACACCAGATGACCAGTGATTCAGACAAACTCATATAATCTCATAACTCACTTAGTAACTCACATAATCCTCCACACAACAGTCATTACCGTGGCTTTCCTAACAGCTGTGGTCAACACGTGCCATAATCATGAACAACAACAAACTGGATCCAAGACAAAAGCCGGCAGAAGAGGCAACAACCTACTGTGGGTCATGGACCACAACCCAAGCAATCTAATCTGCTGCAAGGGTCCAGACGAAAACAAATGTGTACAAAAAGTCTTGGCCTGCTGTATGTCTGTGTCAACACATCTTTCTTGCATTGTTTTTGTCAAGGAGTGTTAACGAGTGTACATGGTAAAAACAAAACCTTTTACGATATATTTCACAAACTTATTAAGGCTCAGGTGAAACATAAATGACATCTTGTGATTCTATGACTGAGTCAAAAACTAGTACAAAACAAAAGAAATATATAGATAATTACTCCTTGAATAAATATTATTTTTCAGGATTTTTTTCAGAGTAAATCTACAAAATGGTTTAGGCACCACTGTGTTATGGGACAAATATGACTAAATATGAGAATATAAGTAGAGCTTGACTGAGAACTTGTGTTTGTGGCAGTGATTGTGAAAAACAACATGCATATATAAGCAGCACGTGAAGTTGCTTTGGTAAGTTAGGGTCAGAAATGTGTTCATCAGCAATCAGTAAGTTGATCACAAGCAGTACGCAAAAGTAAAATGAGGCATCTTTGTAAAATGGCATAGTCTGTTTAAGGCAACTTGTGGTTTTAGATAAATCTTGCCTTAATTGACCACTCATATTTCACTTTAACCATTTCAGCTGCACAGTTGATACTTGGAACACATCGTTACCTGTAGCATTACATTTCACTGCTCCAAAGAACACTGACATGCCAAGCACATACATAAAAAAAGAGCAAAAAGTAAAAAAAACATTAACTCTGAAAGCATTTCACCAGACATTGAGAAGCAGAACTGAACAACAGTTTTTGTAGTGTTAAACCCAGTGTTACTGAAAACAAAAATTAGTATTAAGAGGCATCTGATGTTTCAAAAGACACCTAGTGACCCACCAAGGCATCACTCTTCCCTTTCATCTCAGCTGTAATGAACCCATTTAAGGGGAGAATTGATTGTAGGCCACAGAGGCCCTTGTCGTCTTCTTTCATTTGGCTTCTTTAGATTGACCTGACTTTCCGCGAACTGAAGGAAACAGTTTCTGGCTCTGTAGAGCTTTTCCTTTAGGTCCATCCAGGTCTACGCAATTTTTGATGTCCTGAGTATCTTTTCCTGTCCTCTGATTCTGAAGATCTGCTTGCCCATTAGCACATTAACATGCTAGGTGGTACCAGACTTAACTGAGGATTAAAAAGGTTGAGTAAAGTTTTACAGAAGTAAGCAAGTCAGCAGGCTGAGGTGAGGACACTGATCCAGCTCCATTCACGTGGACTCTGACAAGGTCCTTTGATGAGCAAATAATGAAAAAAGATGACTGCCTCATTCTCAAAAGGCCACAGCTGACATGGTCATTGGCTACAAGATAGTTGATCAGTAGCACAGACGCTGTGGTCATCGTGGACGTCATCAGTAGCCTCGGGACTACTGCACCACATCGTTAATGTTGTGGTCGATATCGTACTTTTCACAGAACTTGCTTGTGAAGGGCAGGCAGGTGAGATGCTCCAGCCAGTGCCAGTTAATGGGGTAAATATAAAACCAAACGATGAGGGAGGAGAACAGCCCAATGTAGGCCAACAGTGAGACAGCAATGAGGATGCGCTTCCGGTACTTGTCAAAAGTCCCGAAGGTGACGTAGGGCAGGATGGCAAAGGAGAGCAGCATGCCGCTGAGGAAACCAAAGATGTGGGCGATGTTGTCGATCCACGGCAGAAGGCCGCACAGGAAGAGGAAGAGGACGATGCCCAATAGTTTGAGAAAGGCCTTCCATGGCTTCTCCAGCATCTGCCAACCTTGAAACAGCTCAACAAACAGGCAGGCGAGGAGTCCAAACTGAGACCCTGCTGGACCCACCTGGAGGGAGCAAACAAGAAAAAGGGTTACAGACGATCCTATAAATCAATTTAAAACCAACGTAACAAAAGGAAGGACAGTTGCCGAAAAAGCTGAAAGAGTTCTTCTATATTCCCACTTACATGGAAAACACTCCCCACAGTATGACTCAGCACTGGACACATGCATGACACACATCATCTCTGATGTGTACCGGAGATAAGATGCATACATCCTGCTTACTGGTGTCCATCTACGTAGATGGAGAACTTATTTTGATACAGCAAATCAAATCTCGCATGAAGCAGTAACGTCAGTGTTCTATCATAGGCTTTATTTTTTTTTCTGAAAGGAGAACACGTAGAACATATATGTGCTGAGTAGACAAAAAAAAAAAAAAAAAAAAAAAATTGCTATTTAATTACAGCTAGACCTTAACCTGATCACAGTATTTGAGTTAACAATTATTTAAACTATCTCATCGTGACCATTACTAGGACACCTAATCCTCACCCGAGGAAACTGTGCATTAATTAATGAATGTGGAACACAAATTTAGCGACATCTCTCTCTGGTCACAATATCACACACTATTGCTGATATTCAAGCAGAATTATTGCATTGATTACAATTTGGGGGGCGTTTTGGCTCTGTGGTGAAACCTGAAACCTCATGAAGATACTGTTCATGCAGCCTGTAATAATGCAGGTTTGGCTGCACGCGGTCTCTCTTAGTTTCACACCTATGTCTGTGGAGGAACTGCAGTACGAGCCCTGGGTCAGGCATTAAAGGTGAGCAGATTAGAGTGACGTCAGGGCTGAGTTTGGAGGCTTGGCCTGGTCAGAGGCAGATTGCTAATCTGTGAAGACATTAAACTCCCACAAACTGAAAAAGGAGCATGGCACTGCACTCCACCCACATGCTCCAGACACGCAGGCTGACGTGTTCCCAACACGTCCTATGGCCACTCACCACTGTCTGAGATCAAAAGTCTTGGAACAGATGTCCCAACCAGTGTATTCCCAGACAGACTGACTGCCCGCCTCATCCTAATTCCTCCTGGCAAGCAACACATGTATAACCTCCATTTACACTTCCACACGACCATTTCCACAGTTCAGAAAACTGCAGATTTAAAGATCTGAAAAACTGAATAAGATCCAAAAAGCGAAACTACAACACAAGACTGCATTATTTATTTTTTCAAAGGGCAAATGAATGATGATGTTAATGTGTTGCTTGTCTGAGTTTTAGGAGTACAAAACTGAAGTTACTGTACTTTCACAATTTGTTTGATCTGCTTTTCTAGCGAGAATTATCATTATTCCAACCACAGCGGTTGTTTGAGTCATTTGTGCTCAAGCCACAGGGTCTCCTTATCTCAACAGTTAAAGGATAATCCACTTAAACTGCCTCCTTAAGTGGCTTGACCACGCCGTGTTGTGCCCAGCATGTGCTTCCTGTGGTTAGTCCTGGTGTGTGAGACCTGTCAGCTGGTCAGTGCTAAGGATAGCTGGACGGTGGGATTTCTGGCTCTCACGTCAAGGTACGTCATACTAAGAGCCACCTCATGTCACACCACGCAAATATCAGATGAAAGTAATTGGCGTCAGCTTAAGAAGAAGATTTCTCTGTGACATCAAGGCAAATACAAAGGCCGAGAAGCAAAATAAAACCACCATTGTTAAAGAATGAAGTGCTCTCTTTAATCATCCGCGCTGATTGTCTATTATATGAGAGGAACTGTAAAATACTGTAGGTGTGCCAAGACAAAGCTTTTGTGTTCGTAAAGGTGTATAGACCAGAAGGCGCACCAGACAAGTTGAGTCTTTGCAACAATTGTCTTTGTTTAAAAGAATAAATGTAATCCCGTTTACTAAGTACTGTAGCAGTGGCCTTTGCCAACCCACACAATGGTATTAGGCTAATCTCTTAAAGGAGAAAGTGGACTTTACAGAGACACGCTGAAGAGAACAGACGTGCCAGTAAAAAGTAGGTGATCCAGACTGCGTTCACAGCTCAACATGTTGTTGTTTGCTGCAAACTTCAGACTTTGAATTAGAAAAGATTATACTTTTATGAGATTTAATGTTTCAAAAAAAAAAAGGACAAGAGACATTGTAGCATTTTCAGGCTTTGGGTGCTTTTGGAAATGACAGATAAAAAATATTTATATGTTCTGAATATCAGCGGATCATACTTGGTTCATACTTGTGTTTTCTCCCTGTATGTATGGCTAAGAAAGAGGTGTCTAATGTGAGTCACTTTGTGTCAGACAGACAGAAAAGAGAACAGCATCGACTGGTGCTTTTAAAAGCATGTACAGACAGATCAGCATTTGGCTGAAGCTGACTCAGCAACCTCTCTCTCCATCTCTCAGCTTCAGACGCGCATGCACGCACACACACACACACACACACACACACACACACACACACACACACACACACACACACACACACACACACACACACACTCTTAATCTTGTGTGCCGAGAGGATTGCTTCATTTCCCATCAGCACATCCGGCAGGACATTACGGAGTGGATTAACTACGGTAACAAATAAAACATATGAAGCTTCATCCTGCAGGTGTGAAGACAGGTGTATGTCAGCATAAATCATCTGGTGTGTGAACACTGAATTTAACCAAGGTAGCTTTTCTCATGTCTTCATCTTTTAACCCAATATTCATTAAGTTCCTCTTTGTCTCTTTTGTCCAGCACATATTTGGATGTTTTATTTTTACTGAAGACAACTGTATCCAGTTAACAATATGCAGCTTTCATGGTTTTAGCAAAAATTATGGTGAAAATTAAGTTTGTTTTTTAAAAACACACACACACACAAAAAACAGACATTAAAGAAGTGCCAAGTCTGTCATTCTTGCTCAACTTTAGCTACTTTCTTTACCCATGCAGAGTGACCAGAGACACATGCGGTAACTCTTATTCGATAGAGGCTAATATGTGAAGTCCTTCTTTTACACATTGTGAAAGATTATTTGTTTGTCAAACCTTGTCTCTGTTAAAGTTGGAGATTCAACAGGTGGCAGTCTTTGTCTGTTCAATGGAGGGTATCCATGTCCCTGTTTACTATTTGGTTCTACTATTTATTTAAAACAAGTTGCTACCGACATTAAACTTAAGAGCTACAGTGCTTCATGTTTCTGAAACATTTTTTTTTTTTTTTGCACAGTGCAGCAGCAGTGCTACAATAAAGTGGTCTCATAATGTTTTGTCAACTTAAACTCAGTTTCTCCAGGCACTTGCACAGTTAACGCTATGGGGTGTTTCCTGTGCCCGCTCAGCAGTCAGGTCAGGTCGGCACTAATAATCCCCAGTATGAGAAACTCCCCTCCAGTAAATGAGCTAAGCTAAACTGAGTTAAGCCACTGAGTGGGAGCAGCAGCTAAACAAAATATAGTTACAATGGACATTTTACCTTAACAGCATCTTGTAACATCAACAGAAACTGCTGCAACATGAGCAGTAAAGGCTGCCTTGGTTCGTGTGGCGCATTCAGACCAGATTTAGAAGCTATGAAGTCTAAATAAAGTGGTGGCATATCTTTGTTTATGTCCAGGCATGCATGTACTCATGTGAAGAACTTACCTCAGCTCTGTAGGGCAGGAACAGGGCAGAGGCCAGGTTTCCAGTGATACCACTGAGGACATAAATGATGGAGATGCGGACCCAACCTGCCAGCTTCTCCAGGTCTCTCAGTATGGTCATCTGGAACACCACTGACACTGCGCAGTGTAACAGCCTACATGCACACACACACACACACACACACACACACACACACACACACACACACACACACACACACACACACACACACACGGAGAATGACTCATCTGCACAGTCTGCAGGTATTTTAACCAGTGGATTATATAAAATATGCTTTTTCCATTAAGCTTCCTTGGCATGTTTGTTTGCTTGTGTTGAAAGTAGACCCGAGGGGTTTCCCATGTGCCTAGTATTAGTACTAAGTATCAGTATTCACGTGAGTTCATGGCTCAGCGTTGGGGCCTCATTTAGAAATATATAATAAGGTTTGAATCCTGAAGGATTCTGACATAATGAACACACCTTTATTCACAGCAAACGACTAAAGCAGCTCATTGACTCAGCGTAATAGGCTTAACACGTTGTCATAGTATATTAAACATTCTCTCAGTGCTATTTAGCAGCATCTATACTTGAATGGCTGACTCAGCCGAAACAGCTCATTACATAAGTATAAGAGACGCTGAGCATTAACTGTGTGAGAAAACAAACAGAAAACAAAAAAATGATCTTTATCTAAGGGTGTTTGTGAGGGGTGTGGTGCGTACCCAGCATGGAGGAAGAGAGAGAGCCAGAGACGGTAGAACTGATCGGGAACATCAGGGTTCAGGAAGGGCAGTAAGCCGCACACATCATCCAGACAGTGGACCTGCGCAAGAGCAGTGTATGGGTTCAGAAATATACCAACACACCAACAGACACACACGTGCATGCACATAACACATGCATACACACTACCTGAGAGCAGAGTGTGGCATCCTCATGGAAGTAACCATGCATGAAAGAGCAATACTCTCTGGTTGTGATCTCACATCTACAGGGGGGACAAGCAAAATGCAATTGAAAAATGTTTTCACAGATAACCTAGCAATGAAATGGCAGTTTAGCAAACATGTGGTTAGAAACTGGGACAGTAGCTATCAAGGTGATATCTGCAGATCTTAAAACCAGTAAACAACACATAACAGAGAGCGCCTCAGCCCATGAGTCTCACCTGCCCTTAGTTCCTATGCAGCATGGGCGTCCCTTGATGTTACAGTCCATGTGTCTGTAGCCTGTGTGGTTCCACTTCTTGGGAAACGTACACACCTGGAGAAGGACGAGCAATAAGCCTTTACACAGACATACTGTACAACAATCTTTGCAATACAAAACATTTTGTAGTGTAGAAAATTGAATTCCAAATTAGCAGCAGTTTCCCCTCACCGGCCAGTGGGTGATGTCATCCGGCCAAGTGTGAGGCTCTGCAGAGGCAGGCTCTTCACACACTCTGGTCACAACATGTAACACAGGAAGACAAAAGAACATTTATTAAAAAAAAAAAAAAAAAAAAAAAAAAAAAAAAAAAATCATCCAAAATGACGAGCTAATTTTGTCAATTACTTCACTCACAAATCCATAATGACAACTTGCTTGTTTTTTATGGTTTCTTGGTGTTACTGTGTGGTACATGTGGCACAATAATCACAAACATATTCTCACCTGGGATCCTGGTGACAGACAGAACCAGAGGACCTGTAGATGTCCACCTGCTCATTGTTCCATTTTATAAAGGTGGCCAGCGTCTCCTGCATATATAGTTATTTTAGCATTCAATTTTAGAATTTTTATTTATTTCATAACACATTAATCAAATAATAAACAGTATAGTAATCATTGTGTTTATCCATGTCACAGCATCTTGAACGGAACAAATATAGAAATGTCAGTTAACAATGTAAATTGTAAGACATGTCAATCTATCCAACAAAATATCCTTGCATTTTCCCACAAGCAACTTAAAAATGTCTTTGTATTGAGAAAAGGGATTTGTTATACAAAATTCTTGTTGCATTTACTTTTTTTTCATTTCACTTTTGAAACTCTTGGTTGATATGCATTTATCAAGATGGAAATATTGTGCAACATGTACAGGGTATGTGTGGGTAGCTTTGATGTGAAACTGAGAAACTGCATTTTTCAATGATTCTGGCCTGTGTATCTATAGGAAGCTTTGAAGCACAGAGAAAGCAATGTGTTGACAAATCTTATTAATGGCATAAACTGTGATGAAGTACTTAGAGAACAGTAAGTGTATGCTTACAGGTTATAAGCTCACGTGTGAGTATATTTTAGGAGTGTATGCTGTTTCTAGTCTGCAGCTTTAGATGTGTGTAACTTAAAACATATTGGATTCTTATTCAGTTGCAATTTCTTGTGCGTGTTCATCAAATGTGTCTTTGCTTGATTTCATTCTCAAACCACAACAAGATGACTGACAAGCTAATAAGCTATGTATGAAGGTGCAGGATAAACAGCTTACAGAGCAGTCGGATCTGATGGTCTGCACACATCCAGAGTTGTCATTCTGGACGCAGCAGCCAAACTCTCTCTCCAGGTCTTTGGCCTTCTGGATCAGACTGACTATCTGACTGTCCTGACGGATGCATGGTGAGAACTTGGCCCCCAGGTGGATCAGGTCATCCTGAAAAGTGGAGGAAATTATTGTTAAAATACACAAACATGACACCCACACACAATCCATTCCCTACATGCATTATTTCAGGTTGTTGATTAAGTTTCTCTATCTTTTAAAGAGCTTGACATCTGCCATTTGTTTGACATTTTAAGGAAAGTAACTTTCTACATCTAGCAAAGGGCAGGTGGAAGATCAGAGCCGGGTGAGATCAACAGTATGTAACAGGAAATGCAGGAAGTGATAAGAGTGAGAAAGTCACAAACTAATGAGGTTGTGAGCCCGCACATGACAAGGGTAAAAAAGTCAGACTGTGAAACTATAGAAGAAAACTAACATCCCGTATTTATCTATGATCATATTTTACAGTTTTAAAGTATATGGCTCTGTTCATTTTAGCATTGGTATTGGATAAACTGAGACCAGCACACAGACTCACAGAGCTAGGACCAATCCAGAAGTTCTCCTGTTGTATATACTTGACACTCTCATAAATGCCTTTGTTCTTCAGTACCTACAGAGGGCGACAGAGTGACACAGTTAGCAATGGATCTGCTAAATGTATAACCTGACAAAAGTACCAAAACATTTAAAGTTCATTGTTTATTTTTTCATTTATGATTTCCGAGTGAAGGACAATTAAAAAATAAATACATCTTGTCTCTTAAAAGCATCTTTTTGTTTGATGAATTGTGTTTGCACAGATAAAAAAATTAGATCACTTTTAAGTTGCTTTCAACATTTAATGCTGTAAGCCATGTATTGATTTTATCAAATTATGTAAGTGCACCCAAATAGCATAGATTCCTAGGTTTAAAGCTCAATTTCACAAAAAGCAATAACCAGCCATTTTGGCATTAAAGCTAGAAGGATGTTTTTTTGGCCTCTTGGTAGTAAATATGCTGAAATGCAACCTATCATGTCAAATGTTTTCAAATGCAGTTGGTATTTTACAGTAAACCTTTAAGTTTTGAGCTTCACTCACCAGTTCAGATGTAGAATGTTGTGCAAACCCCACAGGGGCAAAACCATATGTACAACAGGCCAGCAAAGTGATTACTATATGGACAAATGTGATCCAGTAGGTAAAGTAGGGCCTAAAAACAAAGCAGAGAATCAGTGTAAGTCAGGTGAACATCATGACTAGCCTATACATACTGCCAGTCCTGGTGTCAAAAATCGTATTACAGGGGAGAAAAATGTTTTTAGTCAAACAAATCTACTTAAAATTCTTCTCCTCACTACTCTCAAGATTACTATAACTTGTATGTAACCCCCCACCTTCTCTCCAGAGTTTTCATGTCACTTTTTACTGTTAAAACTGCCCAAAAATAAGATAAAACTGTGAAATAGCTGATTTTACTGGTAAATTTAAAATTTGTGAATAATATACTGATATGTCTGTGCACATAAGCAAGTACTCATTCCAAACCTGTGGCTGTGGAAGTCGTCCAGCTGCTTCTGGACATTGCTGCTCAGGCTACGTCGGTAGTGCCGGTTCAGCCATTTCCCCACAACACCCATGCCGTACTGACGCTTATGTTTGTCAAATGCAAAGTGCTTGACTTGGGAGGCGATGCGACCACCCCGACGCGGATGGCTCTTTTCGTGCACTACTGTTGGTGTTTTGGGCGTTCGAGATACGTCCTTCCTGAGGTTGGGAGAAATGCAGGTCGGTAGGAAGGGGGAAAAAAAATGGAAAAGGTTTACTAATTTAAAGGAAAAAAGTATGTCAGCAAAACTTTTTTAGCTTTTGTTACAGTCTGCATACAGATGTTTTATATATTTCAAACAGCAATATATGTTTGGCTGACCTTAAACAGTCATCACATTTTAAAACACAGATGTTCCAATTTATGACATAATTTTGCTAAGATGATAAATAGCTGGAACACGGCATTTGTTTGTGACTAAGAAAAATGCTTTTGGTTGTGTATTTACTCACAGGCTCGGGAACTTCTGGTCAGGCTGCTCACAAGGAGCAAAACACGCAGACATTGGAGGCGATTCAAATACATCATCAGCCATAGAGTACAACTCATCATGGGCATCAACCTACACAGGAGAGGTAATGGAGGTCACAGAGGAAGAGGAAGTGAAAGAAGAAAAAAATGGAGATAGGTAATTCATTAGCAGACAGGCCTCATATATGTTAAGACAGGCTCATGTTCCTGTGGTTACAAAACATCAGAGAGGGAGTAAATATAGGACACCTGAGATGAAGAGCAGCTAAAGATTTGTATCTGTCCAACATTTCTATATTTCAATAGGTTTGACATATAGAACGGTATAGAAGGTAATAGAAGGTTTGACAAACATATATATTTATTCATTATTAATAATTAATATTACAGTTGCTGACATGGATGCAGATGTTTGTCTCGGCATACTGTACATTTTCAAAGAAGGAAGGAAGCATAAAAAAGGCTAAATAAAGAAGAAGGTGGTGCTTGCTAAAGGAAGGAGGCCGATAAGAGAAGCAGAGAAGCTGTGAAAGTCTAATACAGTGGTGGAGAAGTGTGATTGCTGACATACGCAGGAGGGAAAAGGAAGTAAGTAAATTTCCACATAAAGTCGAAGCAAAGACAGATTTTGCCTCCATGGTGCTGACGGGAGGATAGAGAGAGCGGTTGCTGACCTTGCTGAAGAAGAGCGACTCTGATGTGTCTGCGGAGTCCACAGTGTCCTCGTCCATCCAGCTGGGTCTGACAAAGCTCCTCTTGGGGAAACTGCGACCTGTCTGAGAGCCTGCCAAGCCATTACGACCCTGAACAACACGCACACCATCCACAATTAGTTATTTTGCACATGCATAATGTTTCTTTGATAAGTTCTGCTCTACTAAGAAATCAGACAATAATAAAAACATTAAAGGTATGTTCTGCACTAATAATGTTGGCTGTCATTTTATTTAAAGAGACATGTGCACAAAGACAAGGGAAACCAACTGATTCCATGACATTTCCTTAACTTCCCATAAAAACACTGGAAAGCTTCCAACTCTTAAATATTTTATTCCATTACAGTTAGTTTCATTATATTATAGATATTATATTATAGTTTGCTGAGGTTGTGTCTAAACTGAGCGTGTAAGTGTGAACAAGCTGCACTAAGCACACATCTTGATATCCTTCAGGTACTTTACATTATTTGTTGCACAAAATGATAATATTGAATAAAAAAATAAAAAAAACATTTTAAATTGTGTGTCTGACATCTGCCCAGATTTTTCTATTACACTAAAGATAATTGAAATCAATGACAAATGGGTGTGCCAAAGTGTATACACCCTTTGTGTCACCTTGGCTTATTGCACTTGATTTGTATTCAACATGAATATTTGTCCTTTCCATTTGTATTAATTCTGCCTATAGCAATAAAAGCATATGACAGAGCTCTGTGGAGTGGATGTTAGATTGAGGAATGTGAGGTGACTTCACATTCACTCTACTTTCTGAATTTGATTCCCATCCAGCACAATAAAATCCACTGAGATTTCACAGAGATCTGTTGTCTGTTTTAACTGGATAAAATAGCAGAATTACCACAATTGTGAATAGCAATTAAAGTTGTGGTTGCTGTGGAGAAAAAAAACTGAAAACACTTATGCAAAGAATAAGTAAAACAACCATCATCTCTATTTGGATTACATCATAACACACACATACACACGCACACCCACATGCACACACAAGGTTTTCTGAAAGCCCACCCACCCTCAGCAGGTTTGATGCCGCTCGGATGCTCATGCGGGCGACAGACTCCCTCTTACGCTTGGGGAAGCGGCTGTACCCGGAGCGCTGGCTGGTGAAGGAGCTGAGTGAGGTGACACCCGGGGTAAATGGACCACCCTGAGTGGCGTAGGGCGTCCTGGGGGAGCGACTGTCCATCTCATCTGGGCAACGGAAGGCTCGCCCTCGTGCCAGGGGATCCACAATCTACCAAAAACAGATTAGGGTCTACCTGATGGAAATATTTGAGTTATGCCATGATGATAACTCACCTTTAGTGACTGTAGAGAAGTACTGAGTTTACAGGACTGACACTTTAATAAACAATTGATCTCTTGTGTGTTTGTGTGAGTCTGTGTGTACGTGAATGTGTGTAAAATGAGAGAAAAAAAAACTATGCTGCTAGTTGGAAATTCTGATAACTGGCCTTCCACATTACAAGAGTGAACAAATACAGAGTCAAAACAAATCAGGTGAGGGTAGGTAAAAGATAAAGAACAAAAGAAAAACTAAATATATTGGATGACGAGTAGATGAGTAGAGCTGTCTGACATAGACTGAAGGGAGTTACATGATTCATGTGGGGCACAGATGGTCCAAGTATGTCACCCCACAGCACTCCATTGGCTTTATCAAAAGCAGAAACATTTTTCCCTCTCTTCACAAACTCCATCTTATTCTTTTTTTTTGCTCCTGTCCTTCCAGAGAAGTCTTTAAGTGTCATGACATCAAATCATACAGGCGGAAAGACACTTATTACTTGCTGGCTGGTTGTCAAATTGAGTAATTAAGAAATGGGAATTATCAGTGGAAAGACCCCATGATATAGAGTCTGCTGTGTCTCATCCTGTTTCTTCTAGCTGTCTGTGTAGATTATTTCCATGGATAAGATATTTTGGTCTAATCATGCAATAGGAATAGGAGATTAAAGATGTTTCTAAACAACTTATGTTGAATAAAACCTTAATCAGGATGTGAATTGATGGTTGGATTGGAACATGTAGGTTAAGGCACACAGTGATCATATGTCTCTATGATACTAGAATACCTTGGGCATCTTGTGTGCGGCTGGTGAGTCCAGGCCCTGGTCAATGCTTGTGGCCGTCTCAGGCTCTCTATATTGGGCCTTCAGTTTCCCATAGCGCTGGCTGCAGTGGCGCAGGCTCTTCCTGTGCCATACCTGCTGCTTGTTCTCACAGTCTTCCCCCACCCCAAACCATTGGGCTGTATTTCTAGAGACACGGAAAGAAATGGGTGGTGTCAGTGTTACATAATACAGAGCCAAACAGCAAGGACAAATAATGAAGCTGATGAGATGAGCTTAACTGAATTTCATTCAACAATATAAAGGCTGTAGGACAGAAGGAATTAACACTATATATTACTAAATATTACACACATAGAGATAAAAAAGATAAAAATTGCAATTTAATATACTGTACACCATTGCCTGATACAGTATTTGAAACTGCAATTTTGATCTTGATGCTCAACCACTAGACTGATGGGGTATGTTGCTGATGACTGCTGACAAAAGAATTGTCTGTTGTCTTTCAATTAGAAGGATCCTGAAGAGGACCTTTTTTTTGAGTGAACTGCTGTGAACAGAACATGTGCTTTTTGACTTTTTAGGGTGAATGACCTTTAGGGAACAGTACTGCATGATACACTTTGGTGAGTGCTTTGGTGGTTTTTGCTTCATGAGTTCATGACCACGCAGAGTATTTATGTATCCATTGTAAGTCGCTGATTAAAAATAGTCAGACTTGACTCTGACTAGCAACATGCGCAACTCAACCAACAAACTCTTCATCTCACCTGCGGATGCTTTGTGAAAGCGATGTTTGTCTACCAAACTTTGCCCTTCTGTCTCTGGCTGAGAAGCGCCCATCGCCGGCTCCACTCATGCTCTCTGACACAGAGCCAGTGGCTTGACGACTCAGGCTTTTTTTCAGAGACGATCGTAATGGCTGACCAGAGGAAAGGAGAAATAATGTTACAGTTCAGTAATTGTTGTTATGGTATAACACATAAGAATCACGCCTGGACAAAGTGTGTGGAAAACTGAGATATTAATCAGTGTTACAATTACAGCTGTAGGAATTATACGAAAAGCTAAATAAAGAAGCAGCAGCAGCAACAAGGCAGAGAAGACACAAGAAACTATTGTAAGAACACATACAGATCTGGATAAATAAGAAGGTCTTCAGTACTTTACTGGCCAATTAGCAGAATAAAACACAATTAGTTATTGCAGGACCCTCAGGAACACCTCAGATGAAATTACTATTAACTGACTGTTGATACTGACTGTTAAGAAAGTAATTATGTAATCACTGTAATGACTATAATATTCAGGATCAGTGGCAAGACTAAATCCCAGTATTGAGATAGTTGGATTATGTTCACATCTAATGTTGACACAAATGTGTTCAGTCAATATTTTGTAAGGTCTGGTATTGCTAAAGGGGTACTCCTTCTCCCTTGTCTCTTAAACACCTACTTGTGTATGCTGTTTCTAGTGTTCTTCTGTTGTGTGGGGTGCAGTGACTGCTCTGAGAGTCTATTATCTTAACTTGCAGTTGGTGGGGCTAATGGTCTTGTCATTCTGAGAGTTAATGGTGCTCAAAGCAAGCTATAAGTGAGCATATGTTCAGCTTGTTAGGATTGGGATATAGACTGTCTATGTGTCTGCCACCTTAGAACCGTTATCAAAGAAAAACAATGGTTGCACATATGATAACAGAAGGAACACTATACATAATTAATGACTCTTTACATGATAATAGTTCTTGAACATATGCAATAATCAGTAGAGCCCAATTGATATGGGATTTTTGAGATAGATACCGATTTCAAAAGGGAACAATTCACAGATTACCAATATAGTGAATTTTTGAGCTGGAGTGAAAATAGACTTTTTCAATGTGAATTGTGCACCGATTTTGCACCAATATGACTATGTAAAGGTTAAAAAACTTTATTAAAGAACATTTAACATTATTATACACTGTCAACCAATTCTAGAAATAAACACTGAGAAAATTAAGAATAAAAAAAATTAAATAAAACAGCTCAATAACCATTTAAATAGGGGAATAAAAATAATATAAATAGCAAAATAACAGACATTACCCTTAGTATCTCTTTCTACATTATGGTCTGTAAAAATAATAACATATACCCCCGATATATATCCCGATATAACCCGATATATCTGTGAAAGGCTAATACAAACCTTAATATCGGCCGGGCCGATAAATCGGTCAGGCCCTAGTTAGGATTGCAAAAAAAATGTGGGATATTGTGTTATATCATGTATGCATGACATGCTTACAACACAACTACAAAGATACTTCTCTAATGTGGCCAATTACAATAACAGCACACAGAATAAGAACTAGCAAATTTCCTAACCTTGCTCTTTTTTGCATTAGGTTTTACAAATTCACAGTTAGTAGCCCAACTGTGGGGCCTCTTCCTGCTTCTTCTTTTTCCTTTTGTAACAACAAAGCTACAGTGCATGCCTGAGTTTGCACTATATTTGCATGTTTATTACACTAGTTGGTGTTTAGGAACAGTTTAACTGTAGCATGCTCAATTAAACTCTGACTACCGACTGCTTTGTGTAGCTGAAATGCCATCGTTTGTGTTCTAAGCATGGGCCCCACAGGGGAAGATGTATGGCCTTGTGGCCATAGACTGCAAGACAGCTTTCCAAAATGCCTCCCAGCCTGAGCAAATGGCAAATTCAGAGGAACATAGGGAGAGTATGTTACCCTCATTAACACGTTTTAATGCCTTCTTTCGAACTTTTAAAAATAAAGTAGCGCTGCAGGTTGTTTTTTTCCGTCCTGTGTCAAATGATTATAGGCACGGCATCTCAATCCAAAGAGTTCATCAACCCAAGTGGAGTAAATAACATGAACTGTATTAATAATAGCATTAATTGCTTTAACGATGTCAGGGAATATCAAAAGCTCTTTTTCCCCCAATGAAACTGAAGTACTCGTAACCACTGCTGAGCATGTTTTTATCCAAATTCAACCTTCTGATTGTGTTTTAAATCAACACACTAAGCCTCAAGTTCTCAAGTTAATTGGGACCCTAATTGATTTGAACCCCAATTTTCAAAAGAATCTGGTTAGGTCATGTTTTTTTAGACTTCTGCGACATAGCAAAAAATACATATATAGGTTCGATTTAAAACGCCTTTTAAAATGAAAACATATTTATGTGGACGTAGTCTGAGTGTGTGAAGGAGGAGCTGAGCCCCACCTGTGGTGAAACAGCAACACAGAGAGCAGAAGACAGAAGCAGCATGCCCGTAAATTAAACCAAAACATAGTAGCAGTTTTTTTCTGTACATTCGGCTTAGGCAGTGTAATGAAAATACTTATAATGAAGGGTAAAACCCTAATTTTTATATATTTACCTACTTATTGAACAATGGCACTACACTAAACTTTGATCAGGATCAAGCTATTTCACTGCTCTTAATCAATGTAATTAATAAACTATTCTTGTTGTTACTTAATGATTTCTGACAGTGAATATTATTTACTATAATAGAAACTGAGCCTAAGGGTACTTTTAAAAATGTTTTATTTATTCAACATGCATGGGAAAGTGTTTATCACCAGCACTTCAAGAGGAAGTGGTTAGTCGTTGTGATAATACATCTTCTAAGTTGTAATTTGCGCCAAAAGGCCAGGCAGTGAAAAACAGAGTCAGTTGACAACGTTCAGCCATACCTGTTTAGCAGAGTCATGGGACATCATCTCCTCAGGTGGAGGGATGGCTATAACGAGGCTGGGCGGCTTCTTGCTCTTTAGACGGCTATCTGAGTGGCCTCTGTTTGGAGGAGGCTCCTCCCCACCCTGTGACGCCATTCTGTCAGAGTGCTGGAGGTAAGAAAATCATAATGGATGTAATTCAAAAGCCTAATCAAAACACTTAGAAACATTGATATCACACAAGATTGGTTTACACAGTTATCATACTTAAGTACACTGCTGTGAGAGAGAAAGAAAGGTGTTTAACCAAACTATAGAACATAGACTCTACATGCCCATTCAAATTCTAGCTACTTTTAAGCATTTACACCAACTATCACAACACCATGTGTGGTCCATCCAGGATGTTAAACATTTCTGCCAAGCAATGCTAAAACATGTATCCTATATTTACTTGTGAAAGCATGTTGATATTGTAGAACTAATTATATGCCTATATGAACTCACAGGGGCAGGGTGAAAATGTTAAACCAAGCTCAATTCTCATCCAACAAATAATAAATGCTAAGCAGCTTTAGATACTTAAATGCTGTATTAAGTTTTTACTGAGACAAATGTGTGCATTACAGAGGACTCACCCATTTCCTTTATAGGCCAAACAGTAACTCAAAAAGGAAACAATAACAGCCCATCCAAACAAGCAGTCTCTTTTGCAGCAGCTGGCTTTCCACCAGTTCAATCTACTAAAAAGAATCATTGCCAACTTCCCTTTCTTTTGGATTACCTTCATAGGCAATTTCTTAAGTGATCCTTAAAAGTCTCTTGAATTCACTTCCAGCTGACTGGTGTTAGATTAAGAATAGCAACCGTGTCTTGCTACGCAGTGCTTAGGTCATTTATTTAAGTTAATGTATAAAAAAATATGAACAAAAACAAAACTTACACAAATCATTAAACAATATTAAATTCCTATCATTGCCAACAACCCTCTGAACATGAGCTGTAAGTGGTAACAACAGCACAAACATGGTCAAAGATTCAGTTTAATTTATTCAAATGTATTTGCATGTGATTTATTTTTTGGATTTAATTAATTACACTGAATACATTTAGTTAATTTGAAAGTGTCAAGTAATGATTTATTTGCCAGTGAAAATATTCAGATTCCTATACCACAGACTGGCATTTGCAATTGTACATTGTAATAGTTTATCATGATACAGTACATTTTCTGGAAATTGTTTCAGGGAAACTGTTCAGTAAAAAGACAACCAGATGGAAATGCATTCCCTTAGCTAATCCAATGAATGAAACACTTGACAAATCAAGGTCACATTAATGCAAAAATTATGCCAAAAGCAGTCCTGCTCATTGATTTAAGGAATTGCCCACAGAGAGATATTAAAGGGATAGCTACCCTGGCATGACAAATTTCAGCTGGTGTTGCCATTTCATGATATAAAGTGTCATGCAGTACTTGCCTCGCTAAACCAGAGACTACAAAATAAATAAATAAAACTAGACTGGTTAGCCAACTAAATGAACCAGAAATCAATTCTGCAGAACCTAATGTACAAACTTGGACCACTAATGAAAAAGCAACTGATACACCAGCTGTTAAGCTGTTGGGAGTGACACTCGATTACATCAGATGACAGCGATCAATAGTGCTCTCGGATCGTCATGCATCCTCCAGGTGGTTAGTAACCTATATCCTTTTCCTTGGTTTGAACTGAAAACAGCCTTGCACTCCTTTTTATTGATTGCATAAAATAATGGTGACTTATTAGTTGAAGCTTGTTCTACTTCTACATTATATGTTATATATTCTATTATATATGATAAGTTGCTCTGAATGAATCATCAGCTTATGTCTGAAACAAATTTTAGCCCATTTAAAAAATACTCAAAGTACCAGTAGGATTAATCCTATCATGATCACTGTGTCTTACAGTCAGTGTTTACAAACACATCATATTTACTGAACTACATCACGTGTGCACACGCTGCACGCTTCGGACTACACAAACAACAAATAAATAGTACCCGCAGGCTTGTCAGTTGAGCGTAATAAGACTCATTAGAGGTCTCTCTGTCTTTTCAAAATAATATTGTCAAACATACTTATCTCCGTCTTCCAGTCTTTACCAATCACAGTCGACAGCGAAACAACCAGCCAGTCTATTCCTGGAGCTCAGAATGTCTCGGAGCATTACACTGAGTATTTCCAGAGAAATCAAGGCAATGCAGACAAAAGCCTATGAAGTCACAAGCCTTGGTCAAAACATCCATTATGTCATTATGGTCTTGAAAACCTTTAAGTTGTCCTGGAGTTGTGGTGTACAAAATCAATGCAAGACCCTGGGTGTCTGCGGCAGGAATGGCAGCAGCAGGGAAATCTGACACCAGCTCAGTCAATAGCCTAGTTTCCACTACAGAGCCAAGGCACAGTTAGACAGGGCTTTACATATTGTTCATGCCCCTGACCCCCAAAAAGGAATTTTAATAATACCTTTAAGCTAACAGGGGTGTACATTTCAATTTTGCCAGCAGCGTTTTCAATTATGTGTAAATATTTCAAGATTGGACAGAAAGCCTGATTTAGTCCTCTTGAGACAGTGAGGAGGCTGCTGGCAATTTACCCTGTGGTTTCGTGGAGTCGTGGGTTATGGCAGGAACCCATCCACTTATATAATGAAATAGCTAGAAATTTGGCTAATGGACGGAGTGCTCAAGTGGCGGAGGAACTGCTGCTAACCATAGTCTATCAATGTAGACAGGCAGTTGTTAGGATCCAGATAGGAGAACTAATGGGAATGGACTGAAAACTGTATTCTCCAGAGGGAAGATAACAGCGATACATATACAGAGCTAGAAACCTAAAGAGTGTGAAGCATAAACCAGGGAAAAAATTGTTAAGACTTTAATAAAACATGCAAACATATTGATACTAAGCCATCTGAGAGTTATACAATTATTTATATATATATATATATATATATATATATATATATATATATATATATATATATATATAGAGAGAGAGAGAGAGAGAGAGAGAGAGAGAGAGAGAGAGAGAGAGGGAGAGAGAGAAAAAATATCATGATGGCAACCTACAAGTTAGCAAGGGCAGGATATAGACGAAACAACCAATAATATAAAATATTTCCCCGAATGTTCAGGCGGTCTGCCTAGGAGAGAATGACCAGGCCAATGGCCTCCAGGTAATTGAGTTTGAGACCCTTGACAAAGAGCATGGAGATGAATTCAATGTATGGCGCCACTCTAGATAATATCATTTACAGTAGGCTGGCTCATGTTGAGCTAATTTAATATTCTGATTTTCTCAATGACCACATCAGTGTTGACAAATGAGACAAAAATGATTAAAACGCTCCACAACACAATGAGGTATTTCTACAGGTGTTTAGCAGCAGGCCTACTGTTGATACCATCAACAAGAAAAATATCTTAAGAATGAGTCCAGTTATGTTTACTGAATCCATGACCGTGATTTTCCCCAGCTGTGTCTGGAATTGGCAGTATGTCAGTAAGTAGCAGCAGCGTAAGGGCATGTTTGCTAAACAAACATGGCTCATTTCTTTTGAGTCATTAACCAACCATGCACTCGCTCTCCTTGACAACCACATCTAATGTAGACAACCAAAGCTAATGTGAAATGTAATTTTCAAATGTAACAAATGGGTTTTGTATGTTCCACACACTTGGTTGTGTTTCTACAACCAAGAAGTGGTTGTGACATGAAATGAGAGATCAAAGTCAAATCAAGTCAAGTCTCAGCTGGCTGAAAAGAAAAGGAAAAGCAAAGAAAAATCATGCCAAGTAAAAAATAAATAAATAGGGGAAACCTTGGGGAAGACAATTCAATGACAGATTACTTCATCCTCAACCTGTCAACCCACTCATTGCCGTCACAGATCCCAAAGAGTCATGTGTCTGAGCAAGGAAAAGGAATGTCCACAATGACATCATCCATAGCTAATGTCATCACATGACATGGAAAGTACCATTTTCAACAAGTGTCTCTGCGTGTCTGTGCCTCTCTAATAATTCAGTGGTTGGTCTAAACAGTTCCTCACTTGACCATTAATTAGTGGGAATGTACTGTATGTGTGTTAGCCACCTCCACCCTTTTGTGTTTGGTGAAATCACGTGTTCCTCTGACAGTGCGTCACCATGGTTCAGTCTCTTCCCCCAGAGACAGGCCTGCCCTGAGAAAGTGCCAGTGTGTTTGTTTGTGTGTATTCCCATTTGCCTGATGCTCAAGGTGGTGTTATCCCCTGTAAACCTCGAGACAGGCTGGACGGTGCTCATTCACTTAGAGCTGTATATTTTCAAATACATGTAACAGGTTGCAAATGCTGTCAGTACAAATTATAAAACTCCATACATAACCTGAATGCAGGGGTGTAGGAAAGATATCAAGTTTCACTTTCTGCCACACTCACTCTACACAGCAGTTGACCGACTCCACTTGAGCCAAGCACACTTACTGTGACTTATATTAAGTGTAGGCAGCACTTGACAAACAAGGGTGCCTTCCCAGGCTTCCTTGGCTACAAAGACTTATTAACATGAGCTTAAGTACAGTTATATTGTTTGACAATTAACAAAATCTGAAAGGTACGAACACCATGATCAGACATCTTATACTGGATTTAAACTATTATTATCATGGGATCTTTAGGTAGAGCTACAGCCTCACCCTTTCTGTTTATTATATAAAAACACAAAGACATGGAAAAACATTTGAGACATCAACTATGCCTACTTCGAAAGCAACTAAACTCTTTCACTCGCTGTATATTTTTGGTATTCTTCTCACATCTGAGCCAAGGGAATTGCTGAGAAACTGCACTATGTGCCTCCACAGAAATAAAAAGCTTGTTGTTGCTGCTTGCTGTGTGGAGAACAGAGTGAGTTTCACTGAACTAATGTGTTGTGAGTGCCAAGCTCCGGCTTTTTTTCTTCTTTTCCATTTTAAGCATTGACGTGATTTGCCAGAAGAATTGTAGCAGTCGAGAAAGCCTCAAAGGGCGAGTAGACAAATTCTTCTCATGTTCTTTACGTCTGTGATTATGAGTTTTTTTTACAGTATTGTAAAACTAAATGGTACAATTGTTTGTCCACTATTTTAAAGTCAAAACTGCTCAACCAAAATAAAATCTGCTCAAAGATTGTAGGCCAACCCCCTTGAGAAACTATGAATCAGCCTACCATAATAACATACAGAGTAGACTTGTACGATATAAGGAAAATTTGACATGTGCGATAACATTGTTCAATATTGTGACAACAATATGAATTCTTATAAATAAACACATACTGAAGTGTGCATATTAGCCATACAGTTCCGAAGCACTCACACACCTTCTCAATCTCCTGCTGTGTGCTACATGTGTGAAAGGGAAACTCTGTCGGTGGTTGGGTAAACAGAGCGATTAGCACTACAGCAGGCTAGCTAATTCTGTCAGGGTTCGCACAAGGTCGTTTTTTAATTCCAGCTGCTAGTAGAAGCAGATGGACAGCAAGCGTGAAGGTGATCCCCAGAACTGAGACTGAGAGATGGAATCGAATGGAATTACATGAACTAACATTGTATTATCTAAAATGGTCAGAATCAAGAGGACAAAGCATTGATCTCTGCCAAGTAAGGTAACACAGACTCATGGCAATGTAAGCCCGACAGTTAAAATGATCGGTCTGCGTATGCATTGTTACCCACCAAAGGTCCATTCTGAGCCCAGACTTCACACATGTAATTACTCAGATGCTTACAGAACAATGTGATTAATATAATGAAACATCAGTGCAACAAAGAGAGAAAAAAGCATAATAGAGGGTTGGGCCATATGTACCGTGCAACAGTAGAAATGTGTCAACTGGTAGAGATTTGGCAAAACCATTTCCACCACAGGAGCTATCCCTTAGTGTCTTCTATATATTCGGGGCAGGCTGTGAAGCAAATCAGGGCTGGAGTCTCACATGATCTCAGGACTCCAGCGGCAGTGATTTGGGCAGCATGTATGCTTACCACGCTCAACTGACGTGAGAGCGGCAGTTGGTGGCGATAATGCATCACTAAGCTGGTTTGTCACCCGCTTAAGAAAAAGACACATTGAGGAAAGTGCAATTGCAAATACAGAGCAGGGGGCATCCCAAGTCATGTGGACAATACGGTATGGTTATTTTAAACAATGTCTTAATCGTATTTACAGAACAATTACTGTATCGTGATACCGCAATATAAAATGACATATACCATGATAGAAGATTTTGCCCATATCGTCCACTCCTAGTGGGAATTGTAATTATTTCTGTATTATAGGACAACATTGAAGGTGATGATATTCCAAAAACGTTCACATCCTCACACAGACTCTATGTCTCACACAGTCAGTAAGTGTGTGGACAACTACGTCAAGTGCAAATTTGTATGTGGGACTTGCCCACACTAACAGTGTGAGCTGGATTAGTAGCATGAGGAGATATTGTGTATTTACACAGCCAGTTAAAAGTATTGTTTCCCTGAAGCAAAGCAATCTCAAACAATTGCAAATTGAAAAAAGAAAAAAGGAATACGTTAAAGATTATTTAGAATTGTTGGTGACATTTTTATTGGAAATTACCTACATGTTGATTCATCTGATTAGACACCTGTTGAAAACATGTCTCAATTCTATGTTTACTAGCACAATCTAACATTTATTGGGCCCCTAAAGATAGTGTTTAATCAGACATTTTTCCCATTTCTGGATAATGATTTATAAAATAATGTGTTTTTGCCATGCTATGGAGATGTCACTTTGTCAAGATATCTTATCTGGGCCAAACACTGGCCAGTGGTGCAGTGAAATTTAGTATGGATATACATCATCTCCACAGGATGATTTAAGATGACTATGGTGTCATCCTGTGCCACCGTCAGGCCCGAATTTTTCCCTTGATCAACACTTCGGTCATCAGGGGATGACTTATAATATCTTGGTGACTCACTTAAATTAGAACTGTATTGCCGGAGATTTAACCCAAAATGCTACAACATAAAGTAGTCAAATTGTTTTGACAGACAATGTATGTAAAACTGTATCCCTCTATATGACACTGCTCATATAGAGGGATACAGTTTTACAAATATTGTCTGTGACCGCAGTAAATAATCAACTATATGGGTTATGGGTCAAAGACCTTTCCTGTTTTCAAATATTAATCCAAGCAAACAGCAATCCATAGTGATTGCAGGATTCATACAAAAATACATGCTGCCTGTGAACATTTATTTTCTTTCCCGTTTCCATGTTTGACAAACCAAGTTTCCCTACCTCGACAAACTGATTTGTTGGACAATGCTGTAAATGGAAGACCAGAAAGGACTGAGTGTGAAAGAGCGCTACAGTACAGTACAGTACATGGGCCAGCAGCCAGCTGGCAGAATGCCTTCAGTGTAAAGGAGTACTCTTTTCCAACAAAACCTTTTTAGGACAAACAAAACCTTTGTTGGCAGCAATTACACGATATCTTCCTGGTAAACTTCATTTACTCAAACGTTTTCATAAATTTGACAACACATTTGATCTGGCTTGTCTGCACTGTTGTTATGAGTGTAGGGTACAAACTGAGCAGACAGTCATTATGCTACTGAAGGCGTAGGAGACCGTATGAGTTTCAGTGGTGTTTGTGTGCTTCTAAACGGTCAGAGCTACAATCGAAACTGCCCCCTCATTCTTCACAACCGACCACAATATCTTGATGATGAGTCTAAACAAAACCTTCTTCATTCTTTACATATCTCATTACCTATCTTCAGCTGATAATAGCACTTTGATGCCTCAAACAAATCAATAGTTCCATTTCAAAGCTATTAGAAGACAGGAATTCAATTCACTATCGAGGCATCTTGTTTGAAAAGGACCTTGGCTTCAACCTAATCATTCCAGAGACAGTTTAAAACGTTGCACCATTTTCCAAGAGTCTGCATGCCCAAACCTGTATAACAGCGAGCTACAATGCAAACCCTCAGGTTCGTTCCCAGTCCAGGACTTCCTCATAATCCTCAGGATGTGATCTAAAAAACTCGTATTCATACAATGTGTGCTTTCATAAAACAAGGTATAGTTAACTTGTCGTGTTTTCCCTCTCGGTCATTGGTGCAACAAGTGTATGCATAAGTGTGTATGTTGCAATGTGTCACCCACAACGGCTAACTTCTGAGGGTTATGTCAGAGAAAATACTTGTCAACTCGCCCAGCCTGGCTGACAACTGAGAGAGACAAAGTAGTGTACTCTCACTCACTGTCACAAATTAACTGCAGTGGCACACAGATCGTGATTAAAGACATTTTGTCCCCTCCTGGATCTTGCAAGAAATAGTGGAAAATTAGAGGTTTCTGTGCCACAATTAATGTAAATGTTCTATACAACCTACTCTCTGCACCATTGAGACCTTAAAGCAACACCGGAATATCCACAGAAATCCTTTTATGGTATGAGTCTTTGGGTTTCAAGGCATTTCCAAAGTGTCCACATATTTTGAGATAGTGTATCATGCACTGTGAACGAGGGTTGGCATGAGCATCCAGGAAAAAAATTCCAACAGTCTTTTCATTTTTCTGGGCGTATTGTCGCGTAGCAGCTGAAACAGATAAAATCATGGAAGGGAAACTACTAGAGAGGAGAACTGTCAGGATTTGATTATGACAGAAGGGAACACAGTGAATGCAAGTGAACAAGCCAAAGGGTTTCCAATCTCCAAATTATGAGAGCAGCGAAATTAGCTCTTCAGGCACCGCATTCATGTTAGATAAAATGGGGATGAGGAGGTAACAATGAAGAAACTGAAACCTCTGAGCAGACACATTCTCTGTTACTGCACTCTAACTTCTGTCAACAGAGGCAACAGTCAACCTATTAAACCACTTCACAGTTTGCGCGAGGCTGTCTGGAAATCCATTAAGGACCCTGAAGATCAGCCTGCTCCCTTTGTAAACTACTGGAGAAATCTACAACACCGGTTTAAAACCAGGTTTAGCAACACACAATCTCCTTTCTGGAAACTTCACACGTCACAGAATGTAAACTTTCTGATTTGCACAGGCTCACAGTTTCCCTCGTCACAGTCCGTTAAGTCAGTGACAGGTGCGCCAGTGGTGCAAACGACATACTGGTTCCCGCATGCAGATGTAACTATTGCATAGTTGTACAACATACACCCTGCCTTCTATGTTTATACAATACATTTCCTCTTTTTCTGCATTGCCTTCACAGCTGCAGAAAGTTAGTATGATGTTCAAATATAGACTGCAATGGAAACACCGTGCTGTAACACATTATATTCTGCTTTCTCTTTGTACACTGACACATGCACATCACATCACACAGTACATCATATGGGGGTTTATTTTAACTGGGCACTGAGGTAATAAAGGTGTGAATTAATCCACGGTGACACTGAAATAGGTTTACAGGCACTACAAGTAGAAGTACTAGACTACGGCTGCTTCAAGCGGTATGAGCATTTATCATGAAAAAGAACGTAGGTCATACTACAATGTTGTTGTGTATGTTTGTTTTTATGATTGTGATTTTAAATACTAGCAATAATAAAGACAATAGTAAATATCATGAGACAAACCCTGCAGTAACACTGTGCCGCCCACCTCTATGAGGGCTTACAGTACTTTGTCTATGATTTCAGTATTAATCATAGTATCAAGTATATACACGTCACTGGTGGTTTAAGCTGGAAGGACACTAAATTTCCATTGAAATAAAAAGTAACACCGACTCACAGCACACCATTTCACCCGGTTAAAACTGTTTAGAAATTAACTGACAACTCCATTAACGTAATGGCTTTGCTTAAACAGGCGATGCCTTTTCTCATGTGAAGGACTCTGATAAGGTTTTGTCCTCGCAGACCCCTCTGAGAACTGCAAGAAGCCCCAAACTGAAACTGGTAACTACAGGATTATATAACTCTCTACAGGAGGTGGAGAAGTAACTGTAAGGACTGTTACACACATGAACACAACGCTTATTCCTTCATGTTGTGTATGCGGTTACTTTTAAAAAAGCAATTTTATAACTTTTAATTGAGGGATCCTGTGCACGATGTGGTTTATTTCTGTCACAATTTCGATGAAAATGTCAGTTTTAGCTGTGGTCGTTCCCGGCTAAATCCCGGTGAAACACCATGTGAACACTCCCTCCAACATTATTTCAAAAGCTAATGGGAGGGGTGTAACATCAAATGAATTTGTCGGCACATGGAGACTGTAAGTAACTTTAAAGCGATAAGATTAGGACATTTGAGGTTATTAATGGTGTCTGTCCCGGCGGGCAGAGCAACAAAGGGCTTGTCGAGACACGCTTTCAGCGGCTCGCCTAACATTACATGAAACGACCGTGGAAACGTAAAGCTACTACTGTAACGTGAGCTGTCATTATATCTTTAATTTGTCCTCTTTTTAAAAGAATAAACTAAGCCGTGCTCACACATAATAATAACAATAAACTCCCTTCACCAGAGCACTGAGCCTCGGCACATTTTTGACATATTTAATGTCTGTTTTCATTTAAAAAAGACAAAAAAACAACGACAACGGCCGTTGACCTGCACAAGTTAACTTCCAACGGCTTTAACGTTGCTAAAACGACACCAAGGCGTGAAAGAGTCTGAAAAACACTCACCTCCAGGAAGAAGTGGCTGGGTTATTATTCATGAGCAGAGAGGGTTTGAGTCCGAAGCGCCACGGTACTGTGCGGGCTACCGTCTGAGCGGCGTGTCACTACTTCCCTCTTTCGCTCTTCCAGCGACATCCTGCAGACGGACGGACTGACTGCGGCTCCACGGAGGAGCCGGGCCGGGGGCGGAGCTACGCCTCGTAGTATCCCCACAGGAGAGGGGCCGGGCCCGCTCCAGGCCCCCCCGCCCCCCCGCAGAGGCCCGCGGGTCCCGATCCCGCAGTTAGACATTAACTCCCACTCACGCACGACGCGGCGCGCCCGCGGTTGCAGTCCCAGAAATGTGCCAGTGGCTGGTGTCGAGCTTTTATCCCCATTCTTTAAAAGTTTAGAGCAGTTTTTTTTCTAGTCAGGAGTGACGGCAGGGTTACTCTGCAGTTCTGCCATTATGTATGGAAGTAAAAAGAGGCCGTAATAATTTACTTTTTTTTTTTTAAATAAGCAAATACCATGTTGGGAAATTTGACCTCTAAATATTCAGATGTTCAAGTTTCAATTTTTCTTTGTTTTTAATTTTTGAGTCTGACTTTCACCAATCTAACTTGAGAAACTTTTTTGACCTGATTTAAATTTTTAGGTCACACAATGACCAACAATTGAACAACTTGAATATATATATATTTTAAATATTGATCACTTGAATCTTTCACCATCTATCTGACTCAAAATGTTGAAATTTGCAGCAAATAAATTCTGATTGATGGTTTTTAAAGTGCGATATGTCATTGTAGTTTAATTTCACAAGGTATTCAGATTCTTAGAAGATTCAAAGAGATCCCAGGTTCATCTTAGGTTGAAAGGTGAACATTATTTAAGTGTTTTTACAGTATACTATTTTGCGTCTAAGTTTTTGACTTATATGAGTATGTTAAGGTCCTCCAGTACATTTCTCATGAAGGTGGTAATGCATGTTATTAATACTGGGCCTAAAGCATTATTTTTCTATTTCTTTAATGGGCTTGAAAATCAGTTCTAGCTGGTTAACCACATAAAAACACAATACACATTGATTATTTATTTATTTTTATTAATTTACAGGTCAAATTATTTACCAACCGTTAAAATCAAGCTATTTTAAAATAATTTTTATTCAATACATCAGGCCAACAAATTATCACACAAATATGCTTAACAAACAGCTTAGTCATTACATATTGATAATCCTACCCAGAAATCAACTGATTAAAAGTCATACAAATACAAAAGTGAAATGCTATTAACCTTGTGAAAGAACATTCTCCACAAGGTGGATTAAGAAAAGACAACTTCCTCAGGCACATTATTATCCCACAAATCATCTTTACAGTTCAGTGAGTCTTTAGATTAACAACGTCTTTTTAATCAGTGCCATTACAGTCACAATATCCCATAACATTTTATTTGAGTAGTAGTTGCTACTTTCATTCACCAGTCTCATTAAACACTCCGCAGTTGTAAGAAATCATACTACCTGTCCTCACAGGTGCTTTTTACACACTTGACATCACCATTATCTTCGTCGTACAAACACATTTAAATGCGTGTGGATGAAAAGAACAGTGTAATAATTTATCATTAGTTTAATAGAGTTGCCAGAATGAGCAAATTTTCTCATAAATTTTGGAATTTATAACAAATTCCCCCAGTGTTTAATTTCATCTTCTGTAAGCATTTGAAAGCTTGCAAATTATTCCAGTCTCACATACAGTGTGACAACTTCTAGAAACAGTAAGGCAGTGACTTTAAATTAAGTAATTAAAATCATTACTGCACTAAAGCAGAGTTGAATTTGCTGTACAGTATATGAAGAGGTTTTATCTACTGAAAGCTTCAAAATGGTATTGTCTCTTAGTCTGGCATCGCCAGACTTATTCACAAATGCATATTAGTCTGGAACCTCTCAGTTCATTTTTACATTTCCAAGGGGCGTTATGGACGGCAGAGTCAACCATTCAGAATGACGCAACGTCGCCCTGTTGGACGGTATGTCCTGTCAGAATTTGGCAAACACATATTTCTTATCAACGTAAAGTTTAAGTGCAGTTGTTTGTTCTTCTTTTAGAGAAATTTTACCGTCCAGTCCGTTCAATACTGCCGCTGTAGTCAGCCGGGGAACATGGCAGCGCCATCTTGGATATTTGCAAAGATACCTGAATGTCGCTCGTCTCTGTCAGTCATTGTATTAAACCCGCCTCATACTAGATAAACGCTTGTGATTGGTTTGCCCGACACAACGGTGCTGCCAGTACAGAGGAAATCAGTTTGAATGGGAGAGGGGCCAAACGTATCCGCCAGAGCTCGCAGATTCGTCTGGTTCCCAGGCTAACAGTCACTATATTTTACAGGAAAGTATTTTTATATCTTCACTTAATGTTTCTGTTAGACTCCGGCTCTAATTTGCTAGGCTATTTATCCAAAACAAACTTCATCATGACTGACGTTTAAGCCAGTTATATTACACCATAATTCATGGGTATGGATGGGTATGGATGTTGCCACAGACTTCTGAAAAACAAAAGTTGCATCAACCTTGTGCAAATCTTTCTTGATTAAGGTCATGGATAAATTAATGGCTCTTTAAGAACAATTATGGCAAACAGCACAGCATGTTTTCAAATAACACTTTGGTCCTTGTAGTCAGGGGAAACAACCACAACTGATTTTGCTGTTGTTCTGTTCCTAACATAAAATGCTCTAATATTATGTAACGTTAATAATAACATTCTGTTCTTGTTCCATCTTTACTGGCTCACACAGTGGAGCCATCAGGCATGCAGCACAGAGTGAAGGAAAGATGGGGAAAAATGAAATACTAAGAAACTTCAAACGGAATTTCTATACAAAAAACATGGTCTATGAGCTAAAACCTCAAATACTTGATTTGTTTCAGTATTCTTAAAGCTAAGGCCTAAAAATAATGACTTAATTAGAGATTTTTAGATATCATTTTCATTCCTGGTTCTGTCTCCATTCCCCTCAATAATAACATTGTCTTCAGATTGTTTTAGCTAAGAGAACAAGCTTGCTGATTCCATTGCTCCAAAATGTTACAGAATACCATGTCCTTTAGAGAGGCTGATTATGGTGTTCAACTTGACCACATATATAGAGAGAGAGAGAGAGAGTAGAGAAGGGAAGGCTAAATTCCTTCAGACTTGTAAGTACCAGCTGATGGCAAATGAAGACCATCATGGGGTTGATATAATGTTGTTAAGGTTGTGCCTATATGTGCAGAGTTGAACGGTCACAGCCAGGAATCAAAGTGCAGAAGTAAGCTCACAGCTTGGACCGAAGGGGCTTCAGGTACTTGTGGAAAGATTCATGGACCTGGGAAAGAAAGAAGAAATGGAGCATTTGTGAAGCTGAAACAAGGAACAAGACCAGGGGAAAAAAGACGTGCGTATACAATCACACACTGTCTTCTTGACCACATCAATGTAAGATAGTATTTGCAACACCTGGTTTGCCATTCAGTGCACAGATGCAATAGTGGACGCTTAGATAGTCAAAGAAAGCTATTAAAGTCACTTAATCTTTCATTTCTGTAACCTATGTAACTGACCACCTTCATGTGACCCTATCTGGACCGTCTTGGTGTGGAAAACTTAAGGCATTCAAAGTGCTCCAAAATGAAAATGACTAGTTTTCATTTCACGTTATACACAACCATTTAAATAAAACTGTAATGTTTCTTTAATTCTATACCAAAATAGTAATGGGGTCATAATTCCAACCAATAAAACCATCATTGTTTAACACTATTGCCCCTGCCATATACAAGTTCTTCTCTCGTCAACAGATTTAATACACAACTTGAGAACCTAAAATGATAATTTATTGAGACTTATTTGTCCGCCTGTCATGGTCAAATGCCATGTTATTTTTTGAAGTCTTATCTAATGTGAGCGTATCCGAGAGCAGACACCCAAGTAGGAGAGTAGAGATATGGACACGTGAGTTGCGAGCTGCAGATGAACTGAGACTGATGGACAATGAATGGTAACCCCTTATGCCAGTTCAGTTTCTGTCTGTGTCTATTTGTTTATTGAAATTAACTGAAACCAACGCCAAGCTCAGTGCATTGTTTGGAGTCAGGAGAAGAGGATAAGGCTGGTCCAAATACCAAGTCAAGCAGGCACTGCCACGGGGGAACCAGTGCAGCAACTGCAGGAAGCAGGCAGAGCTCGCTGGGGTTCAGCCTGCAACATTTTCTTGTTGTATTTAGTGTATGCAGCCTGTTAGTAGCTCGTTCGGCCCTAAAGCTGAACGGTAATTAAATCCCTTAGACCTAACAACAAAACCTGTGCCGGGACACTATTATTATTTCACCCTTGTGACCCTCACTGACCTCTGTGGAGTTTAGGGGTGAGCGGCGAGCCCACTCAAACATGTGCTCATAGACGTTCCCATCATATCGTCCCAGAACTGAATTCAGCTTCTTGTCGGAGACGTCAAAGGCATCTACCAGTGCCACAGCGTTGGGCCTCAGCTGAGACAGCAGCTCCTTGATACGACTAGAAATCTGCAGCATCTGGGGCACACTCAGCAGTCCAGCCTGCAATAAAACAAATGGAAATGTGGATGAAAACGTGCTGCTGGACACGTTACTCAGCTGCTCAAACAGAGAGGAAAATGACTGTAGAGTCAGTGGGTTGTCCCTGTTAAACACAATTTTCTGACTTCAGAACAAGCATGAAGTCTTATATTTAATCTAATTTAAAGATCACTGATAAAACATAATGTAATGTGCTTTATTTAAACAAAAACAAAACAGACACCAGCTACCCAGGCATACACATCTAACACACAATAATAACTGGATCAGCTTTGCACAGTATGTCTGTAAAACCTGCAATAAGATTAAGCATTGACTGTGAACAATATTGTTTCTTGTGTTATAATTTTACTGACCTGTAAGAAGTCTCCAGAGTTCCTTGTGATGCCATGCAGGGCGTAGAGGAGAGCCAGTGTTGACATCACTGAGTGCAGCGCTGTGTCACTGATCTCCCCCAACTTGTCAGTAAAGAGCTTCACTACAACAAAGTGACAGTGGGCCTAGAGACAGAAGACAAAGGACACTACAGTAAATTAATGGAAGAGACTCAGAGCGACAAATAAGAACGAAAAAAAAAACAACAGAAAAACATGAAATAAGGAGATGAACATGAGGAGGATTTGAGTTTGACTTTAAGCAACATAAGAACGCCATATCAGGTTTGGGTGTTCAGCATCAATATCTGCACTTACCAATAAATCCAAAACAAATCTGTGAAATCACAAGTTATGGAAAGCTTTAAACTATGTAATAACCATAAAACATCTTGAAAACAGGGTTACATTGGCTTAATCAAATTGTATTCATTATAAAAAAAATGATTAATCTAATTTACATAGGACAATTAATGCACAAACACACACACAGCTGAACTTACGTCTGAGGCTCTGACCAGGTCAATAGCACTGTTGTTCCAGGCGTCCTCCTGGCTCTTCCTGCGCTGCAACTCTTGCTGGATGCTTTTAGCTGCCAGCTCTACAACACTACAAACACACACATCATCTGCATTAACCAAAGATTTCATTAATATAAATGAAATAAAAACATTAAGACACTTTATACCTCCCCAGGTTTAACAACGTGCAGACACACATTTATCTTTGACCCTGGGTTTTAAGTACAACAGAGGCTCTTCAAGATTTTTTTTCATAAACTGACTATCATCAATCAAATCTATTTTTTTTAGGAATATGTTGAAGGGGTCCTTATCAGAAAACACAGAAGAAATTATTGCTAACATGCTATTATCCTTTTCCATCTAATGTCTGAACTGGCAGGCCACATTTTGTCTCCCTTCACCAGACTGGCTCAGCCACTGTTTGTGCTCACCACACAGCTGAAACTGACTGCCAAAGGAATTTGAATGTGACTAAGGCTGACAGTATGCAGGGATGGGATTGGGGCAGCATATCAAGCCAGACTGTAAAACGGACAAAAGCAGAAATATGGTCGCAGCAGAGGACAGCAGATTTAGGCATACACTCAGGAAAACGGATTAAACTATCAGGGCGATTAATGTTGACAACTGAAGCTCTTGTAACGTAAAAACAGTGTAACGTAACAGCAGATAGAATGTCAAAATGTATCCTTCCTCTTTTTAAGCACAAACACTTACATTTTAGTCATTTAGCACTTGCCCATATCTAATATCCAAAGGCTGAAAGGCAAATTTTAATATCTTTACATTAAATAATCTACTGCTCTTGTCTCTTACATGGCAGCTCTGAGTTTGTAGACTTCCACCAGGCTAGCCAGGTCATTTATGTCGACCACCGTTGGTCTGGCAGCGACGGGCTGGGGCTGGACCCTCCAGTTCTCTGCTTCATTCAGGTACGACACAATACCGCTCAGCTGCTGGCCTGCCTTAGCCTGCCGGTAGCTCTTCACCAGGTATCTGCATAGGCAAAAGTTGAGGAGGCACACAGGTGAGGGTTAAACAATTAAACATGGGCGCATGACCTAGCTGGTAAACTATTTGTGTTTACTATCATAATTAGCTGGAAGCAAATGCAGTATTTTTTTTTGTTGTGGAACTGTTAAAAAAAAGATAAGCATCTCTTTCATTTTTTATTAATTTCTTCTTTCCAAACACCAAAACCAGGCCTAGTTTTGTATATCAACTTATTCATTAATTCCCATTCACAACACCTTTGGCCTTTGTGAGTGTACTTCATGTTCCGGTACAAGCTTACTGAGTAACTGAACATTTCAAGAACTGTTAGCACATCCTAATCAGGGGAACAATATCCCTTCAAAAAGGACAAAATATCACAGAACAGGTTTTTGAAACTGAACAGCTGACCTTTATGGTGATACAAAACTATAACAGCTATCATTTGGGGATATAAAATGTGACCTGTGTTTGTTTTTGCTGTAGGAGGAGTGCGGGTGTGCCCCATGTATTTGTGGTAGAGTAGGGCTGTTGAGTAGGCGCATGTTTATGTCTGTATGTGTCTGTATTTGTCTCGGTCTTGTTTTCATTCTATTCAAGTGTGTGACAAAAATGCTGGGTGAAAGAACAAAATCGTCTGTGTGTGTACTGCTGTTTGAGTACCTGTACTAAAAACTGTGCAATTTAGGAATTAAGCAATGTTACGATAAGTTTAAGTGTTACAATTTAAAGCAAAAGCAAAGTAAAATAATACCACCCCTCCTACTCTATAAGCACTCTAACAACATAGTTACAATGGAGAACTTGGTCCTGGTGAAGTGTCACATACAGTATGTGGTCATACATTTCTGTGTGACGAGTTACCTCGCAGTCTGCAGCATCATAACTGTGTTCTCTCCCTCGTAGGTGCATGTAGGGGTGAAGTCAACGTAAATGTCTGGCAAGGCGCTGCTGCGAGAGTAGCCGTGGCCACCACATGACATGCGGCACACCTCGATGGCAGAGTTGGTTGCCCACGTGGTGAAGGCCTTCAGACCAGCAGACAAGGCATGGAGCTGTAGATTGGAGGGCAAATAGAGTGAAAATAGTTTCATGCAAGCCTAAACACTGGGTGAAAATTGTATTTTAAGCAAATCATCAAGCAACCAAATAAATATGAACCAGAGCTTTGAAAATGTCGTAAACAACAGTTTATATTAATGTAATTAGCCATGGTTAGCCAATTTTCATTTCCACTATAGGTGCTGATATTTCAGTAAGTATTTAGACTATAAAAAATACTTTTCATTAGGCAGCAACTAAAATATTTGGTACAGTTGCTCTCTGTGGACCTTTCAGGGTTCCAGACTCAGACTTCAGCTGAACGTCTGACTTCACAAAGCATACTGAATTTTTATTCTAATACAAAATGTCATTTCTATGTTTAACTACATCACTGTAAGCTAAACAACTCATTTACAAGTACTGTGTATAATGGCTAATGTTGTAAATACTGATTATCAAGGTTTTCTAGGAGTGCACTGGCCTCCTGTTTTGTGTTTGTCCGTTGACCTGACGAATATGAGAAACAGTCAGTGAGAGCTGTGACAAATGCTTCCTCTAGCCATGGGGTATGGATTCAGTAGGCTGATATATAAAAAAGTTATTATATATCATTATTATACGTTAAAGTAGTTGCAGCTCTTAATTACCACAATAAAATGGCGCTGGTAAAGAGCAATCAGATAGCCTGCCAGCCAGCCACACAGACAGGGATCGAAGCCTGTATGATCAGTATATAACAAAATAGCTGCAGCATTTGATATGAAGAACTTTCAAGCTGTGTCTGTTTTCATGCAAACTGTCTAAACTGGCATTGATGTCAGTAAACACAGAGGTGTTTAAACGGTTAAACTGGGTTTAGCTTGTACCACACGCTCACCACACTCCTCAAAATATCTGTAAACAGTCATCATTAAGCCTAGATCACATCCAACACGTGTATGTCCAGTCAGTACCTCAGGCAGTTTACTGAAGTCCCCCTCATTGATGTCTTCATTGATGCGGTGGTAAGTCTGTGTCATATACTGGCCGACAAAAGCGAAGGCATAAGCCATAGCCAGCAGAGGGAACAGCTTGTACTGCTGCGTCTGGTAGTCAAGGATCTGGGGCTCTGGCTCTCTGTGGGACCGAAACACACAGGTAGGGGTTTTCAATATCCCGTAAATTGTTGTACTTTCCTTTGATGCATGCGGATGTGGAAAAAAGATCAAATCCTTACAAAACCAGTGCTATTTCCATTTGCTGTTGGAATTATGTTGCAATTGGAAGCACCAGCGCTATACAGTAAAATCTAATTTTGAACCCGGTCACTTGGTTGTGCAATCATGCCTTTAAAGGGATAGTTGAGATTTTCTGAAGTGGTGTCGTATGAGGTACCATAGTCAGTGAATAACTTACAGTAGATGGTGGTCGGCATGCCCCCAGTTTGGTGAAGCAGGCCGCTGTACCAACACAGAAGCTAAGCAATGTACTGCTGTGGACGGGAGTAGCAGCAAAAAGTATTTTAACCACCTAAAAAAAATCAGTGTACGCTAAATTTAGAATGTTTTCGCCACTTTACCTTGCCGTCAGACAGCCCTTTCTGACTGCAAACTAAACCGTTACATCCATCTATGCTCTCTTCAAAGCCACCAGACTCATTTAACAAAAACGGTTATTTTACCTCGCAGAACACTGGAGTTGCTGGTCTGCTGCTGCCTTGATCAGTTGGTTTGTTCGCAGTATTGAGTGATTTTGGTGTTACACTGACTATTGATAAGTTCTTCATACAACCCCACTTAAAAAAATCAGAACCACCCCTTTAAGCATGTGTTTGTTTTTCTTCTGCAACATTTGTGTAGCTGTTTTCTGAAGTGCCTTTATGCATTCATTTGTATCGACTGACCCTGGCCGGATTTCAGACTGGTGACGGACAGCACTGTAGCGGATGGCGATGATGCAGGACTTGGAGAGGGCCCGAGCTGACTCGCTTACAATCATGGAGCGGATGAACACCATGGTGCCGTAGGTCAGCTTGGCACTTGGTGGCTTTACATAGGTCCCATCTGGCTCCACCTAGTGGTGAAACAGAGTCATTCTAACTGCTGATGCTTCAGGTGCAAAGTTCCCAGTCTAAATGCAATATTATTATTACATCAGTTTATTAGGTACACCTAGCTAAAAGTAACGCAGTCTAATACAGCTGTCCTGCAATAAATCCTACCTTCATGAAGGTTATAGTATTTGTTTTTGAGGTGACTTGTTTAGAAAGGTGTTGATTCACCTTTACGATTAATTTGGAGGCTGAAATTTGTGGTGTGCGAATACTGATGACTGTTAATTATTCTGCATCAAACATTCATGATATTTGCAGCTCTGTAATTTTATAAACCATACCGTTTTGTTTCTATGACACATAACTTGAATTAACTTGAATGCAATGCAACAATCCTTCCCTATTTGGTAAACAAAACTGTAAATGCTTTGCTATTAAAGTATCTGCAAAGAACAAACTGCAAAAACTATACTTCTAAGTAAGTGAGATAATCTTATATTTAGATTTACATTTTAGTTCAACTTGTTTTGAGTACAGATTGGATTATATAATGCTAACTATGCATGCTGTTTGACTTATTTCAAATAAGTGTCACTTGTCTTGTCTTAATGAACAAGTTTGTTACAGATCCTCCAGTATGCTTTAACATTCATTTTAAGGTATGTGGTTTCAAGAGAAAAATATTTATTTTCATTACTTATATAACTTTTTTTGTCTTTTCACTTGCATGAAGGTATATTCTCAACTTGTCCTTGAGACAGATAGGTTATGTTTACAGTGCCATGTTCTCCATCTTAGTTTAGAGGGTTAGCATTAAAAAATGTGGTAATTAGAACTAAGCAAAATGTGTCATCCTTTTTGCAGGCATTTTAGTCATAAACCAATGTATTAGACAAATAAAAAGTTTGACATGTCGCGGCTAGATGGAAAGTCAGGGGAACATTAAAGTAATTGATATCCATCCTTTGGGGACACATTTAGATTCAGATAAATATCTGAATTCAGATAAATATCTGAATCTAAATGTGGTCCCAATCCATCAAGTAGATGTTGAGAACACAACCTAAACAACCAGATACAAGAACAGTTTCTTTCGCAGGCCATCACTCGGATAAACACTTAATTCATACAGCTTCAGAAAGAGTTCCTGTGCAACACTGAACATCCATATACCTACAAATTCTAAATTATAATTTGCTCTATAATTTATAAATTGCAATATTGTCTTCTTGTTTACAAATTTCAGTGTTGTTACTTTTTTACATATATTTATATCTGTACATAGAAGTTCAATGTTTTTTTACCACTGTAATTTGTTGTCCTTGTTTTTAGCTGTATATCTATTTTGTGAAAGTACATTGAGAGCAGCAGAAAACCAGAGACAAATTCCTTGTATGTGTACACATACTCGGCCAGTAAAACTGATTCTGATTTTGATATTTCACTGGAAAAGTGAAAACTTCGACCTGCTGGTGGCATTAGAGGGCAAGTCAGGGGATCAGCAAAGTCATTAGGATTCCTCCTCTGGTGACCATGAGTATCTGTACCAAATTTCATGGCAATCCATTAAATAGTTGATGAGATAATGCAGTCTGAGCCAAAGTAGCGGACCCACCAATCAACATGGCCATGGCCAGAGCCACCTGTTGGTGAGGTAGCTTAGTGTTTAGCACACGTCTCCCAACTTAAAGGTCATAAGATCAAACCCAGTCAAGAAATAAAGTATTGAGGTCTCGCCTGGGTGTATTGGGTATTGTTATCTAGCAACAAGAATGACATTTTGACAAACAAAAGTTTTCACTTAAATCTAATAGGGAATTTTTGCACTGCAGCATGTGTTACTCTCTTTAGTGGTAAACTGACAGGTAGTACTGGAAAACACCAATAGCCATGTGGTGTAGGCATAGGTGCAATTACACAGATAGCAATGCTTTCACTACACTACAACTATCTAATCAACTTAAAAAGTTACTTAAACCCATCTGACCTCAAGGATACTATTAAATCAAAAATGTCACATTACCTTGGCGTATTTCATGAGCATGTTCTCCCGTGGGATTCGTACGTTCTCTAGTTTCAGGAAACCGTTGTCCACTTCATTAAAGCCAAACTTAGGACCAATATCTCCCACCACAATACCTAATAGAGAGAGAGTTAGCAGGAGTGCACAAAAGAATAACCCAGACAGAAAAAGGGAGGCAGAAACAGGAGGGTAACTGAGGACTGACTTTAGCACAAACACCACATTCAGAGAGCCATCACAGACGGTGGTTACCTGGCAGGGGCATATGTGTTTTCATGTCGCGGACGGGTACGATGAAAGCATGTAGACCGTGGCAATTTCCCTGAGTGTAAAGCTGGGCAAGAACTATGGCATGGTTTGAGGTCTTTCCAACTATAAAGAGAGAGAGTGAGAGGGTTAAAACTAGTTTGTTCTGAATGTCGAGAGGTTTTGGCAGCCTGAAAGAAGAACATGAAAAGGGCATTGTAACATCTTGAGGAATGCTGATGCTATCCCAATTATGATGCAAAATAACTCTTGGTTGCTCTAAACACTGCAGAGACATGATGGTGTACTTACGCCCTCCAGGCCACCATTTGATGGAGCTGATCGTGGGACTGTTCAACACAAACTCCTGCGTGGCTGGGTCATATGTGGCTGTCGTCTCCAGCCCTCTGAGATGTGTGCCTAGAGAGAGACAACAAATCAAAGCCCACCGACCGCATACACACAGAACACACACATACAGAGTACGCAGTTAAAAAAACTAAAATGCAACAAACAGCAGTGATTAATTTGCCAAGCATGCTTATAGCTGACATTATTAACGACAACACTAACCATCAAAATTCAAAATGACATGAACAGACTGAAGATTAATCAATTAATCATACAGTATACAACAATACTTTAGAATCAATCATACAGGCAAAACAAGATGACTTAAAACATCTAATGGGATAATGGATCAAAGTGATAGAAAACATGTTTAGCCCTTGACAATTTGAAATGCATAGGCATCTGAAGTCTTGCCAATGAAAAATAAAATGGATGAAGCAAACATATAGGAGCAAAGCAGTGCACTTTGTAGGTGTTTGACAGATTTAACAACCATATTTTAAGATAATTAAATTCATGCTTGATGTACTCTGCATCTAACACAAAAAGGACAGATCTACTGGGGTGGGGTGTGTGTGTTAGTCAGTGTTCAGTCTGAATGACTAATTCAAGCTGGAAAGTGTGTAGCTGTACTGGTCTGCGAGCAAAGACAGATATTAACTCAGGCCAAAACAAACACATAACAAACACTCAAAGATTGTTAGTAAAGGAAACATTTCTGTCAAAAACACATAAAAAGAGTCAGTAAGAGAGCCAGAGAGACAGTTTGTCTTAGTGGGTTATAAGCCTGTGAATATTCTCATTCATCCAGGTCATAGTTATCTCATGGAAATTGAATCGAATCGCAACTGGACTTGGTTATATGTCTTTGAAGACGTTAGTGGGTTACGTATTGCAGGCTGGAGGTCAGGGGGCATAACACCTAGTGACAGAATAAAAGCTTTGGCCAAAATTTCTTTTGGTTTTGATAACTTTGTACTCCTCCAGTGGTCAGACTTTAAAGTAAAGTTTATCTGTGCAAATATTCGACTTTGTATCTTCTAAAAAAGTAGTGCACACATGCCATTTGTTGAACGCAATGGATTATTACAATGGAAATTTTTGTTGCGTTCACCTTAATGTCGACTTGAAATTAAGTTAAATTTTTCCCTTCAACAGAATTTACTTGTTTCCAAATACAAATCATGGCAACATAATGACAGCTAGGATGTTAAAAGCAGACAAACAATAAACATTCTAAGATATTTATTAATGGAACTTCAGTACGAATTCATTTTGGAAAACTACTAACCAGTGTTAATTGTATTAACCTTGTTCAGGTGCTACATGTTAAAAATAGCATCTGTCTGTTTTTGCATTAAAGTACGAATGGCAATGGTAGAGCAACCAATAATCCCTGTCTATTGACAGGCCTGATATTTTGGACTGCTCTGCTTTACCGTGGCCCATCTCAGTCTGAGCGTAGGTGCCGATGATCTCTAGGTTCCAGGCGGGCATGAAGAAACGGTCCATTTGCTCTGGCGTGCCCTGGTTGAGCAGTGTGGGCAGGAACATCCCCAGATGGAGATCCAAAGGCTCTGGCCTGTCGGGGTGCACACAGCTAGGCCAAGCAGGCAAACGGAAAAGAAAAGTAGGTGGTAATGCAGAAAGGCAAGGAGGAGATACATGCATAGGGAATTTTTTGATGGAAGTCATTATATGGAAAGTTTAAACCCAGGTAAGTGCAGAGGAATGAGGAAAGAATGTTGGATAAAGTATTTTTTTTTATTATTATGGATTATGAGTAAGAATCAAGGGAAGAGATACAGACAGGTTGTGCAAGCAAGTAAGGAGAAAGGACAGAAGTGACAAAGACAAATTAAAACAGCTTGTGAGCATATCATGCATATTGGAATTGCTGGTTTGATAATAGGGTAATAATTTAGCTTGAAAGCCATAAATTCCATTTAAATCTGCAGTAGCTGCATTAATAAGTTCATCTGCCACATATTAGTTTGAATACCTCAGTTATGTATAGTACTTGTCTCTTAGCCAGTTCTTGGTTTAGGCTCTGTTGGCCCTTGTTCACCCTTACTGACCATAAACTGATCAAAGCATAAAAGGTTCTGTATCAAACAAACTCCTGATTTAGCTGCGTCCAACATTTCTTTACACCAAGTGCTCACATGTAAACTCCTAGTTCTTCACTACCTGGATGTTCCACTAGTCTGAACTTCTTGAACTGCATTTTTGATACTCTGGACCACCATATCTTGGTTGAGAGACTTGGGCAGTGGGTGGGTATCTCTGGTTAAGCCCTGTGGTGGTTCTCCTCCTACCTCTCTGATAGGAGTTTTGCAGTTTCTTTTGGCAGCTTTGCTTCCTCATCTGAAACTTTGTATTGTGATGTGCCCCAAGGTTCAGTCCGTGTTCCTACTCTTTTTGTCTTGTATATGCGTCCCCTTGAACAGTTAATAAGGCACTTCTTTTTCACTGCTATGCAGATGATATTCAATTAAATGCTATAAAAACCTGGATTTCAGATTTTTTACAGCGAAATGCAGACAAAACAGAAATCCAAATTCTTGCCCCACCTAGTCTTGTCCCTAAGATAAGGGATGGCCTTTGGTATCTTAGTCAATTAAATCCTTAATAAGAAATCCAGGTGTCACTAATGACCAGGCTGTGACTCTGATCAACATATCAACTGCTGATTCGCTCTTGTTTTTTCCAGCTGAGAAATACTGCAAAGTTCAGGCCCATTGTGTCTCAACCGGATATGGAAATGTTTATTCAAACTTTTATATCTTCCAATACATGTCACTACACACATGACAGAATCAAAAAGACATAAACTTACATGATATAGATATTTTGGACAAAAAAATTAAGTACTGGCAGATATTAATAGGTAAGTATGGAGGTTACTTTTTCTTTTAAACGTTACAATACTGCCAAATATTTGAGGTTCTAAAATGTGAGAATGCACCGCTTTTCTTGGTTTAATAATAAACTGAAAACAATATATTCAAGACGTAATCTTGTGCTCTAGGATATTGTTACTACTGTTTTCTGATGATTTAGAGACCAAACGTTTCATCCATTAATCAAGAAAATAATCAGCAGATTCACTGATGATGACAATAATCAGAAATTGCAGCCCAAGAAAAGAAAAATGATACTCTTGGACTTTGGCCCATTGTTGACCCAATCCTGCCAAAACTCAGGTGAACACAGTGTTCATTAAAAACAGGGCCATCCGCTCTAAACTTTCAGTGTAGCTTTGCACAGATGAAATACAAATTCATAACCACGTCCTCTTGGCTTTGTTACAGCAAGGCAACAAAGAATAGCTGGCTTGGCCTACATTCTCTCTCACCACAGATTTACCAGCCTCTCAGATTACAAAGAGACATTCAGAACTCAGCCTCATTTTAGGCTCCCAGACCACGTATTTCTGGAGCACATAATGTAGCTTCTTTTGCTTTTGATGTAAGATTGCATAAAAATGACCAGTGTCAGTTTCCAGTCTTCACTACCTACTAATTCACTCAACTTCTTCACCATTTCTGTTCACTCAAGAAGTCTAGAGCCAAATCAAAGACAAGCTAGATAATTAAAATTAAATCAAATTAATTGGAAACAGAGTTCATTATTTGCAAAAAGATGGAAAGTAATTAAGACACAGCAATCAAAATGCACCCAAGCTTCACGATCAGTGCAATATCAATACATTAAGTGAAATCACAGCATTGTGAGTAGGAAAGCAGAACTACATAGTGGAATGTGTTTTGCAACAGACAAGACAAAACTAACTCCTTTTATTTCAAGATAATACTAATTTGTTAAAGTATAAGGGACAACCACTAGTGGAGTTATGTTAACAAAGCTACGTCTACATGTACTTAATTAATCACAAATTACTATCTCTTGTTAGAACAAAACATCACATACGAACAAAATTGTCAGGACACATGTGCAACTACTTTTCGAGATGATTTGGATCTGTCAAACACGTACAAGAAGTCACCAGAGCCACTCCTGGTGCTAAACAGTTTTTCGAACCCGCTGAAACAGGCCTCTTTTCCTGCCCCAAATATAATTTTGGCTAAACATTAAGCAACATGAACTTGTGTCCAAGGGCCTTAAACAACATACACATAAATAAGTTCTGGTCTACGTCCATGACTGACCGTGACCCAGCTCTGTTTGGGCATAGGTGCCAATGACCTGGTAGGACTCTGCCAGAGGTAACCATTTCCGGGACTGCTGAGGGTCGCACTGGCTGTACAGGGTTGGGAGGAACATGGCAAAGTGTAGCCCCAAGGCCTCTTGATAGTTGCCTTTAACTAAACTGGGTGAAGGGAAGGTATAGGATACACAATTTAAGTTCAGACTTGTTGTTACTCAAACTGTAACTCAAGTATTTGCTGACTCACTATGTTATGGAAGCACTGAAAGACAATGTGATTTGTATGGCTGAGGCCCAAATTTATCTTACGCATAAAATTTAGTTTCGTAAACTTGGTTTAGTGTTCAGTTAAATTCAGTGTTTGAACAAGACTTTCAAAAATAAAGAAAGTCTCCAGTTGAGGTACTTTGTCATTAGGGCTGGATAAACTGGCAGAATATTTTACTTATTTACATAGGTTACACTGACCATCCTCCTACAATCATTTGTCAAAAGGGTGAGCAAAGTACAAGAGTTGTCAATGTGATTCACATACATCCTTCTTACAAGCAGCTGGAATTAAAATTAAATTAAAACCTACACTGAAAGTTTGACAAAAATCTCAAAACGTCTTGCATCATAAAAACTGTTTGTGTGAGTTTTAAAATGTCAGTTTACACCTAAGTGTCTAACTAGTGAAAACATTTTAGGAACACATGTCATCAAAGTAAATTCGTTGTCAAACTAATTCACGGAGCTTAACATCATTGACAAAAAAAATGTATATTTGCATGGTTCATAAAGGCAGCGTAACTTGAGGATGATCTATTAGATTGTATTGCATTGTGTTACATTGTATAACTGGTGAGAGCTGGGAGCTTGCATACTCTCTGACACAGTTTTAATCTCTAATGATGAACTTTGCTCTAAACTGAGTTTGCTTCAGGGCCACATGCAGCTATACAGCTCATCAGTCAAGCTACAATTTATATTACACATGGGGCCCATTTGTGGAAAAAGACTCATCATTAAAAATACAATGGGGAGAAAAAAAGCATTATACATTTGCCCTTTTTTGGACATCAAGCCAACTGTCAGTGGCTGTTCTCCTGGCAATTACGGCCATAAAGTACAGTCAGGGTGTGGTGGCATTACAGCCAAACTGTGTAATATGTCAACCACATACATTATAGTAATTTATAAATTCCACACACTGGATGCTGACTGTACTATGTCTTACAGAAGTCATAATAGGTTGCTTTGCATTAACAACAAGTACATATTAGGTTTGTCAACTTAACATACTATAATGTGGAAAACAGCTGGAAAACAGGTGAGCATACATAATTGCAAATGACTACCATCACAGATATAATATCTTGCTGCACTGTTACACCCATTGTGTGCCTGACTCACTTAACCACCTCCATGTTTATTCACCTCTCCTGACATGGATGGATTTGACTGTGTGTACACTGCTCTCCCTGAACCGTGCAATCACATAGACCTATCTGGATCTACAGTATCTAAACCAGTTTACTGTTGGTATCACATGTCACCATTTCCTTTATCACATACTTTTTATAGCAGTAGATCTCCTCTGGGTCAGCAATGCCATACTCTCTGAGCTTCAGGATCATTTGGGCACTTTTTCTAACAGCTTGGTCGTAGCGCTCACTGCGGGACAGGAAGTTTCGGTCCTCCTCCTGAAAGTCCGGGTCGCTGAGAACCAATGACTCTACAGTGGATAGTGGAAATTAAATCAGAAATGTATCTTTTAGTCTATACAGCTTGAAGTAATGTAAAGACCTATATGTTATCAATGTTTAACTGGACATTTTTAAAAGCCTAAAATGTCTTAAAATTTGTGTACCCCCGTATGAAAATATGTACAAAGATTTGAGAGTGTTTATCGAGATTTGAAAATGTGCATTAAGTAAGAAAATAAGGAAATTAAAGATTGACCATCACTTAGGCCTGTCGATATCGACTTATCATCCAATAAATGGATGTTCTGACCTTGATATTGTGTTTACATGTGTGTTTGTTTACATAAGAATGTCACCACCATTTTAGCCAACACGATGCCAGGATAAACTGGAGGGTTTTCCGTACCATTATAAGACTTTGGCGCAGCGACTAAGGGGTTTTTTTTCACAGCGCCTAAGCCGTATGAAGAGAAAAAAAAACTATGCTGAGACACTTTCCACTGTCATTTCTGGTTGCGCTGCTTCTGTCCTCTCGTCTGCTCTCTGTGTCAGAGTTGCACTGTGGACGAAGCTCAGGCAGCTCTCACACACACACACACAGGGTCCGCTCCATTTTGGTCCGCCGGTGTACCGCTTGACACGTAACGGCTAGGGCCAGCAACCAACTGACCAATCGTCTGACAGCTGACAAAACAAACAGCTATATTGGCCTACACAGGCCAATGTACTGTACTACGAAGCAAAATGGAACGCTCGTGTGCCGCCTACTTCAGTTTGGAGGAACAGGTCATTATAATGGAGACCTATGAACAATATAAACACATTATTATAGCAAAAAGCAACACTGTTGCTGTAAATAAGGAAAGAGAGGAAAGCTGGCAGAAACTTGCTATTTGTGTAAATTCGTAAGTTAGGCCTAATATCTTTGTTTTACCACTGTCTCCTGTTTATTTCTAACGAGACAGCTGCACATTGTAGTCATGAACTTGACATATTTAAGAACAACGTGAAAATCACTTTAGTTTTTGGCCAAATCAAAGTGAAATACATTTTACTGGTTGAATATGATCTGTGAAAAATACCAATAGATTCAATTTTTAAATCGGCGTTCTATTAGCTGCAGTACCATAAGTGTAAAATGGACTTGAAAGCATTGAATGACATTCTTCAGTTTTCTGTGCCGTGTGGTATTGTTCACGATAATACTGGTGTAATTTGAAATATGATAAGAAAAATTCATATTGTGATATGACTGCTTCACTTTTGTCCACATGACAAACAAAGAACTTGTGAACCTGTAAACATGTCATTCAGAGGATCCAGGCTATCACCATAGCATATTGCCATATTTATGATGATTTATGATTATATGATTAATCGATAAGTCAATGGATAGAAAACTAATCAGGTACTATCCTGTTAATGGATTTGAGTCACTTTTTAAGAAAGAAATCCCACAATTCCCTGTTTCCAGTATCTACAATGTGATTGCTGTTTTTCTTGGTTTTCTAAAATTTGGGTTTCAAAAAAAACAACATTGGAAGACATTATATTGGACTGTGGGAAAGTGTGATAGACTGAAACTAATCATTATTTGAGGGCCTGGTAATTAAAAAGATACGAGGCATTGCTGATTTAAGAATGTATGCAGACAAGGGACATGAGATAACACATTTTCAAATGTGACAGTGGTCTGTAGTTATGGGGTCAGTTGCTACAACGCTGCGTTTTACCTGAAGGGGACAGAAATAAAGCAGCGAGGTCTCTGCTGCACAGGTGCCGAAGCGCCATGTTTTTAGCTGACCGCTGGTAAACGCCACATCACTGGACACTGAACAACTACCATCAACTTCTGTACCGATGTCTGCCAAGTGCCACGGACGCCGAATCCACCTTTAGAGGATACCAAATCGGCCTGGCATACCCAACTTTAGAAATACCACCTTAAACGGCCCTTAGGTGAGATAGTTTTATAAATCACGTAAAAGTTTGGTGCAATTCAGGATAAAGCTGGCGCGTCACCAGCGGCCGCGGAGAGGTCGTGTGTGTTTCATTATTTGTCTCTGTGTGTTTATGGCTGCGAGACAAATAAAGTTTAACTTTGACAGCGACACTTTAGCAAACAGCCGGTGAAAGCGTTTTTTTGGGTTAACTCCCTTTTTTCTTTTTATTTACGCAAGTATCATTAGCATCGAGTCTTCGGTGTCGGCGGCGACAATAACAGGTCGTTTCAAACTCACCGATTTCTCGTCTTCTTCTGGTCTTTTCTGGGCCTCCGTCCAAAATGTTGGTCAGCTTCTCGACGTCAAAGGTGGCGTTTTGCCGCTCCCTCATAATATCGGGATTCATGGCTGCGTGTCCGACCGCAAACGATATCAACCGTGAAAAAAAAAAAAAACAACCGAAAAACGGTCTCGTATATAACCTCGGGCTGTGAACCTGGCGGCTCCGCTGGGTCGGTCTCTTCCGGGCGCAGCCGCAGACAGGACGGGAGAGGCGGAGTCTCACGAGTCAACAGGGCCTTGTGCTTCACAATACCCTATACCCCGGTAGAACTCGGCCTCCCTGTCGCCTCCTCTTCCCATGGCTTCCTCCAGCTTTCCACAGCACTCTGCTCGCGTTATTCAGCTGCTTCTGGCTCGGCGTCAGGTCCGGGCCCCACGATGCTCCCCGCAGCGGCAGTCTTCCGTTTCCCCTGGGAGGTAAACTCCGGAGCGGTGCAGGAGGGAGAGTCAGTGAGGGTATTTGGCAGGTGGGTTTTTGTTCGGACGAGGAGCGGCGCAGTCATCCTTTTTTCTTTGTTTTTTTTTTTTTTTTCGCATATAGAATAAAAGTGCCACAAATCTGAGACTGTGTTTGAATTGTCTCTATTTCTACTGGTTAATGTAGGCCATTTTTGACAGTTTATGTACGTTTTTTTATATATATATATCCTGATGGAAATAAAGTAGCGCATTTATCAATTTACCAATAGAATTAAGCTTTCACGAATATACAACTATCAATATCAAACTCTCCATCTCTACATGTTGAGTTTTGGCCTATTTTCTGCTTGGCCCCGCACTTTGCAAAGATGTTTTTGCAAAGTGTTTATGTCACTTTACTGTTTTTCAAATTATGCAAATCCTTCATGGCGGCTTTTTTTGTAGGGAACATTGAGCTGGACTTGTCCCTTCCAAAATGTTACTAGCTCATTCCAGCTCACCCATGGCATAAGATAACACATAATAATAATAATAATAATAATAATAATAATAATAATAAAAAACAACACAAAAATAATAGGGTCTTACCACTTCAGGGTTTGAACCCTTATAATAAACTGGCATAAACTCAATAGGGTTATACCCCTTTGGGTTTGAACCCTAACTAAGAAGCTGACAAATAAGAATTGCTATTGTGACAATTAGTAGGCTGCACACACTCATTTGCACAAAAGTGACTGCTATTCTTTTATAATAATATAATAATAAGTATAGTAACTAAAAATGTAACTGAATAAGTATAGTAACTAAAAAAGTAACTAAATAGTGTAAGTAACTACAAAAGTTTTTGAACGAAATTTGGTGTATACAGATTTGATAAATCTAGGTCCTTTGAACTAGACCTGGTCTTATGTGGTCTGGATGGAGGAAATGCAGAAAAAATGTCCTGCCTCTGAAATGTACTTAAATAAAACAATGGAAGTAAAGTGAAGGTAAATGTACTGTTTCTGCAGCAGTAAGGCCCTTTTAGTATTTAATTTATTTATTTATTAACGTGATAACAGCATTTTAATGAAGCCAGTTGAAGTGGAGCTTATTGTTTCTACTTTACATACTGCTGGGTAGTTTAATCTGTATCAATGCATCATAATGTAGAAAAATTATCATACTTTTTTACGTAAAATCTTAATGTACTAGCTGGTAAGCATAGCTGTCAGATGAATGTGTGGAAGTATAAAGTATTAGTATAAAGTAGCTGAAAATTAAATAAAACTGTACTTAAACGTTTGTTTTTAAAAAAGGAGAAAAGGTTAAGTTGTATCATTCAGGCTGATTTGGACATTAAAGCTAGTTGTTTAATTTTCCAGACTTACCTGCTATCAGCCCGAAGAGTCCAGGGCTACACTGTCCGCTCAGCATGCTTCAAAAGAGCACCACGTGGTCGTCCACACCGTGTTTGTGGAGCCCTTTAACCCAATAATTGGGGCTCAGTACATCGTTCTGGGTGAGCTGGAAAATGTTGAGGGTAAGGAAAGATTTTCTGATCTGGTATTACTGGGGAATGTTGAATTATTTATTTGGATTTTCCTAGATCCACATATCAGTCAAACATTTAAGTACCTCCAGGACTTTTGCCTCTATCGCCTGCCTTTATCCGTATCTTCTCATCTAACAGGGGTTGGTTTGACTGTCTGTGCCCGTGTGCTGAACTGTGTTGATGGCGTAAACATCGCCCTACTACAGAAAGCCATCAACGAGCAAAGGAGCTTCTTCAGAGAGAGGGAGCAGAAACAGGGTGATGCTGCACAACCTGCACATGACACCTGATCAGGGTCTTCCTTGATCAAGTTTCTCATTGGGGGGTGCTTGTTGAGCATCAGGACTACAGTGCTGCCTCTGAGGCTTTTTGTCATGAACAGTATGTACTTCATGGTCTAATGATTGAGCTACACAGGGCCCTGGGCTGTATTCTATATGTAGTTGTTCCCAACCTTTTGGCTTGTGAACCCTCACCACAGATTATGGCCTTAATGTGACCTAGAATTTAAATAATTAGTCTATTAATTAAGTAGTCCATGAACAGGGAAGAATTATGATAGCTGATAAATTATTGCTGTAAATTTTCATGCAAGAATGCCACATATTTACTGACCCAAGCTTCTCAACTGTGAAGATTTGCTGCCTTTCTTTCTTTTTCCATGATAGCAGGGGTTTGGACTGTTGGTCATACAAAACAACCCTCTTCCTTCTGACACACTTGTGGTGGCTGACAGATGCATGAAGGGATGGTTTTGGTAAAAGTCAGCAAGATCTTATGTTTTAGCTGGATTTTAAAACAATCTGGTATTACTTTATTGAAAGTAAATGTTGAAAAACAGTTTATTGTACCTGCTTGTGTGTTTTATTTTAAAAGACTTTAAAGAGAGTCCATGCACTTAAACCATTATAATTTAAATTTATTGATATTTGTTTCTTTATAAAGTATCAAACAAGATTGAGTTTAAAGTGAACAATGTCAAGGATAGCCCATGAGTAATACAGAATCAAATCAATCTTGGTAAATAGCATTGCACCATGCCCCAGTATCCCTCATAACACAATAATATCAAAGATAAACTGCATTTATATTCTCTGTTTTTAAATTAAATCAAAAAAAAAAAAAATAAAAAATAAGAAAACTGCCCACATCACACATGTTTAGTAAACAAAGGCAACTCAGCAGCAATCATTTGGGCTAGATAGACAGCTTTGCAGTAGAAGACGTTTCCTGAGTCAAATTGTACATTGCAATTAATGTATGGATTTCATATGGATTTACCATAATCTAATAGTAAATTTTGTACGACATCGCTCCACAGACCAGATAATTCCAAGTATGTTGTAAACATATCTAGAATCTTGCATATCTAACAGACTCTTTGGAGGAGGCAGGCAGCATTGGTAACCCTGACATTGGGTTTTTTTTACAGCGATCCAGAGCTTGTTTGTAGTTGATCTTTTCCTTTGTGATAGGGTCTACAATATCCTTGATGTAAATTGTCTCGGACTGCAGCTCCCTCATCATTGTGCTGTCGATCATTTTGGACCCAATGGCATCCAATATGCTTACTCTGCGGCCAGTTTTGGGATTGACCAGCCCTCCGGTCAGGTGTTGTGCCTCCATGTAACGAATGGCAGTATCCTTCGGCATCCAGCCTTTCTGAACAGCTTCTCCCACAGACAGACACTCTCTGGTCATGGGGTCTTCAACACCAGAAAAGGCTTTTTGTGCATTGAGCAGCCTCTGGAGTTGACTGTCTTCAATGAGGCCTCTGGCTGCTGCCTTGTGAACTGTGCATCTCTCGTTTGTGTCGATGTCAATGATGCCGCCTGTTGATGCCTGAGCCTCCAGAAGTCTTTGGGCGGTGGTGGAGTCGATCAGTTTACGCAGGGTGGCACTGCGTATGGTAAAGCAGGTGTCAGTGTTTGTATCCATGATTCCAGCAACTGGGTATATTTCTTTGGCAGTGGAGAAATCTGAGGGGGCTGATTTCACTGTTGTGGTGGACTTTGGGATGATTGCGTTGAACTGGGGTTGCTTTTTATTGTCACCCGCAACCAGCAAGGCAAACTCTGAGATGGGAATCTTGCCTTGTTTGTACTGTTGTAGATTATACTCTGTCAGCCTGCCTTCCTTCAGGGCATCTTTAATGGAGAATTGCTTTCCACTTTTGCGATCCTGCAGTACAGATGTCTCCCCATCAGGTCCCATGGAAGTAATTTCCTCCCAGTCACACTCGAGCTCTTGCAGATGAATGTACTGTTGACGATCAATCAGGCCCTGCAGGTAGGCATCATAAGGAGACATGTCTTTGCCTGTATCTGGATCAAGAATGGTGATTTTGGTGGAGACATTGGTCTCTTTGGTCCTTGTCTCTGCATGCTCCTCTTTCTGCAGGTTCTGCAGAAGCTCCCGGATGGTGCTGTCTCGCAGGTGGATCTTGTCTTTTTCATCCAGGATCTCCCTCTCCAGACGCTGGGTATCAGACTCCATCTTTTGGCTCCTCTGCCTGCTCATCTGTGTTCTCTCACTCATTAGCCTGCTCTGTTGCTGGAAAGACAGGCTGGTGTCGTGTCTCTTCCCCTCAAGTGTTCTGAGCTCCCGAGTGAGGTTGTCCCTCTCCCTCTGTAAGGCATCTCTGCTCATAATGAGGGTAGTCTCCTCTCTTGAAGAGCTGGACTTGGTGCTCATCAGAAGGTTAATTTTATCAGTGAGACGTCTGATTTCATCTTCTAGGTCCTGTCTGCTAAATCTATGCTGAGACACCTGCTCCCTCAGGCGATCCCTCTCTGCTTCGACAGCCTGGTCTTTCTCAACACGGACAACTTCTTTGTACACCGTCCTTTCACCAGACTTCTCCTTTTGCAGGATCTCAAGCTTTAAAGTGATGGTATTGATGTCTCTCTGGAGACGCAGAATATCGCCGTTCTCCTTGTCCACGTCTGACCGAAGACTGCTTGTCATCCTCTCTAGTTTTGGGTCTCTTTCAACCTTCAGTACCTCCTCGACAACAATACTCTCCTCAACAGGAGGTGGGGCATTTTCCAGCTGTGTGATGCGCAGTCGGATCTCTCTGAGTTCAGACTCGGCTTGAACCCTCTTTTTGCGCTCATCACTCTCTCTGAGGATCCTCTCTTTTTCTTCCACCTTTGTTCTTAGCTGCTGCAACTCTAGCTCTGTTTGACGCCGGGTCATTACTTCTTCATCGAGGCTCCTGCTCAGCCTCTCATGCTCGACTAACTGCCTCGGGTCCTTTTGTAAACGCACAACCTCCTGCACAACCACTTTCTCCTCAGGCTTCTGTCTCTCCAACAGGATGTATTTGTTTTGCAGATCAAACACCATCTCTTCAATGGTGCGCCGCAGCTGTGCCTCTTCCCGTACATCTCTTCTCAAGCGGTCAGCTTCTTTCTCCAACAGAGGGTCAGGTTCATACCTGATGACTTCTCTGGTGACAAGTTTGGTCTCTATCTTGGACTTTTCAGCCTTCCATTCATCTCTCTCTTTCCTGAGTACTGTCACCTGGTCCTGGATGGAGTTGTAAGTGGTGTGTAAATGGTTCACCTGATCATTTAGCCTCTGAATCTCTCTCTCATTTTCAGGGCTTCTTTCCTCCTTAACCACCTCTTGGAGAACTTCCTTTAGCTCCACCTTGGGCTTCTCAGAACGAAGGATATTCAGCTCAGACGTGACCTGGGTGATCTCCCTGTCCAGATCAAGGCGCTGCTTGCTGGACTCTTGGATGTCCTTCCTAAGCCGCATTATCTCCACCTCTGTGTTCGGGTCTATCCGGTAGATCTCATTAACGATTTCCTTTACCTCGATTTTTGGTTTCCAGTCTTGAATTTCTCGGTAGCGGCTGTGGAGCCCCATCACCTCGTTGACCAAACCGTTGTTTTCGATCCTCTCTTCCTCCAAACTTGTTCGAATTTTTTGGGATTCAGTGATGAGGTCAGGGTCTTGTTCAATCTTTTTCACTTCCTTAGTGATTATTTTAGGCTGGATGTTAGGAATCAGTCTCTCAAGCGCATTAATTTGGCTTCTTGTCTGGAAGATTTCATCATTGAGGAGCTTGCTCTTGTTGTTCTCATCAGAAATTTCCATCTCAAATGTTCGCACTGCTCTCAACATCTCCGGGTTCTGTTCCACTTTCAACACTTCCTTCTTAACCACCCTCTCTTTGATGGGTGGTTTCTTCTGCTGGAGAATTGTGACTTCTGTCTTCATCTGAATCTGCTCCCCATCTCTAACTCGAATTTCATCTCTCATCCTTGCTATTTCATCTCTCATCTTAGCGGCCTCTCTGTCCAGCTGAGGATCTTTCTCAAACTCTGTCACCTCCCTGGTCACCAGTTTGGGTGTAGCGTTTTTGAGGGTGTTCTCAAGGATGGAGATTTTCTGGTTAAACACCTCAACCTCAGTCTGGATGGTCCTATTCCTCAGGCTCTCTTCATGCAGTGTGTTCTGCAGATCAGCCATATCACGTTCCAGTTTTGGGTCGCGGTAGTACTGCAGCACTTCTTTCTCCTCAACGCGCTCCACTCCTCTGCGACTCTTCAACGACAGCATCCTGTCTTTAAAGGTTCTCAGGTCTGTCTCGGCATGAGTTTTCCTCTCCTTCTCTTCCTCCAGCTCTTTGAACAGACTGCTTAGCTCAAAAGTACTCCTTTGCTGGCTTTCAAGCTGCACTTGTTGCTGTGCAACCAGCTGGACTTTCTCTTCATTCTGCAGCAGGAAAAGCAAAAGAATTGAATGATAACAAATTGTAAAACATATTTTACAGAGAAGGGGTCATACAAAGAATAGAAAACTGTTTTCTTACTTGTAAAACGAGATTCTTAGCCAAGCCCATCTGTTTTTGGAGTTGGGTGTTGTTAGCTGTTGCTTCAGTGTAACGGTTGACCAGATCCTTTTCCTGTAATAAACAAGAGACAAAGCAAACCATCAACCACCTTGATCTTTTAATGAATGTAACACATTTAACATTTATCATGTTAAAAAACAGAAGTTTATATGTTACCTCTTTCTGAACAGCATCAGCCAGTAAGAGCATATGAGGTTTCTTTGCAACAGTGACTCCAGCATCCTCAAGTGTACTGTTGTATTTGTCAGCGTTGGACTCGTATACCTGCACAGATATGAATAATTAGTTTCTTGCTAGTTTGAGCACAGAGTAATTTATTCAGTTAATTATTATCATTAAAGTATGCTTGTATTTCCTTTTGTGGACTATTAGCAAATAACATTTTTAATTGAAAAACTGAATTACAAAGGTAATAAAATTAGGTAATCTCAGATGGTAACAGAGATTGTTTTCTTTTTACTGAATATAATGCAATGAATGTGCAATACATTTTCTTGATAACATTTTATAGTGCTGTATTATAATCCATTTGAGTCTTACATTGAGTAGATTCTGCAGGTCTTGAGACAGATCAGCCACTCTGTCCATGTCATCTCCCTTCCTCTTCAGGTCATCTATTACCCTCTATGATGAAACAGATATGAGATATTAATATCATCTATCATTTAATAACAGCAGATTTTTTTAAACAGATTTACATAGAGCAAAGCAGATGTATAAATAAATGAAAGGAATGGATGTGCTGGTTGTTCAGAGAAAAAAAGCACTCTCAACTATTCTCCACACTTTTTTATGGTCAGAAGACAGTCTCACCTCTTGCGATCTCTGCTTAGCTGTGATCTGAGACAGATCGTCATTGTAGTTAATCTGGTTGGTCGGCAGGTTGTCCAGGAAGGAGTTCAGGGATTTGCTTGTGCTCTGGAACTCCTGGTTCTTGGTTGCAGCTTCTTGTAAGATGTTTTCTCTGAGAGAATTCATCAATGTGACAGAAAATTGAACAAATCATTTTGTAAAAGCTCTGCATTATGGTACTTTCAAATTCATATATTGTAAACTTGTCACAGGTTGAGCATGTCTATGAGCAGCACAACCAACCAACCTGTTGTTTCAGTCAATACTTTTTATTGGATTGAAGAGTGGAAAGTGGATTTCACAAAATATAAAAAGAAAATAGTGAAATATGTATGTATTATGATTTTATTTTTCTTTGCTATTCTTTTAATCATCTCGTGACCCCTCAATTTCATCCAGTGTCTCCTTGGGTGGTCCAGACCCCTATATTGGGAACCAGTCTTATAGTGGATTAAATGACCCAAATTAAAACCTACTTTGGTCTGATTTTCTCTGTAAACTAACTAAACTGAGCTGATTTGACTGCAATGTGATTCTCACCTCTCATTCAGCTGGTTGGCCACGTTTGCGTAGCGGGTCTGCAGCTGCTTGACCTCTGTTCTCTGGCGCTGGATGTCAGGGCAGTACTCCTGGTAGCCCTGCTGCAGGGAGCTGCACAGCTGCTCTGTGGTCTCCAGATCCTGACTCAGCTTCTTCATGTCGCTCTGGGCCGCTGCCACAGACTTTCGCTGGTACTGAATACAGCAAAGGAGAGGTGTAATTTAAGTCTGTCAAATCTAAGTATATGAGAAAGAGAATTGCCTTTTATGTGGTAGAGCTAGGATTTAAAGGAATGTGGAAATGTAGATTTCCTCACCTGAATGTCCTCGTTGCGGGCTTGGATTGTATTTGGTACATCAGGGATTGGACCATCTTCACTCAGCTTTTTCTCAAACCCAGAGACAAGGCCATCCACCTTTTTAATCTGACTCTCCAGATTGAGAGATGCATTCGCTCTGATAAAAAAAAAAAAAAAAAGTTACTTTTTTTTTGTTCAGTAGCAGAGCTCGACAAAGACAGACAAATGACTGCTCTTAATGTTTTGTTGTTTTATAATTAATTGCATTGAGGAAAAAGTTTTACTGTGCTGTTTTGAAACAGGGATAACCATATTTTGATTGGAGACAAAACCCTCCACCATGTCACTGCATATATTCAACGTCCTTAACAAAATGACACTTACTTCTTGTTGTAGAGGTCAGCAAGTGCTGCGATGCTGTTATGCTTGTTTTTCGCATCACTAAGTTTGAGTGGCAGTGCAGAAGAGGTACCACTGGGATCTTTGGATAGGAGGGGCTGCAGGTCAGCCTGAGCTGCCAGCTTCTTCTGCTCCAGAGCCTGCAGAGCCTGGGCAGTTTTCTGTAGAGGACAAATGTATATACTTTAGATTCTTGCACTAATATACTGTAGGGTTTCATCCAAATATCAGATATTTGAGATGATGCCTAGACTCATGAGAAATCACACCCACAGGATTTAACGTTAAGTATCTAAATATAAAATCAGTTGTTCAGACACTCAAGTGTTTTAGTTTAATGGATAAATAAATAAATATTTATTCATACCCCTTTGACTTTATGTCACCCTAAAAGGTGACATAAAGTCCAACTAATTGGGCAAAGTCAAATAAGTAATTTATGTTTCAGCATGAATCACACGCTGGATTTGGAGGAAGATTACCAGGTTTAATTTGCTAGCAAGGCTACATTATCAAAACATTTCAATGTACAGTACAGCCCAAGGCGACACCATGGATGATTTCCTAATCCTGAATGTGTAAAACCAGTTTATATCCTTGAGTGATTTAAGTTTATATCATATTTAAAAAGAGGAGTCAAAAGTACTGTGTGCTGGACTTAGTCTTGGAATTATGTTTTTGTTGCCCTTGGTGAGGTGGGACTGAGGCGGCCCTGTCAGTATTAATGTACACTAGGCTTGGGTAACAATATTGTATCGCATATTTCTTTGTCATTTTACATATTTCTGTTGTTCAAATTAAGGATTTCAAGCAAAATATGAATAAAAACTACCTAAATTAGTTATGTAAGATGAAAGGTTTTTGATCCATGTAATGCATAACAGGGTAACACAGGTGATTGCAGTAGCAGTATTGTTACAAAATTGTAGGTGTGTATATTGAAAGTTTGTGTTGTGTTGGTTGTTACAACTACTGTGTTTATTTTGTAATATGTATTTCTTATGTTGTTAAGGTGTCACAACTTAGCTGCTGTGAACAGCTTTTTTTCATTCCTACTCAGTCTTTCACTGTAACACGCCACCAGCAAGTTATGATAGACATGAAAACCAAGCCACATGGTTGATGACATTTAGTAAATTAGTGATTTTACACGCATTTCACCTAAATCTAAACCTAGACAGACAGAAACAGTTGATGCAGAAACAGTCTAACAGGAACAGTCTTAGCTCCAGTGAATAAAGATAAAATGAATAACACAGTTGCCAGTGTCGATCTCTGTTTGTGACTTTATTCCTCTCACCTCCTGTTCCTTCAACCTGTTGGCTAGATCTCCGGCCGGGTCGGTTCGGCTTAGAGGAGCTCGCAGGCGGCTCAGCATGCTCTCCTCAGCGCTGACCAGGTCACTGTCCAGCTTGTCCAGCTGCTGAGCTAGTGCAGTCAATTTGGGATCCAGTGGGGCAGAAGACACTGGGACTGAATGAGGAAAAAGGGAGGTTTATTCTGATCCGATTGTAGCCTTAAGATAAAAATTAAATAAAAACATATTTGTGCAACTGGTCGCGAATATTTATCATGGTTTATAGAACTACAGTAATGATGCTATATAATTAAGTTATTAAGGATTTAATTTGTAGACAATTACCTGATTGTTGGGACCTGGAGACTTCAGATTTGTGATTCTTCAGCGATGCTGCCAGAGCAGCTCTTCTCTTCTTGATGTCTGCCAGTTCGCTACCCAACCTGATGAATTGAGAACATGGAGATGGAGAGAAAGGTAGAGAGGACAACATTACTGACATACTCTTTCATTGTTTGTTGTAGCTGCATAACAATCACAGCTTTGCATTACTTACAGGTCCACTTTGTCAATGGCCTCTGGATCAGGCGGAGCGATTTGGAAGCAAACTCCTGGGAAGGTTTTTGTTGCCCCATCAGTGGCGATGATGTCCCAGTTCTCGATGTCTGAGTTCGATTTCAGGGTGAGCTTCTCCCCTCTTGACAGAGAAGCCTAGATAATAATAATAATAAGGTTGCAATGATGATAATAAATAAAACACATGAGTGTTTATGAATAAAAAACGCCTGAATTGAAAGATTGCAGTCTAAAGTTAAGAGGCTCCACCTTATCTGTCTCCCAGTCACACAGGGACTCCACTGTGATGGGTCTGTTGGAGGTGGTGCGTCGTAGCTTCAGAGGAGCGATGGTGGTGCTGCGTTTCCTCAGGTCTGCCAACCGCTGTTCACAGTTCTGCACAGCCTTCTCCTCCGCCTGGTAAGAAGAACACACACAGGGGAAAAGATATCTTAGAAATACTCACACGGCAGATAGCAACAATTTCTCATCTTAAACATTAAACTAGAATTTAGACTGTATCAAAGTACTTCCAACATGTATCTCTAATGATTGTTTAAGGCATTTCTGTGCTTGGATTGTCCAAAACTCTCAGCAATATACATATAAATATGTATCTATTATCTATTATCTATATCTATTTGTTCTCCCCACTCCCGTATTTAAACTTTAGGACACCTGATAAATGTTTTGTTAAATGTAAGCTGTAGGAAAAACTAGCCTTTAATGCTAAATCATTTTAGCTCATTAACAGTTTTTTTCAGTTAATCACGTTCCCTGTTAAATTAAATAAATTTAAAAAGCAACAGAAAAAAAGCATTATATCATAAGATGGGATTCATAAAGTACATGAGTAGGTATAAAAATGCAAAACATACAATAATATTTATATAAATAAATCTATGTTGGATTTTTCCAATATGTACTTCTTCTGCTCCATATTAAAATTAAGACCGACTTGTCTTCTCCCATTACTTCTTCATATAACTATTTACAACAGAGGGTCCTACAGCATTTTATTCTCCTTCTTCTGTTTTCTCAGAGATATAACCTGATATAACCAGGTCCCTGTCCCATTCCTCCCTCAAGGAGGTGCAAGTTGAATTTCTCATGTGCATCAACTTGCACTACTTGATTCTGTATGTCCTTAAAAATGTCCTAGTACCTCGAGCTGCAGCAGTGTCTCTGAGTTGCTCTTCTTGCTGATGGACTTGGGGTCCAGGCTGTTGTTGAGCTTGGTCAGTGTCTCTGACAGTTGCTCAGTCTCCATTTGGTACTGGGAAACAGCACAAAAACATAGTTTTTAGATTTTTGTATAAAACCAGAATGTGTCACCCTAAAGGGAGATGACAAAGAGATAAAATGTGCATATCTTCTCACACATACTTGCAGACAAACACCAAATTGTGGTGTTTGCTCTTTTATATTTACCTTTTTGAATTCCTCCACATTGTCCAGGTGAGTCTCTTGACAAATGCAGAGATTGAGGAATTTCTGCCACTCGTTTCGTACAGCATCTCTCTGAGCCTGGAAGTGTAACGTCATGTTTTGAGTTAACAAATGAGTTCATGACAACTTTAAAGATTAAAGACTTTGGCCTTCAAAGTGTTGCTGTGGCTGTCGAAAGCAGCGTCTTCTGGGTAATGACAGGTACCTGTATTGTGGCACTGGCAGGGTGCTTCAGTTCGACAAGTCTGTCTCCTTCATCCTGGAGATTGTTCACCTCGCTCTCGTGGGACAGCAGGCTGTTGTTCTTGAAGTTCTGATTGAGATCAAATCAGAGCTGGGTTATTTACATGTTTGACAATCCAAGCACAGAACAAATAAATCAATTTGGATCATTATCTTGGTCACTGTTTTGGCTGATCAACCCCGTCAGTGCTGACCTCATACTGCCTGCGGACGTCAGGAGGGTCCACCATGCGGTCACTCCAGTCCTGCCTTTTGATCTTATCTTGTTCTTCTCCCAGAAAGGCCAGTTCCTTGGTGCAGCCCTGCATGTATTCGTAGAGGCTGTTCAGGTAGTGGCGACGCCACTTGGAGTTGTCCTGAGAAGAAAAGAAATACAACTGAGTAAAACCCGAGAAGTACAAACATCTTATTACAAAAATACTATATTATGAGCTTTTGGCTTCCTTAATTCTCTGTATTCTTGTTGAAAAAAAATAAAACTTTGACTTTTAATGTAAAATAATTAGGTGCATATCATCTCATGATAAGTGACCAGTGAAGGTCAAAGGGTAACTTTTAATTTGAACTTAACTTTAAAGAGAAAGTGATGAAACGTTTCTCAGAGATCTCCCACTTATTTTCTTTATAGTTTTTCATCATAAAACTAAAAAGTTACATGTGAACAACTCAACTCACCAGTATATTGTTGTACTGTTTCTTCAGGGCAGTATATTTCTCCTAAAAGACAAGAGAGCAACATGCTTTATAAGCTGCTGTTTTGCTTAAGACACCCAGAATGCCATGTGAATGTGTTTTCATGTTTGTTCACCTTGCTGCCTGCAGAGCTGATGCAGAGCTGCGAGCTGTAGGCTTCGACCTCTTTGTGCAGGATGTTGTGAGCTGCGATCTGCTTCTCCAGGTCTGCCATGGTGGGGCCGTACTCCTCCGCGTTCACCTGTTTCTGAGAGCAGACACGGGAAGAATACAGTGGATGGTATGTAAAGACAAAATGACCACCACAGGGCAGGTGTGACAGCCTGAGGGCACTCTTTAATTATTTATTTTTTTCTTTTAATTGTGTTTTTTGAACTCGCTCAACTCTAGTTAATGTGTTTATTACAGGCTAGTGAGAGTCTGCAAATCATGGTTTATTGGCTGAAAACATGTACTGCATGTAGAACAGGAGTTGAAAGAACAAGTTTAAAGGATAAGGCTGGTGTTTTCTATAGTTTTATTATCATTAAGGAATCCCATATAAAAACAAGAAATAATTTTTGACTTATGTGGCTCTCAGCCCTTTTGTTCCTGAAGGTGTAAATCTTTAGAAAACAGTTCAGACAAATGTGGCTTAAATTTTAAATCAGTAATTTAGCAACCAATACTAAATCTGGAGAAAATAGTGCATTTGGTGGAGATTATTTTCAGCAGCGGATTAATACACATTTGGTTTGTGAATGAGTATTAACAGCATCAGGACAGTGTGTGTGGAATTGAGTCAAAATAAACTACAGTTTATGGTGATAAAGGAACAGGTTACCTAGTTCATGGTTAAATGTGTTTTAAATTTTTTTAGGCAATACATGTTAGTAGGATCATTACTGGTTTTGGTCTCTTTAATGGGATTAGTTGAAAATATTTAAAAAAAAAAAAAAAAATACAAAATCCTGCCAACATCAATCCTGGATCTTCAAAGAGAATTTAAGCAGCTGGCCCAAATGTTTGGACAGTTTTGTTGTACTTACTTGCTTCTGGTTGAAAACAGGCCCCCAGTCGATTCTGGGCATCAGCGACACGTCGTCAATCTGCTCATAGATATCTCGGTAGAAGGCGCAGTCCTTCAACCAGCGCTCATGGAGGTGGATGACACTGGAGTCACCAGAGGACAGAGGAGACGCAAAGAAACGAAGAACTAAGTATTTATGGAGGCCAAAATGTGCAATACATTCTGAGATATTCATACAAATAAATACACATTAAATAATATAACCAAGAAATTGTGAATTTTTTATTGCATGTTGTTTTTGTTATTTAATTCCAGCTGTATTTATATCTTTTTATTTCTCTGCCCTGTCTGTCTTGACTGACAGACAAACACGTGACTGGAGACCCAATGATGTGTTGGAAATCATGTTGGATTTTTCCTACTTCTCTCCATTGGGCAGCTTCACTGTAAATCCTCTGTGTTGTATTTATTCAGTAACAACTCACTCTCTCTCAATCTCTCTGGCCTGTGGGTGTTTGAGCTTCTTGGCCTTGTCAACGTCCAGGAAAAGGTCCTTCAGCAGACCCTCAGCCTCGCCCAGCTTGTCTGAAATCTCAGTCTGATGCTCGAAGGGCAGCTCTTTCTTGTCGTTTTCAGCATCCTGGTGCAAGTAGACAGCGGTTAGCGGGGGTTTCCTCTGAAGAGGGCTGTCAGTATAAGTGATGTATAATTGGTGTCTTTCAGTGTGTGCTTGTGTGTTCTCACCACAGCCAGCAGCTCCTCAGACCGGAGGATGTCTTTTTCCACCTGGTCGGCATTCTTTTGCATCTGGGCGATCAGCAAGGCCAAGTTGCCAGTTTGGTTCCTGCAGAGTGAGGAGAAAGAGTCAAAAAAGGTCACAGATCAGACAAAACATATTGTAAGATCACCTCCACTCTCAAAAATCTGCACTGATATTCTTTTCACTCTTTTGTATTATCTAACTGACGCCTGTTCATCAAGATCAAACACTGGGATGGTACAATGGTAGGATATTTTGTTTCACCTCCCGAGCCCCCCCCCCCCCCCCCCCGCCCCAAAGCGTTCCTTAAATGCTAACCATTCCACAGTGGTGGACTGTGATTGTCACTCCCTCTGTCTCTGTCGATGCCACTCAGTGTTTGGCTGAGAAAGGGTAAAGCGATGCCTCAAACAGACAAAAGGAGGATGAGGTTCTACTGGCTGGCAATGAGAGATAAACTACACCCATAAAACTAAATAAGAGGTCTATTTGTGGTTTTGGAGTCAAAAATCAAAAGATTTAGGATGATGTTACAATCAAAACAGTTTTTGTGAACGAGGCTTTGTGGTAATTAAATCTTCTGAGTTTAAATAAATGAGGAGCTAGTGATCAATTATAAGGGATCTAAATAAAATGTGTGTGTTTGACCAAGGGAGAAAAAAAAAGGAGATTTGCAGACTTGATTGTGGTTAAGGTTTGTGGTGAAATGGTATGAGTATTTATACTTTGTGTCTCCATTTTAAGGTGGACATTAAAACTGCTGTACACAAACAAATCCAGATGTTACTGTGTTTATAGTATATAAGTAAGTATATATCATTTTATCATGCATTAATTCATCTGCAAGTTGCTCTTTAACACCAGGGGTGACATATCATAAATCATTCAACTGTGACTAGAGTTTTACGAGTGTTAAACTTCCTTTATGCTTTAGGGGCTGATTTACAATCATAAAAGACTCATCCATGCTCTTAAACCTCTAAGATAGCGCTGATGTGTTAAACCGATCCAAAGAAGGAGGACACTGCTGGAGAATTTACTGACATTTACTGATTCACGGCGACCTAATTGCAAGTTCACGCAGCTCTTTAATGACGGAGCGACAGGAATGTAGGGACATCCTCCTGCACTGACTCACTGAGCTGCGAGCTGATCTGGTTCTGCTGCCGCTCTGACAATGACCTACCTATTCCTGCTCACTCAGCAGGAGAAACAGGTATGTGCTCTATACACATACACACACACACACACACACACACACTGAGTCAGTGAGAGCTGTCCTTTATATTGTGATCTTGTGGGGTCTTTGATGCTTTTTACCTAGTTTGCTTTCTGTAAAAAAAAACAAATAGTTTGTTCATATAATTCAATTCACTAGTTATTTGGTTCTTATTTTCTAAGATATCTTCATGTCAGACATTGAATGCCTGTCTGTCTTGTTAAAAGTTAGTGAAATTCAACGTTCTATCACTGACAAAGTCTGATTTGTTGCATTGTTATAAATATAGTTGTCAATGAACCAAACCAAATAAATAAATTACTTCAAACTTTGAAGAGACTCTACCTTAAAAACAAATATTTGTTGGTTTCTCTTGGTGAGGTATAATAATTGTGACATGAGGTTGATCTAATTTTACTTCTATCTTACTATTACATCTACTGGATCTAATGGATGGAAGGGGAAGTTGTTGAGGACATGAAAGGAACAAGTGATAGAGGTTTGTCTGTCTCCTTCTTCTGGGCTGTCAAGTGAATGTTTCATTTCCTCATTCATAATAGTCAAGGATGCTTGTATGTATCTGCATCAAGCATGTGCTGTAGTGTGTGTGTGTTAACTCTGATCTGGGCTGCAGAGTGAGTGTTTTTCAGGATGTGACAGGAGTGGATGATATGTTTGTGAGGTGAGGTGAAGTTATTAGTTAAACCCTTAAAGAATGACAGCGACTTGTGTGGATTGCTAAAAGTGGATACTATATGTTGTGTCTTTAGTGAGCTAAAAGGCAGCTTTCAATGGCAAATAATACACTCAGTTTAAAATATAAATAATATGAGTACAAAAAAGACGATTTAGCAAAGAAACTTTTGTTTCATTTATGAATGACCATAGCAGTATAGCTAGACAGTTCACATCAATGGCTGATTTGACTATTTGACTTGAGAGTAGGATAACTGGATAGCCCGCATAATTTCGAAGGGCTTGCCTGCATTTTTTTTGTTAGTTGCAAGATCACAAAACGTGTACCACAAACACTCCCTAAATTGGCATCAGCTCTCAGATGTCCTCCGAGCTCACAGTTTACATTGTAGAATCAATTCATTTGGGGGCTAAAAGAGGTCGAAAGAAGCTCAAAGCTGCAGAGTTTGGTGGTTATTGCTCAGCAGGTTCAGGACCTTGTGTGGCCCCTGTGACTCTCCGCTAAGAGAACAAAGAAATGTACCCTGAATGCTGACAGTCCTCAGCAGCACAGTTACACACTCACAGGATGCGAGCTGTGAAGTAAATGACAGATTGCACCAGCAGAACGAGATGGCCGCCTCTGGCATGCTCAAACATCACTGCTTACTAGGTTTTGCGTCATCTGCCCTCATACACTTACCACCTCACATGCTCTCTCACACACACACACACACACACAGACACACACACACACCAATGTGTTCTGCACTTTACTTGTGCGTGTCATTTTCAATTGTAAATTGTTTTTAATGTTTCTTTACATTTTGTGACACTAGATGGAGCTTTAAAGTAAACCAACAAAACTAAATGTTGATTCATCAACAATTTTGAGTATCGATTAACTTTTTTAATAATTTATCACATTATCTATCATTTATCTATTATGTATCATCATGTCTGATTGTTGGTCAGACAAAACAAAATAATTTGCAACAATAATGTAAAGCTTACGTCAATCAAAAAAAAAAAAAATCATTAGTTGCAGCTCTACTTTACACTGTCTTAATTGATTTAATTGGTGGTGGAGGTTTCTAAATGGCTAAACAAGGTCTGTATCACCATGAAGTATGGTTGGGAACCAACGCCCTCAGAGAAAGAGAAAGAAACCAGCTGAGCAGTACAGACTGCCCAGCCCTCATCACACCTCACCCGGGAGACAACATGTCCAGGGCAGGGGCAAGGTGAAACCACTGGCTGGTCACCACCTGCCTGCGAAACCACGTCATTATTGTGACATCCAACAGAAACCAAAAGGGGAAACTATTCATTAGTTTGGCAGCTGAATGTATCTCCAGATTCCCTCTGTTAGCTGACATGCTGGTGGTCCTGTCACATACTGTATGTTTAAAAGGGGATTTACAGCCGTTATTCCAATTAAATCACAAATACAACCTGCCCTCAGCACTCCCCATTACCTAGATAAGTACAGGACAGAAGTCACCTCTCTTTACCTGCAGTAAGATCAGTAACTATGAGCTCTGGAGATTTCTTTTCATGTTTGGCAAATTTAAGGTCGATGACAATGATGATTTGGCTCCTCACTGTCAATGTCTCCTTAAGTTTATTGCATTAAAATACCAGAAAAGTTGCAAGAAGCCTTCTACCTCCACCCGTCAAAAGTTAGTACTATTTTGAAACAAGCACCTGTGACACATATTACTACATTTTAAATGGCAGTCTGTTATCTTTCGATCATTGCCCACAGTCCTTAGAGGACAGGTTTTTTTCTCTTTGAAATATGATCACCAAAATATTTTGCTAGATATCAAAATATCTAAATCTCGGTTTAAATTTAAGGAAAAAGTGGCCCAGAAATGCAAATATTGGGGGTTTGGGTACCCGAGGAGAGGGTTTAAAGATTTCTTTTTCTTTCTGTGACTTTCACTTACGTCAACACACAGTTCCACCTGTTGTCTTACAGCACAACGTCCCACCTCATGTCTGACCTCAGGGGCCTGTATACAGGCTGGCAAACTTCTCAATAAGCCTTGACACAACTCAGCACTTGAAATCACTGAAGAACTGGCCTGAGAAAACTTTTTAACCCAGCCATAATGTAACAGGAGGCGAACCACAACACAGAGAGAGAAAGAGGACAATGGCATGCACAGGAAACATGACACAGTTCTCGGCTGAGGAAGGACAGGGGGCAAACATGGCCGAGATACAGCGTCACCACACACATACGTTCATTCATGCATTACACTTATAAAGTCCTCTGGTGGAAAAAACTCACTTGTCGATCTTGCCCGAGACCTTGAGCGTGCTGTCCTTAGTTGTTTCCTTTTTCTTAAACATCGTGGCGGCGGTGGTGGGGGGGGGTCAAGCAGAGATCCCACAAAAATCTCTCACTCTCTCTCTCTCTTTTACTCCTTCTTCGTCTCTGTCTTCCTCACCCTGTGGCTCCCACTCTGTCTCTCCTCTCCCTTTGGTTCCTCTCGAATACTCAAACATACACACACGCACACGCTCGCGTCAGCACAGTGTTTAACGCTGGCAGCTCCTCCCAGACAGGTTAACAGGTGTGTCACCGCCCAGACATCCACCTAGTAGAGGAAGACTGGACGGACCTGTTCCCTGCACTCTCCTTTCCTCCCACCTTCGGTCCTGCCCTACCTTTTCATCAGGGCCCTGACACCCTCTCAGATCTCTCACTGGGAGCTGGGGGCCATTGCAATTACCATGGATGCATAATTCATGGGGCTGGAGGGACGCTGAGTTCCTGCACGAAGTTAAGAATAAATAATTTTACTCAAATGGCATTCGCCAGTGAACAAAACACCACTCTCTTTGCTGCATGTCCCCATCGCTCTCTCTCTCTCTCTCTCTCTCCTTGTTTCCTGTCATCTCTCTATCATCACTATCTTATAAAGACATGAAATGCCTCAAAAAGATAATAAAAACTATGTTTTGTCCAGGGGTATAATGTAATGTACTGAATCTTAGGCTGTAGGTAAACAGCTGATTTAAAGATATTTTAATATTATTACTATTGTTAATTACATTTTTTTTACTTGCCCTGTTCACACCCAACTTCACCCTGACGCCTCAGTCCGTCAGTCAGGACTCTGTTAAACTATGCTACAAACACAGACACACAGTGTATACTGTCAACAGCGGAAAAGTGTCTCGCAAACTGTGGGCCAGAAAGGGAGTTTATGACATAATACCTTCATATAGAGGACAGTTCATAATGCTAATGATTAAAGCTCCATCCATTGCAATTTCCCATTTGTAGCATCTACAGGCATGCGAGTCATTCAGGATCAGGGCGTCTCTCGTCAGCATATCAACAATAGGGAATCATGGCGAGGAATGTAGCCGGGCAGCCTTCTCTGCAGCAGAGCGGGGAACAGCACAGAGAGCACACGTTTTCGATCAGTCCAGTCATACAGCCTCTCTCTCTGGGTGCGTCCACCTGTCTGAAAAAACAGATACCGTCTCTGTTGTTGAGATACATGTGCTTCCATTGTCAGCTCCTAAATGCAACACAAATGGCCTGTGATAATATTTTAACCTTAAGTTTCAAAATGAGTCAAACCCACTGTGAACATTGTGGGCAAGACCTGGGGGAGGCGGCTGTGTAAGGATCCTGTTTGAATAATGTCAAAAACAACATTAAAATGGTGGACCAGAAAGTCGCACCACAAGGTCCATTAAGTAGCTGTTTCTGGAGCTTTTGTTCAAAACACATGATCTTCATCAACAGATGGAGTTTGTCCAGTTGTCACGGAATTTTAGAATTTCTTGCCCATATTAGCTTTAAGGGTTGAGATAAATATGTTTTTTTTAAATAAATCTGGATAAGATTGAAATCTCCAGAGTAGCTACTGAATGGACTTTGTGGTGAGATTGTTCCATCATCTGCTGTTTCTAAAGCCAAAAATAAACTGTCGAACTTTTAAGCCAATTTGGACCAAAAATAGAGGGATCAGAAAATGGACATTTGAACATCTTCAATTAACTAACAACTTGCGTTCTGATGATGAAGACCTTGTCATATGATCAAAAGCTCCAGAGCAGCTACCAAAATGCACTTTGAGGTGATTCTGTTCTGTCAAATGTTGTTTCCACGGTCAAGAATGAACTTTCAATCTCTACACTGATATGGTTTAGTGTTACTAAATCAATGACATTAATGACATGATGATATTATCTTCTTTTGGGGGGTCTTCCTCTTCTGAACCTGAATGTTTGGGTGGATACAGATACTGGTTCAAATCCCTGGAGCAACAGGTCCAAATGTCCAGTAATCAGGGCAGAGAGTGGGACTGAGGGGTACTTAAAATGCTTCAATTATGTCTGAACAATGTTCTGAACCCCCAGCTGCCCCTGAAGAGGCTGTTTATCCAGATAAATGTTTTTTCTGAAGAAGGGCTAAGATAAACAAAATGGGGAGAAAACTAAGAGTCAACAGCTATAGGGGCTCTGCGAGGCTGAACTTCGCCACAGCGATGCTCCGAGCTAGACAAACTTTGTCCATCGCAAGGCAATGGAAATTTGCCTAATGCTAAACTTTATCATGATGAAATGAAAGTCTGAGCCAGATTCATGGCAATCCATCCAATAGCTGTCAAGACATTTTACTAAAAAATCAGTTGTTGAGATATTGCAGTCTACATGCGAGGCTGCACTCTGGCCCTTCAGCATCTTCAGAGATCCCTGGAGGTCAAACATGCTTATGATTTAAAAGGGATCAGTAACATCCTGAGGTATAGGTTGCAGGACAAAATAAACATTGAAGGGAATTACCCGCAGGCCTCCCCATTCCTTACAGTTGAACTGAGAGGAAACGAGAAAGGCAGAAACACAGCGAGGGTGTGCCAGTCTCTTTCATAAAAACTACACACAGCAGACAAACACAGCATGGTTGCCTGATGTCTTACAAAGCTCTGATTCTTACACTGTACCATGGACCTCTCCCCTGTAGTGTACAATCTGCTGCTCAACAAATAAATATGCTTTTTTTTTTTTTCTATTTGGGAAAACATTGACTTCCATGTCTTGAGCAGACTATTAGTGATACTGTCTCTTGTCTCCGGTTTCTTCCTGTAGATTTTATCTCCACCTCATCAAAGGCACAAATATCTTCAGTCCATCCAGCACATCCGTCTGTTTCTGGAGTGAAAAAGGAATGTGTGCGGAGGACAGTAACGACAGGCAGCAGATAACACGTCAGGTAAAGGTGCTGTGTGAAAGTGTGCATGCCTCGGTACTTATTCAAACTTGTGAAAATGCAAACACATTCACACCCTGCTTAGGCATCCTACTAACACACCCAAAACAGAGGTCTCAGTGTCATACACCTGTTTCCTTCCGTTAGAATTGAATCTTATAGTTTAAAACACGTTTTGATTTTATAGTAATTCTAACAAGATCTGAGGATTTCTATAGAAGTAGTGAATAAAACACATTAAAACACAGTATTTGGTGCAAATATATTTTAATTATAGGCCTGGAAAATGAAATCAAATCATACATTCCCAACATTTCATTTCTCTTTCCACTTATGTTTCAAACAATTATTGATCATAACTGTTTTCCAGGCTAATCGAGGTAAAGTGCTGGAACTACTCCAGCATCCATCTTAATTCTTTAACATAAAACACTGACGGGGAGAATTTTTTTTTTTTTTTAAACAAAGACTTTGATAAAACTCAGTTAAGTTAAACTTTTGAGTGGGTGCATGACACTGAAACAATCCTCTAGCTAGTGTTTAACCAGGTATCAAACCAGGTCCCTTAAGGATCAAAAGAAATGAGCTGCTTTGGTGTGGACATTATGGCTGGCAACAACTGATAACAAAAGATCTTTCTAGCATTAAAGTACATCCATAGACATGTCACTGGTGATAAAAACATTTTAGTCCTACTCATGATGGACAAACAGGCGTGATGGTGTGATACATGAAAGGCTGCTAAAAACTCCATCAAGTCCTTAATGGCTACTGCTGTCGTACAACAGAGATGCTGCTGAAATGTAAAAAAAAAAAAAAAAAAAAAAAAAAAAAAGTCAAAATAAAAACATTACAGGAATTTGATTACAGTCAGAAGAGCTGCACCATCATCAGCCTACTGGCTGATGATGGTGCAGCTCTTCTGACTTGTAGAAAACGTGACTTGTAGAAAACGTGCCTTGAAAATGTGAGACATTGATGGGTGTTAAAAATGCTTGCATGTAGATGAGCTGAAGCAGTTGGACCCTTCTTTAACATGACACCAGTTTAGGGTCAAATGTCACACAGGATAACATATACAGTGTGAACTGTGTCGGTTGGAGTTGACAGCTGAAAAACAATTTCACACTTTGATTCACGGCTTTGTCTTTCATCGTCCCGTTGATGCACCTAAAGATTTCGAGCTTTATCCCAGTTCTTTCCTGAACTCTTCTTGGTAACGTTGCTGCTCACATAACTTGTACAGAAGCCACTTATAAAAGACGGACAACAAAGGGGTCGAGAGATCCTTCTTGTGCTTTTTAAACAGCAAACCATATCCAGGTTAATGCTGCCTGCATTACCTGTAGTCTTCATTTTTTTTCTTGAGCTGTCTGTGTTATGGATGCAGTGGTGAAAATTCCTTGTGGAGAAAGATGTGGTGAGCTGACTTGTCAGTGTATGAGGGGAAGTTCTGAATCACAAACTGCTGTCTTATTGCACAATCAAAAGGAAGATAGACCAGAGCAAAGGTGAAGGGAAGAAGCAGGACGCAGCTGAAGTCTTCTTCTATGATGATCGATAAAAACAGCTTCGGCTTGTCACACTACAGGTCACAGCATATTTGTGGTATCTGATGAGCACTACACTTTGCTTTTGGAGTCAAAGTAGGCGCCACAACAAAACTGCACTTTGTCAATTTTATGATTAAGAAACAAACATCTCTCACAGAGAAAAAAACTGGAGACATAATTACATAACTATAATGAAGGCGCTTACATAACACTGAAAAGAAAAAAACGAAAAACGGTATAATAATAACCAATGGTGCCTAAGTGGCTTAGTTTACTCTGACAGGACTGTGAGATTAACAACTTGGCTGCACTTATCCAGACCATGGCATGGTAACCTGTAAAACTTGAAAGTCACAGACACACATCCATAGCTCAAATTAAGGAGGTATGACAGAAACCCACACAGCCTGATGTTATTACTAAAAGATGGCAGGTGGACCTGGGCCATATTGCTACTTGAAAATGATTCAATTACTTTTCTATAACCTTTTTTGAAAGATTATTCTCACTCAGCCTTCCTCAGAACTGCAAACTCCACCCACCTTGCACTTAGGTACTAAAAATCAAACATAAAAGTATCTGAAATTATTCTAATTAACCACGGACCAAAGTCTGGTTGTTTGTGGTAAACTCGGGGCCTTGTGGCTCCCCGGTGGAAAACGAAGCCTTGATGATTGATTTAGCTGCCAAAACCAAAGATGCCCTTGATGTAGCCGGTGAGGCCGCCCTTGCCCTTCTGCTCCACCTTGTCATCCAGGGGTGGGAAGGCCACATGGTTGAGAGCAAGGTCAAAGAATAGGGGCTTGCAGGGGATTGGCTGGAAGTCAGGAGGGAACTGGACCAGGTTAGGCTGCTTTCCCACAAGGGCGGGGTCGAGGCGGAAGGTCTCCAGGCGGTTGCAGAGAGGCTGCATGGAGGAGGAAGAAGTAACAAAAACAAAAAAGTGAGCATTATGTCCTCACAGATAATTACAAGTTTATATTAATAACTCCATCAGCCACATCATAAAAAGTCCATGTGAATTTCGCCTTGAAGGACAACAGTTATCGTATTGGTGTGGCGTGTCTCTTGATTTTTGTCCTCTCACCGTGTTGTCTTTCACCTGCTGCTGAGAAGGAACTTCGGCAGTCTCATCAGTGTCTGAAACACAAACATTTCCAAAAGGGTTGTACACAGAGCGAGGAAGAACAGAAAAGAAAAGCAAGGGACTAAACAGGTTCTTGTACAGTAAAAAGGTTCAAAAGGTGCTCTCACCTAAAATGGCGGCAGCTTGAAGAGAGTATTTTTCAGCGTTGACCTCAGCAATGAGCTCCTGAACGTCAGGGAGATCCTGCAGAAACAGACAACAGTGAGGTTTTCTGGTTGAGTACACATGAAGGTAAATTGTCACAAAGACTGATTTGACTGCAGATTCATTCAGGGTCAGTTTCAAAACCTGAGAAATCTCTTTGGAGTCAGTTTCCTTGTTGTTTGCTGTGCTTACATCAACACGTGTGTAAGGAGACCTTTTCAGAATACTATGTGAGAGAAAGAAAGAAAATCGCATACCATGTAGTCTATTTTTCATTGACTTACCTTGAGACTGTTGTTCAGGCTCTTGGCCTTAGACTGGACCTCCTTGGCGTATTTCAGCACCCTCTCATACAGCACCAGCGCCTCACTCCACTTCTTCACCAGGACATAAGACTGGGCTATGAAGAAACACCTGAGTGGGGTAGAGAGGGATGGACCACATTAACATAACATGAGAGTATGTATTTATGTATAGAAAGTGTATATATTAAATAATCTACAGGAGGGCTTTGTTTTATTATTGTTTTTCAGATAAGAGAAGAGTCTATTTAAGGGAGGTGGGCCTGTATGTGTGGCCAGACATCTAAACAAAAACATACGACTACAAGAGGACAGCAACTCAGAGAGTAATATATTATGGGCCATTGGTGTCATGCTAATATATGGTGGCGGTGAACATTAACAGCGTCACAAACACATAAAAACTGGCAAATGTATGCAGAAGACTCTTACAGCTTGTTGCACTACTTAAACCGTAAAGTCTTTTTAGATTAGGATGTGCAGGTGAAGCATTTAAACCAAAGATGTCTGACCTGTAGGCCTTGTAAACCAGCGTCTTGAGGGACACCTCCTTCTGGAAGGTGTGGTCGTCCTCCAGACCCTGCAGGGTGGAGAGCTCAGCCAGACTCTGGGGAGACAGACGGACAGAGGAAAGGTAGGGAGGTGATGGGAGGGACAGGATGTGGACATGAACATGGGGAGGGACAGGATGTGGACATGAACATGGGGAGGGACAGAGAAGATGAGTTACACTGTGAGAAGGAAGTGACAGAGACTGTCAAACCACTGTCAAAGAGCACACCCCTTCACTGTTAACACAGATCAAACAACTCATCCGATTTAGGCAAACATCTACTGTGAGTAACTGAGAAACTAGCAACTACGAACCAATCATGTATGGGAGAAAGAGGCAGTGACCTTTGTTTTGACATATTATGAGATTACAAACACACATTTCTATCTGACTTTATTTTTAAAAACAACTTGTCCATGCTCACAGAACCTCACATTATATCATAAAGGACATTTACCTGCAGGATGATGTCGTAGAGGCGGATGAGGTCCTGTGGACGGGCCCCTCTCTTGTTCTCGTCGGCTTCGGGTTCCTTCAGTTTAGCCTGCAGAGTATGGGCCATGCTCTCATTCCTCTTCACCAACGTACACAGCTTGATGTAGGTCAGGTAACTGCGAGGAGACCAACAGCACATTTATTATTCACTTATCAAGGAGATAAAAGTAAAAGGGAAAAAGAACAGAGAGTGGGAAAGACGTATGCCTGGGTGTGGACACATAAAGAATAGCCTGTGGTATAGTAATGTATAAAAACGCTACTATTCATGATAACTGACTAATCGTGTCAATAATGTTTCAAACATAAATGCCAAACATTCTCTGATTTCAACTTCTCACATGTGAGGATTTGCTGCTTTTCTTTGTAATAAATGATAGCAGACTTAATACTTTTGGGTTTTCGACTGTTGATCGAACAAAACAAGGAACCCGAAGAACCCGCACTAGGCTTAATTACATAATTAGATTAATAATGAAAATGATTGTTAGTTGCTGCTGTAGACTGTGATCACCTAATGTGACAAAGAAACAAAAAGACAAAAAAAATGTGAAGCCTGATCCTGGCATTACAAGCACAAGTAAATGTCCTGACTGAAGTTGATGTAGCAGGTGTTTCTTTTACCTGTGCAGGAACTGCAGGTTGGACACCTTGCTACTGTCAGCATCAGAGCTCCTCTCTCGTTGCTTCTACAAAGACAAGCAATATTTCAAAAGAAAATACCTTTTCACATTCATGTTTTAATGACACGTCTTACCTGCAAACATAAACAAAAACTCCGTCTCCTTTCCCCAAAATGTTAACCTTTTAACCTGGTGTATCTTACCGCCTCACTCTTGAGTTCCTCTTTCACAGCCTGGATGGTGTCTCTGCACTCGGCCAGCAGAGTCTCATACAGATGCTCTTTGGTCTCCTCGTTAGATGCCTGCACAACAGAAACACTAATTTGTGATTTATAGTGGAACATAGTGACTATTTCTAACTGCAACAATTTAAAAACCGTAAACCTCAGTGTGTGGAACTGACTAACTTTCTAAACACAAGACTAACTCAGAGGAGACATCTGTAACATCAGTCTTGTTTTCTGAGCTGTTGTCCTTTATCAAGCTTTGTTAAACATGAAATTAAAAGTTTTGTCTAAGTAATGTTTGCAAACGATCTGCAGATAAAAAGTGCCTACTTTTAGAAAAACTATGGAGCAATTCTTTGGTAATAAAAGATAACCACAAATATCACTGTCAACACTTCCAGTTTCCCACTAAATAATATTGCCTTCACATTAAAATGCATTTATTAGGAAGTACATGCAGGAAGTGATGTGTACTATCAGCAGTACTAGTAGGTTTAAAGGTCAAGAGGAACTTGGGAGGGGAAGACTTGAGTGTTCTTTGTGACTACTAACTGTAGCCTGTGGAAATTTACAGGGTCCAATGTTGTCCCCTATTCTGAGTGGATACAGAAAGATCTTTATAAATGAAAAAGAAAAAACACAAATAAAGGGAGACATATTGGCCTCAATATGAACTCACAAAAAACACTCAACCACTTTCCAACTGATTAAAGCTACACTTGCACTAATAAAAGTCAATCATGCAAACATAATATTTAATGCTTTAGAAGACACAGTAGTTTGAGACAAAGAGCAACAGTTTAAGCAGGAATGTGACTGTAGCAAACTGGGGTAGAGACGCAGGTATGTAGCCAGACAGGCTGCCGATACATTCCTGCACACCACTCATCAACAATCAAGACACTCTAGAGTTTCAGGGTTCAAATCTTTGAGAATGACAGGATTGTTCTTCACCTCACCTTTCTTACATTGACACACTACAATACAATAGGCCTGTGTTACTACAATATTCTAAGAGGTCTAAAGGACATAGGTTCATATTTAAAATGAAAATGTAAGCAATTAATAACAGATGTTGATACAGTATAATTTTTGTAACTGTAAAAGTCTTTTAACACCTTTGTGAATGAAATGATCAACTCTTCACCTTCAAAAAAGCGGCAAAAACCCCTTATGAAGCAACACAGTGGAGTAATGTTACGAAAAAATTCCTCGCAAGGATAATTGATAATAGACAAGCCATTCGGCTGGTCTCATACAACCAGACGGCTGATGTTATTTAGTACCACACAGTCTTGCCAACACCCTGGCAACGCCTAGCAAGACCGGCTCAACCTGTCGAGCATTTTCCTTTGTTCAGAGGGAGGCTGGATGGATAGACCGATCAACGGAGGGAAGAGTGGACGGAACTCTTCTACTGGGACCGATGCGAGGCCCAGTATGTCGTTTCCTGTCCCTAGAGGCTGGGCATCAGATGTAACAAACGGAGAAGCTTAAGGTGCTGGTGTGATATACTGTCTCTCCATTAAGTAATGTAGGACAAGTGACACCTAAGATTGCTAATTTTATAACACACATTCTATCACTCACAATGATAGTTGATGAGGATGTTATTTTATTATGTAGGACTTACAATATCAAGAAAAAAAACAACTGCGCTGATTATTGTCAGCATCAAATTGGCTTCCCACACATTCAGTCACAGCCACCATTAGCGTAACAATAGACAATAACTCTACAGTTAAGGGTCTACTTGAAACTGAAAGGTGTTTAGAGATGATAATACTAATTTGTCCACAGGGACCTGTTGGGTGTAGTCCTGTATTCATGTGTGGGCTGAGGTGCACAAAATGCTGTCGTGCGATGATGCAGGCTGCATGCCAGAGATCTGAGTAGCTTTGGGTGCGACAGGTGTGTGTGTGTAGGATGTGCTGAGCCTGAGGCATGACGAATGAGCTCTTAGGGGGATGTGCGACACTGTAAAGAGGAGGGTGACACCTACTGAAAGTTTAAGGAACAGCAAAGACTGTTGAAAGGAAGAGGTGTTCCACTCAAACTTAAGCCATACGCCCATTTTGAGTTGTTTCATCTGAAGAGTGATCATGTCACTCTTGTGTAGTTTTAATAAGGCACTCCATTTACAAACAGACAGTAAAGACAGAGCAAGGGGGATTGACATGTAGCAACGGTCCCAGCTGGAATCGAATCAGGGAGGTTGTGATTACATGAGTGTTTAGCAACGAGAGTGGAAGTGTACGCCGTTCTATTTATACTACACTGGGCGTCCGTATAGGCGGGCGTGTTCACAAATGTTTGCCTGCACATGTAGTCTGTCCAGTTATACATTTGGGTAGCACATGGAAGAAAGACCCCTAGGCCAGAGGGATATCCCAAGATAGGATAATAGTCAATGATATTAAGAGCTACTAACAACAACGGCTTCACCTCGAGGGCGGCACAGTTTGTTTTTAGCCCCTACAAAGCCAGACCTCACAAAATACTGACCTGAGCGATGGCAGCCTCATTGTCTGCCAGACCCAGCAGGAAGATGCGAGCCTTGTCGATCTTGACGGGCACCGTCCGCCCTCGCCACTCCACCTCACTCATGGTGGCTGCCTGCTTGGTTCTTGCCTGAGTGATGAGGGCCTGAGAGAGATAGAGAGAAAAAAAATTAGGTTTCTTATAAAACATGGATTTTCTGATCTAAACTCGTGTCTTTGGATTTCATCAATGAATATTCAATCTTGCTTAAAATGATATGTACTTTTGGCACACAATTTTGCTCTGCTTACTTTTTATTGAGAGCAAATTTGAGGTGCATGTGCCTCTCCCGCCCCTAACATTAACATTAGGCATCACCAATTTATGAAAGATGGCTGATGCTACAAGCAATGTCCCACTCCTGCATGTTCACCTCTAGTTTCTCAGCCATCATGCCTCCTCCTCCTCCAGTCAGTCTCATCTGCATCAAGTCATTGATGGCATTCTGGTCTCCTGCAATCGGGCAGGAAAAAAAATCCAGTTACCAGTTATCCAGTGTGTGTTGGGAGATATGTTTCTTGGGAAGTGCAGTTTGTGAACAATGTCTAAGGATGCCTAAACAAGTCTAAGATGACTGTCAGTTATGTACCTCAATATACCTCACCTGTACGTGTGTTTACTTACCAATGTTGTAAGCACAGTAGCGGATGTTGGGTGATATCTCGTCCACACGCTGACGATACAGAACTGCCAGCTCCTCAGTGAATGCACTGGCCAGCTTCTCATAGATGGTCCTGACGAGACAAAAATAGGGTTATTTTAAAATTCCCACCTGTCGTACATAAAAATTCACACGTGACTAAACACACATCCAATGATGTTGACACTCACTTGCACTTGTTGAAGGCTTCCATGGCACGCTTCCACTCCTGCAGCTCAAACTCCACCATACCTGTCAGGTATGCAGTGTAAGCCTGAAATAAAACACATTAATCAGTATTGGTAGCTGTTGTAAGAATAAGAACAATCAGATTGTTTGCCTCTGTAACACAGCTTTAAATAATAAATTCTATTTATCAACAATGTTAGTTATTTTGTTTCATACATAGTATCAAACGGCCATCAAAAAATGGTCGCTAGAGTCGAGGGGGATGATGCGTCAAAAGGTTGAAAAAAACACTTTTGGATCTTTGAGGCTACAATCCCACTGTACATGCACTGGATAAACCCTGTTCTGTGTACCTGCGCCTCAAGTTTGGTCTTGGCGTCGACACGGGGACTCTCACAGAGCTTCTCCAGCTTCTCGCTGTGCTTGGCAGCCTTGCGTAGACGTGCCAGCAGGTGGAAGCGCTTACGTGGCTCTGTATTGGCCTCCTGCTTCAGCTGCATGGCGTAACTCCATGCACGCTCTGCCTCCATCAAAACCAGCAGCAGATATCTGAAGAAGGGGAGGTCCTTGCATGAGTTGTTTGGTACCACATTTTCACAACTTTTAGTGGACACATCCAACAACTAAATTCCTATCCGAAGTTATGCAGTTATCTTCAGCAAATATATTCATTATAGGTCTGGTTTATAATCTGTGGTTTAGCAGCAATGTGTACCAAACCAGCTGCAGACTCATGTCTTATGTCGATAACACGCCACTACATTTTGGTTGGAAAAGACCAAACTCCTCTGTGGTGTGTGTTCATTATCCTGCATCAAACACAGGGTTTGAACATTTACTGTATAGGAAGCTCTTCCATAACATCAGCCAGTTGAGTGCACAGGGCGGCTGAGACGACCCATTCCTCACCTGCTGTCAGAAAGCATTTCAACAGTTATTTTCTTCCCAACGAACTTGTGTCGGTTTCCCATCTTGAAGCCGAGAGTCTTGCGCAGGCGTCGGAGTCTGCGGGAGCAGTAGCCCCTGGACACAGTTACACAAAGATGGTTACATTATGGTAAAATAATAATGCTTACATGTACAATTTAATCTTGTTTTTTCACAACGGACAACTCACACAGTCCACAGTCCAGTCATTTTCACTAATTGTTTTCTATGAAAAACTATTATTGCAAACCTCTAAGGAACATTTATTTTCCTTCTAGATTTGCTATTTAAGCCATTTTGAGAGAACTGAAATAGTGAAAATGATTTGTGTAAAATACACTTTGTGGCCACTAATTTGCTCTGTTGATTGTTTTCGGTGCACTCATACAATCTAAAGATATTGTATACAACAGTGAACCTATGGCATAAATTCTACCATTGCAATGATTATAATGTGCAGATTTTGTGGTAAGTTAAGGTGTTAATTTCATTATATATCTAGTATTGTGGCTGTACTTAGTGGTGTTAACGTGTACTTAACTGCATTATATGGAGAAGTAAAAAGAAAATATTCTGTCCCCCTCCTGTATGTAAATGCAGTGGACAAAGCTGAACATTACAAGCGTCTTAAGGTAGAATCTATGGTAAAAAGTATTTTACCCTCTTAAAAGGTTCAAAGAGCTATTTGCACACCAGAACAATATCATGTGAACCATATGGCAGCAGACATTACCATGCATGCAGCTTCAAGACCTTGGTGCTCATAGAGACAATCTGTCATATTTACAGGAATTTGGGGGAAATAACAATGTCACTGATATAAGCTGAATGCCAATTTACAGAGAGTTAAGAGAAATGCCCCATGGATGCCTTGTGATTATGGTACACAGCACTGGACCGCTCACCACAGTAATCTCTGCGGCTCAGGTGCAGGTATGACTGGACACAACTCACCTGTATCTCTGGTAGTCTCCGTGCCTGAGGCCATGCTGCTGCTGGGACTCCTTGATTATTTGCAAAACTGCGATTCAGTGTTAAGGGACAACCATTGCCTACATCATCACATACACACATAGGACTCTAGTGGGGATAACTAAACAACCCCGACATTGAAGTATGAACGTGTCAGACTGTGACATGCTGCAGAAACGGCAACGAAGCTGCTGCTGAAACTCAAGAGGTTACCTCGGTTAAAAAGTGAACAAACCAACATCTCTACGGCAGAACTCGTTAACTAACATTTTTAATTTATTTTTTGTTGATTTAACGCCCCCAGAATTAAGAGAAGCTGGTGACAACGGGCCAAATAAATGAGCTTTTCACGCCTGCTTCAGTAGGACACGTAGCCTAACAGCGCTGGCTGACGTGATCCTCGAGCCACCGAGCTACGTTAGCATCGGGAGCCCGACGCCGAGCGGCCGGAGCCCGGACAAACCCGCCGCCACACCTCTGCTGCTGCGAAGGATACTTTCCAGTCCGAGGCCGCCGTCCGGTGACTTCGTTTTGTTTTCGTCCATTAGGGAGACTTTCGCCTCGTTTTGCTTGTCTGCGGCCATCTCTAAATGCTAACAGCTAAGCGGGACACACACACATGCTCAGTGGGAAGAAGAGCCGGGGGCCGGTGACGTCACCGGGAGGGGCAAAGCTGCGGCCAAATCTCGCGAGACTTTACGACAATCCGGATCAGTGTGTGCACACAGGGAATTTGACTCCGGTTTGTCATTCATCTTTGTATCCACTCAGTATTTTTTTTTTTTTCCAACGACTGTTCCTGCATTCACTACAGCTGAACAAAACCCTCGATGAAACAATATATTACAGAACACCGAGGGCCCTCATAAGCAACATGTTATCATCTGTAATGACGAACAGCACAGGAGCCAATAAAGGGAGAAAGCAGAAAATAACAAGTGACATTAGTAATCAACTAATTCACGACTACTAACATGGAGCACAACGAACAACACAATAAAATTATATATAATATATATAAAAGACATTTTGTATATTTTAATAGAAATTGAGACAGAAATAAAGAGACCAAACATTTATCCCAATCCTCCTCCAATGTAAATACCACCCTGTTGAATTCAGAAGGTCACACAGACGTGATCACATGCGAGTACGATTTATCCACCTCTTTGCCTTGGAAGAACCGTAGGAGACTGTAGGATGAGTGAGAGTCCGTAAGTCATACCCAATACAAATCTGGGGGTATTTGCAGAGACTTTGTTCTCTATCCCAAATTTTGTCCAGAAAAAAACCACAACAAAAAAGTCCATTCAGATGTTGTCGGCAGCAGAAATGTATCTGGAGAGAAAGTTCTTGATCTCAGAGATGTGCATGGTCTCTTTAATGGTGGTGTCTCTGCTGCGGACTTGAACGAGGCCGCTCTCCAGCGTGTTCTCACTGATCACCACAGTGAAAAGCACTCCCATCTCATCATACCTAATATGCATCGACACAGAGACTCACGTTAGAGCAAAGAAACATTGCAAATGTTCTCCTAATGAGCAACTTTTCTTCCATTACAACACTGAATTGTACTTTACTTTGCGTTCAGTTGCTCCATTGATGTTGACTGAGTTTTGAGATACCCGGGCCACGCAGGGATCTTCGCCTCCATGAACTCCTGCAGAAGTCCTTCACAAACCTAAGAAACAATGTAAATACTCATTATCCGACTTTGACTAATGCCTACACAATGAACAAGTTCAACTGAATACTTCAGTGCTGATTCTATCACATCCAAAAGATCCTTTTCACCCAGCACTTGACTCACACAGATTTAATCAAGATAAAAAAAACAACAACAATTAATCATTGATCTGTATTGTTAATACATGTTTTTCTTACCTGTCTCTGCTCCATAGTCGCTCCCCTACTAATGTCTAAAGCTACTTTAACTGGAGTTAACACTGGATGCAACTTCAGAACCTGAAATCAACAGTGAACCAAAACTCAGTGATATATATATACACAGAGTGTCACATCACAAAAGAGAAGACAAGTGTATATATATATATAAATAAATAACCCTCCAGCTGTTGGACATTACCCTTCTCTGCTGCAGCTTCTGCTTGCTGTCTTCTTTCTTGAGCTGCTGCAGTGAGTTGGATAGAAAGGCCATCGCACCACGGTCCATGTTCCCGGTTACAGAGATGACGTGAGGAACTGACTTACGACCATCTCGACACTGAGAGATGATTAACACGGCATGTGATTACACTGAAGAAACACACCAGTAGTGAATAGCTGCTTGTCTTTCCTCTCACAAGACTTGTCTGAGAGTCATTTCTCAAGCATGATTGCTAGATTAAAGTTAGAACTGCAAAGCTTCGCTACTCTCAATGTGACTTTTCAGCAGCTTGACGAAGAACAAACTGAATGCCGATGTAGAAAGCAAAATAAACAATTACTGACCTGTAGCTTGGAGTGGGCTCCTTTATGTGTCTGCAGCAGCTCAGTGTTTCCTCTGCTCCACAGCGTCTCCAGGGGCTCCTGTCCCCATGGGAAGCTGTATATGATCCTTACACCACGAGACGCTGCCTCCTGGAGTTCCTCCTCTGGGACGTTACTACTACTGAAGTCTGATGGCGACAGGGCGAACTGGAAGAGACATGGGTAGTAATAATTTAAAGATACACGCTTTGACTTTGTCGTTGCATCCAACAGCCTTCCTAAATCCCCTCCTATCTCAATGTAGATCTTTGGAAGTCATTAAAAAAAAAAATGCAGTTTTCTGGGGGGAAATTTAGTGCAGCAAATTAAGCGAGTGTATCTTTAAGTAATAAAAGTAAATAGAATTTGTGGTTGGGAAGAGGGCTGTTAATAATCTAAAAATTCTTCTGCAAAACAGACCTTTATGCCAGGGTTTTGAGAAGTGGCTTCTCAACACGCCTCCCCAAATGCAGCAGTTCACCCAAAAACAGTAGCTAAATAGGTGCACTTGGAAACTCTTTGTTGAGCTATAAAAAGGTTTTGTGGGAGACACTGCCTCAAAAACTCACTTTTCTCCACCACTTCAGTCTCTGTCGCATCCAGTGATCAAGCCACTGGGAAGAGGTATGAGGAGAGCAGAACCACACCAGAGACGTCTGGGTGACCTCAGCTGGGCTGGCAGAAAAAAACCCATTGCATTATAATTACAGTACTATGCATATTTGTTTTAGCTGTTAACTTTATTTAAATAGTACTATTCTGCTATGACATACAGCAATGCTCTTTTTTTCCTCAGAAAAGTTTGCCCTCTAGTGGTTAATAATGAAACAATTATTTATCATACATATCAAAACTGATTTGATCACAAGGACTTGTGATACAAGAAAGTGAAATGTTTTTGTTTACCGAGTGCAATAAGAATCACTTCAGGTTTCGCTGGTATTATTTAAACCCTTAAACCCCAAATCTGGACTATTTTTACAGAGCATTGTTTATGGAAATGGCCACAATAACCAAAAAGACAGGAGTGTAATTTATCGATACATAAGTTGCACTTTCATATTGATGCACCTTTTCACAGGATTAGCAGTCAGTAAGTTGAACATATTTCTAGCGTCCCACAGTCAAAACAGTAGGTGCTTTAATGATTTATTAAAGATTTTTTTGCTAATAAAGACACTGATCATGTCAAACATACTTTTCTTCATATAAAATACAGGTGGCATTAATACAAAGTCCTCAAAAAATATAAAGCATGAAGGAGAAAAATGAATGTCATCATCTGGAAAATCTGTAGCGCAAGAATTAACATTTTCACAAGCATGTGTCTACACACCCACAGACAGACAGACAGACAGACAGACAGTAGACGAAGCCTCACCAACCAGACCCATCTGAGGGCTGGAAACACAGACCGGTCTCAGCCAGGCCAAACGGCAGCTTCCTGTTCACCAGCTCCAGTGAGTTGACAAACTGCTCCAAGGCACCTGAGAACAAACCAGACTTAACGACTGTTGTTTTTCTTTTTTAGTCCACCAGCATTAAAGATGGTTGGTGTGGCAAACATTGTTGGTCCCTTTAAAAAAAATCTGTTTTTCAGGCACTGGATCGGGAGGACTTTCTTGCCCCGACTTCATGTATAACTTCCTGGCTCATTTGCAGACTGTTAAAGGCCTGAATGCAACCACCATGATCCCAAAGCAAAACATAATATTTGATTGGTGGATCCCTGAAATGGTATTTGACTCTACCAAGTCCAAGAAAGTCCCTTAAACCTACCTGTTATTATTCCAGCATTCTGCAGAGCTACAAAGAACTACATGCCATCATTATACAGTGTGTGTGTGTGTGTGTGTGTATATATATATATATATATATGTGTATGTGTGCACTATTATTTGTCAAATCAGACCAATTAAGTAATTCAATTACCTTGAAGAAAGCTTGTTCTCACAGATGGGGAACTCTGGAGGAGCGTTTGTACCGTCTGGATGAGCTGTTCCTTGCTCAGTTCTTGCTGTTGAAGTATCTGTTTTAAATGGTCGGACTCAACAATCCTCACTTGCCCCTGTCCATCTGTTGCCGTGTCCTTGCTGCTGCTCAGAGTGTTTATCCCAAACACCTGAGCTGTGGACCTGGTCACAGAGCGCCACCACTGCTCCAGCAGGTTTCTCCTCAGCTCCATGCCCAGAGGTCCATAACTGCAGCTCATCCCCCGCTGGAACAGCTCAGTGTTGGTGTGACCAGGTGAGATATAGTACCTGTCCACACACAGCTGCAGCAAAGCCCTGACCTGATCCAAGTCCTCACTGGATGATGGACTACAGTGTCTCCTGCTGGGCTGCAGAGCCAGTGTGCCGTTGCACAGTAAGGTTTTTAATACGGATAGACGCCTTGATAGGACGTTTCTGACACAGTAAGTTGACATGATGAGAAGTGGCAGAGGGGCAAATCCAAAGATTGTCTACTGAATAGATGAACCTTCAAGAGTACAAATCTGCCCCCTCCTTACTGACCGTTACCTGTCCAAATAAACCTTAAAGGCAAATGTAAAAGAGACAATTTAAGTTAAAGTATTAGCTAGAAACCTAAACTAGCACGTAACCTTTGTTAAAGCAATAAAAAGAGAGTTAACTGTGTGACAAAGTTAACTCAGTGAGAAGCATAGACTGTATAAAAGAAGGTGACTTAAGTTACTGATTGATAGCACACCGTATAGCATATATGTTACATACCGCAAATGCTTGAGTCTGTCGGTGCATTAAAAAGAGACACAGCTGCTCACTACTGTTGCCACACAATTAATGTTCAATGGTAACCGCTGGAGAAAGTTTGAAATTCACGAGTTACATTGTTTTAGAGCATCTTTGACTACATGTGACGTATGACCCGGAACTGATTTCTTTACATCCGGTTTACGTACTTTTACGTCACGTGGCGCATCCGGTTTTCTTAAATAGCCAGACTTCAAAAAATGTACAATAAATAAAATGAATAAAACAAGTCTTATTAACTTCGTTTTTTTTATAATTTATTTATTGAGTTAACGTTAACATTTTCATTTTTTTTTTAACTCAAATGATATTGCTTTTCTTAATGCTGATAGAAAAGTCTCAGTGAGAAAAACAACTTTAAACATCTCATCTTATTTTCTTTTATATAATGGTTTTACAAGTTTTACTAACAGAAAAAATTCTTAGTTGGCTGAAAAGTCTATAGTGTGTAGGCTTTAAAAACAATAAAATATCTAACAAGAGGTGGCTTTTAAATTTAAGGATGTAAAGTAACATGAATTCCCACAAAAAAAAATAATTCAGAAGACATGACCCCAATGTAAGTGTCAGTGTCCTCAATGTAAACTACAGCCCTGAACAAAAGTGACCTACAACAATCAGTTGGACCGAATAAGAAAGTGGCAAATATCCATGCCCAATTTTATATGTGCATTGTCAAATGTCAAAAATGTGTTCAGGCCCGTGGCTGATCCCTGATATTGTATGGTTCACACATGTTGGTAAGAGGCACCAATATCCACATCAAAACAATTCAAATTCTAATAATTCTTCCAACCCAAGCTTCCCACACAGACAACACAACACCAAGGTCCCATTTTCTTCTTTTTATTTAAAAGGGCCACACGCACCCTTTTTGTATGATCTTCATAACATCACTTTAAACATACCACAAACTGAAAACACTGCATTACCTAGTAAAAATAAATTACTGAGGAATGTAACATAAAAAACAGTCAAGGAAAAGTGCAGCACTCAAAGTTGCACTATAGGAGACGTGTCTATGACTCCATTTAATGCTCTGGGGTTACTGAATAATTCCAACCCTGCTGTAAGCAAAACAAAGTTAAACAGTACAAAGGATCATAATAATAATAATAATCATACTGTAAGATTTCAACGCTAAACAAAAATCATGTTGGTTCCATATATTGTGCGTATATCATATCTACTGTGGGAAGGGTGGTGGCATGGGGTAGGGCACCATTGGTGGTGGGGGTGGTGGCTGTTGGGCCTGTGGTGGTGGCGGCTGAGAGTTGAATGGGAATGGCGGGTGGTTCATGCCATTCTGAGCGGCCCTCTGCATGGCCCCGAACTGAGGGGGGCCCTGGAAGCTTTGGTTACCAAAGGCACCCACCTGGTTTGCCGGAGCACCAAAATTACCCTGTCCATTGCTGTTGCTATAATTGTTGCCTCCATAGCTACCACTAGAGTTACCACTGTTGCCTCCATAGCTGCCACCATTTTGGGCCTTATTGCCACCAAAGGCACTCTTCGGCCCACTACCAAACCCTCCTCTATCATTGTCCCTGTCCCTGTAGCTACTACCGCCAAAGTTGCTCCTCCCACCCCCAGAATACCTATCCCGACGGTCATCCTTGTAGCCACCTCTTCCCCCCCTTCCACGACCTAGATGAGATGAAGACAGGAGAGGGACAAAAGGAAAGAGAGTCAAACATTAAGCGATATTAAGATACAGATAAGATAAATAAAACCCTTTTCAGACATGGAAAATGCAACATTGTTGGCCTTCTCCCTGTTAAAGAGAAAAGAATGTCTGTCACATAAACGGTCATAACGGCTTTATCCAGACGTAATTTAAAACGTATTTTGGCAATGAAGCCTTAATTAATGACCAGTGAGCGTGACCCCTGTTTCTTACAATGAATCCCCTAATAAATATACTCAGTATACGGTTTCATAATTTGTTAAAGAATTCTGCTGTCTGAAAGGGGCTTTTGAGACAACGAAGTCTCAAGTCAATAAAATGAATGAAGTCAAATATTATATAATTTCATCCAAACCATCTAGGATATAAGAGATAAGAAAAAAAGAGACATACAATATCAAACAGGAGCATATTTTAATAGACAAATAAAATCACTTGACTGGAATGAATTCTAATATTTACTAAAATACATATTGCATCCTCCTTGAAGACCATACGTGCATTAATGTAACTGTAAGTATCAGATTTTACCTCCTCTGTCCTCTGCCATCTGGATCAGCTTAGGGTTAATGGCCTGGTTGGCCTCACGAAGCACAGAGATCAGGTCACTGGCTTGTTTCATGTTGTTGGGGGTGAAGAAGGTATAAGCTGTGCCCGTTTTTTGACTTCGGGCAGTGCGTCCAATGCGGTGGATATAATCCTCGGAGGAGTTAGGGTAGTCATAATTGATGACAAATTTCACATCCTCCACATCTGTGAAAGTGTTGCAGTGTGGCAAAACAAAACAAGGAGGCCACACAGGATTTTGCACACCACAACAGCCAGATCAAAGGGAAAAGTTAGCAGCTGTGAAGGCTGGGGGAAGAGAATGGTCATGAGGCTGTGGAGGAAATGTGTTAAAGCAACATAAGATTGTGTACACATCTACTCCATGGGAATACTACTGTGGGAAGAGAGAAACGATGCACACTCCAATTGCTTACCATAATCAAAAAGATCTCAAAGACATTCACTCTCCCTTTTGTTAACCAAGGGAGAAAAAAAAAATGGATTTAAGTCTTACCATAAAGGAGTATGCATTCACTAGTCCTTTCCCAAGGCAGCGAAATCCCCCACAAATTGTCAAGTGACATCCAGGAGCTTCTATGCAGTTGGGCCACGATATGCACTGGGGCCTCCTCATGTGCCAATATAGGACCATTCAGTGGTACATTTTTGCAGGTCCGTTTTTCCCAGTACACTCGCAAGAGAAGCTTGATATTAAAGGCCGCACTGCACGTCTTGCCAAGACAAAATAGACCAAGTACTAATTTGAACAGGGGCCCCTTCAAAAAAAATGAAAAAGGCCCAAGCATTGAACCCTGTGGGACCCCTCACCGAGCACAGAACAATTCCCCCTGCCCCCCTTCATCAGTCTCATCAAGGCAAGATCTTCCAAGAAGCCAGTGTTCACTTGAGAAAATGTCTCTCGTTGGCAGGTCTCGACATGACTATAAAACGCAGGCGAGGGAGGAACTTTGGTTTGAGCTGTCTCACTCTCTTTCTCCTCTCACTAGATGTTCCCACTACCCCCTAAACACATGTGCCAGGTCTCATCAATTTTCAGAGACAAGTAAAAAGATTTCAAACTGCTCTCTCCATTTCAAGAAATCCAGCACTTTGACGGGAAAAGAAAACAACTGAAAGCTTAGACAGGCTCACAAGCACCCATGCTATGTGATACAAGCTCCGAAAGGTAACAATTGTTCCAAATCTCAAACAAGTGACTTGCAATACAGCGCTCTCTATCACAACAGCATGCAAGGCAAAAGTCACAACATCAAGCAGATCTTTTTTTACGTTTGAGTTGGAAACAGCTGGATGGCATTTGTCGGGTGAAATCCATGGACAGAGAACAGATGTGTGTGTATTTCAACAACATATCAGAGACAAAGGCTTAGCCACGCAGCCTTTTGAAGATCACTGGCACACAAGAGCTTTCACCTCTCTAGGCCCACTGGGTGGCAAGCCAGTTGAGCACTTCCAATATGTCATCCTTCTCCCTCTCGAGGCCTGGGACTGTCATGCCTAGCGCCTGCCACAAAGACTCCACCTTAAGGTGAGAAAAACTCAGAAAATGCATAGAAAAGTTAAAGAAAGCAAAACCACTTTCTTTAAAATAAGTGTAACACTGATAAGAAAGTGGTAGTACTCAATGGCATACTGACCTAAGCCACGGGAGGCCACGTCTGTAGCGATCAGGATTGGAGCTTTACCATATCTGAACTCTGAAGGGAAGGGGACAGTGTTTCATTCAATTACAGAGCAGCCTGTGACAATGAGTTTTAAATCAAAAAAAATTTGTAACCATAACTTGTAATGTGATTTATTAAATCTCACCATTAAGGACCCAGTCCCTCTCCTGCTGGCTTTTGTCTCCATGAATTCCCATTGCCGGCCACCTGTGACACACAGATTGAACATTAAACACAAATGCAACAAGCAAGAGCAATTAGAAAGAACATTTTCATTTGGCACAACCTAGTCTACCCCCTCGTATGAAGAAAAAGAAGAGGAGATGCTTACCCATCTCTTCTCATCCTTCTGGTGAGCTCATCACAACGGCGTTTGGTCTCCACAAAAATAATGGTCTTGTTCTCCTTTTCGCTCATTATCTCCTCCAGCAGACGGATCAGTCTGACAGAGAAGAGACAAAAGAAAGTTCAGACAAAACTTAGTTCAATTTAGTCTGTCACAGCAACAGACATGTTTTTACAGGCTGATAAAATTACCCTACTGATTTAAAGTACAGTTACATATTGAAATGTAGATGTTTAACTGAAATACTAAGTGAAGCTGACATAAATGTGGTAATAGACTGATTAAGATTTAATAAACAATTTGTTCTTTAACTACTTGGTAATTTAAAGAATGTTTTGAGAGGAGAAAATAACTTGAACCTGTATGGCCAAGGACTGATACAAAGTTTTTCTTATAACATCAGTTGGCTGACTGATGCTAGTAAAGAGGCAGGACTCATCTACTCACTTGTCCTCCTTCTCCATGTCACTGCAAACATCAACTATCTGCAGGATGTTGTGGTTAGCACTGAGTTGTAGTGCTCCAATGTTGATCTGGACGTAGTCCTTCAGGAAGTCCTCAGCCAGCTGGCGAACTTCCTTAGGCCAAGTGGCACTCCACATCAGGGTCTGTCGGTCTGGCTAGGAGAGACAAAAAGGAGGACTTCACGTTACATTTTTGCAGCTTAAAGTAAATGTATCATTCGCTTTAAACGGTTGGCTATCTAGTAACAGTAACATATTTAATTCCTTTCTCTGGACCATATGTGTATCTTGCCATCTAAGTATTCCTTTAATTTGGATGTTGGTCAAAATGTTTCTTATAAATATAAAATCTGTGCAGTAGCCACCTTTGTGGTGCCCAATTCACTTTACTCTGAGATTGTCTTAATAATTGTGTCAATATTCTGCCAAGTGAAAAAATATAACATAACTTACCCTAATTTGTTCCACTATCTTGCGGATCTGAGGTTCAAATCCCATGTCCAGCATGCGGTCAGCTTCATCCAGCACCAGATAGGTGCAGCGACGCAAATTAGTCTTACCACACTCCAAGAAGTCAATGAGACGTCCTGGGGTAGCAATGCAAATCTCCACACCTGACGTCAAAAACAGGAGAAAGATAATATTACATGTTTAAACTTTAAATCAATCAAACCTTAATCAACAAAACAAATGCCCAATATTAAAGAGGAATTGAATGAATTGAGTAATGTTTACATAGTGAGAGTAACAAATAGGCATACCCCTCTCAAGGTCCCTGATTTGGGGTCCTTTAGGCGCACCACCGTAGATGCAGGTGCTCTTGAGACGGGAGGCTCTACCGTATTCAGCAGCCACTTGTTGCACCTGCTGAGCCAGCTCACGGGTTGGCGCCAGCACCAAGCACTAAAGAAAGAAGGATGCAATTTTTTAAAATCACGTTTATTTGCGTATTGCGTCCTTCACATCAAATAAAAGTATCCAATATACAGGACAATTATATATCGGGCAGTTACAACTTTTGTGTTTATCCATTCATGTAGGACAATCTTTAGACAGGGCCAAGTAACAGTAAACTGGCTCAGTAGAGCACACTTTAGTCATGCCATGGTATGCCAAGCTGTCATTATAAGCAATTAATCTGCCCCCTTCCAAGAGGGGATAATAATAATAATAATAATAAGTTGATGATAACATAATATTATGGTACTGCTTGGACAACTTTGTCACCAAACAGAAAATTCTTCAGCGCAACAGAACAACTAGAACAATATATTTGTGTAAGTCAAGTGTACTTACAATAGGTCCATCCCCGTGCTCCAGGAATGGCTGATGTTGGATGTGCACAATTGCAGGCAGGAGGTACTAAAAAAAAAAAAAAAAAAGAAGAAAAAAGGACTGAGCACTAAATTTACATATGAATAGTACACATGAGCAAGTATGCATTAGTAATCATTAACTTCCACAAGATCAGCTGGGAATAACATGTTATCTTTAAATGTTTATTTTTATTTTCACATCACTCAGTTAGATCTTGAGCCAATCACTCCGGGCAACATTGTAATGAACTTAGTCTGCCAACTGAAAGGTACAGAAGATTGCTTCTGGCAAAATCCCGTAACTAAATTGGCACAACAAAGCTGAATAATGCAAACAACACGGAAAAAATAAATTGTCTAAACTCGCTCCAGTGTACAGCACATTGCCAGCATTGCCATGGCCCCACATCTACAGTATCTGGCCGGTTCCTTTTCTTATTTAGGTAGTTGCAGTGATACTTGCTATAAAACTCTGGTATATTTAAGGTCCAAAACTGGCTAGAAACTGTTTTCTAAGGGATCTAAATTTGCATTTAGCAAAAGTGTTATGTCTTAACAACATCGGGGAGCAAAGGTGACAACAGAATTATCTCATATAGGTGCTGTGTAGAAATAGTCTGAAAAATCATAATTAGAAAATACTTCACTTACTGCAAGGGTTTTCCCAGACCCCGTTTGAGCGATGCCAACCATGTCTTTGCCACTCAGGGCAACTGGCCACCCCTGAGACTGAATCGGAGTTGGATCAGTCCAGTTCTGTTTGCCAATAACATCCATGACGTAGCCTGAAGAAGTAAGATATGAAAGTATTAGTAAACAATAGTAAAACATATTTCAGCAAAGGACTATTCAAAATGATTTGTGTGGTACAGCATGAATTTATACTCACTGGGAAATTCAGCTTCATGGAATTTTATAATTGGTTTGGGGCAATCTCTGCCTTTTACAGTAACTTCTTTGCTTCTTCGGTACTGTTCAATCTCTTGCTGGAATTGGAAGAGGAAATAAAAAATAAATAAATAAATAACAGTGTCAATACACATACACACAAGCCACAAAGGAACAGCATCCTTGAAAAGGATTGTGTGAGGTGCAATGTTTGTTTTCAGAATTCAATTTATTTGTTTTCCTCTTTTGTTTTATTCAATCGAATTCTGCGTTAATGTGAGGATTAAAGAAAAAAAAAAAGTAAATCCAATTACAAAACGTTGAAAAGAGAAACAGATAGAAGCAAATCTTACAAGAGGTCTGCGAGTGGAATCTGGATGTTCTTGGTAGAAGTTCTTTTGAAACTTTGGGAGTTCGTCAAGGTTCCAGTGCTTCTTTCGCAGCCTCTCACCAGGGTTGCCAAACTTTCCCTGAGGAGGTCCGCCCCTATTTCCTCCTCCACCACCACCAAAACGAGGAGGTCCTCCACCATACCTTAGGTAAAAAGAGACACATAACTTAAAGCACAGCCAGAGATGGCACCTATTAAAGGGGGACCCTATAATATAAGTGCTGGGAGTCATCAACACGCCCACTCGCTGGCTGTGAATTCTCTGGACAATTACCTGCTCTATTCACACATTCTCAATCGGATATTACACAGACCTTGTACTAGAGAGCTGGCAGAGTAAAGTCCGTTTATAGTCTGGTCCAACCGGTTTGGACATTTGTGTTCTCGCATACAGCTCCTCCGGGTAATGCCAACGTAAGTTCAGGGTTACAGTGCAAGTGTGAAAGGGACTTCAGTTTGGCTTGGAGTGGTTTAATTGATAAAAACATGCCATTGCGTAATAGGAAGCATATTTTGTATCTTATCTTGTATCTTGTCCACTGTGTCTGTTGTCACTCATCCAACTTTATAGATATGCATTGCTAAATCACTGGAGCGTCCCTTTAACCCCACTTTGTGAACTACATAAAAACTTTTCTCTCTTCCCTGTTTTCCAGCACCTCATAAATAAATAAAAGAAAACGGGAATGGGACTTTAAATGTGAAACCCGCCTAATACATAATTGTGAAGGAGAACAAAGAATCCACAACAGGGAAATAGTTTATAACCTGTCGGCCAAACTTAGAACTGAATTAACTATTTGCTCTACAAACACTCGGCGTCTGTGGCGTTTTTCCACAACAACCCTCACTGTCGGTAGATAACGTAGCCAAACAAACACTGCTTGGACACGGACAAGTATACATTTCTAGCAATTGATTTAAGGAATATTACCACATTAATACATACTGTACGTTATAAACTCACCAGTAAAGTTACATAGTAAAAGTTAACCGTCAGATTACTTGACTGAAGTGACCTCCTTATACACGAGAAAACGGGAACATTACGGTGCTTAGTTTTACCGCCGGGAAAACACATTCTAGGTTATACTATTACTGGGAAAAGAAAAAAAAAAAGAGTCGTTAAAAATAAACTGGGCCTCTCGGATGTGCCTCCGGCGGAGGAGACACCACTGCGTCACATGAACACATAACAAGCAGGCTGCCGCCGACACAGAGCCGCCGTTAGCTGCCATTTTACCTCCGATCGACCGGGAAACGGAAAACATTAAAACGTCAATGCCGGGACGCTTCACCGCAAGAAAACAGTTTTTCACATTGTAATTCCCCGGGGTAGCCAAATGACAACTAGTGGCGACACAAACCACCGGACTAGCTGTGTTGTTTTGGGCGAACAGCCATGACAGCTCCGCCGCTGCCAGCCGAGTGCTAAGCTGCTCGTCTCGGCTCCCGTCAAGAGAGCCCGAGCAGAGCCCGGTCTTCACTTACCCTCTGTCTCTGCCACGATCTCTGTCTGAAAATCCGGGCATTGTGTAGCAGAGTACTGAAGCACACACGGATTTCGTCTAAATCCCTTTGGCCGGTCAACAAAACAGAAGATTAATCTAAGAGCTAAAGTCGGAACAAGGAAAACAAAAAGAAAATGCCGGCAGACAACACTCCGTCTGGAGGGACGGATGTGACGTCAGACGAGGCGGATAACATTGTATCAATGCGCCTCACACAGCGGCACCCCATTGGCACTATTTTGTTTCAGCACACCGGCACTCAGTAGCGGAAGGTGTGTCGGCAACAAGTGGAAGGCTTTATATATGTTGAAGTGAAATTTCATGTGAATATTTATATCAGCAGGGACACAGATACACTGTCCAAGTTGTATAAATAGAATAATGAATACACAACATGAACAGGGAGATAAAAACAAACCACAGGGAAGCGGGCTTTTGTATTCAGTCCTGAGAATGAAAGGCTATGTGATAGAGAAAGCTCAGTCGCCTTTTGTAGTCTAATAGTTTTACTACATATTTATTTATCATATATTTTCTAAGTCCAATACAATTTGCCAGCACAGAAAGGGGTGCTAAATCTTAACCAAGCGGTCTTTTAGTCATCTCTTTTGGTGTCGGTTCACTTATCTATCTGTCAGTTACCAGAATATCTCAAAAACTACTGAACAGATTTCAGTAATATTTAGTGTAAGATTAGGCCTGACTAGGGCCATGGGACAATTGCTAGCCTACATCATATGGATGAGACGAAAAAAAAAAATCTTGTTTTTTATTATATTTTACTTGATATGCCGTATTCTTTTTCTGTAATTGATGGCCAAATTTAAATCAAAATGTTATGGTATTCTGTCTACAGGTGGCTCAACAGAAACATAATCCATTTAAATGAGCCATAACTTTAAACTAATTGAACGTTAAACTAAAATAAGTTGAATTAATTCTCGTACATATCCCAAAATTAGATATTTGCCAAAAATCACTGGGGATGGAGCAGCTGCTGAATGTAGATTTTGTTGTTGATGTGCTTACTGCAGCCAGATGATCAGGTAGAAATAAACTCTCCGGTGTAACAATATTCTGCAAACATTTATTTGGAAGAGAAAATGCGCTAATACAATTAATTAGAGCAGTAACAGAATGTGGAAACTGGTAGTAACGTTTAAACATGTCCCACGATCTCCATCTTCATCTTTTCTGTCACAACACAGTCTTCATTTGGTTGATGTAAAAGATGTGTGACCTGCTTGTGCGTGCAGAGACAGAAAAAATGTAATTTTAGACAAAACAAAAATAAAAATATAAATGTTCTATATTTAAACTATGCAAACCCTTTTCTTAATGACAAAATTAAAACATATGAGGTGATTCTAAAAATAAAATCAATTTATTTTACAAAACTGTCAAACCATTAATCTAGTCCTCCTTTATTTTGCAAATGGTCATTTTCTTGTGTAATACCACAAAAACACCATGACTAAAATGAGGACAGATAGCCTGAGGGAACACATTTATACAGTAAGCCGTGCAGAATTTGATACAAAACCTGCGTTATATAAGACATGACCTTCTGTGCGCCTGAAACCTACAATTTCATCCCGAATGCCTGCTCTGACGTGACACGACCCAGTATTCTAAAATGTCCTGGAACAACAATTCCAACACGTACTGCTCTGTAGTCAGCAGTGTCCCATCCACAGATTCCCAGTTCCTCTCTTTATCGGGGATATTCAGACCAATCCAGGTTTTTACATTTCTCAGGCTTCTTGTCTGTGTTTCAAAGGGAGAGACATTTAAATTAGCCCTAATACAAACAATATTTATTCTGTTAATTCTCTGAACGAAATAGTATTTTACGATTGTTTTGGCTCACTTTTCATAACAGAGTTTCAATGTCCCACACACTTAACTCTTAATGCAAACAGCCAAACTGATTGCTATTTTTATTTAACCTTTAAACATAAAAAGCTGTCCTTACAAACACTAAATCACATGTTAGGGGCTCAGAATATAGGCATCTGATGTTAGTCAATGCACATTATTCACTAAGCATATGCAACATGTGTTTTCCTAATTTCTAACTTTACCTTGGTGAGCAGCATTGCAACATAATTCCTAATTACTTCACTGCCACTGCTATACATTTCAGTTGTTTGGGTGTGGTGGAAAGACATGGTCTGCACTTTGTTTTGGACAGAAACAGCTGGGATACATAGTTTTGTTTCTGCTTGGAGAGACATGTGAACACGGAGTGAACTTGTTTTTCTGGCTCTTTTTCACTCTATTTAAAAAAACACATAGGGAAGTGCAGTCTATTATGATAAATCCCTGATGCCCAGGTGGAACTACACATTAGCAGTGTGACCACCTTTATTGGGCGCACACATAGAGACAATGGGTCCACCTTGGCCTACTTCCCACTTTCTATTTCAACTAGTGACAATATAGACATCCATTTAGGATTAAGAACTATATACAAATAGTTTGAATAGTGCTGTTGTGTTGCCAGAAATGTTATGATTTCTCTTTTATTCATTTGCTTCAAGAACAGTTTGCTTTCCATCTCAGGACCACCACACATCATAATGTGACATTTCTGTCACATTACAGATGACTTATTGTGAGATAAATGTAGATAATGTATGTTAAAAACAAACACACACACAAATTTGACTGAAACATGGAGCAATGTATATGGTAGTAACTATCTTATCAAACTGAGTTTTCTGGTTAGTGCATTTTCAGATGCAATGAAGACAAATCCACCAATAACTCATCAGTGAACAAAGGTAATAAAAAGTGGTAATATTTTACTTACCACAAAACGTCCTCCACAAGTAATCTGTTTTTCTGCGGAGTTCAGTGTTATTGGCTGTTAACTGGTCTCTTATTTCCCTTAGATGGACGTTATCGGCAAATAACTGGATTCTTTCTTTTCTCTCTCTTTTCACTATTGTAGCAAGGGGAACAACAAAACAACAACTGAACATTCCCATGTGTTATCATATTATTACAATCATTATTTAATCACCAAATGTCAAGTGTAGTATTTCTAACACAAAACAGAATAAGGAACAACTCACTTTGGACCCCGAGGAAAATGATCCCAGCCAGGAGCAGAAGACACACCACACCCTGAATCACTGATTTGCTTCTGATATGATTGTTGCCTCTTGAGCGTTCCCTGACCACAGTCACTTAAAAAATAAATAATCACCATCAAACTCAGAGCTTTTAGGACACTGTAAACTGCAATTCATAAAATACAAAATCGCACTACTAACTACACAGAAAACTAAACATGAAGTATAATTTAAACACAGAAAAAAATTAACCCTGTTGAGTTTGCACACACATCTGTTGCTCATGCCTTTCGTGTCCATACCTGGGTACTGAGCCCCTGTAGCTATATTTGGTGACATGCTCTCCACCCAGGGGTTTTCATACACTCTCAGGCTTTCTGCACTCACATAGATGTCCACTATACTCTCCTTGTCGTCATCCCTCCTGGTGGTGCCAGGCTCAGCGCACAGGTTCTCCGTCATTATTTCTCTGATGGCTATCATACATTAATGACCCAACTTCACAGTTGATTTCACTAGTTTTACAAGTTTGATTTTAATCTTGATAGTTGTGTCAGTTTTCTGAAACAGGCTGGACATCCACACTGATGACGGCATTTAAAAGGGGAAGAGCAGAAAAAGAGGAAGTCATGCTTGTTGCTGCTTGTTCCTTCTAAATTCACCAGAGCATCAGTGATCCATGGCAATTGATTTGTGCCCAATAAGATAGATACGTAATGGTCAAGGTTCATTGACCACTTATTGTTATTTACTAGTTTATTCAACAGGGACAATGCACAAGCCAACATACAGTAACTGAACCAAAACAGACACAAAAAACAATGAGTGGGCCCTCTTTGATTGTAGGGAGGCTGAAACAAAGGACAACACCCCCTGATGGCCAGGCATACTGACTTTTTCCATGTGTATAGATTTAAAATAAGATGTAGGGTTGCAGTTTACATTAAATTAAATTACAAACGTCTACCTTTTCCACACAGAAAAATATGCTCAAAGGTTTCTCTTGAAATGTCAAATCTGGTGAATTTGTTGGCATATTTTGTGGTTCCTTTCAGACACTCCTCCAGCCCCCTTAAAGCCTCTATACCCATAGTCCACCCACACAGGTGTTTTCACTTGTGTTGCTTATTAAGACCTCTTGACTGCACCCTCTGCCCTGTCTTGGTTTTGTTACACCTGTCAGGGTGATACACCTTACCTCATTATTATTCTTATTAGTACATACAGTTTGGTGGCATCACGTAAGTCCCAGCAGAGCTGCACCCAACTTACCCCCAACTAGAGGACTAATCAGTCAAAGTAATTGAAAACCCCTGTCTGGGTGTGCATAGCCTTTAATATATGTGGATTAAACTACATGTCGTAGTTGCCCTGTCACATAGCTTCTGATTATCTTAGCTGCAGTTTAAAACAAGTCCAGCTAAACTGGACCTGACAGCACAGGTTCATCTGAACTGCAGCTCAACCTGCTGTCTGAGCCGCTCACCGCAGGTGTGTCAGAGAGCCTCTACATCATGTAGAGCACTGGGTGTAGGCGTGTCTGGGTCCTGCAGGCTCTGGACTTGTGGCGGTGCATTAATTAACAACTGTTTGTTATGTGCTGTATATGAGCTGTATACATCTGTCCTTATACTGAACTTTGTTATCTTCAACCTCATAAACGCTGTCTACAGCAGGTTTGAGTTAAACCTCAGATACAGTGACCTCTAGGTAACTTCTACAGGACACAACAACTGGGTTGAAACTGAACCACGTGCAGTTTAAACCGCAGCTTCTGAGGACGCAGCAAGTGATCATGTGACTTTGACCCAGACAACACAGGTTTGTACCCCATATTATTTTATTTACAATATACGTTTCAAATACTAAATATATATCAGCATTATTAGCTCTTCATTCTTTCAGTCATGTTACTCCATTAGAGTACCATTTGGTCAATCTTGATATTGATAATATTATGATATACTAAATCATTCACATACGATTAATAAGGTAATCTGATACAAATATATTTATTTAGTGTTTTTTTTATTAGATCACAAATACAACAAATAATGAATGAATATAATATTATATTGTATTATATTACACAAATACAGCATAGAGATGCACTCTAACCCTTTTAGGAGGAGAATGTACAGTTATTGTTATTGTTATGTTTCATGTGTGAGAGCAAAACAGATGTGGTGTCACTCCAAGAGCATAACATAATAATGATTTTATTGTAGTATTTTCTCACACATAAAGTGTAATAAAGACTTGCAGCTCAAATCATTCCAGTAACTGTTTACGATCTCAGCACAGTTTTCACTTCTAAATGATCCATTATCCGGCTGTCCTGTTCTCCAGTACCTAGAGATGAACAAAAACAAAAACTATTACCATTATGATTTTAACAGAACAATTAACGAATTCAATATCACAGAATTTCACTGTAGGCATATCTTGCATACACACCAATTCTTTATTGTCAATATATAAAACACAGTGGAGCTAATCCCTTCATCATCTGTGTTCTTTAATCTTTTAATTCAAGTCTGTGCAGACTTTGTCTCCAGAGCCACATTAGAACTGCTGGGAGTTCTGGGCTTTTTTGTAAATTGATCAATTGATTAAGTAGGCAACGTTTGTCTCCCTAGTCTGACATAGACATGTTGAATGTAGCATAGTAACGGTCAATAAATAAAAAAATGGAAAATGTATTGCGCTGTGGTAACTTCCTTTCCATTTATCCATTTCCATTTATCTTCCTTCTCTTCATCAGTCAGACCAATCCAGGTTCGCTGGTGAAATGAGCTGATAAATTTCTAGATTTCAAAGAGACATTCAGGTGGCTATCAGTTATAAACAGTTATTTCTCATTTTTCTTTACTGTCCTTCCAAAAAGATTAGATATACCTAAAGAGCCCCCCTTCTGACATGCCGCAGTAGGAAAAGGACAGGTGTAAATTAGAAAATGAACTGAGCTGAATTCCATTTAGCTGCATCAGTTTCAAGGTCCTGGCGTTGTTTATGCTGGCTCACTGTCACACTGTCATGGTTTACTGGGACACTTGAATATAACTGAACCACTGTGATTATTAACACCTACGTTTTTCCTACTATAACAAGTCAAAACATCTGCTGTCTGCTGCATGGCCTATGTGATACAAGGTAAAAACAGAACTTCACAAAATTCACAAGTTTGAATGCATCATTTCCTTCTTATCCTGTTCATTTTGTGTAATGACTTCTGCAGCTTTGCGGAAATGGTTACACAAAAAGGTTTTGTATTTTAATAGCATTAACAACCTTTTTTTTGTCCACTCATCTGTTCCTCAGGGCTAGATATGATCACCAGCTGTGCATCGTAATCTTCACAGAATGCTTTGCTGTCGTACCAGTTTTTCTTTGAGGTGGAAATTAAATAACAACTATTACCAAACCATATCCATTTGGCAGGACAGCATGTTGTCTCTGTTTAACAATACAAAATGATATGCCTTCAGTCACAACACTGTTAGTTAAACAAACACAATATCACTTAAAAAAAAAAAATCAAAAACCTGATACATTTCACATCGTCTTAAAATAATAGCATAGTATTTTGCAAAACATCACTTCAGAACGACCGTTAGATCCTTAATAAAATGTATTATTTAAGGAGAAGGCACATTCAATCTTTATTTGGACTTCCCTCACCAAATACACTACAGCTTGATCTACACATAATTATTACTGGTTGCAATAGGGGAAAGCACCCCGCGCCAAAACACATATATATCAATACTAAAAAAGGTTAAAAGTTGACCAGGCGAGGACGGTTAATCATCTTGAATGAATCATTGAATAAATCTGAAGCTGGTGTGAACCCCATCGCAAGATGGTCACTAGTTGTTCATACTTTCACTCACCAATCTGTTTTCGTAATTCATCTCGCTCTTTGGTGAGGTTGTTGTTAGTGGCATTCAGAAGGTCTCTCTCGTTCTCTAACTGGCTTGTCTTGTGGGTCAGGTTGTGATTAAGGCTTTTCATTTCACTGTAACTTCTCTTTAGTTCGTCTCTATTGCTGCTCAGGTTGGTATAGTCTCCCCACAGTCGATGTCTCTCCATGTTCCAGTTGCTTTTGTCTTGAATCACTGCAATGGCAATGGTTCAACATGTGAAAGGTTCAAAGATCACTTACATCATATATATGGGAAATGTATCATAACCATTGGCTTGATGAATTTGAGAAACTTACATAAGACCACCAGGACAATGACTGCAGCCAGGAGGAGAAGACACAGGAGCCCCAGAGACATTGCAGTAGCTCTGAGGAGATTCCTCTTTCCTGAACTTACATTGACTAAAGTAGCTGTGGGAACAAATAATAAGTAATCTTAAACACCACGCATGTTGGACATATGAGACAGGCAGACATACACAGACAGACAAGGTACAGGTACTTTGCTGTTGGTCCTCAGTAGTGTTGTCCTGTGATTTTGGTGGCATATTCTCCTCTGTCCAGTAGTTGTCATAAATCTTCACATTGTCATTGTTATCAAAGACTTCTGTGTTCCTGCAATCCTCATCTTTCTGAAATCTAACTTTTTTGGTGAGGTCTGGCATGGCATAGAGCTCCTCAGACATGTTGTCTTCTCACTTCACCTAATTGAGCGCAGATACACTATGTTCTGCTTGGACCAGTCCAACTGCACTTAAGCATTTACATCACCACACTGTAGCACTAGGAAATAGGGAAGTAATTCGATTACTTGGCCACTTAGCTGCAACCCAAAGGGAACAAAATAGAGGAAGTCTCTGGGCCATGACGCAGGGTTACTAAATGCCCAGGATAGCTGCAGTAAACCTGGAAGAAGTGACAAATCAAAGCACTGAGACACCATAATGCTCTAACTAACAATTAAAGAAAAGCCTGTGGATTGATTATCTTTACCCTCTTATTTACTTACGTCCAACTACTTCAAATTAAGGTGGCATATTTAATGGATCTATGAGTTATACAGTACTGTGAAGGTAGTTGTCTTTTCTCCTCTCTTTCAGTAAATAGAAAACAGAAATACATCTAAAAATAATCTGTGCAGTTCTGGTACACTAGAAACTGCATGTGGTCATACATTTCCAAAGACAATACTCAACTTCCTCAAGTGAAGAGTTTCAAAGCAAATTATGGATGTCTATCTATCTATCTATCTATCTATCTATCTATCTATCTATCTATACATCTATCTATACATCTATCTATACATCTATCAATCTAATCTTTTCATGTTTGTGTACTCATTCTAAGCAATGTTGGTTTAAGATTTCATTGATTTTGCAACATAGCTCTAAACAAAATGGAAAGCACCATCATGCAGCCGCAACATATAGGTCAAATAGGTAAAAGTGGTCACCTAAAATAATTTATCTCACCAGCCCTCAGTTTCCTGTTGAGTAGAGTCACATGTGTGAATAGTGTGCTGCCATTTGTTTAACTATGTTGGTTATTGTTTGAGGTCCAACAAATTTGTTAATTTGGAAGCACACACTGAAGACATTGAAGACCAAACTGTAGCATCAGTACATCTGAACATCATGGATCAACTGTTGGATACCTATGCTAACGTAGAGCAACCATCAGCTCATCACAGCAAGCGGACAAGGGAGATAAAAAGTTCTGAAAATATTTATGCAAATGTAGACGAGATCCACTCTCTGGAGCCAAACGGGACTGGACCTGCACTCTCAGGTAATGAACTAATGAAAACAGGTATTCATGTGTACACATAACTAATACTAAAACACAGGTAAGACTATATTTTCTAAAACAAAGACTAATTAGGAACAATAATGTGGAGGGTCAAAGAGCAAGAGAGTGAAGGAGAAGAGTCTGGTTTGCTGTGACTGGAGGTTTTCGTTTGGTGCTAATAAACAAGATGTCAAGTTGGTATATAATAATCTAGCCTCGTGTGATTAAATAACACCTGTTTAACCTGAGGGAAAGGAAAGACCACCATGAAAAACAAGATATAATCACTGCAGAGCAAAAAACTGATAAAAGTTAAACTACAAATTCACTTTGACATTCTCGCATCACTACTTTTAAACTACAGCCACACTCTGTGAAGCTATACATCCCCTTTTCACAGAAGACATTTTGACTTGCCAGAGCAGGAAAAGAACAGGTGAAACTAATAACAATAACTATTCTAAGCTATTCTAGTGAAGCAGTACGCACAATACCAGTTCCTCCCCTGATGTTATTAGATACACTTCCTTTGGCTAAATGCTATAGTCAGCATGCAAATATGCTGAAAATGACATGTTCAACAGTTGCCAAAGTGATAATGCTTACCATTCATTCACGGTCTTAGCCTAACGTGTCAGTATGCCGGCATTTACTAATAAGCATTAAACACAAAGTACAGCTGAGGCTGATGGGATTAGTTATACAGGTATTTGGTAACCAAACTGTAATATCATTTGATTTCACATTGAGGAACAAACACATGACAAAATACTGACTTCTACTTTCAGGTGCTGAAGATGTAAAGAAGAGTTCCTGCAGAGCTGCTGCAGTGTTTCTGGGTCTGCTGTGTCTCCTGCTCCTGGCTGGACTCATAACTCTGTTTTTGCTCTGTGAGTACTTTGTTAAGCATGCTGATGAAGCCCTGAGCAGGTGATGCTGGTTAACAGTATTTGTTTGTTTGTTGTTTATGTGCCAAACAGACACCAAAGAAAACTCTGATTGGAAAACAGGGATGGTTCAGTTGCAGACCAGTTACAACAACCTGACTAAAGAAAGAGACCAGCTGCAGGCCAGTTACAACAACCTGACTAAAGAAAAGGACCAGTTGCAGACCAATTACAACAACCTGGCAGAAGAACGAGACCAGCTCCGAAAATCATTTGAAGACATGGCCAGAGAGATAAATGATCTTCGGAGAGAGCTTCAAAGTAATTATTTATTTTTTTAATTCTGGCTGGCCAAACTTAATCACTTGAAGCTATGTCTAAATTCAACACTTTATTATTCAGTTATTTTGAGATATTAGGTAGAGGGTGTTAAAGTTGTTTTGTTTGTTTGAAAAGAATATTAATGACTCTAGGCAGGGCGTTGCTGTTTTTAAAATAAGCGTTAGGTTAAGTGCCTCATCTCACCACTATCATTTTTGTATGGTCCCTAACCTTTCTGTTCAAAATGACATCAGATTTACGTGTTTCCGTGCTCGATGTGAGAGTGAATTCAGTTTTATTGCAGAATTCTTTGGCTCTGTAGGGCTTGGGTGCAATTCTGGGCAATTATGAATGTTGTACAGAGATCACATGAATGTGCCAGTTAAACATTGTCAGTGCCAAAAGGACTGATGTATTTATATACAAAATATTATAAAAAAGACATAATATTGTTGGTTTGTTTTTTTTTGGATCCCCATTAGCTTCCAGAAAGTGGCTGCTAGTCTTCCTGGGTTCCACACAAAGACAATAACAGTAAAAACAAACAACAATTTAAAATCACACAGTATCAATAAAAGCCAAATATAAAGATCAGAAAATAAGTGAAATTACTCCACAGACTCCAAAAGATAGACAGTAGAAGCTCATTTTATTTCTTTGATTTGTATTTATTCAAACATTTTGGATTGGTATTAAATTATCCTAGCTGAATCATCAGTACAAAATATTAACAACTGTGTTGAAAAATTCTTTGCTAAAAAGTCAAACTTCCGGGGAGAGGCACTAATGGGTTAAAAGCTAAAGACAGTGTTGAAAAAACAGACAATACAATCTGCAGTTTAAGTAATTAACTTTTGTATATTGGGTCAATTTTGGATTAATTCAGCAAATTTGGTTCCATGTTTTGCTCACAAATTCAACAACAAAGCGTTTTGAATCTACTCTGATTCGTACCTCTAACTGGCTTCTTCTCCATGGCAGCGGTGGCTGTGGCTCATGGTTATTGTTGCATTTAGAGCCGTCTAACAAAGTAAACATAAACCCATATGATCCCATATTCTATCAAGGGGAGCCCCACCCTTCAGTATGTTAAGTCACATAATGGATACCATTAAAATGGGAATATGTGGAAAAATCCAGCTGCTCCTATAGTAACACTTGGCAGCTCAACTGTAGAATCTGCTGTTACTCACTGTCCCCCCAGCCTTGTCCTAATAGAAATGTAATAGTGTAATTCATTAAGTCCCTGTTCACATTTGTCAAAACATTTAAATTACTGATATATATATATTTATATTTTTAAAAATTCTTTCACATATCTGAATATCCTACCAGGATGGTTGTACTTCAGTGGTAGTTTCTACTACATATCTTCTCTCGAGAAGTCCTGGCAAGAAAGTAGAGACGACTGTCTGCAGAGAGGTGGAGACCTGGTGATTATAAACAGCAAAGAAGAACAGATGTGTGTGTGTGTGTGTGTGTCTTGTGTGATTTAGTGAATTGTGCTGAACAACTGAATGACTACAATGTCTCAGAAGTGGAGGACAGCATGAAAATGTTTAGATTGTAGTTGTTTATGACTGTTTCTCTATGTCAACAAGGAATTCGTAAGACATTTCCAGAGGCTCATGTGGATTGGACTGACTGACAGAGAGACAGAGGGGATGTGGAAATGGGTGGATGGGACTCCGCTGACCACAAGGTTCACACACTACATAACTTTTCTATTGTCATGGTAGACTGTAGCCAGCTACTTTCCAGTTATGGTCAACCAGTCTTTTCAGCTGCATTATGGGAGGTGTAGGATCTAGCATTTTTGAAGCTTTACCTATAGTACAGAGTCAGGATGGCTGTCAGCCTCATCGCTTTTTTGACATCAGCTGTGAAATCAGTTGCTCCCTCACTCAGCAACATTTGGTGGATGCTGTGTGGAGCCTCTGTGTGACGTAGAGAATGAGTACAGTGAAAAGAGTTTTTTCTGTCACTGTAGCTTTTTACTTTTAAACTTTGATAGAGTGGCTTTAGAAAGGGATCTTTCTAATGAGAACAATAATTCTCTTTAATATTTATAGAATAGGTTTTTGCATGCTTGTTTACTCCAAAAACTGATGTTCTTCAAAGTGAATAATATGTCTTGCATTTATTCATGTTGTTATGATGAAAGTTGTCATTGTTCCTTCCATAATCATGGCAGTTTAATGAAAATAGTTAAATGTTCATTTGTGTATTGTTATCCCACCAGCCTCTCTGAACATTGAAAATGAGAGGATACATCTGAAAGGGTTGAATCCTGATATAAAAAGCTTCTTTCAGTCAAATTACAAGACTGACTAGACCTTAGATTTCTAATATAGATGAATAAATCAACCTTTATCACTGTCAATAAAACACTGTTTCTAAAGCAACATTTTGATGCTGTTGGCCTGAATGTTGCTGTCTATGAAATGCTATAAATATTCTTTAAAAAAGAGTTAATGTTTTTTTTGTTCGTTTGTTTGTTTGTTTCAGCTACTGGGCCACTTCCGAGCCAAATGGTGTTCAATCCAGAGATGAAGACTGCGCAGAAATAAGAATGATTAATTTGGAAAACAGCTGGAATGATGTATCGTGTGACTTTCAAAGATCCTGGATCTGCGAAAAGACATTGGCTTAATTAACCAGCATCAAAACACACATGACAGTGATATAAAAGACACAGAGATGCTATGTCGTGCATTTACCAGTTTCAGCTAAAATTGGCAAGACCGCACCAACATAATACTAAGCAAGTTAGTGTATGGGGAAAGTGTCTCATTAACATACATAGATGTACATAATCAGCTTGTTTCAGTCTTTTGAATGTAAACAATGATGAAGACTGACACATATTGGCATTGAACATTCAGAACTGAACATAATCTGAGGCGCTTCAGTGTTCTGTCTGGAAATAAGGTTATGGGGAGAGGAGGTGATAGGTGCTTCTTTATCCAAAATTCTTTTCTCCACATTTAAAATGTGTAAAATTTGTGGCCAATACAGATTCATTATCAACCAAGGAATCCAGGAAAACAAAGATTGATAAGAGACCTTATGTTTCAGGAGTTAACAGCCAAAATATAAAGTGTTTTAATATGGCCACATGGTGGTGCTATCTCTCTTTTCAGGGACACAATATAATTTTTAAAGGCCCAATCCGTATTTCTTGGCCAACATACATTTGAGATTAATTCAACTTAATGCTGTATTGAAGTTTTTACAAAAAAAAAATACAAAAAAACATTTGTTTCACTATAACTGTGTTTTGGGAGTAATAGAAATGTGTTTATAACTTACATAATTACAGGAATAAAAGAAAGTGAAGCTTTAAATGATTAAAATCACCGACTTCAATAGCCTATTTCTTTTTTCACAGCAGACATTTTGACTTGTCACAGTAGTAACTCATCAAAGTATGACAGTGAGCCAGCAACATATACATTACTTTCCTTTTTTTGTTTTAGGTCTTGTAAAATGCTTTTGCAGTTTACATGTATGTAAAAGTATAAGTACAAGTCAGTACAAGTATATATTTACACACAAAGTATATGTGTGTGTATATATATTTGTGTGTGTATATATACTTTAGCATGGGCTGCTAGCACCGTTTTTAAGCCATATTTAGACAGTTGAAAAAGAAAAGGGATGCTTTATCTCATCTGTATTTCAATGTTGTTTCACTCATTATTCTTTTTAAAAAGTCCATTCTGCAGCTGTTCTGGAGCTTATGGTTGGACCATAGCACAAATAACAAAGAAAGACTATTGATTTTTCTCCCCAAATATACTTGATCCAGAATGAAAAGTATGCTGCATTAAAACAACTGCAGCAAGTGCAATTAAGTCAAAATAGTTACTTAAGCGTATGTAACAGAGTAAGTATGTGTTAATAATAATGTCCTGGTGTTTGTCATTTGTCAATTGAAATAATGATTTAAATTGTATGAGGGTTCAGTATGAGGGTTCAGTTTCCTGTTAAGTACAGCCACTTGTCAATATACAGTTGACTCTTTTAGTTTTAGTAACGCCTTCTATTTAGGACAGTCCAGGGGATACTGGGGGAAACTGGGGGATAACACATTTTCATTTAATTTCCTGGAAAGTCTTCATAGTCTTGCACTTGGTTGTTCACACAAAAGGTGACAGAATTAGATGTTTAAAGAATGAAACAAGCAGAGCTTGAGAAAGAAGTTCAGACCCTGACAATTTTCTCATGCCTGATCAATCATGGCATGCAGCAGTCCTGGGATTGTCGGTTTCATAAAGTAACATAATTGGGATTCCTGAAGCTGTTTGACCATCTGACAAGCAGTTATGATGAAGCATACGGGCCCATAAGACATTGGGAGACAAAGCATTTTATGTCTTTGGTCCTCGCCTCTGTGACGAGGACATACCTCTTCAGTTTAGTATTTGCATGCTGTAACAAGTCGAATCCGACTGACAGACTATACTCTTTATGCCATTTTATCTTTTTATTTCATCCTATATGGTTGTGATCTATTGTGTGTGAAACTAAAATACAAGGCTTGATTTAATTAATTTGCTTCTAAGTAAACTTTGGTGTTTGGATTTCTTCTCTGTTTTTGTGTGATCCCTGCATTTGAGTCTTTTGAAATTTGATCATCACAGTGACTCCATTCACATAACACAGTGGTATGATAAGAGATTTTCTATGGAACTAACGTGGTCACGTCAGACAGAAGATTTAACTGCTTAATTTCTATCAAATGGATTAAAGATATTTCAGGTCCCTTTAACCCAGGGGAATAAACCCATCTTATTTTGAAAGCCCATTGGCCTTTACTTTAGGGCCACCAAACAAACTTTACATTTTTGGAGACACTAAAAACAGCAAAATCATCTCTATGTTGTCACAAGTTCGTCACCAGTAATGAAGACAATTTTAGCCTTAAGACATTGCTGGCAGGGTATTAAACTTGCCAAGTTATTTCTATTTTGTTTACTGTAAGGACCAGCGCTGAATAGGAGATAACATGTCACATTGCTTCAACTGTGATTGTGAGACAATGGCCCCCTGGGCACAGACATGTATAGGGCCCCCCACCTCTCATAAATAATATGCACAGACGAGACAATTAGTGCCTCTTTGTAGTCGTTGTGAGCCTCTTCTTAGTCATTTTGAGTCGGTTTGTAGTAATTTTGCAATGCTTTATAGTTGGTTTGCCTCTCTTTGCTTTCATTTTGTGTTTTTGTTGTCGTTTTGCATCCCATGTCTTTGTTTTGCATCTCTTTCAGTCAATTTGTAGTCTTTTTGTGGGAAGGCAGGTAACAGGATGTCTGGCATTAGGACCCAGGCAAGGGGCAGTTCTGAAGGGAGGACCGAGTGGTAGAGTACCCATCTTGCGTGTGTATTTTCATTGTGTGGTGTGAGTCGCCTTAGCTTGAGTAGGTAATTCTGATTTTGTCCGTGTGCAGTGGTGGTTTATTCATAATTTGCCTACATAGATTGTGACAATTTCCTCTTTTTACGCATAACTCTACACTGACCTCCCTGATGGTGCAGTTTAGCCCCACACTATTTATTTTCTTTGTTTGTTCATTTGTTGATTTGGTCTATGTATTAGTTGCATAATCTACTCATAATTTAATCAGTATCACTAGCTCACAGACATTTCAAAGAGAAGTGTTAACATTCACTTAGAGACTCCTGGGCCTGTGCACGGCAGGCCTATTCAATGATATTTCCTTGGCTTCAACACTTAATTTCATCCTTCTACGATTTCTATGTGCGCAAAATGGTGGCAAATCAATCTATGAAGTGAAGAGTAGCAAGTCAGTGGTTCAATTCACCAAAAGTACGTTTTTTCATTCTTTCAAGGGGCTCAGTACAGGATAGTTCTCAGTAATGAAAATAGATTAGTGTGAATGATGATGTTACTTTGTTGATCTTGAGTGTTTTTCTGTTGACACAGATAAAAAAGTTGAACGGAACAGAAGACCTGGAAGGAAAGCAGAGACGAGTGCCAGAAGAAAGGAGCTGACCTGGTGATCATCAATAGTGAAGAGGAACAGGCGAGAGGGAGGGTTCTAGTGATAAAAAATTATGAAAAAAATACAAATCAAGCTCAGTTTAGCAATCAATTTGCATGTTTTATCAATTCAAGCACACTGTTTGCTGAACTAAGAGCATACTTTAGTGAGCAATATGACTCCCAGCGGGCTCCACTGTTGTCTGCTAGCACAAATATCATCTCTCATATATCTTTATTTTTCTGTCAAACAGAAATTTGTCATTCAGTTCAACAAAAGAGTTTGGATTGGGCTAACTGACAGAGATGAGGAGGGTGTATGGAAATGGGTGGACCGGACAACTCTGACCACAAAGTATGTTCAAAATAAAGAAAAAGAAAACAACACTATGTACTTTAAAAACAATAAAGTGGAAGAGAAATGCGACTTTTGCTCAATTATCTCCTCATAGGTACTGGTACCCACCACGGCCTGTCAACAGTCGGGGTCAAGGGAAAACAGAAGATTGTGCTGAGAACTCATTAAAGACCATGACCCTTTATTAAAATGGAATGATCTGTATTGCTCACATAGAAATTACTGGGTCTGTGGGATGAATGCTTACATTTTCAATATTTTTAGTTTACCTCAAGCAAATGTGTTGTGTATTGGTGTTACTTTCCCTTTTTTGTTTTTAACAATCAATCTTTAAACATATAAACTGAGTGCATTTTGTCACTGCAACATTTTAGTTTTTGCCACTCCCACAACGTTATTTCTCCCAGAGAATAGTTTAATTATATCTTACAGAACGATGGAGCTCATCCTTCAATCATGTATGCCACAAAGTTAAGTATGCCACAAAATGATCACCATGTTGGACAAAGTAACTGAAAATTTAAAATCTTTCATCAAATTTATTGTATTGTAAATATTGTAATGAGAATCACTTTTTATTCAGAATTGTTTTAAATGTGAAATTCTGATTTCTGCTGCAAGCAAAAGCACATTAAGTAATTTATATGTACATACACCTAATATGTTGTTCTTGAGCTGACACTATGAACTGGTAGATGGATCTTTCTCACACAGCCAGCGCTTCTTTTGTCCACAAGGGGCGTCATTCCAGCTGGCCAGCACTGGGTTGGAGTGATACATCTCCACACAGTCCTCTTTGTTGTTGGGACCACCATGATCCGGCTGGCCAGACTGCCAAAATCTAATTGAAAATACAGTGATGGAAGCCGGAGAGATGCAGTTTAAATATTAAAGTTGGATTATTGGACTAACCGCAGTCTGTGTAACATATGACAAATGAAATACTCGGAGCCTTTGCAACCAATAAAACAGTTTGTTTAGAATAATGTATATATATATATATTAATAATCAAGAGCTGACCAGGTCCAAATTTAAATTTTAAAATGTTATTTAAAAACAACAAACATAATACACATTGGGTTTAATTTGTTTTTTCTTTGGTCTTTCAGATTCTGTCTAAAATGCTGAACCTGTGAATATCTCTAGAGCCTTGCACTTGCTAAACAGCATTCATTTCTGTGATAGTGAGGTCTTATTTGAATCAACCTGCCTAGCATAAGAATTCAGGATTATTCTAGAGGCCTTACGTTTGGGTCAGCGCAGATCCATCCACCCATTTGAAGGTCCCAGCTGTGTCATACAGACCAATCCAGAACAGGAGATAAGCACTTCCATCCAGACGGTACAAGGCCTGCTGTTGATTGAGATCATGGAAAATGACTTCTAAGGTTCTCCTTCAACATCAAGAGTGGCATAGACACATGCTAGAAACAGATTCACTGTACTGTACCTGTTCCTGTTCGCTGTTGATCACCACCAGGTCAGCATCTTTACTCTGACAGTACTTTCTGCTGTCCTCCCATGTTTTACTCTCAGTGGAGAGGAAGTAACATCTAGAGTTGATCTCCATCCAACCTGCAGGACACTGATCAGGGGACACACAACCACCCAGATCTGGAGGATGAAATAAACCACACATCACAGATTAGACTATGGGTACAAATATAACTCAAACTTTGTCAATGAATTTAACTTAAAGACAATAAATATAAATATTTTATTATGTATATCTGAATATAAAACAATGATTTTGCTTAGTTCGCTAATACAGTAAAAGCTTTCATATTTGCTGTTCTTAATAGCTTTGGTTATTTGAGATTTAGCCCGAGACCATAACAAAAGTGACAAAAATAGATGAAGACAGACCCTAAATTACATAGTTAGAAGGCTATTGTGCATTTGGGTTTCCAGTGGCTTTAAGGTCAGAAGACACTTTTTTCTCTCACCTTTCAGTTTCACTGTCAGCCTGTCCCTCTCCTCCTCCAGATTCTTTATCATGTTGTTGAGTTCAGTGTTTCTGTTTTCAAGCAGGTTTTTGTCTCTGGTCAAGGCGTTGAATCTTTCTTGTAATCTGTTGTACTCATCATGCCTTTGATCAAAATCCAATTGTTTTTTGTCACTAAAATGAGTTGCGTTGCAGAGCGAAGGGGGTGATTCTGTGCTTGAGGACACTGTTAGTATGGAAAACAACTTGTGAGAAAAAGTCTGCAACATGTCAAATTACCCCATATGTGTATAGTTCCAGTATTGCGGTGATGTTTTCGCAAGTTTTAAGTTACACAATGCAAAGAAACCATACTCACAAATAAGGCGTAGAGAAACATTGAGAGTGGCTTGTATGATGCACAGCACGCCGAAGCTGAGGAAAAACAGCTGCCTGAGTCTTCTCTCTTCAAAACCAACACACAAACCAATACAAGTCCATAACCACAATAGCAGCCATGTGAGCCTGTGATGTATTGTTGACACGTCATGAATAAAGAGACATCTATTCTAATGCTCCTTAGTGTGATAACTTTTAACTTTTAGTTTATCAAGTTTATAAATAATAATAAGGAGTAGACACTTCCAGTGAGTCAGTTAATGTGGTCTAGTTTTAACTTAGTCACCATAGTAGTGACGCATACTAATAATAGCATGTTATCACGTCAGTGCTTAAAAATTCCATGAAATGGTTAGGGTATTTCCTTAATGTGACGCAATTTATGTACATCACAGGACTTTGATACTGCTACTACTGCAGCTAAACATTTTTGATTATAGAGTAATTTAACAGTACATATACAATAAAATTATGTGTGTTGTTACCTGTTTGATTCGCATCCCCACTGCTTTTCTGCCGAGGTCTTGGTTGCTCGTTAACATAATCCGCTATCTCCATTTGCTGCATCCCCCTGGTTTCCTTAACACTTGAAGAAATTTAGACCTCAGTATCCTAATCTGTCTCTTTTGATGCGTGTCTACATCGAGAGTGAGCTACCACACTTATTACAACGTGCTGAACAGATTTCAAAATACAGGAAGAAACAGTTCTGCGGAAGTAGACACATTAACACACACCAGACACACTAAAATCTATTTTACTTGAATGACTAAAATAATGCGAATAAATTGTTTAATTTTCTTGTTGTGGAATTTAATATAATTCAGAACCTTTAATACATGCCATTTCTCCATCTTCCTTTTACCCCTATAGTTAAACTCCAATATACAGCGTAATTTCTCAAAATTGCCTTAAGCCATCTTCATGCACCTGTGGAAAAAAAGAGCATTGAAGGGGTCAGGGGTGGAAAAAGTATTCAGGTCCTTTACTTAAAGGGAAAACGTCCTTGTTCTTTTCGATTGTATCGCAAACTATTTCCAGCGGTGAAAATGGCATCCCAGAATATGAGTGCAGAGGATGTTATGGACGAGGACACATTTTGTTCAGCCGTATTTATTCGAGCCATTTATTTAAGTATACGGCTGAGAAATGCAACGGCCCTCAGAAGCTCGTACACAATACATCCTGGTACATGTAGGCACTGCCAGCACGGCTCCACAAGCACCGGAACTCAGCTTTCTCGTTCGATAAAGCACACACAGAGGAATTTATTGCTTCAATTGACAACATTAACCATATCCACATAAAAAGTGGCAAAATGTCCATTTAAGTAAAAGTACAAATACCACACTGTGAAAATAATCTCCTACAAGCAAAGGTCTGGCATTGAAAACCTTACTTAAGTAAAAGTATGCAAGTGTTATCAGCAAAATGTACCTAAACTATCAAAAGTAAAAGTACTCATTATGCAGAACATTGTCCCTGTCCGGGTTTTAATCTACAATGTTTTTGGAATAATATTCATGGTGTAGTAATGTGTATGTTGCATTTTACTGCTGTAGTGATTTAAGGTTTTGCTAATTTAAACTACTTTATATACTGTAGTTTAATCTACAGCAATGCATCATGTTCTATAAGATCATCATGTGTTTGTAGCGTTAGTGTCCTGAGAGAAACACTTATTTCTAAAAAGTCAACTTTTCATAAGCTCAGAAACACAGCGCGTTTTCAGTTTTGTGACAATTTCCAGCTAATCCAAGGGCTGGTGCATCTTTTTTTATATGAAATTGTGTAAATTTGTAACACATTCATGAAAACACTTCCACAATTGTGCATCACCAAAACTATGAGAAATATCTCAACAGTCACATACTGTAAATTACACAGTAAAAATGGATAATTTAGTACCAACACAGCACCTCAAAAAGCAGACACCTGGGGCCTCATTTAAAACCTTTGCGTACGCACAAAACAAGACCTGAAAGAGACACACACCACCTCCCACGCAAAAGTTAGGATCTATAAAAATAAACTTGATGGGAGAATGTGCGCACCTGCTCAGAAACTCTGACCCATACGTACAAACATTTTGGGAACAGGGGAAACTGGTGACACAGATGGTGAGGTGGTGCACATAAGCCACGTTGTAGAAATTAAAAGTGAGAGGAATCATTATACGTGCCTCTCACACATTTAATTTAATTTCATATAACACATTACTTATAGATCCACATTATTATAAACATTCAAACCAGCAGTGCTATTTGTGTTGTGCTAGTGTACCCTAACTATTCCATAATCGCCTTTCAATTGTTAAAGATTTTCTGAGTTTCAAATCTGTCACTGCATTAGTTTGTAAACGTTTAGACAGGGCAGATTACATTTGCACTCATATTGCTGTGAGATTGTCTGTTCTTTCAAATGAGTTTACAACACCCACTTTTCAGAGATGTGCTCACACAGTTGTGAGCTTGCGAGTCACATGATTTCTGGCAGCGTTGTCTTGCAACTATGGTCTGAAACTCTAAAACAGGCGGTCTGATAAGAAAATCCTGAAGGCGGGGGCATTTTGCTCTTAACCTATTGTTTTGCTGTTTAAAGCTCGAAATATTCATCCCATACACCAGACTTGTCCTGTCCATAACAAGAAACACAATTTCACTAATTGTGCTGCATCAGTGAGGAGAATCACTATTGTAAACACATCCATAACGCACTGCTGTTGCAAGTTATAGCACCTGTGCTCTCCTGAATTGATCACATGTACCTGTAAACAATGTTTGGCAGTGAAAACCAATCATCATAATCAAATGTCAGAAATGCAATCCATGCTTTCATTCATAGTTTATATCTACAAAGACAGACACACGTTCTTAACAATAAAGGATAAACTAAAAATAACAGATGCCTCCAGTGTAAAAACCTAGAACAAAATTGAACACAGAAAAGTAAGTGATTAAGTACAATATATAAATGCACCTTTGATTGTCATTCCTTGCATATCTCTGTGTAGACAAAAAACACACAATCAGTGATATTGGCTACCAACCCGTCACGGCCCTGCCGTGACCACAGTGTTTTTGATTTTGTTTTTTCCTCTTGTTTCTCTGTGCCCCCCTGTTTTCCCTGCACACCTGTTTCTTGTTAGAGCCTGTTTGCACAACCCTTGTGTGTGTCTCCTGCTCCTGCTACCTGCCTGCCCACCCCAGCTGTGTCTCATTCCCTATTAGTCTGTGTGGGTATATATGTTCTTATGTTCCCTTTGTCCTCTGTCGGGTCCTTGTCTCTAGTGTCTCTGATGGCTCTCTTGTCTCGCTTGTCGTCATGTTGTCTGATGATTCATCTGCCATGTTCCTGTTTTTCCTGGTCCCTTGTGTGAGGAGTTTGTGATTTTTCTTTTCCTCGGAATAAACCATTTTTTCCCCCTTTGAGATTTTGTCTGCATCTGGGTCCTTTCCTCATTTAAACCCTGACACAACCTACTGAAAATGAACAATGTTTTCTATAACATTTTTCACCTTATTTTGTGAGGTGTGAGGCGTTACATTTTGTGTCTTATAGATGTCAGTTTAGGTGCAGGAAATGGTGTAAGCATGGTTTTCCTGTTCTCGTATAGTTTATACATCTGGCCCCAGCTGTAGAAGTAGGCCTGAGAAGCCAACAGTATATATCAGCTTAGATGAAACCACCATATAACCAACTGACCAAACTTTAATTTTTCAGCTGTTGTTGGGACCATATGTTCCTGTATGATAGAAATATACATTTCAGTTGGTGTGTGCTTGTGGTTTGACATGCTTTCAATTTATTTTGATTTTACTTAATTTACTGCTGCGTTAGTCTGATGTGTTACCACGGAAAATTGGTTTGGAGAAGTTAATCTTCTTTTTTCTCCCAAATTGCATACCTTAGTTATATAGATAGGGAATAAGAAGCCCTGGTTCAAGTGATCAAAGACCTGAAAGAACAGCTTCATAACTGATAACTATCATATGAAACAACCATTTGAAAAAATTGTTGTGGCATACTTCAGCTTTGTTTCAGGAAACAGATTAGGTTCCAGTTGGGGATATGTTGTGTTTCAACATAGCACACATTGCTGTAATTCTGTTGTAACTGTATGACACATGAAGGTGCATGACTATGGAAAAGAATGACTTCCTTTTTGTTTCAGTCTAAATGCCCAAAGGTGACCTCTGTATATTATTACACAATACTTCACTGTCAATATTTTCAGGCAGATTTTAGATTTTAAAAGAGAACATCACTTTTTAATTAATTATTAAGTATTAAAATACCTTAATACAGACTGTAATGAACCACTGGTGTAAATCAGAGGAAACTGGAAGCTACTTTCAAGTTGAAGTTAAGATCTTCCACTTTGCTGGTAGCTAAAAAAGGAAGGGAAGAACAAAAAAGTGTTGCTTTGTAAGCGAAGACCAACATATAAAAGAAGAAGTGAATTACCCATCAGTGTCATTCTTATAAAACACATTCTTCAACACCACTATATCCTTCCAGTCCGTGGGTAAAACATGGTTAGGTTTGGCCATAAAGAGCAATCCGAGATCACTATGGACTATGTAAATCTACCTGAAGCATCAGCCAGGAGTACTGCTGTAAAGAGCTGTTCTGGCGAGGACAGTGGAGTGACTGCTGCAGTGCCTGGTGAGACAGAAAACCTACAGTTTATCAAACATTTTGAGTAGTTTTAACCATAAAAGAAATATGGATAAAAATGTAATTTTAAAATGTATAATTCAGATTTCCAAAAAGAAGACCTAAGGAAGAACCCACTTCTGTTTATTTTTTAGAGTGAAAATGTATAAATACTATTTTTTTTTTTGTTTTTTTACTTTTATGTAATGTCAGTTCACTCATGTAAATTTTTTCTCTGGACCATTTACGTTCCACGTTCTTGTTTTACTTAGTTTAATTGACATTGTTCACCATGAAAAGTATACACAATGTTTTACGGAGCTGCCTGCACACATCCTTAAAATTAAGTAAACCTTGAATTCTACAATTTCTGCAGAGATTTTGATCAGGATTTGTGTGGTTATAAAACCCAGATGTCAGGTCACTGGCCCACATACAATCCTTCCAAAATGCCAACAGCAAAATTGTCCAGATAACTGTGTAAACCTGCTTCTTGGGACAGGCTGTTGGGCACTTATGTTACATGCATGTCTGTCTGATTTCTGCTCTCAGGGAGAAAACTCTACAGACTGGTTGCTGTGAGCTTTGGACTCCTGTGTATCCTACAAGCTGCTCTCAACATTTCCCTGCGTATCGCTCTCTGTGAGTCATATTAAACTGTGTCTGTACTTTTGCCCTGTGTTTCCCCACACTTCTTTAAGATTCTTTGTTATTATAAGACCAGAAAATGGATCTGGTTACTACAACAATTAAATAATTGCTATTACAAAATATGACAATCCCTTTTTCTGAGCGGTTTATAAGTACAGCAGTTCATCATTATAATTCTGTGTCTGTGTTCTCTCACTCACTCACAGTTTATATCCAACTCAGTAATATTCAGTAACATTTCTTATACCTGTTTCTTATTGCATAAGAATTTGTGGTTGGCTGACACATATACAAGTTTGGGGAAGTTTAGAATCAGAAACAATCAAGACGCATAATAACAGAACTAGAAAACTCATGTATGAGGAAGGGAGTTCTTCCTTCAAATTTTTTAAGGTTCCAGGTTCATTTATTTGTCATTCTGCGTCACAGGGTGGCAAAACAAAAAATAAAGTTGTAGCCCCTTCATACACCAAGATAAAACATATACACAGATAATCGAATTTAGAATAAACAGGATCAAATAAAAATGTAAATAGAAATAAAAACAATGTATACAATATATAGCTACACCTTGACCCGGGGTGTGGAGCCAGGTCTCTGTAAAGATGTGGGCACAACAGTCTCTGATTTCCCGTTGCTTGGCCAGTCTGAGTCCCATTTCTTCCTGGGGCAGTCGCACCGCTTGTTGCTGCATTTGGTCCGGCAGGGTGGACGAAAGATGCCGTGAGCAGCGATCGTCAAAGTCCGTCATTTTCAAATACATATGAGTGTATTTCTGCCATAAGTAATACGTGTTCCAGCAATAAAGCTGACAAAACGAAACAAAACCCAGATTAAAACAAAAATATAGCATCTATATTGCCCTTAACATAAAATTAAACCAAAGTCACCACTTTCATCCAGTAATCTTGCTTATAATCCAAAAAAAATCACACATACAGATTTGCATCTTTGGTTATTTCCCCTATCTCCTCCAGTGTCCTTGAGAAAGATACTGACCCCCAACTTGCTCCAAGTGCCTGAGGGCAAAATTGTTGGTTTAATGTAATGTAAACCTTGACACATGAATTCTCAGTGAAGGGTTTCTGCTCTTTCAGACACTAAGACACCAGATATCGAGGCCAGCTGCAGAAACCTGACTGAAGAGACTGAGGGGATGAAGAGAAAACTGATTAACTTTGGTAAGTATGAGGATGAAACTCTTTATGCCATTAATAAGAGCTTGCATCCAAAAGGACATTCAGTGTGTGTAAATGTGTATACATATTCTGGTGGCAAACTCAAGGCTTTATTTGATTGTGTAGATATGAAGGTTGTCTTTGTTGTTATCCATAACAGATCACTATTTCCAACAAGGATGGGTGTATTTCCGCCCCAGCTTCTATTACATTTCTTCTATCAAGAAATCCTGGCAAGAAAGTAGAGATGACTGTCTGCAAAGAGGTGCGGACCTGATGATTATCAACAGCAGAGAAGAACAGGTGTTTGTTTTAATGTGCAAATGAGTTTGATGTTAAGAGAGACAATAATAAGAGAGAGTAACAAATTTGATGAATGTGAGGTCACCTATGTGTAGGACAAATTGAAATCAGTTCTATTTGTATTGATTACTGATGAAGGTTTTTGTCTGTAAACAAGGACTTCACAAGAAAATTCGACAAACTCATGTGGATTGGACTGACTGACAGAGGAACCAAAGGGATGTGGAAATGGGTGGATGGCAGTCCACTGACCAAAAGGTAGACACATTACTCTTTTAGTCAAGTTAAAGGCCTTAAAGTTTCTTTCAGACTTTTATTAATAAATGAATAAATTAATCTGAATCACAGGGAACATTTGAATTCTGTAACTTACATCTGGCCACATTTCACCATGTTGTCGTCCATCAAATGCTTCTTGGGTTGTGTTCTTTGTGTAAAGATGATTTGTTTTTTGGTTTCAGCTACTGGCACCCTGGGGAGCCCAACGGTTTTGAAAACAAAAATGAAGACTGTGTAGAATTACGGTTTCACGAAGTGGAAAACAGCTGGAATGATATACCATGTGAAGATCAAAACTTCTGGATCTGTGAAAAGATGGTAGTTTTATAACCCCGGGTTTGTGAAACCCTACAAAGCTGGAATTCCCTTCATGTTCAATCTGAATGCACAAATTCACATTTCACATGCAGTACAGTATATTCTGGAAAACTAGTTCACAATCCCAGTGACATCGCTTGATGACTTCTGGTGAGTTGTTGTCATTACTGTCTTTCATCCAGAACCACAATGCTCTGAACCCCACCTGATCCACCACAGGGGCATGGACCCTGTCCAACTGATAACAAATGAATGTAACAAAAGTTGAAACTGTCTACATCTAATAATAAACCTTTTATCTTTTCATATGAGTGAGATGGTTGCTTGGCATCATGAAGAGAGGTGAAATACTTCTATTATCTAACTGTAAACCCATGAGTGCCAGGAGATTTGCCTTCTTGGATGGCCTTAATCGCATGATGACCTCTGGCACAATAAATGGCTTGTTGAGTTCTGCTACCGAAGAAATTACTCAATGAATCAACAAGCTATCATGGAAAAATTCATATGTAAAGAGGTACATCTACAAGAGATGGTACTGGAAACATTATTACATTAGTATTGAATATTGGAGCTTGTTATTAGAATAAAAATGGGCTGTGATGGAGCTATACTTCAAATGATTTTACTGTATCAACTTGGAATCAGTGTGTAGCAACTTAACTGTCTTGTTGTGTGGAAAAGCAGAAGGTTAATTGCCATTACATTCTGGTATCTGGGAAAATTTAAATAATTTTTATTTTTATTTTTTACCATTGCTGTGTGACCTTTGTGTAAATAAGATCAACATAATCAAAAGTGTAGCACACTGCAGTGGTGAATACTGACCTTCTGACCACAACTATCAGTTTACAGACATACAGAGAGGTGGATGGATGATAGATAGATGGTGTTTAAGTGTGAAATTTAAGAGATTTTGCAAAATAGCTCTAACAAAAAGGGAAAGCACCATCATGCAGGTGCAACTTATAGGCCAAATAGGTAAAGGTGGTCACCTAAAATATGTCATACCACCATCCCTCAATTTCCTGTTAAGTAGAGAGTCTCATTTGAAAGTATATAAGGTTTTACCCTGAGCAAAGTTCTGCAGAATTTGATGGCTTCAGGCACCACAGGACCAAACTGTATCGTCAGTACAGCTGAACATAATGGATATCTATGTTAATGTGGGGAGACCCTTAAGTAACCCCAGCAATAGGAAAAGGGAGATACAAAGTTCACAAAATATTTATGAAAATATCTTGAGCCACACTCTGGAGCCAAACGGAACTGGACCTGCACTCTCAGGTAATAAACACATGCAAACCAGTTTACATGTACACAACATGTTTTACACACAGGGGCACACCAACAGAATAGACTCTTTTTTTCAAAAACAGCTTGTTGAAAGGAATGCAAAAACTAAAAAAACAATAATGTGGAGAAATACAGCAACTAGGGGGCAATGCAGTAATGTTTACAAATGTAATAGCTATGTAATATTAAAGAAACAAAGGATGAAAGGACTGTTCTGCAAAGGTGAGAGTTCAGTTCATCTGTTGAAGTTCGTGCATAATTCATAATTCACTGCACAAGGAGAATTGTACAAAAATGAGCTTGTTTTAAAGGAGAGAAATAAGATAATATTAAGTAACACAAACGTGCATTAAACTATAGTAATTGTAGGGCCTAAATTTGCTTATCAAAAAAAAACCTTACTCCTAACAACTCAGTAATAACAGACTTATGAACCCCTGGTGTAAAACCGAGGAAACTGGAGGCTTCTTTGAAGTGTTAAGATCTTCCACTTTGCTGGTGACCAAGAATCTACACAAGTTCTAGCTGGACCAGTGGTCAAAGACTTGGGTTTGGAGAAGTTATTTAAGTCAAGGAAAAGTGAGGAAGAACAAAAATGTGTTGCTTTGTAAGCGAAGAGAAATATATAAAAGGGAATTACCCATCAGTGTCATTCTTATAAAACACATTCTCCAACACCACTATATCCTTCCAGTCAGTGGGTAAAATATGGTTAGGTTTGGCCATAAAGAGCAATCCGAGATCACTATGGACTATGTAAATCTACCTGAAGCATCAGCCAGGAGTACTGCTGTAAAGAGCTGTTCTGGCGAGGACAGTGGAGTGACTGCTGCAGTGCCTGGTGAGACAGAAGAACCTACAGTTTATCAAACATTTTGAGTAGTTTTAACCATAAAAGAAATATGGATAAAAATGTAATTTTAAAATGTATAATTCAGAATTCCAAAAAGAAGACCTAAGGAAGAACCCACTTCTGTTTATTTTTTAGAGTGAAAATGTATAAATACTTTTTTTGTTTTTGTTTGTTTGTTTTTTTACTTTTATGTAATGTCAGTTCACTCATGTAAATTTTTTCTCTGGACCATTTACGTTCCACGTTCTTGTTTTACTTAGTTTAATTGACATTGTTCACCATGAAAAGTATACGCAATGTTTTACGGGGCTGCCTGCACACATCCTTAAAATTAAGTAAACCTTGAATTCTACAATTTCTGCAGAGAATTTGATCAGGGTTTGTGTGGTTATAAAACCCAGATGTCAGGTCACTGGCCCACATACAATCCTTCCAAAATGCCAACAGCAAAATTGTCCAGATAACTGTGTAAACCTGCTTCTTGGGACAGGCTGTCGGACACTTATGTTACGTGCATGTCTGTCTGATTTCTGCTCTCAGGGAGAAAACTCTACAGACTGGTTGCTGTGAGCTTTGGACTCCTGTGTATCCTACAAGCTGCTCTCAACATTTCCCTGCATATCGCTCTCTGTGAGTCTTATTAAACTGTGTCTGTACTTTTGCCCTGTGTTTCCCCACACTTCTTTAAGATTCTTTGTTATTATAACACCAGAAAATGGATCTGGTTACTACGACAATTAAATAATTGCTATTACAAAATATGACAATCCCTTTTTCTGAGCAGTTTTTAAGTATAGCAGTTCATCATTATAATTCTGTGTCTGTGTTCTCTCACTTACTTACAGTTTATATCCAACTCAGTAATATATAATATAACATTTCTTATACCTGTTTCTTACTGCATAAGAATTTGTGGTTGGCTGACACATATACAAGTTTGGGGAAGTTTAGAATAATCTTGTAATCTTGCTTATAGTCCAATAAAAATCACACATACAGATTTACATCTTTGGTTATTTCCCCTATCTCCCCCAGTGTCCATGAGCAAGATACTGACCCCCAACTTGCTCCAAGTGCCTGAGGGCAAAATTGTTGGTTTAATGTAATGTAAACCTTGACACATGAATTCTCAGTGAAGGGTTTCTGCTCTTTCAGACACTAAGACACCAGATATCGAGGCCAGCTGCAGAAACCTGACTGAAGAGACTGAGGAGATGAAAAGAAAACTGATTAACTTTGGTAAGTATGAGGATGAAACTCTTTATGCCATTAATAAGAGCTTGCATCCAAAAGGACATTCAGTGTGTGTAAATGTGTATACATATTCTGGTGGCAAACTCAAGGCTTTATTTGATTGTGTAGATATGAAGGTTGTCTTTGTTGTTATCCATAACAGATCACTATTTCCAACAAGGATGGGTGTATTTCCGCCCCAGCTTCTATTACATTTCTTCTATCAAGAAATCCTGGCAAGAAAGTAGAGATGACTGTCTGCAAAGAGGTGCGGACCTGATGATTATCAACAGCAGAGAAGAACAGGTGTTTGTTTTAATGTGCAAATGAGTTTGATGTTAAGAGAGACAATAATAAGAGAGAGTAACAAATTTGATGAATGTGAGGTCACCTATGTGTAGGACAAATTGAAATCAGTTCTATTTGTATTGATTACTGATGAAAGTTTTTGTCTTCAGGACTTCACAAGAAAATTCGACAAACTCATGTGGATTGGACTGACTGACAGAGGAACCAAAGGGATGTGGAAATGGGTGGATGGCAGTCCACTGACCAAAAGGTAGACACATTACTCTTTTAGTCAAGTTAAAGGCCTTAAAGTTTCTTTCAGACTTTTATTAATAAATGAATAAATTAATCTGAATCACAGGGAACATTTGAATTCTGTAACTTACATCTGGCCACATTTCACCATGTTGTCTTCCATCAAATGCTTCCTGGGTTGTGTTCCTTGTGTAAAGACGATTTGTTTTTTGGTTTCAGCTACTGGCACCCTGGGGAGCCCAACGGTTTTGAAAACAAAAATGAAGACTGTGTAGAATTACGGTTTCACGAAGTGGAAAACAGCTGGAATGATATACCATGTGAAGATCAAATGTTCTGGATCTGTGAAAAGATGGTAGTTTTATAACCCCGGGTTTGTGAAACCCTACAAAGCTGAAATTCCCTTCATGTTCAATCTGAATGCAAAAATTCACATTTCACATGCAGTACAGTATATTCTGGAAAACTAGTTCACAATCCCAGTGCCATCGCTTGATGACTTCTGGCACAATAAATGGCTTGTTAAATTCTGCTACCAAAGAAATGACTTAATTAATCAAAAAGCTATCGTGGAAAGATTCAGATGTGGAGAGGAACGTCTACATGAGTTTGGTATTGGAAAACATTATGACATTAGTGTTGAATATTGGGGATTGTTATTAAAGATTACAGGTGGTGCCACTGGGCTGCATCTGGCTAAGATGTGCCGTCTTATCTGGTCTATAGTGGTCCTCATTCATTTATTCATTCATTAATAGTTCATTTATTTGTATTTGTTGCATTGAGTAATGGTCATTTGGGTAACACTTTATAATACAGCCCGCGTCTTACAGTGTACTTACCGACATTTACCATGTAATTCAGCAGAAGTATTCTATATGAACGGTTTCATACAAGGAAGTTACAACGTACATTCTGTGGAATTACATGGTAAATGTCGGTAAGTACACGTAAAACTCACACTGAATTATAAAGTGTTACCCATTTGTTCATTCGGTTATTTCTTCATGGTTGCATATATTGATGGTCACATTTATCCTTTCATTCCCTCACTGTAGCTTCATTTGTGTGTTTAGTTAGCGTCTTACTGTGTTATCATTGTGTCAGTCTTTGTGTGTACTTTAGTAATCGAAGTCGTTACCATTTGTCTTGAGAGTTGAGGAAGAAACACAACTTTCCGAAAAATGAGGAAGAGACAGAAAGAGAGAGAGCGAAAATGAGAGCAAGAGAGAGAGAGAGAGAGAGAGAGAGAGAGAGAGAGAGAGAGAGAGAGAGAGAGAGAGAGAGAGAGATGATAGAAATATAAAAGCAGATCATAGATCAGCGCCATATTAAAGACACCCTGTGACTAATATCCTCATTGCTGTCCAGTGGCTAAAATATGGAGATGGTTTTCCATGAAGACCAAGATTTATATGCAAACCTCCCTTATTCTTCAGCCAGGAATGCTGCAATAAAGAAATGCTCTGGTGAAGACAGTAAAGTGCCTGCTGCAGTGCCTGGTGAGACAGAAATCGTACAGTTTAACAATTTTGAGATTCAGTGTTTCAAAGCAGCTTGGACAACAATGCTAACATAAATCTTATTTTGTACATTAATTATTAAACTTTTTGGTCATGCAAAGTATAAATTTGAGCAAAAGAAGAAAACATTTGCTTTTGCATTGCCCATTTATGCATTTTTGCAAATTGTGTTATTTTATTTACTAACTTATTTTCATATGAGTGTGGTGTTTATTTTCTACCACTTTAAAAAACAAAAAAAACAAGTCTTTAAAAAAACATTGTTGTAGTGTCACTTTTTGGTTTCATCCCTCTAAGTATGTATCATACGGGACCAGACCCCTGCAAAGTTTGTACATTTTAATTAACTGGAAGGTAGTGTTTTGTTTTTTTTTTCTCTGAGGAAGAGAAAAGTAAAAAGGAACACGGGCGTGCCATGTGCAAATGTATTTGTATGTGTGTTTGCACGTTTCCTGTTATTTTCACACACTGTTAACCAGCGGCAGACCTTGCATTTCACACCTAGGCCTTCAGTAGTGTTCGTCTGAATTAATCCACCTCTCAATAACTACTTTATGGCTATTCATACACCAAGTAGATCCGACCGTGCAATCTGAGGAACAGCCAGAGCCAGCGTTACTCAATCAGCAGCTACGTCAGATTGAGAGCCGCGATTAACCGTTATATTAATGATCCACACACAATAATGCAGCCCGGTCTGGACCACCAGCCCAAAGAGTCAATCATTCCTCCAGAGTTACATATTGTCGCTTTAAAGAAACCATTATGCAGAAATGCAGTATAAAGGGCCGCTGCATCACAGACACATAACTCGTGTAGCCAGAATAAATGGGTTGTAAATCAACACAAGTATATTTCTGCTCGTTCAGCTCGCAACAGATGCAGTTTGATAGCTCTAGCTAGCACGCTCTCTGACTATCCAATCACAGGGCGGGAATACGCTGACGTCACCGTACGTCTGCTAGAAGGCCTTGGTGTCGTCAACTCAAAATCTGATTGGTTAAAGCAACAGTCTGATCCACACTTATTTCATGCTACAGACTGACTGTGAAGGCCTCCAGGCAAACTTCTTTGACCCTAGCAACAAGTTATGGCTGAACTGTGATTGGATAAATGCTGTTATATGAATATACATGTTTGGAAGCAGCGCAAGCAGGGGAAAAGCTAAGAAAGGAGGCGAATAGACCATTTGGAATTATTTATTAAGTATTAATGGAAAAAATAATAATAATAAATTTAAAAATAATTATGATTAAAATAAGTCTGTAATTCAGATATTTCTTAGGCCAGCAGAGAAGGCTTTGCAGGCCCTGACGGCCCCACCACTGGTCACTAATAAGCAACAGAATGATTTTCCAGTTACCCAACAATCTGCACAGGTAACAACTGGAGGAGGAGTCAAAGCTTCTTGTACGAGTAGAAGAAGAAAGACAACTGACAGAAAAAAGGGGAAGAAGAGAATGACAGTGAGAGAGAGTTTTGTTGTGTAAGCATGAAGAAGCATAAAAGAATAATCAGATCATAGATCAGCGCCATTTCAAGCAAACACTTTGACCAACACCTTCATCACTGTCCAGTGGCTAAAATATGGAGATGGTTTTCCATGAAGAGGAAGCTGAGAGCTCTATGATATATGAAAACATCTGTGATGCTTCAGCCAGTAATGTTGCCATAAAGAAACGCTCTGGTGAAGACAATAAAGTGCATGCTGCAGTGCCTGGTGAGACAGAAATCCTACAGTTTTATGATTTTGAGGTTCAGTTTTTAAAAACAACATGGACAATGATGTTAAGATTAATCTTATCTTGTATATTAATTTGTAAACTTTTGGGTCATGCAAGTTATATATTGATTTTATTTTGGGGATAATTGTTTTTTGTGTTTTGGTGGTCAGCGCTGGTTTATTTGGATGGGAGCACTGTCATTTTCATGTCTTTATGGATGAATAATTTGAACCTCTTTTGTACAGACATATATAAACATAAAATATGTATGTATGTATATGGTATGTCTATGCAGGAGTGTTGGGAGAGGAGGACTCTGCCTCCAGCAGTGGTCAGGCAGTGCACGTTCATGAGTTTCTGGCAAAGTGGCTTGGGATGGAGGCCTGAAGGGGGGGGCGGGGGGGGGGTACTGTACAGACTGGTTATTGTGAGTTTTAGGCTCCTGTGTATCTTACAAAAGGCTCACAACATTCGATGTAAAACATTGCATTTTACCGTCAGGTGCTGAAGATGTAAAGAAGAGTTCCTGCAGAGCTGCTGCAGTGTTTCTGGGTCTGCTGTGTCTTCTCCTTCTGATTGGACTCATAACTCTGGTTTCCCGATGTGAGTAATTTGTTGTTGATGAAAGCCAAATAAGATAAATCTGGTTAACAGTGATTCTTTATTTGTTTGTTTATGTGTGAAACACAGTTACCAAGAGCAACTCTAAGCAGGAAATGGCGATGGTTCAGTTACAGACCAATTACCACAACCTGACTACAGAAAAAGACCAGCTGCAAGAAAGATTTGAAGCCCTTCAGAAAAAAATTCAAGGTAAGTAGAGAATACAATTTCTTTAGAAATTGTGGTGGCTGCTTTAAAGCTGACACTGAGCTGTATTGCTTCATGTACAGCTGGGAGCTGAACTGCATTGCTGGATTAACTTTAAATGAACCACCACTGTTTCAGTAATTACAAGCTATGACAATAACTTACCCTGAGTTCTTCCTAGAGAGATGTCTTATCACTGTGTTTAATGGTTGAATAATATGACCTAAAACATTTTACTTAATATTTAAATCTTAATCCTGGACAAATATAAGTGTTACAAGTTTTACACATTACAGATCCAACTCAAATGGTATTAATGGGAATGTAATGCCACATTGTAATCCACACTTGTGGTTTATTTACAATGCAGTAACATTCAGTAACAGCAGTTTACTTATAATCTATCTTCTATCTATCTTTTAATATAGTTGTCTTTGTTATTGAAAGAAAAATTATGCTACAATAGATTAAATAGACGATGGGAATTCTGTTTCAGATATTGAAGCCAGTTTCAAAAATCTGACTGAGGAGAGAGCTGCCCTGAAGAGGATGCTAAATGACTTTGGTGAGCATGATGATGAATTCAACTGTTACAGTGAAATTAAACCCTCATCACAGTTTTAAGGCTGTGAACCTTTATATGATACAGCAAATATACAGATTTCTCAAAGATACCACCAGCTGTGTTAATGAGATTTTAAGGTTCTTTCTGTTTTTCACTACATTCAACAAGAATGGGTGTATTTCAGCGGTAGTTTCTATCACATTTCTTCAACCTCAAAAACCTGGCAACAGAGTAGAGATGACTGTCTTCAAAAACATGCAGACCTGATGATTATCAACAGCAAAGCAGAACAGGTGTGTGTCAAGTCAGGTCAATTTTTTAAATATAGCCCAGTATCACAAATCACATTGTGAGTGTGCGTGTGTGAGTGTGTGTGTGTCTGTGGGCCTCTGTGTGTATGTGCACATGAACCTGTGTGTAAAACAGACATAGTACAGAAGTAGTGTGAATAAAGAACAGAAATACTGAATCAATGCAAAGGTCAATGAGATAGAGGATACACTGAGATCAGTTTAATCGGTGCTGGAAAACATTCACACCATTTTCTCTTAAGTTATTTACAGTTTGTATCTCTTTTTAAACAAGGATTTTGCAAACCAATTCAAGAAGCAACTGTGGATTGGCCTGACAGACTCAGAGACAGAGGGGACATGGAAATGGGTGGATGGGACTCCAGTGACTAAAAGGTTCACACATTGTTTTATTCAAATTAAATCACTGCCATGTGCTTCTTGGGTTGTGTTCTTTGATAAAAGCTTATTTGTTTTCTTTATTTCAGTTACTGGGGTACTGAGGAGCCTAACGGAGGAAGAGATGAAAACTGTGGGGAAATAAAATTGTATAGTGCTGAAAACAGCTGGAATGATGGGCCATGTTCCAACTCACATTTCTGGATCTGTGAAAAGAAATTCCTTCCATAACTCTGCATCCAAACCCACCTGGCAGGACGGAAAACCCAGGACAACAAGTGCATTTCAACTGAACAGAAGAGATTTAGCTGAAATTCCTATTGATTTGTCGCGTCAGTGAGAAGGGTTTGTTAACATATATAGAAACAAATATCTCACTAGGTTCACTGCGTTGGTTGCAAAGAATAATGAGAAAACTGTCATATAATATACATGCTTTGATTCATTACTAAATAAATATCTGCTTTTGTTTGCCTTGATTAAGCTAAATCCATTTAACTTTACTTGATGTAAGATCACTTACAAACAAGGTTTTCCTAAATATTAAAATAAACATTTATTGCAAAATCATCACATCTTTTATCTGTTTCATAAATAAAAAGTTTGCAGGTACAAATGTAAATTTGCAAGGTTACAAAACTAACATTTCAGGTACAAAATTTGGTTGTAAAGCACGAGTTGATGACAGATGTGATATTCCATAATGTAGTTATACAGCAACAGTTCATCTTGACACTACAGTATGTGCAGCCAGGTTCTCATGAGAGGAATCAGGATACTTGTTATGTTTTTGATGAATTTCAAACCAAGAAATGGCGCCTCTGTTTCAAAAAACCCACCCACCTCGAACAGCTTCTCGCTCCATCTTTGAAAGTGGTCGTTATTTACCTTCCTGACATGGTGGAACATGCATCATGTGACGTTTTTCTTTTTGATAATACAATATACTGCACAATATACATAGCTATTAACTTATGTTTTGTCATATTTTCTATCATACTTGTAGTAAAGTACTATAATGGCAACTTAAATCACACCTATTTGTGCATTAGTACACAGTGTCGCTTCACTTCCTTTAACTCTTTGTCAACTTGATAACTATCTCTTAGTTTCAAGTCCTGACCATATATAGTAGGGGGCAGAAATAGGGAAGGAAATAAAACAGACGAGGCAAAAACAGATCAGTAAATGGCCTTTAAACTGCACTGGGTGCCTGCTCATGTTAGTTAATCTAAATAAGAGACGTAACGACGTCATCATTTAAGACATATTCTAGTTAACATGACAAAATACTTCTGTTGTTGTTTAAGGAACAGATCGATTCTAGGGTTTGCCAGCACCTGTTTTAGAAAGCTCACTAATTCTCACCTCCAACTCTACCAGTGACAACTTTTATTGTGTTTCAATAGCAGATATTATTCTGTGTTGTCTGATAACTGCGTCACTATAAAGTTGACTGAGTTACAAAATGTTAATAGGTCAAAAGTTAGCTAATAAACATTTTTACATTCTAAATAAAATGATTTCATATTTGTGGAATTTCACCCTCTACAATTACAAGTTTTTCCTTCATCATTTAAGAAATTGAGGTTTTACTCTCAACATTCAATACAAAAAAAAAACGGCCCTTTGAGTAAAGAGCACTTCTCACAGTATAGGAGGCAGCGTATTTTGGTTCCTCAACTGTCTTTTAGTGACCACATCTTCTCACTTGTGTAGGAAACTATTCTTTTAATGTCTACTGTCTAAATGTTAAGGTAGTGTTCACTGAGCCTTTGTGTGGTCTCTCAGTCTGCACCATAACTACATGTGGTTATACCAGTATTCTGTTTTACAGAAACATCTCACGGAGTTTAATGTTTGAAAATGTTAAATATGAGAATATTTTGGATAGTGGTGTAATATAGTACAATGATATTCTTTTTTGCAAAATTTTGGTTTGTTTGTTTGATTTTGCATCTAGTTTGATCTAAATCACTTGCAGGGGCAGAGGATCTTCCTCCCATACAAAAGAATAAACCAGTTACAGATATTTCACATTTTCATGGTGACATCATTTACTTCATCAACACTTTGCAATGATGTTGGGCAGATGTAATATCAACCGAGCTCAAACCACCTTGGGAAGTGACTTTGAAATTATTTAGTCAGGATTCAAAAGATTGTCAGGAAGAAACGCTCATTTCTTTTACAAAATGAGGGAGATTTGTTTGGATATTATGTGTTATGGATTCTTCCCACAAACCAGATAGACTCCAGGTTAAGAAAAAAGGGTTTTGAGTTTTTACTGGTGCTTGCTTTCTTAGAATCCCCTTTTATATCTTTTCATTTATTTTTATCAGGTGCTACAGATGTAGTTTTTTTTTTATTTCTTTGTGTCTAAATATTGTTGTGTTTTCAACTTTTTTGGTGTACTTGTTTGTCTTGTTTTTGCATTTGATGTTTCTTCTTTGTCCCATGTAAAAGTATAATATTATTGTTGTTTAAACGTTGTTTTCATAATGTCTTAAAACTATAGCTTCTACCAACCTGGGAAATCTCAGCGTTCAGCATAACCCCCATCAGTTATTGAGGGTTTTAAGTGATATTGACAAATTTCACCAGAACACCTTTCTATTGAGAAACAAGGAAAACATACAGATTATAACAGAAATACAACAAGAAAAGATTATAACCACCAATTCTTCAACAGAAGTGAAGGTTTTATATTTCCATACAAGTGACTCAACTTGCAACTTAGAAAGAGCCACAAAGGAACCAGAGATGTCACAAAAATAAAACAAACTGCGTTGATTACAGTACATACCACTTTGAAAGTGTAAGGAGGAAGATGCACCATCATAGCAAATGCAACAGGTAAGAAATCTTATGAAATCATTTAAGGGTTGAAGTAATTTATGTGTCTTTTCATACGGCCACTTCAAGCTGAAATCTGAACATGTCAGAGGAAATATATGGCTGTGACTTCTATGAAGACGTTGGAACAATTTCAACTTTCAGCAATCGAAAAAGATGTTTAGGTAAGAATATACAGGAAGTACAAAGAGGTTAAAAAGTCTCATGGATGCATTTTTTTCATCTTTTATTGATTTTCTTTGGGTCAGTTGAAGCTTCTTGTTTAAAAACTTTAAAAACAAATACAAAATTATTTTTTGCTCTTTGAGATACGCTTCTATGAAACTGAAAAAAAAGTCAGATTTGTGAGGATTTCTCAATAAGTTACAATGCAAATTTTGTTAAGATACTTCTACATGTAAGCTCCTAAAGCATGTCTGTGATCGTGATACCATTTGTCAAAGAGTGTTTTATTCTCACTGTTATTCCTTGGTGTAGCATATCGGAGCCCGACTGGACTTCGTACTCCAAATTGGAGATTTTTATCACCTCAATAAGGTTATATGCAGAGAAACCACATTATTTAAAGACCTGTATGTTGTATCAAGCTAGCATCTATATGGGACAGAAAAAGAAGAAAAAAAAGCATCCAAAAACCACATTTAGTCATTTTTTATCACAGATATGTAACCTTCTTCTTCTCTTTCATTTGTAGCAGATTTGGCAACACATTACAGATTAGGTTAATGCTTCTTTAATCCCTTGAATCACTGTTGAATAAGTGGCATAAAAATTGTTTATTTGCTCCACATAACAATCAATGTTTTTGCACTTTGTTTCTTTTTGATTCCTGCACACAGGGGGAAATCTGTACAGACTTGTTGCTGTGAGCTTTGGACTCCTGTGTGTCTTCCAAGCTGCTCTTAACATTTCACTGCGTCTGACTTTCTGTGAGTTAACTTGTGTCTCTATTTTTGTCTACAATGCAAAAATGGATTGAAAAATGGCATTTGAACTGCACTGGGTGCCTGCTCATGTTAGTTAATCTAAACAACAGACGTAACCACGTCATAATTTAAGGCATATTGTTGTAAACATGACAACATACTTCTGTTGTGTTTTATGGAACAGATCAATCCTCCCCCTTGTTAGCAAAATGACCAAAATGCACCCCCCTTGATAACCTGCATCCCCCCTCTCCATCCCCTAGCAGCAGAGAGAGTGCAGTCATATGAGGCGCCAATTTGGACAAATGCTGAGCGAAAATTGTGAGAGGAAAAAAATGTACATGAGAGATGTTAAGAGAGACCAAGTTATTATTGCATGAGAGAGGATGACGGGGTGCACTCCCTTTCCCCCAGTTCAAAATTAAGAAATCGCCTACTGGATATGACCAACACTTGATCTCAGTGATTTCTATATATATCTTTATCAGTATGAAGATCACTAGATTAATGAGAAATTAATTAAAACAAGCATTGTACAGGTAATTCTGTGTTTGGATTCCTCACTCATAGTTTTACAGCAATGCTACTCAGTAACACATCATTTTACAACACTCTGTCTTTGTGGAATTGCGAGAGTAGATGTGGTTTGTCAGCAACCAGAGAAAAAAACAGGTTTGCGGAAGTTCAGAGAGAATGATTAAGGCGGTCTAACTTGAAAAAACAAGAAAGATAACCTTACAGACTAGTTTTGAGTTACTTTTGAGTTTATGCTTCATATTTTTGACCTTAAAGAAAGATTAAACCCCAGTTAAAAACATGGGTTTTAGAAACAATTTTAAACATGTCTATAGTCTATGTTTGTATCTTTGCTCAAAATTTCCCTTTAAATAATATAAAGAGAATCCTTGTACAAGAAAGCTCAAGTTATAATCTAAGATAAGAGAGAGAGGGGGACTTTTTCAGTTCTTAATTCATGCTTTATATTTCTAGCCTTTCAAGTAAAATTAAACCTTAGTCAGTTTTTTGGGCCTGTTTCAACACTTTATTATAAGTTAAGATATACAATTTCTTTGTCTGCTTAACACATTTAAAATGATTTTAAAGAACTATTTGAATGGCTTTAATTTGAAATCCAGAAAGGCATTTCCTTTCTAATGTTTCCAACTTTGTACATTTTCTTTATTAGTTAAATCAAGTTGAACCTGACATCACCTCAGTGTTGAGCTACAGTAATAAAATGGTGTGTGTAAATGTTTCTGCTCTTTCAGACAGCTTTGAAAATAAGAAATCAGATACTGAGGCTATTTTCAAAAACATGACTAAAGAGATAGATGAGTTGAAGAGGAAGTTGACCATCTTTGGTGAGTATAATTATGAAACTAAACACACCTGTAACTTTCTACATATTGTTTTTATTATTGTTTCTTGCCTGTGTTTCCTTTTTGGATCGATCATTTTCTATGCTCATTAAAATATTTAACTTTGTTTGATTATCCTTTATGTTACGGGTCCCAGGATTGGTACCACAGCAACAATAAAGAAATTCTGTAAAATGCAGATAAAAGTTCAGCAAAAATGAAGAAGCGGAGTGGCTAAGTCGTCACCCAGATTGCGTCTGGAGTGTGGGCGGGGATCCCCCCCACTAAAACGACCCGGGCGCAACTAATTCGGTGCCAAACGTTACACCTGTGTGCTGCTTCTATTTACCATTTCTTTTTACCATATATGCATGTATATATATATATAAAATAACGCGGTTATCACTTCCATTATTAGGGGTGATGTCAGACCCTGGAAATCAAAAAAATGACTGTCGAACTAATTAAATTAAATAAACACAAAATGACTGCACAATTTTGGGATGTACCACACACTCCCCCACAAACAAAAGTGGCTCCCGACACTTTCTTCCAAGAAAGTCAACCTAGTATCCAAACCTAGGGACAAAGTCATTAAAAATCTTGTCAGCAGCAGCTTTGCCAGCCTTGTTTCTGGTTGGGTTTGCTTGGGCAAACCTGGTGAAATAGTCAACCACCACCAGAATATACTGTGATGTACTCCTCAATATCCTTTTTCATAAAAGGCCAATAAAATTGTTCTCTTGCAAGACTCTTTCTACACCAACATGTCCCATCTTGTCATGCAGGTAGGTGAAAGCTGTCTGTTTGTAGATAGCTGGCAGGACTAACTGTTTGCGACCCAAAGTTTTCCTATACAGGAGGCCATCCTCCACATGCAGCCTGCTCCACTCTCTTGAGAGTTTTCTTGTGGGTTTGTCCAATGTTTTCTGTTTGTCCTCAGTCAGTTGTGTGTTATTCTCTTTTAACTCCAAGATTTTCCCTATGACCAGATCTTTCCGCTGCTGTCTTGCCAGTTCATTGTTGTCAATTACAGGGAAAGGTTCTGTGTGAGGTTGTTGTTGTTGGGACGCAATGTTAAGGGCTGTAACCCATGCCACTTCCCCTTGTTGGGCTGTTATGTTGCCTTCCCAGGTGGCGTACACTGCCTCCTCTGACAATCTCTCTGAGCACTGTCCCATGTAAGTGTCGATGTCCAGAGGGCAACGAGAAAGAGTGTCTGCATCAATATTCAGCTTCCCTGGCTTGTACCTGATTTCGAAGTGGAAGTCTGCCAATTGCCCTACCCAACGATGGTCTACTGCATTAAGCTTGGCTGTGCTCATCACATAAGTCAGTGGATTGTTATCCGTATAGACTATGAAATGAGGAGCATAAAACAGGTAGTCCCTAAATTTGTCGCATACTGCCCACTTCAAGGCCAGGAACTCAAGCTTGCCGCTTTGAAGATGGTAACTAACTACACGTTATGACAAATATTTGATCAAACTGCTCTCTAAATACAAGTCTGTCAATATCTATTTTTATCTGTGTTGAGATTGCTTAATGATATTAATGGGAATGTAGTGTCACATTGTAATCCACACTTAGTAGTTTCTTTACAATGCAGTAACATTCAGTAACAGCAGTTTACTTACAATCTATCTTCAATCTATCTTATAATAAACTTGTCTTTGTCATTGAAAAACTTATTTGTGTTTTTCATTTCAGTTACTGGGGTTCTGGGGAGCCTAACGGAAGAAGAAATGAAAGCTGTGGGGAAATAAGATTTTATACTGCTGAAAACAGCTGGAATGATTTAGGATGTTCCAGCTCACTTTTCGGGATCTCTGAAAAGGAATTCCATGAACAAGGTTTTCCTAAATGTTAAAATAAACATTTATTGAAAAATCATAAAATCTTTTATCTGTTTCATATAAAAAAATGTTTACAGGTACAAATGTAAATTTACAAGCTTACAAAACTAAGATTACAAGTACAAAACTTGGTTGTAAAACACAGGTTGATGACAGATGTGATATTCCATAATGTAGTTACACAGCAACAGTGCATCTTGACACTACAGTATGTGCAGCCAAGTTCTCATGAGAGGAATCAGAATATTTGTTATGTTTTTGTTGAATTTCAAACCAAGAAATGGCGCCTCTGTTATAAAAAACCCACCCACCCCTCTGCTGTCGAACAGCTTCTCCCTCCATCTTTGAAGGTGGTCGTTTTTTGCTTTCCTGACATGGTGGAACATGCATCATGTGACCTTTTTCTTTTTGATAAAACCATATACTGCACAATATACGTAGCTAATAACTTATCTTTTGTTATATTTATAGTAAAGTACTATAATGGCAACTTAACTCACACCTATTTGTGCATCACTACACAGTGTCCAAAGTGTCATAAACTAACTTTTTTGTCGCTTATTCTGTGTTGTCTGATAAACTGCGTCACTATAAAGTTGACTGAGTTACAAAATGCTAATAGGTCAGGAGTTAGCTAATAAACATTTTTAAATTCTCAATAAAAAATAAGAAACTCAGATTTTACTCTCAACATTCAATTAAAAAAAGGGTTCTTTAAGTGAAGAGCACTTCTCACAGTATAAGAGGAAGCTTATTTTGGTACCTCAACTGCCCTATAGTGACCACATCTTCTCACTTCTGTAGGAAACTATTCTTTTAATATCTACTGTCTAATCTACTGTGTTCACTGAGCCTTTATTTTGTCTCTCAGTTTGCACCATAAATGGAGCAATATTTGTCTGTGGGGAGTGATGAGGTCGGAGCCTGGACACTCAAACTATGTCTGCTTTTGTAATAAACAGTTCAAACGTGAGTTGTCTGACTGAACTATGTGTGGTTGTACCAGTATTGTGCAATTTTTTTTCAGAAACATCTCACAAAGTTTGATGTTTGACTGACATAGTGTTGGGCAACAATAGTGCCTTGAATTAGAAGAGTGTGGGGAGCTTGTTTTTAATGAAAATGTTAAATATGAGAATATTTTGGATAGCGGTGTAATATAATTGGAGTACAATGATATTGTTTTTTGCTGAATTAATTTTTTAGAATGTCTGTTGCAATTTTGGTTTGTTTGTTTTGATTTTGCATCTAGTTTAATCTAAATAACTTGCAGGGGCAAAGGATCATCCTCCCAGATACAAGAATAAACCAATTACAGATATTTTCACGTTTTAATGGTGACATAATTTACCTCATCAACACTTTGCAATGTTGTTGGGCAGATGTAATATCAACCGAGCTCACCCCACCTTGAGTAGTGACTTTGAAATTATTTAGTCAAGGTTCAAAAGATTGTCGGGAAGAAAGAAGGTTCTCAGACTCCACTGATGATGTATTTCAATCCGCAACTTGTTTACAGTTGCCTTGCCAATGCTTTAGTGGGTGACTTGATCGGGGGGTTAGCTTACTTGGAGTCTCTGATGGAAACCAGGGATGTTATCACATACATGCACTGCTATATTATTATATTATGAATGTTATGAAATTGTAAGAGCCTTTATCATAAAGTAATGCATTTGCAATTACCTGCACACAACTGCTCTCTGGGTCACAGCACAAATTCAATACTATTATTGTAATTTAACAGAAAAGATATTTATGTTGAAACTGGGCTATATCTTTGAAGTTTTGCATTATTTCAATATTTCAATGACTATATCTCCAAGTGTGGCACAATAGGGTTAAACAATAATATAATCCAGTTATTTACTTGGCACAAAGAACAGACATCAAATGAAAGACATGTACAACATGAAAGTTTTAAAACAGTATTTAGACAAAAAGAAATAAAACTCTCCACATATTAAAAAATGAATGGAGATATAATCAGGTGCTGAAGCCTCTTTCACACATAGTTCGCGGTAAATTTCTGGGATAACCTTCAGGCACTGCTAGTGATTTTCACTATTCACACATGCAGCTACATTCATGCAGTGACATAGATGGAGCAAGGGACAGTCCAGCAGATGGCATAATGCAACTGTTACAGCTGTACGTGTCTTCTCTTGTTTTTCTTCTTCCCCTCTCATTGCTCCACCCAGGTACTCTTGATCAGTCCTCAGTAAGGCGCACCTGGCTTTGGTGAATTTTACTTTGGATCAGGGGTGGGTCATTGTTTGCCCCTGTAGCGTGATAGAAGATATAGAAGATGAAAATGATATGATCTTGAAAAGTTTACTGCCAGAGAATGAGTGACTAACTACTCTCCAAAAAACTGTATTCCTATGAACTGCTGATCAACACAGGTCACACTCGTAATTTAAAGAAGACACTAATGGAAATTTGTAGAACATGGTCCTGATTTCTAAATCCTGCAAACAATTACGAACATTGACCAATGAAGTTTGGGTGTCAATTCAGACCACCTATTCCACACAATTCCATGTCTGGAGCCTTTGAGAGACTGGCCTAAATTACATTACATTGACTGTATTTAGCGGTTTACTGGTTACGTTTAAGATTAACTAATTTTCTGGCTAAGTCATCTGATTATCTATAATTTCCTGCTGTGCTTGACATAAGTAGGCTAAAGAATCCTGAGGTCTGAGATTAAAGTTAAATCCAGAAAAACGCAATTTATTTGCAGTGTAATGTTTATCTATCATAACTAATAAACAAATTATATGGTTGTTTTTTTTTTTCACATTTTGTCAAATTTGCTGATTAAAAAGTGAGAAAAAAAATCTCGACTTTGGATGCTCCGTGTGTTGTTTTGTGCTAGAATTTCCATGAAATGTTACAGGGTCCTCAGATGATCTTTGTAGAGACCATAGTTCGCTCTCCGTCTCCAACAAACAGTCAACATTAGTTTCTGTGAACCCAGATGACCTCTCTGATGGTTCTGTCTAACAAACACAAATGGGTATGACCAGCAAATATTCTGGTGACTACAGATGAAGGTGCAGACCAGGCACAGCACAGCGCAATGTGGAAGAGAGGCTGAATACATCATCAGTAGTGTAACCCCTGTAGCCTGATCGTGGTCACAGGGCAGTGAAATGAATATTGGACCAGTGTCTAAGCTCATTAGGAGGGGTTGCGGATGAGAAAAGGACGAAATAAGTAGCTTGAGTGAGAAGGTATATTCAATATCGTAAAACTGAATTGACACCCTTTAAAAAAAAAGCCTTATTACCTTTCAATAGACTATAGAAAACCCTGCTTAGTGCACTGAATTAGTTCAACAATAGGCTTATACATAAATCATGTTCATACACAATTTTACTGTACTATGAAACCCCCCAAAATTGCAAAACTTCAAGTTCCTGAAAAACAATTTTTAATGTTCATAATTGCTTTTAAAGGAAGTATTTTTAAAGGTGACACGGTTCTGTTCCTCTTTTGAAATGTTCAAGTTTCCTAGTTTAGTTAGAGGGTTTCAGGTTCAAGTTAATTCAGTCAGTTTCAGATCCGTTCTTATTTCTGAAATCTGTAATTGTTCTGGGTCATGTTCAGCAGGGACTCACCATCTCAGTCCAAGGCCCATGGCACTTCAGCGAATATCAAAAACCCAGCCTTTATAAGAACTGGGCTATTGCTCTCAGTCCTTAAGTTTCAATTATCTGTGGCCGTAATGAATTATCACATCATCAAAAATCTCAATATGCTATTTTAACATAATAGCAATAATATGAATTATTTTTAAACTGTATAGCAGCATCTTGTTTTAAATTTTTTTTCCTAACATTAATCATGAACTATGATTTTTAGCCGTCATGAATTATGGCTTTTAACATTTAACAATAACATTTACATGAACTTTTATCTTGTCTTAATCAATGAACTGATGTATAGTTCACAGCTTTAATTTCTTATGCACTTCACCTTTTTATAATAAATGTAACATTTGGGGGTCATATATTTTTTATATTCTCCCCTTACAGTATGTTCACTCACCAACACGTTGCATAAAGGCACACAAGTTCCTGGTCTGTTGTCTCAATCCTGCTTGGTTTCACATACAAACTCTTTATATATTATATATTTTTAGTTTCATCTAAGTTTCTCACTCCTCCACTCTCTTCCAATGGATTACCAGAAGAATGCCATAGACCAAAGATGGCAGCACATAGCCTACAGATCCTCAATGCTGAAGAATTGTAATTAATTGTTAACATGTATCTATTCATGGAAACGCTTTATAGCTGTTATCCCTGTAAAGGAAGAAGTATATGGAAAAATCTTATAGACAATTTGATTTTGATGGGAAAATCAAAATCAAATTGTCAATTTAATATCTCCCCTGTTTGAACTTTTATACCTAACAAACATTTGTATTCAACAAAGTGAGAAAAACAAAAAACCAAAGAAAAACCTTTGAACTTGTCCATATTGACATGTAAAGCCCAACACTCACAGCAGTCGCCTGGTCTCAAAAGTTGAATACTTCAGTAGCTTGAGTGGGAGGCCATTGGAGTTCAGTCACACAGTATAGCAGACTGTCGTCTCCAGGCCTGGCCTAACTAAATCTGTTGTTTTTTGGGATGAAAGATAGTAGACAAACTCAGATGATCATGCAGTATGTGTCACTAATAAGCAACCGAATGATTTTCAAATTACCCAACGATCTGCGCAGGTTACAACTGGAGGAGCAGTCAAAGCTTTTTGTATGAGTAGAAGAAGAAACACAACTTACAGAAAAATGAGGAAGAAGAGAAAGAAAGTGAGAGAGAGTTTTGTTGTGTAAGCATAAAGAAGCATAAAAGAATAATCAGATCATAGATCAGCGCCATTTCAAGAAAACACTTTGACCAACACCTTCATCACTGTCCAGTGGCTAAAATATGGAGATGGTTTTCCATGAAGAGGAAGCTGAGAGCTCTATGATATATGAAAACCTCCGTGATGCTTCAGCCAGTAATGTTGCCATAAAGAAACGCTCTGGTGAAGACAGTAAAGTGCATGCTGCAGTGCCTGGTGAGACAGAAATCCTACAGTTTCATGATTTTGAGGTTCAGTTTTTAAAAGCAACATGGACAACTATGTTAAGTTTAATCTTATCTTGTATATTAATTAGTAAACTTTAATATATTGTTATACATTGATTTTATTTTGTGTAATGATAATAATCAATAATATACAATTATGTGTAGTGAACAGAGGTATAATGGTACACAAAAATTGCAGTTCAGCGGTTCAGTATGTTTTCGGTACAGCCGGGCAATCAAAAAATTTAAAAAAGATGTAAACATTGTAAAAGTGGCTCATTGGCCATAATACAGGCGGTAATAAAACTGTGCAGACTGGTTGTTGTGAGCTTTAAGCTCCTATGTATCTTACAAGAGGCTCTCAACATTCGATGTAAAACACTGAATTTTACCGTCAGGTGCTGAAGATGTAAAGAAGAGTTCCTGCAGAGCTGCTGCAGTGTTTCTGGGTCTGCTGTGTCTTCTCCTTCTGATTGGACTCATAACTCTGGTTTCCCGATGTGAGTAATTTGTTAGGATGTTGATGAAAGCCTAATAAGATAAATCTGGTTGACAGTGTTTATTTGTTTATGTGTGAAACACAGTTACCAAGAGCAACTCTAAGCGGGAAATGGCGATGATCCAGTTACAGACCAATTACCACAACCTGACACGACAGAAAGACCAGTTACAGACCAGTTACCACAACCTCTTCTTAGAGAGACACCAGTTAGAGAACAACTTGACACGACAGAAAGACCACTTACAGACCAGCTACAACCAACTGGCTACAGAGAAAGACCAGCTGCAAGAAAGATTTGAAACCCTTCAGAGAAAACTTCAAGGCAAGTATTCTTTCTGATGCTGATCTGTATTGCTTCACGATTAGCTGGGAGCTGAACTGCATTTCTGGATTTACTTTAAATGAACCACCATGGTCTCAGTAATTACAAGCTATGATAATAACTTGTACAACAGAAAATAAACATACTATGACACAAAACAAATAACTTGCTGTCAGATACAGCGACGTGTCAGTTGTCACCAACTGTCCCTCAGTTTATGGCAGGCAGTAACATAAACTGCTGCTAACTCACAGCTCTTTGAGTCCTGCCCGAGTAGGACTGGTAGTTTGCCTTCATCCAATAGTTTCAGAAAACCTTTCGATATTAATTCAAATTCTTTAAAATGTGCTTCTCTAAGGTATTTATAATTGTCACATTTAGTGAGGATCTATTTCAATGTGTAATAACTGGTATTAATGGGAACATAGTGCCACATCGTAATCTACACTTCAATAACAGCAGATTACTTATAATAATATAAATTGTCTTTGTTATTGAAATGATGCTACGATAGATTAAATAGATGATGGGAATTCTGTTTCAGATATTGAACCGAGTTGCAAAAGCCTGACTGAGGAGAGATCTGACTTGAAGAGGATCCTGAATAACTTTGGTAAATATGACAAAATGTGAAAGTGAAATACATTGTTAATATAAAATGTATCAAGTTCATGTCCTTTTATTAATCAAAGAATGAACATCATGTGTAAGTAACTTAAGTAACTATGATGATGAAATCAAGTGTTAAAGTGAAATTAAACCTTTGACACGGTTTTCAGGCTGTGAACCTTTATATGATACAGCAAACATACATATTTCTCAAAGACCACATTGGCTCTTTGTTTTGTTGCTGAACCATTTGTTAATTCTTGTTGTTCACAAGATTTTAAGGTTCTTTCTGTTTTTTTACTACATTCAACAAGAATGGGTGTATTTCAGCGGTAGTTTCTATCACATTTCTTCAACGGCAAAAACCTGGCAACAGAGTAGAGATGACTGTCTTCAAAAACATGCAGACCTGATGATTATCAACAGCAAAGCAGAACAGGTATCTGTTAAGTCAAATAAAAAAATAATTATATAGCCCAATGTCACAAATCACATTGTGTGTGTGTGTGTGTGTGTGTGTGTGTGTACATAAATCTGTGTGTAAAACAGACGTACAAAAGTAATAAAAATAGACAGTGAAATACTGAATCAATGCAAAGGTCAATGAGATAGAGGATACACTGAGATCAGTTTAAGCAGTGCTGGAAAATATTCACACCAATTTCTGTTATGTTATTTACAGTTTGTGTCTCTTTTTAAACAAGGGTTTTGCAAACCAATTCAAGAAACGCATGTGGATTGGCCTGACAGACTCAGAGACAGAGGGGACATGGAAATGGGTGGATGGGACTCCAATGACTAAAAGGTTCACACATTGTTTTATTCAAATTAAATCACTGCATTGTGCTTCTTGGGTTGTGTTTTCTGATAAAAGCTTATTTTTGCTTTTCATTTCAGTTACTGGGGTTCTGGGGAGCCTAATGGAGGAAGAGATGAAAACTGTGGACATATAAACAATTTTGATGCTGAAAACAGCTGGAATGATTTAGTATGTTCCAGAACACTTTTCGGGATCTGTGAAAAGAAATTCCTTCCATAACTCTGCATCCAAACCCACCTGGCAGGACGGAAAACCCAGGACAACAAGTGCATTTCAACTGAACAGAAGAGATTTAGCTGAAATTCCTATTGTTTTGTCACTTCAGTGAGAAGGGTTTGTTAACATATATAGAAACAAATATCCCACTAGGTTCACTGCGTTGGTTGCAAAGAATAATGAGAAAACTGTCATATAATATACATGCTTTGACTCATTACTAAATAAATATCTGCTTTGTTTGCCTTGATTAAGCTAAATCCATTTAACTTTACTTGATGTAAGATCACTTACAAACAAGGTTTTCCTAAATATTAAAATAAACATTTGTTGTAAAATCATCACATCTTTTATCTGTTTCATAAATAAAAAGTTTGCAGGTACAAATGTAAATTTACAAGGTTACAAAACTAACATTTCAGGTACAAAGCTTTGTTGTAAAGCACGAGTTGATGACAGATGTGATATTCCATAATGTAGTTATACAGCAACAGTGCATCTTGACACTACAGTATGTGCAGCCAGGTTCTCATGAAAGGAATCAGGATACTTGTTATGTTTTTGTTGAATTTCAAACCAAGAAATGGCGCCTCTGTTATAGATAACCCACCGACCCATCTGCTGTCGAACAGCTTCTCGCTCCATCTTTGAAAGTGGTCGTTTTTTGCCTTCCTGACATGGTGGAAAATGCATCATGTGATCTTTTTCTTTTCGATAATACCATATACTGCACAATATACATAGCTAATAACTTAATTTTTGTCATGTTTTCTATCATATTTATAGTAAAGTACTATAATGGCAAATTAAATCACACCTATTTGTGCATCAACATCTGCCTGCAAAATGTGGATGCGTGTTACACAATGTTTCCAAAGTGTCATAAACTGTAACTTTTCTGTCGCTTCACTTCCTTTAACTCTCTGTCAACTTGATATTTATCTCTTTGTTTCAAGTCCTGACCATGTACAGTAGGGGGCAGAAACAGGGAAGGAAATAAAAACAGACAAGGCAAAAATGGATCAGTAAATAGACTTTGTGTCACAGTTCAGCTCCACCCTCCCAGTAACTTTCCACTCTACCTGTCAGCCACCCCCTCCAAATGAGCCCCACTCCTTTCACCTGTCCACTCACCTGCTTGTAATTGCCAATAAAGCCACTATTTATACTCCTGCCTCTGTAACACTCATTGCCAGATTGTTTATTGCCTTCATGCCAGACTTTCCAGTGCTTATCTGTGGACTGATTTCCTGTTTCCGACTCTGCCTGCCTTTGACCTTCCCGTCTTGCCTGACTCCCAGTCCTGTGCTGCAATTGGGTCCTTACACCACCCGTTACACTTTGAACTGCACTGGGTGCCTGCTCATGTTAGTTTATCTAAATGAGAGACATAACCACGTCATCATTTTAGATACATTGTTGTAAACATCTAACTCTACCAGTGACAACTTATTTTGTTTCAATAGCAGATATTATTCTGTGTTGTCTGTTAACTGCAGCACTATAAAGGTGACAACAATTTTAAATTCTCAATAAAAACCCTCTACAATTATAAGATTTTTCTTCATCACATAAGAAATTTAGTTTTTACTTTCAACATTCAATCAAAAAAAATGGTCCTTTTAAGTGAAAAGCACTTCTCACAGTATAGGAGGCAGTGTATATTGGTACCTCTACTGTCCTATAGTGACCACATCTTCTCACTTCTCTAGGAAACTGTTCTTTTAATGTCTACTGTCTAAATGTAAAGGTAGTGTTCACTGACCCTCTATGTGGTCTCTCAGTTTGCACCATAACTACGTATGGTTATACTAGTAATGTGCAATTGTTTTTTAGAAATATCTCAAGGAGTTTAATGGTTGACTGAGTGTTTTGGGCAACGATAGTGCCTAGAGTTGAAAAGAGTGTGGGGGGCTTGTTTTTAATGAAAATGATAATATGAGTATTTTGGATAGCGGTGTAATATAATTGGAGTACAATGATATTGTGTTTTGCAGAATTTCTTTTGTAGAATCTCTGTTGTGATTTTTGGTTTGTTTTGATTTTGCATCTAGTTTGATGTAAATAACTTGCAGGCGCAGAGGATCACCCTCCCTTCATTTACTTCATTTACTTCATCACTTTGCAATGGTGTTGGGCAGATGTAATATCAACCGAGCTCAAAGCACTTTGAAATTATTAAGTCAATGTTCAAAATATTGTCAGGAAGAAAGAAGGTTCTCAAACTCCGCTGATGTATTTTTATCCGCAACTTGTTTACGGTTGCCTTGCCAATGCTTTAGTGGGTGACTTGATGGGGGGTTTTACCTTATTTGGAGTCTCCGATGGAAACCAGGGATGTTCTCTGAAAAGTGGCATTAAGGTGGCACTGGGAAGGTCAGCGTGAACAGATTGTGATTTAACACCCTGGTTTAGGTAATCCGAATTGACACCCAAACTTCGTTGGTCAATGTTAGTAATTGTTTGCAGGATTTGGAAATCAGAACCTTGTCATACGACATTCTATTAGTGTCTTCTTTAAATAACGAGTGTGACCTGTGTTGATCAGCAGTTCATAGGAAGAGTGTCTTTTGGAGAGAAGTAAGTCACTTCTTAAGTTCTCTGGCAGTAAACTCTTCAAGCTCATATCATTTTCATCTTTTATATCTTCCATCACGCTACAGGGGCAAACAATGACCCACCCCTGATCCAAAGTAAAATTCACCAAAGCCAGGTGCACCTTACTGAAGACTGATCAAGAGTACCTGGGTGGAGCAATGAGAGGGGAAAAGACAAACAGCACAGAAAACACATACAGCTGTAACAGTTGCATTATGCCATCTGCTGGACTGTCCCTTGCTCCATCTATGTCACTGCATGAATGTAGCTGCATGTGTGAATAGTGAGAATCACTAGCGGTGCCTGAAGGTTATCCAAGTAATTTACTGGGAACTATGTGTGAAAGAGGCTTCAGCACCCAATTTTATCTCCTTTCATTTGTTATTATCTGGTGAGTTTCATTTCTTTGGATCTAAATATTGTTGTGTTAACAACTTTTATGTTGTACATGTTTTTTGCATTTGATGTCTCTTCTTTGTGCCATGTAAATAAATGGATTATATTATTGTTGTTTTACCTTATTGTGCCACACTTGGAAATATAGTCACTGAATTAATATTAAAATAACACAAAATTTCACAAATATAGCCCAGTTTCAACATAAATAACCTTTCTCTGGTAAATTACAATAATAGTATTGAATTTGTGCTGTGACCCAGAAAGCAGTTGTTGTGCTGTTGCAGGTGACACCAAACTGATTATACAGGTCTATGTTGTTTATACTGATGCACTTTAGACAAAAATTACACACATTTTGTGTGGGTAATTGCATATTCATTACTTTATGATAAAAGGCTCTTACAATATTAAAACATGTATAATACAGTATTATAGCAGTGCATGTATGTGATAACAATTCCATGTCTGGAGTCTTTGAGAGACTGCCCAGACTTACATTACATTGATTTTATTTAGTGGTTTAATGTTTATTTTTAATATTAACAAATTTGCTGGCTAAGTCATTTTGATTATCTATAATTTCCTGTTATGCTTGACATGGGTAGGCTAAAGAATCCTGAGGTCTGACATTAAAGTTAAATCCAGAGAAACGCAATTTATTTGCAGTGTGGTGTTTATTTATCATAACTAATAAACAAATAATGAGTATTTTGTTTTTACATTTTATCAAATTTGCTGATTAAAAAGTGAGAAAAAAAAATCTTCACTTTGTTGTTTTGTGCAGAATTTCCATGAAATGTTACAGGGTCCTCAGATGATCTTTGTAGAGACCATAGTTCGCTCTCCGTCTCCAACAAACAGTCAACATTAGTTTCTGTGAACCCAGATGACCTCTCTGATGGTTCTGTCTAACAAACACAAATGGGTGTGACCAGCAAATATTCTGGTGACTACAGATGAAGGCGCAGACCAGGCACAGCACAGCGCAATGTGGAAGAGAGGCTGAATACATCATCAGTAGTGTAACCCCTGTAGCCTGATCGTGGTCACAGGGCAGTGAAATGAATATTGGACCAGTGTCTAAGCTCATTAGGAGGGGTTGCGGATGAGAAAAGGACGAAATAAGTAGCTGGAGTGAGAAGGTATATTCAATATCGTAAAACTGAATTGACACCCTTTAAAAAAAAAGCCTTATTACCTTTCAATAGACTATAGAAAACCCTGCTTAGTGCACTGAATTAGTTCAACAATAGGCTTATACATAAATCATGTACTTACACAATTTTACTGTACTATGAAACCGCCCAAAATTGCAAAACTTCAAGTTCCTGAAAAACAATTTTTAATGTTCATAATTGCTTTTAAAGGAAGTATTTTTAAAGGTGACACGGTTCTGTTCCTCTTTTGAAATGTTCAAGTTTCCTAGTTTAGTTAGAGGGTTTCAGGTTCAAGTTAATTCAGTCAGTTTCAGATTCGTTCTTATTTCTGAAATCTGTAATTGTTCTGGGTCATGTTCAGCGGGGACTCACCATCTCAGTCCAAGGCCCATGGCACTTCAGCGAATATCAAAAACCCAGCCTTTATAAGAACTGGGCTATTGCTCTCAGTCCTTAAGTTTCAATTATCTGTGGCCATAGTGAATTATCACATCATCAAAAATCTCAATATGCTATTTTAACATAATAGCAATAATATGAATCATTTTTAAACTGTATAACAGCATCTTGTATTAAATATCATGTATGTATTAATATCATGAATTATGGCTTTTAACATTTAACAATAACATTTACATGAACTTTTATCTTGTCTTAATCCATGAACTGATGTATAGTTCACAGCTTTCATTTCTTATGCACTTCACCTTTTTATAATAAATGTAACATTTGGGGGTCATATATTTTTTATATTCTCCCCTTACAGTATGTTCACTCACCAACACGTTGCATAAAGGCACACAAGTTCCTGGTCTGTTGTCTCAATCCTGCCTGGTTTCACATACAAACTCTTTATATATTATATATTTTTAGTTTCATCTAAGTTTCTCACTCCTCCACTCTCTTCCACTCTCTTACCAGAAGAATGCCATAGACCAAAGATGGCAGCACATAGCCTACAGATCCTCAATGCTGAAGAATTGTAATTAATTGTTAACATGTATCTATTCATGGAAACGCTTTATAGCTGTTATCCCTGTAAAGGAAGAAGTATATGGAAAAATCTTATAAACAATGATTTTGATCAAATGTACATTTTTAATATCTCCTCCTGTTTTTAAAACATTTGAAAACAAATTGGCCACATTTTTTAAATCCTTGAGACATATTAATAATAAAAAATAATTCATTACTCTACCACTTAATTTAAGTTATTGGCTTTTATTAGTATTTGTGTTGTTCTCAGTTGTATTGTTATGAATTAATGTCATGTTCTACAAATGCCTTGCTTGAACTTTTATATCCAACAAACATTTGTATTCAACAAAGTGAGAAAAAACAAAAAAACCTTTGAACTTGTCCATATTGACATGTAAAGCCCAACACTCACAGCAGTCGCCTGGTCTCAAAAGTTGAATACTTCGGTAGCTTGAGTGGGAGGCCATTGGAGTTCAGTCATACAGTATAGCAGACTGTCGTCTCCATGCCTGGCCTAACTAAATCTGTTGTTTTTTGGGATGAAAGATAGTAGACAAACTCAGATGATCATGCAGTATGTGTCACTAATAAGCAACCGAATGATTTTCAAATTACCCAACGATCTGCGCAGGTTACAACTGGAGGAGCAGTCAAAGCTTTTTGTATGAGTAGAAGAAGAAACACAACTTACAGAAAAATGAGGAAGAAGAGAAAGAAAGTGAGAGAGAGTTTTGTTGTGTAAGCATAAAGAAGCATAAAAGAATAATCAGATCATAGATCAGTGCCATTTCAAGAAAATACTTTGACCAACACCTTCATCACTGTCCAGTGGCTAAAATATGGAGATGGTTTTCCATGAAGAGGAAGCTGAGAGCTCTATGATATATGAAAACCGCCGTGATGCTTCAGCCAGTAATGTTGCCATAAAGAAACGCTCTGGTGAAGACAATAAAGTGCATGCTGCAGTGCCTGGTGAGACAGAAATCCTACAGTTTCATGATTTTGAGGTTCAGTTTTTAAAAGCAACATGGACAACTATGTTTAACTAACTAAGTTAACTAAGTTAACTAAGTTTAATCTTATCTTGTATATTAATTAGTAAACTTTTGGGTCATGCAAGTTATATATTGATTTTATTTTGTGTAATCAATCAATAATATACAATTATGTGTAGTGAACAGAGGTATAATGGTACATAAAAATTGCAGTTCAGTATGTACCCTTGTTTTGGGTTAACGGTTCGGTATGTTTTCGGTACAGCAGGGCAATCAAAAAATTTAGAAAAGATGTAAACATTGTAAAAGTGGCTAAAATAATACAGGCGGTAATAAAACTGTGCAGACTGGTTGTTGTGAGCTTTACGCTCCTATGTATCTTACAAAAGGCTCACAACATTTGATGTAAAACACTGAATTTTACCGTCAGGTGCTGAAGATGTAAAGGAGAGTTCCTGCAGAGCTGCTGCAGTGTTTCTGGGTCTGCTGTGTCTTCTCCTTCTGATTGGACTCATGACTCTGGTTTCCCGATGTGAGTAATTTGTTAGCATGTTGATGAAAGCCTAATAAGATAAATCTGGTTGACAGTGTTTATTTGTTTATGTGTGAAACACAGTTACCAAGAGCAACTCTAAGCAGGAAATGGCGATGATCCAGTTACAGACCAATTACCACAACCTGACACGACAGAAAGACCAGTTACAGACCAGTTACCACAACCTGACACGACAGAAAGACCAGTTACAGGCCAGTTACAAAACCCTGACTAAAGAAAAAGACCAGTTACAGACCAATTACCACAACCTGACACGACAGAAAGACCAGTTACAGGCCAGTTACAAAACCCTGACTAAAGAAAAAGACCAGTTACAGACCAATTACCACAACCTGACACGACAGAAAGACCAGTTACAGACCAGTTACCACAACCTCTTCTTAGAGAGACACCAGTTAGAGAACAACCTGACACGACAGAAAGACCAGTTACAGACCAGCTACAACCAACTGGCTACAGAGAAAGACCAGCTGCAAGAAAGATTTGAAACCCTTCAGAGAAAACTTCAAGGTAAGTATTTTTTCTGATGCTGATCTGTATTGCTTCACGATTAGCTGGGAGCTGAACTGCATTTCTGGATTTACTTTAAATGAACCACCATGGTCTCAGTAATTACAAGCTATGATAATAACTTGCCCTGAGTGCTATGGAGATGGTTGAATAATATGACCCAAAATTAATTTCAGAATTAAATTGGCAAATATAAGTGTTTCAAGAGTTAAAACAAGACGGATCCAACTCAAATATTCTCAGGGACAAAAGCATTGATATGATAATCCACTGTTTGTGGTTTGAATTGGTGCCAAAAGTGCACTTATTACTGTATTAATTGAATTGGAGAATTGAGTTTGTTTGGGCAGAAAGCTGATTACAACTATGTCAATAATATTCCAGCTTCAGTGTCATCAGATCATTTTAAAACCATAAAGTCAAACTGGCTACAACACATAAGATTAAAAAACTATAAATCATGGCAAATATATGATCAGACAACTCTCTAAATACATGTCTGCCAATATCTACTTTTATCAATGTGTACCAACTGGTATTAATGGGAACTGAGTGCCACATCATAATCTACACTTGTAGTTTCTTTACAATGCAGTAACATTCAGTAACAGCAGATTACTTATAATAATAAAAATTGTCTTTGTTATTGAAATGATGCTACGATAAATTAAATAGATGATGGGAATTCTGTTTCAGATATTGAAGCCAGCTGCAAAAAACTGACTGAGCAGAGATCTGACTTGAAGAGGATCCTGAATAACTTTGGTAACTATGATGATGAAATCAAGTGTTAAAGTAAAATTAAACCCTTGTCACAGTTTTCAGGCTGCGAACCTTTATATGATACAGCAAATATACATATTTCTCAAAGATACCACCAGCTGTTTAATGAGATTTTAAGGTTCTTTCTGTTTTTCACTACATTCAACAAGAATGGGTGTATTTCAGCGGTAGTTTCTATCACATTTCTTCAACCTCAAAAACCTGGCAAGAGAGTAGAGATGACTGTCTTTAAAAACATGCAGACCTGATGATTATCAACAGCAAAGCAGAACAGGTATCTGTTAAGTCAAGTCATTTTTTTAAATATAGCCCAGTATCACAAATCACATTGTGAGTTATCTCTTTGTTTCAAGTCCTGACCATGTACAGTAGGGGGCAGAATCGGGAAAGGAAATAAAAACAGACAAGAAAAAAAAGATCACTAAATGGCCTTTAAACTGCACTGGGTGCCTGCTCATGTTAGTTAATCTAAATAAGAGATGTAACCACGTCATCATTTAAGACACATTGTTATAAACATCCAACTCTACCAGTGACAACTTATTTTGTTTCAATATCAGATATTATTCTGTGTTGTCTGATAAACTGCCTCAGTATAAAGTTGACTGAGTTACAAAATGTTAATAGGTCAAAAGTTAGCTAATAAACATTTTTACATTCTAAATACAATTACGAGATTTTTCTTCATCACGTAAGAAATTTAGGTTTTACTCTCAACATTCAATAAAAAAATGGTCCTTTAAGTGAAGAGCACTTCTCACAGTATAGGAGGCAGCGTATTTTGGTACCTCAACTGTCATATAGTGACCACATCTTCTCACTTCTGTAGGAAACTATTCCTTTAATATCTTCTGTCTAAATGTTAAGGTAGTGTTCACTGAGCTTTTATGTGGTCTCTCAGTTTCTTTCATTTACCTCATCAACACTTTGCAACGGTGTTGGGCAGATGTAATATCAACCGAACTCAAACCACTTTGAAATTATTTAATCATTAATGTTCAAAATATTGTAAGGAAGAAAGAGGGTTCTCATACTCTTCTGATGATGTATTTGTATCCAGATGTGATATTCCATAATGTAGTTATACAGCAACAGTGCATCTTGACACTACAGTATGTGCAGCCAGGTTCTCATGAAAGGAATCAGGATACTTGTTATGTTTTTGCTGAAGTTCAAACCAAGAAATGGCACCTCTGTTTCAAATAACCCACCCACCTTGAACAGCTTCTCGCTCCATCTTTGAAGGTGGTCGTTATTTGCTTTCCTGACATGGTGGAACATGCATCATGTGACATTTTTCTTTTTGATAATACCATATACTGCACAATATACATAGCTATTAACTTATGTTTTGTTATATTTTCTATCATACTTATAGTAAAGTACTATAATGGCAACTTAAATCACACCTATTTGTGCATTAGTACACAGTGTCACTTCACTTCCTTTAACTCTTTGTCAACTTGATAACTATCTCTTAGTTTCAAGTCCTGACCATATATAGTAGGGGGCAGAAATAGGGAAGGAAATAAAACAGACAAGGCATAAACGCATCAGTAAATGGCATTTGAACTGCACTGGGTGCAGAAATCTTATGAAATCATTTAAGGGTTGAAGCAAGTTATGTGTCTTTTCATACGGCCACTTCAAGCTGAAATCTGAACATGTCAGAGGAAATATATGGCTGTGACTTCTATGAAGACGTTGGAGCAATTTCAACTTTAAAAAATCAAAAAAAATGTTTAGGTAAGAATATACATGAAGTACAAAGAGGTTAAAAAGTCTCATGGATGCATTATTTTCATCTTTTATTGATTTCTTTTGGGTCAGTTGAAGTTTCTTGTTTAAAAACTCCTTATTTAGAACTGATACAAAATTATTTTTTGCTCTTTGAGATACGCTTCTACGAAACTGAAAAGAAAGTCAGATTTGTGAGGATTTCTCAATAAGTTACAATACATATTTTGTTAAGATACTTCTACATGTAAGCTCCTAAAGCACGTCTGTGATCGTGATACCATTTGTCAAAGACTGTTTTATTGTCACTGTTATTCCTTGGTGTAGCATATCGGAGCCCGACTGGACTTCGTACTCCAAATTGGAGATTTTTATCACCTCAATTAGGTTATATGTAGAGAAACCACATTATTTAAAGACCTGTATGTTGTATCAAGCTAGCATCTATATGAGACAGAAAAAGAAGAAAAAAAAGCATCCAAAAAAACACATTTAGTCATTTTTATCAGATATGTAAACTTTTCTTTTTTCATTTGTAGCAGATTTGGCAACACATTACAGATTAGGTTAATGCTTCTTTAATCCCCTGAATCACTGTTGAATAAGTGGTATAGAAATTGTTTATTTGCTCCACATAACAATCAATGTTTTTGCACTTTGATTCTTTTTGATTCCTGCACACAGGGGGAAATCTGTACAGACTTGTTGCTGTGAGCTTTGGACTCCTGTGTGTCTTCCAAGCTGCTCTTAACATTTCACTGCGTCTGACTTTCTGTGAGTTAACTTGTGTCTCTATTTTTATCTACAATGCAAAAATGGATAATGCCACATTGTAATCCACACTTAGTAATTTCTTTACAATGCAGTAACATTCAGTAACAGCAGTTTACTTACAATTTATCTTCGATCTATCTTAATGTAAACTTGTCTTTGTCATTGAAATTATGCTACAATAGATTAAATAGATGATGGGAATTCTGTTTCAGATACTGAAGCCAGTTTCAAAAACCTGACTGAGGAGACAGCTGCCCTGAAGAGGATGCTAAATGACTTTGGTGACTATAATGATGGAATCAACTGTTAAAGTGAAATTAAACCTTCGTCACAGTTTTAAGGCTGTTAACCTTTATATGATACAGCAAACATACAGAATTCTCAAAGATACCACCTTGGCTCTGGAACCATTTGTTAATTATTGTTGTTGAGAGATTTTGAGATTTTATGGTTCTTTTTGTTTTTCTCTATGAGGGTGGGTGCATTTCAGCAGTAGTTTCTATCACATTTCTTCAACGGCAAAAACCTGGCAAGAGAGTAGAGATGACTGTCTTCAAAAACATGCAGACCTGATGATTATCAACAGCAAAGCAGAACAGGTGTGTGTCAAGTCAATTCATTTTTTTTAATATAGCACAGTATCACAAATCACATTGTGAGTGTGTGTGTGTGTGTGTGTGTGTGTGTGTGTGTGTGTCTGTGTGTGTGTCTGTGGGCCTCTGTGTGTATGTGCACATCAATCTGTGTGTAAAACAAGTGTAGTACAGTAGTAGTGTGAATAATGAGCAAAAATACTGAATCAATGCAAAGGTCAATGAGATAGAGGATACACTGAGATCAGGTTAAGCAGTGTTGGAAAATATTCACACCAATTTCTGTTATGTTATTTACAGTTTGTGTCTCTTTTTAAACAAGGGTTTTGCAAACCAATTGAAGAAGCGCATGTGGATTGGCCTGACAGACTCAGAGACAGAGGGGACATGGAAATGGGTGGATGGGACTCCAGTGACTAAAAGGTTCACACATTGTTTTATTCAAATTAAATCACTGCCATGTGCTTCTTGGGTTGTGTTCTTTGATAAAAGCTTATTTGTCTTTTTCATTTCAGTTATTGGAGTTCTAAGGAGCCTAATGGAGGAAGATCTGAAAACTGTGGGGAAATAAAATTGTATAGTGCTGAAAACAGCTGGAATGATGGGCCATGTTCCATTTCACTTTTCTGGATCTGTGAAAAGAAATTCCTTCCATAACTCTGCATCCAAACCCACCTGGCAGGACGGAAAACCCAGGACAACAAGTGCATTTCAACTGAACAGAAGAGATTTAGCTGAAATTCCTATTGTTTTGTCACTTCAGTGAGAAGGGTTTGTTAACATATATAGAAACAAATATCCCACTAGGTTCACTGTTTTGGTTGCAAAGAATAATGAGAAAACTGTCATATAATATACATGCTTTGATTCATTACTAAATAAATATCTGCTTTTGTTTGCCTTGATTAAGCTAAATCCATTTAACTTTACTTGATGTAAGATCACTTATAAACAAGGTTTTCCTAAATATTAAAATAAACATTTATTGCAAAATCATCACATCTTTTATCTGTTTCATAAATAAAAAGTTTGCAGGTACAAATGTAAATTTGCGAGGTTACAAAACTAACATTACAGGTACAAAATTTGGTTGTAAAGCACAGGTTGATGACAGATGTGATATTCCATAATGTAGTTATACAGCAAGGGTGCATCTTGACACTTCAGTATGTGCAGCCAGGTTCTCATGAAAGGAATCAGGATACTTGTTATGTTTTTGCTGAAGTTCAAACCAAGAAATGGCGCCTCTGTTATAAATAACCCAGTCACCCCTCTGCTGTCGAACAGCTTCTTTCTCCATCTTTGAAGGTGGTCGTTATTTGCTTTCCTGACATGGTGGAACATGCATCATGTGACGTTTTTCTTTTTGATAATACCATATACTGCACAATATACATAGCTATTAACTTATGTTTTGTTATATTTTCTATCATACTTGTAGTAAAGTACTATAATGGCAACTTAAATCACACCTATTTGTGCATTAGTACACAGTGTCGCTTCACTTCCGTTAACTCTTTGTCAACTTGATAACTATCTCTTAGTTTCAAGTCCTGACCATATATAGTAGGGGGCAGAAATAGGGAAGGAAATAAAACAGACGAGGCAAAAACAGATCAGTAAATGGCCTTTAAACTGCACTGGGTGCCTGCTTATGTTAGTTAATCTAAATAAGAGATGTAACCACGTGATGATTTAAGACACATTGTTATAAACATCCAACTCTACCAGTGACAACTTATTTTGTTTCAATATCAGATATTATTCTGTGTTGTCTGATAAACTGCCTCAGTATAAAGTTGACTGAGTTACAAAATGTTAATAGGTCAAAAGTTAGCTAATAAACATTTTTACATTCTAAATAAAATTGTTTCATATTTGTGGAATTTCACCCTCTACAATTACGAGATTTTTCTTCATCACGTAAGAAATTTAGGTTTTACTCTCAACATTCAATAAAAAAATGGTCCTTTAAGTGAAGAGCACTTCTCACAGTATAGGAGGCAGCGTATTTTGGTACCTCAACTGTCATATAGTGACCACATCTTCTCACTTCTGTAGGAAACTATTCCTTTAATATCTTCTGTCTAAATGTTAAGGTAGTGTTCACTGAGCTTTTATGTGGTCTCTCAGTTTCTTTCATTTACCTCATCAACACTTTGCAACGGTGTTGGGCAGATGTAATATCAACCGAACTCAAACCACTTTGAAATTATTTAATCATTAATGTTCAAAATATTGTAAGGAAGAAAGAGGGTTCTCATACTCTTCTGATGATGTATTTGTATCCAGATGTGATATTCCATAATGTAGTTATACAGCAACAGTGCATCTTGACACTACAGTATGCATGCATCATGTGACATTTTTCTTTTTGATAATACCATATACTGCACAATATACATAGCTATTAACTTATGTTTTGTTATATTTTCTATCATACTTATAGTAAAGTACTATAATGGCAACTTAAATCACACCTATTTGTGCATTAGTACACAGTGTCACTTCACTTCCTTTAACTCTTTGTCAACTTGATAACTATCTCTTAGTTTCAAGTCCTGACCATATATAGTAGGGGGCAGAAATAGGGAAGGAAATAAAACAGACAAGGCATAAACGCATCAGTAAATGGCATTTGAACTGCACTGGGTGCAGAAATCTTATGAAATCATTTAAGGGTTGAAGCAAGTTATGTGTCTTTTCATACGGCCACTTCAAGCTGAAATCTGAACATGTCAGAGGAAATATATGGCTGTGACTTCTATGAAGACGTTGGAGCAATTTCAACTTTAAAAAATCAAAAAAAATGTTTAGGTAAGAATATACATGAAGTACAAAGAGGTTAAAAAGTCTCATGGATGCATTATTTTCATCTTTTATTGATTTCTTTTGGGTCAGTTGAAGTTTCTTGTTTAAAAACTCCTTATTTAGAACTGATACAAAATTCTTTTTTGCTCTTTGAGATACGCTTCTATGAAACTGAAAAGAAAGTCAGATTTGTGAGGATTTCTCAATAAGTTACAATACATATTTTGTTAAGATACTTCTACATGTAAGCTCCTAAAGCATGTCTGTGATCGTGATACCATTTGTCAAAGACTGTTTTATTGTCACTGTTATTCCTTGGTGTAGCATATCGGAGCCCGACTGGACTTCGTACTCCAAATTGGAGATTTTTATCACCTCAATTAGGTTATATGTAGAGAAACCACATTATTTAAAGACCTGTATGTTGTATCAAGCTAGCATCTATATGAGACAGAAAAAGAAGAAAAAAAAGCATCCAAAAAAACACATTTAGTCATTTTTATCAGATATGTAAACTTTTCTTTTTTCATTTGTAGCAGATTTGGCAACACATTACAGATTAGGTTAATGCTTCTTTAATCCCCTGAATCACTGTTGAATAAGTGGTATAGAAATTGTTTATTTGCTCCACATAACAATCAATGTTTTTGCACTTTGTTTCTTTTTGATTCCTGCACACAGGGGGAAATCTGTACAGACTTGTTGCTGTGAGCTTTGGACTCCTGTGTGTCTTCCAAGCTGCTCTTAACATTTCACTGCGTCTGACTTTCTGTGAGTTAACTTGTGTCTCTATTTTTATCTACAATGCAAAAATGGATAATGCCACATTGTAATCCACACTTAGTAATTTCTTTACAATGCAGTAACATTCAGTAACAGCAGTTTACTTACAATTTATCTTCGATCTATCTTAATGTAAACTTGTCTTTGTCATTGAAATTATGCTACAATAGATTAAATAGATGATGGGAATTCTGTTTCAGATACTGAAGCCAGTTTCAAAAACCTGACTGAGGAGAGAGCTGCCCTGAAGAGGATGCTAAATGACTTTGGTGACTATAATGATGGAATCAACTGTTAAAGTGAAATTAAACCTTCGTCACAGTTTTAAGGCTGTTAACCTTTATATGATACAGCAAACATACAGAATTCTCAAAGATACCACCTTGGCTCTGGAACCATTTGTTAATTATTGTTGTTGAGAGATTTTGAGATTTTATGGTTCTTTTTGTTTTTCTCTATGAGGGTGGGTGCATTTCAGCAGTAGTTTCTATCACATTTCTTCAACGGCAAAAACCTGGCAAGAGAGTAGAGATGACTGTCTTCAAAAACATGCAGACCTGATGATTATCAACAGCAAAGCAGAACAGGTGTGTGTCAAGTCAACATAACATAGCCCAGTATCACAAATCAGATTGTGAGTGTGTGTGTGTGTGTGTGTGTGTGTGTGTGTGTGTGGGGGGGGGGGGGGGGGCTCTGTGTGTACGTGCACATGAACCTGTGTGTAATACAGATGTAGTACAGAAGTAGTGTGAATAAATAGTGAAATACTGAATCAATGCAAAGGTCAATGAGATAGAGGATACACTGAGATCAGTTTAAGCAGTGTTGGACAATATTCACACCAATTTCTGTTAAGTTATTTACAGTTTGTGTCTCTTTTTAAAAAAGGATTTTGCAAACCAATTCAAGAAGCAACTGTGGATTGGCCTGACAGACTCAGAGACAGAGGGGACATGGAAATGGGTGGATGGGACTCCAGTGACCAAAAGGTTCACACATTGTTTTATTCAAATTAAATCACTGCCATGTGCTTCTTGGGTTGTGTTCTTTGATAAAAGCTTATTTGTTTTCTTTATTTCAGTTACTGGGATACTGACGAGCCTAACGGAAGAAAAGATGAAAACTGTGGGGAAATAAAATTGTATAGTGCTGAAAACAGCTGGAATGATGGGGCATGTTCCATTCCACTTTTCGGGATCTGTGAAAAGAAATTCCTTCTATAACTCTGCATCCAAACCCACCAAACCAGCTAGGTTCACTGCATTGGTTGCAAAGAATAATGACCACAACTGTAATATAATATACATGCTTTGATTCATTGCTAAATAAATATCAGATTTTGTTTGCCTTAATCAAGCTGAATCCATTTAACTTTACTTGATGTAAGATCACTTACAAACAAGGTTTTCCTAAATGTTAAAATAAACATTTATCGCAAAATCATCACATCTTTTATCTGTTTCATAAATACAAAGTTTGCAGGTACAAATGTAAATTTACAAGGTTACAAAACTAACATTACAGGTACAAAAACTTGGATGTAAAGCACAGGTTGATGACAGATGTGATATTCCATAATGTAGTTATACAGCAACAGTGCATCTTGACACTACCGTATGTGCAGCCAGGTTCTCATGAAAGGAATCAGGATACTTGTTATGTTTTTGTTGAATTTCAAACTAAGAAATGGTGCCTCTGTTATAAATAACCCACCCACCCCTCTGCTGTCGAACAGCTTCTCGCTCCATCTTTGAAAGTGGTCGTTTTTTACCTTCCTGACATGGTGGAACATGCATCATGTGACCTTTTCTTTTTGATAATACCATATACTGCACAATATACATAGCCAATAACTTATCTTTTGTTATATTTTCTATCATATTATTAGTAAAGTACTATAATGGCAACTTAAATCACACCTATTTGTGCATCAGTACGCAGTGTCCAAAGTGTCATAAACTGTAACTTTTCTGTCGCTTCACTTCCTTTAACTCTGTGTCAACTTGAGGGAAGGAAATAAAAACAGATAAGGAAAAAAAAAGATCAGTAAATGGCCTTTGAGCTGCACTGGGTGCCTGCTCATGTTAGTTAATACAAATGAGAGACGTAACCACGTCATCATTTAAGACACATTGTTGTAAACATCCAACTCTACCAGTGACGACTTTTATTGTGTTTCAATAGCAGATATTATTCTGTGTTGTCTGATAACTGCGTCACTATAAAGTTGACTGAGTTACAAAATGTTAATAGGTCAGGAGTTAGCTAATAAACATTTTTAAATTCTCAATAAAATGATTTCATATTTGTGGAATTTCACCCTCTAGAATTACAAGTTTTTCCTTCATCATTTAAGAAATTCAGATTTTACTGTCAACATTCAATACAAAAAAAGAACGGTCCTTTGAGTAAAGAGCACTTCTCACTTGTGTAGGAAACTATTCTTTTAATGTCTACTGTCTAAATGTTAAGGAAGTGTTCACTGAGCCTTTGTGTGGTCTCTCAGTCTGCACCATAACTACATGTGGTTATACCAGTATTCTGTTTTACAGAAACATCTCACGGAGTTTAATGTTTGACTGACTTTGTCTTGGGAAACAATAGTGCCTAGAGTTTAAAACAGTGTGGGAGGCTTGTTTTAATGAAAATGTTAAATATGAGAATATTTTGGATAGTGGTATAATATAGTACAATGATATTATTTTTTGGAAAATTTTGCAGAATTTGTGATTTTGGTTTGTTTGTTTGATTTTGCATCTAGTTTGATCTAAATCACTTGCAGAGGCAGAGGATCTTCCTCCCATACAAAAGAATAAACCAGTTACAGATATTTCACATTTTCATGGTGACATCATTTACTTCATCAACACTTTGCAATGATGTTGGGCAGATGTAATATCAACCGAGCTCAAACCACCTTGGGAAGTGACTTTGAAATTATTTAGTCAGGATTCAAAAGATTGTCAGGAAGAAACGCTCATTTCTTTTACAAAATGAGGGAGATTTGTTTGGATATTATGTGTTATGGAGTCTTCCCACAAACCAGATAGACTCCAGGTTAAGAACAAAGGGTTTTGAGTTTTTGCTGGTGCTTTCTTTCTTAGAATCCCCTTTTATATCTTTTCATTTCTTTTTATCAGGTGCTACAGATGTAGTTTTATTTCTTTGTGTCTAAATATTGTTGTGTTTTGTACTTGTTTGTCTTGTTTTTACATTTGATGTTTCTTCTTTGTCCCATGTAAAAGTATAATATTATTGTTGTTTAAACGTTGTGTTCATAATGTCTTAAAAATATAGCTTCTACCAACCTGGGTAATCTCAGAGTTCAGCATAACCCCCATCAGTTATTGAGGGTCTTAAGTGATATTGACAAATTTCACCAGAACACCTTTCTATTGAGAAACAAGGAAAACATACAGATTATAACAGAATACAGTAAGAAAAGATTATAACCACCAATTCTCCAACAGAAGTGAAAGTTTTATATTTCCATACAAGTGACTCAACCTGCAACTTAGAAAGAGCCACAAAGGAACCAGAGATGTCACAAAAATAAAACAAACTGCGTTGATTACAGTACATACCACTTTGAAAGTGTAAGGAGGAAGATGCACCATCATAGCAAATGTAACAGGTAAGAAATCTTATGAAATCATTTAAGGGTTGAAGCAATTTATGTGTCTTTTCATACGGCCACTTCAAGTTGAAATCTGAACATGTCAGAGGAAATATATGGCTGTGACTTCTATGAAGACGTTGGAGCAATTTTAACTTTCAACAATCAAAAAAGATGTTTAGGTAAGAATATACAGGAAGTACAAAGAGGTTAAAAAGTCTCATGGATGCAATATTTTCATCTTTTATTGATATCTTTTGGGTCAGTTGAAGTTTCTTGTTTAAAAACTCCTTATTTAGAACTGATACAAAATTCTTTTTTGCTCTTTGAGATACGCTTCTATGAAACTGAAAAAAAAGTCAGATTTGTGAGGATTTCTCAATAAGTTACAATGCAAATTTTGTTAAGATACTTCTACATGTAAGCTCCTAAAGCATGTCTGTGATCGTGATACCATTTGTCAAAGAGTGTTTTATTGTCACTGTTATTCCTTGGTGTAGCATATCGGAGCCCGACTGGACATCATACTCCAAATTGGAGATTTTTATCACCTCAATTAGGTTATATGCAGAGAAACCACATTATTTAAAGACCTGTATGTTGTATCAAGCTAGCATCTATATGGGACAGAAAAAGAAGAAAAAAAAGCATCCAAGAAACCACATTTAGTCATTTTTATCAGATATGTAAACTTTTCTTTTTTCATTTGTAGCAGATTTGGCAACACATTACAGATTAGGTTAATGCTTCTTTAATCCTTTGAATCACTGTTGAATAAGTGGCATAAAAATTGTTTATTTGCTCCACGTAACAATCAATGTTTTTGCACTTTGTTTCTTTTTGATTCCTGCACACAGGGGGAAATCTGTACAGACTTGTTGCTGTGAGCTTTGGACTCCTGTGTGTCTTCCAAGCTGCTCTTAACATTTCACTGCGTCTGACTTTCTGTGAGTTAACTTGTGTCTCTATTTTTATCTACAATGCAAAAATGGATCAAAAAATGGCATTTGAACTGCACTGGGTGCCTGCTCATGTTAGTTAATCTAAACAACAGACGTAACCACGTCATAATTTAAGGCATATTGTTGTAAACATGACAACATACTTCTGTTGTGTTTTATGGAACAGATCAATCCTCCCCCTTGTTAGCAAAATGACCAAAATGCACCCCCCTTGATAACCTGCCTCCCCCCTCTCCATCCCCTAGCAGCAGAGAGAGTGCAGTCATATGAGGCGCCAATTTGGACAAATGCCGAGCGAAAATTGTGAGAGGAAAAAAATGTACATGAGAGATGTTAAGAGAGACCAAGTTATTATTGCATGAGAGAGGATGACGGGGTGCACTCCCTTTCCCTTAGTTCAAAATTAAGAAATCGCCTACTGGATATGACCAACACTTGATCTCAGTGATTTCTATATATATCTTTATCAGTATGAAGATCACTAGATTAATGAGAAATTAATTAAAACAAGCATTGTACAGGTAATTCTGTGTTTGGATTCCTCACTGATAGTTTTATAGCAATGCTACTCAGTAACACATTATTTTACATCACTTTGTCTCGGTGGAATTGCGAGAGTAGATGTGGTTTGTCAATAACAAGAGAAAAAAACATGTTTGCGGAAGTTCAGAGAGAATGATAAAGGCGGTCTAACTTGAAAAAACAAGAAAGATAACCTCACAGACTAGTTTTGAGTTACTTTTGAGTTTATGCTTCATATTTTTGACCTTAAAAAAAGATTAAACCCAATTAAAAACATGGGTTTTCGAAACAATTTTAAACATGTCTATGGTCTATGTTTGTATCTTTGCTCAAAATTTCCTTTTAAATAATATAAAGAGAATCCTTGTACAAGAAAGCTCAAGTTATAATCTAAGATAAGAGAGAAAGGGGAACTTTTTTTTAGTTCTTAATTCATGCTTTATATTTCTAGCCTTTTAAGTAAAATTAAACCTTAGTCATTTTTTTGGGCCTGTTTGAACACTTTATTATAAGTTAAGATATACAATTTCTTTGTCTGCTTAACACATTTAAAATGATTTTAAAGAACTCTTTGAATGGCTTTAATTTGAAATCCAGAAAGGCATTTCCTCTCTAATGTTTCCAACTTTGTACATTTTCTTTTTTAGTTAAATCAAGTTGAACCTGACATCACCTCAGTGTTGAGCTACAGTAATAAAATGGTGTGTGTAAATGTTTCTGCTCTTTCAGACAGCTTTGAAAATAAGACATCAGATACTGAGGCTATTTTCAAAAACATGACTAAAGAGATAGATGAGTTGAAATGAAGTCACCACTTTCATCCAGTAATCTTGTTTATAATCCAAAAAAAATCACACATACAGATTTACATCTTTGGTTATTTCCCCTATCTCCTCCAGTGTCCTTGAGAAAGATAATGACCCCCAACTTGCTCCAAGTGCCTGAGGGCAAAATTGTTGGTTTAATGTAATGTAAACCTTGACACATGAATTCTCAGTGAAGGGTTTCTGCTCTTTCAGACACTAAGACACCAGATATCGAGGCCAGCTGCAGAAACCTGACTGAAGAGACCGAGGAGATGAAGAGAAAACTGATTAACTTTGGTAAGTATGAGGATGAAACTCTTTATGCCATTAATAAGAGCTTGCATCCAAAAGGACATTCAGTGTGTGTAAATGTGTATACATATTCTGGTGGCAAACTCAAGGTTTTATTTGATTGTGTAGATATGAAGGTTGTCTTTGTTGTTATCCATAACAGATCACTATTTCCAACAAGGATGGGTGTATTTCCGCCCCAGCTTCTATTACATTTCTTCTATCAAGAAATCCTGGCAAGAAAGTAGAGATGACTGTCTGCAAAGAGGTGCGGACCTGATGATTATCAACAGCAGAGAAGAACAGGTGTTTGTTTTAATGTGCAAATGAGTTTGATGTTAAGAGAGACAATAATAAGAGAGAGTAACAAATTTGATGAATGTGAGGTCACCTATGTGTAGGACAAATTGAAATCAGTTCTATTTGTATTGATTACTGATGAAGGTTTTTGTCTGTAAACAAGGACTTCACAATAAAATTCGACAAACTCATGTGGATTGGACTGACTGACAGAGGAACCAAAGGGATGTGGAAATGGGTGGATGGCAGTCCACTGACCAAAAGGTAGACACATTACTCTTTTAGTCAAGTTAAAGGCCTTAAAGTATCTTTCAGACTTTTATTAATAAATGAATAAATTAATCTGAATCACAGGGAACATTTGAATTCTGTAACTTACATCTGGCCACATTTCACCATGTTGTCGTCCATCAAATGCTTCTTGGGTTGTGTTCTTTGTGTAAAGATGATTTGTTTTTTGGTTTCAGCTACTGGCACCCTGGGGAGCCCAACGGTTTTGAAAACAAAAATGAATACTGTGTAGAATTACGGTTTCACGAAGTGGAAAACAGCTGGAATGATATACCATGTGAATATCAAAACTTCTGGATCTGTGAAAAGATGGTAGTTTTATAACCCCGGGTTTGTGAAACCCTACAAAGCTGGAATTCCCTTCATGTTCAATCTGAGTGCACAAATTCACATTTCACATGCAGTACAGTATATTCTGGAAAACTAATTCACAATCCCAGTGCCATCACTTGATGACTTCTGGTGAGTTGTTGTCATTACTGTCTTTCATCCAGAACCACAATGCTCTGAACCCCACCTGATCCACCACAGGGGCATGGACCCTGTCCAACTGATAACAAATGAATGTAACAAAAGTTGAAACTGTCTACATCTAATAATTAACCTTTTGTCTTTTCATATGAGTGAGATGGTTGCTTGGCATCATGAAGAGAGGTGAAATACTTCTATTATCTAACTGTAAACCCATGAGTGCCAGGAGATTTGCCTTCTTGGATGGCCTTAATCGCATGATGACCTCTGGCACAATAAATGGCTTGTTAAGTTCTGCCACCGAAGAAATTACTCAATGAATCAAAAAGCTATCGTGGAAAGATTCAGATGTGGAGAGGAACGTCTACATGAGTTTGGTATTGGAAAACATTATTACATTAGTGTTGAATATTGGGGATTGTTATTAAAGATTACAGGTGGTGCCACTGGGCTGCATCTGGCTAAGATGTGCCGTCTTATCTGGTCTATAGTGGTCCTCATTCATTTATTCATTCATTAATAGTTCATTTATTTGTATTTGTTGCATTGAGTAATGGTCATTTGGGTAACACTTTATAATACAGCCCGCGTCTTACAGTGTACTTACCGACATTTACCATGTAATTCAGCAGAAGTATTCTATATGAACGGTTTCATACAAGGAAGTTACAACGTACATTCTGTGGAATTACATGGTAAATGTCGGTAAGTACACGTAAAACGCACACTGTATTATAAAGTGTTACCCATTTGTTCATTCGGTTATTTCTTCATGGTTGCATATATTGATGGTCACATTTATCCTTTCATTCCCTCACTGTAGCTTCATTTGTGTGTTTAGTTAGCGTCTTACTGTGTTATCATTGTGTCAGTCTTTGTGTGTACTTCAGTAATCAAAGTCATTACCATTTGTCTTGAGAGTTGAGGAAGAAACACAACTTTCCGAAAAATGAGGAAGAGAGACAGAAAGAGAGAGAGCGAAAATGAGAGCAAGAGAGAGAGAGAGAGATGATAGAAATATAAAAGCAGATCATAGATCAGCGCCATATTAAAGACACCCTGTGACTAATATCTTCATTGCTGTCCAGTGGCTAAAATATGGAGATGGTTTTCCATGAAAACCAAGATTTATATGCAAACCTCCCTTATTCTTCAGCCAGGAATGCTGCAATAAAGAAATGCTCTGGTGAAGACAGTAAAGTGCCTGCTGCAGTGCCTGGTGAGACAGAAATCGTACAGTTTAACAATTTTGAGATTCAGTGTTTCAAAGCAGCTTGGACAACAATGCTAACATAAATCTTATCTTGTACATTAATTATTAAACTTTTAGGTCATGCAAAGTATAAATTTGATTTTTTTAAATAAATCTTCCGAAGAAAGCAAAAGAAGAAAACATTTGCTTTTGCATTGCCCGTTTATGCATTTTTGCAAATTGTGCTATTTTACTTACTTACTTATTTTCATTTGAGTGTGATGTTTATTTTCTACCACTTGTCAAACAGTTGGCTCACTTTTAATAGAATACATGTACATCATTTACATATACTAGTCTGACTATGGCTTGCCTATATTCTGAGCAACCTTTAGAGTTTAAACCACTAAGTTTTAGTAAGTCTTTAAAAAAACATTGTTGTAGTGTCACTTTTTGGTTTCATCCCTCTAAGTATGTATCATATAGGACCAGACCCCTGCAAAGTTGTACATTTTAATTAACTGGAAGGTAGTGTTTTGTTTTGTTTTTTCTCTGAGGAAGAGAAAAGTAAAAAGGAACACGGGTGTGCCATGTGCAAATGTATTTGTATGTGTGTTTGCACGTTTCCTGTTATTTTCACACACTGTTAACACATTTACAGTTTCTCACTTTGTATGGGGTTCCATCTGCGCCAAATTTATGTTGTTTGCACACTGTCTATGTCAACTGAACATGTGACAAAACATTTTGTGTCAATTCAACTTTAAACTGTACTTCTGTTGTCTTGTTGCGCTCTCTGTCGTTTGACTGTGTCGTCCTGATGTGTCGCCCGGATTTGCCACCAGCTGCACAGCGTCCTTGGGAATCTCGTGAATTCTAGTAATGTCTAACTATGTTGTTAAGGAACGGGCCTTTTCAGTCTTCTAAAGTTTATGTACATTGTGTGCATTCAGCTGCTTTATACAAAACAACACAGTCAAACAACAGGGAGGACGACACATCATAACAACACAGTCAGATGACAGGGAGCGCAGAAGTACAGTTTAAAGTTGAATTGACAAGGCCGAATGTTTTGTCAGGTGAGCAATTGACATAGAACATCTTAATGTCAAAAGAGTTTTGTCATGACTGAGATACAGTTCAAAGATGAATAGACATAGACAAATGTTTTGTCACATGTTCAGATGACATAGACAGTGTGCAAACAACATAATTTTGGCACAGATCAAACCTCATAACTTTGGTACAGATCTCACACCAGAATTGAAATTCTCAAAACTACTTGTTCAACTTCCACATCATCTAGTCACTTATACAATTATACAAAGGAATTTTTCAATATTTTGAACAAATTGCAAATGCTTTGCATGTGATTATGTAAAATTGTCTGCTGTTTCCTGTCGTGGGACTAGTAGGTAAGACCCAAATGCAGACACAGACAAAAGGAGTAGATGTAGTCCAATATTTGTTGCCGTTACAAGTGTGAAATATAATATGAAATCTCCCAGCTACATCCTGGCAGTGAGGGCTGATAAGATCCTGTTTTCTGAAATGGATCAGTGAGTTAGTTCAGACAGAAGTGACACACAGGACCAGAAAATAGCAAAAGGAAAGTGTTTATAAGAGACTTTTTCATTTGTCATGTGGACTGAAACACGACTCTAAATGAATGCTAATGCTGCTCTGTGTCTGCCACATGTGCACATAGGCAAATGTTTCCTAACACATCAGCCAATAACAACTTTATAAGGCAATAATAATTTAAGGTTGTGTGTGACTTTATTTAGCTATCAGCATGTCAATAATGTTCCAGCTTCAGTGACATCAGATCATTTTAAGACACTCGAGTGAAACTCAAGGTGTGGTAGCCACACAGATTAAATAACTACACGTTATGATAAATATTTGATCAGGCGGCTCTCTAAATACAAGTCTGTCAATATCTATTTTACCTGTGTGTACATCGCTTAATGGTATTAATGGGAACGTAGAGCCACGTTGTAATCCACACGTAGTTTCTTTACAATGCAGTAACATTCTGCAGTGTGATGTGCCAAATGCAGATGACAGGGTGGACTAGCATTGTTACTTTCTATATCTGTAGCTATCCTATACAATTATGAGTAGTGAAAAGAGGTATAATGGTACACAGAAAATCGCGGTTCGGCATGTACCCTTGTTTTGGGGTAACGGTTTGGTATGTTTTCGGTACAGCAGGGAAATTTTAAAAAATGTAGTAAAGATGTAAACATTGTAACAGTGGCTCATTTGCCATAAGTCTTACTGTAACAGTTGAGGTCCTAGAATACAGACTTATTGAAAATAAGAAATAAATGAATGATTAAAAGAAATAACACAAATGTCAGTAATGCTTCTTCATAAAACTCTGACCTATACAGAGCAGGCACAACAGTCTGACTGAATTGCCCATGTGAGGAATCCTTTATGGTCGAATATCCTCAGTGCATTAATTATTGCTTTGGTCCAAATCTGCATAGAAGCTGTTTGAATGCAGTGGGCAAAAGACTTGCCTTCCTGTCTGTTTTTGTCTCGTTCCACCAATCGACACATTCGGGTGATGCCTTTGTAAATGTTTGAAGTGTTTCCAGAGACATTTCCGACATCAGTTGAACAATTTTGCAACTAACAGGGAAACCGTAATGCTCCAATACACTAGATCTAAATGTCATGGGAGGATCCTCCAGATCTGGTCTCTCATTTCCTTTTGCCATTGGGACTTAGCGACACTACATAAACTTGACTGACCGGGCTAAGCCGACTAGCATCCTACAGCTGATAGACTGGTGCACTGCCAAAACTTTCCAGGTCAAAACTATATGCTGGAAAATCTGTAATGAGCATTTGAGTAGTAGACAAATATAGACTGTTTTGACAGGACGCACTGAACCGAGTAAGTCGCATGCCAACCCCAACGTCCTGTACCGAACAGTTCAGGAAAAATACACGTACCATTACACCCAGAGTAGTGAATATGTATGATTTGATTTTATATTACTGGAATAACTTTAGTTACATTTTGTGGACGTGGAATTAGGATACTCTGCAAAAATGGCACAAAGTCTAATGAAGCGTATTACTTCATTCCTGATTCATCTCTGTGACATATAGTGTGAAGCAGCACAATCCATGCAGCCATGCCTGTGGGCTCTACACGCGGTAATAAAACTGTACAGACTGGTTGTTGTGAGCTTTAGGCTCCTATGTTTCTTACAAAAGGCTCACAACATTCGGTGGTAAACACTGCATTTTACCTTCAGGTGCCCCAGATGTAAGGAAAGGTTCCTGCAGAGCTGCTGCAGTGTTTCTGGGTCTGCTGTGTCTTCTCCTTCTGATTGGACTCATAACTCTGGTTTCCCGATGTGAGTAATTTGTTAGCATGTTGATAAAAGCCTAATAAAATAAATCTTGTTGACAGTGTTTCTTTATTTGTTTGTTTATGTGTGAAACACAGTTACCAAGAGCAACTCTAAGCAGGAAATGGCGATGATCCAGTTACAGACCAATTACCACAACCTGACTAAAGAGAAAGACCAGTTAAATACCAGTTACAACCAACTGGCTACAGAAAAAGACCAGCTGCAAGAAAGATTTGAAGCCCTTCAGAAAAAGCTTCAAGGTAAGTAGAAAATACAATTTATGAAGAAATTGTGGTGTGATTTCGGCCTGCTTTAAAGCTGACGCTGAGCTGTATTGCTTCATGTATAGCTGGGAGCTGAACTGCATTGCTGGATTAACTTTAAATGAACCACCATAAAGTAAAACTGGCTACTACACAGATTAAATAACTACACGTTATGACAAATATTTGATCAAACTGCTCTCTAAATACAAGTCTGTCAATATCTATTTTTATCTGTGTTCAGATTGCTTAATGATATTAATGGGAATGTAGTGCCACTCTGTAATCCACATTTAGTAATTTCTTTACAATGCAATAACATTCAGTAACAGCAGTTTACTTACAATCTATCTTCAATCTATCTTATAATAAACTTGTCTTTGTTATTGAAATTATGCTACAATAGAATAGATTAAATAGACGATGGGAATTCTTTTTCAGATATTGAAGCCAGTTTCAAAAACCTGACTGAGGAGAGAGCTGCCCTGAAGAGGATGCTAAATGACTTTGGTAAGTATGATGATGGAATCAACTGTTAAAGTGAAATTAAACCCTCATCACAGTTTTCAGGCTGTGAACCTTTATATGATACAGCAAATATACAGATTTCTCAAAGATACCACCAGCTGTGTTAATGAGATTTTATGGTTCTTTCTGTTTTCCTCTAGGAGGGTGGGTGTATTTCAGCGGTAGTTTCTATCACATTTCTTCAACCTCAAAAACTTGGCAACAGAGTAGAGATGACTGTCTTCAAAAACATGCAGACCTGATGATTATCAACAGCAAAGCAGAACAGGTGTGTGTTAAGTCATTTTTTTTAACATAGCCCAGTATCACAAATTACACTGTGAGTGTGTGTGTGTGTGTGTCTGTGTGTGTCTGTGGGCCTCTGTGTGTATGTGCACATCAATCTGTGTGTAAAACAGATGTAGTACAGAAGTAGTGTGAATAAAGAGCAAAAATACTGAATCATTGCAAAGGTCAATGAGATAGAGGATACACTGAGATAAGTTTAATTGGTGCCTGAAAATATTCACACCAATTTCTGTTAAGTTATTTACAGTTTGTGTCTCTTTTTAAACAAGGATTTTGCAAACCAATTCAAGAAGCGCATGTGGATTGGCCTGACAGACTCAGAGACAGAGGGGACATGGAAATGGGTGGATGGGACTCCAATGACCAAAAGGTTCACACATTGTTTTATTCAAATTAAATCACTGCCATGTGGTTCTTGGGTTGTGTTCTTTGATAAAAGCTTATTTGTCTTTTTCATTTCAGTTACTGGGGTTCTAAGGAGCCTAATGGAGGAAGAGATGAAAACTGTGGGGAAATAAAATTGTATAGTGCTGAAAACAGCTGGAATGATGGGCCATGTTCCAGCTCACATTTCTGGATCTGTGAAAAGAAATTCCTTCCATAACTCTGCATCCAAACCCACCTGGCAGGACAGAAAACCCAGGACAACAAGTGTATTTCAACTGAACAGAAGAGATTTAGCTGAAATTCCTATTGTTTTGTCACTTCAAAAGGGTTTGTTAACATATATAGAAACAAATATCCAACTAGGTTCAATGCTTTGGTTGCAAAGAATAATGAGAAAACTGTCATATAATATACATGCTTTGATTCATTACTAAATAAATATCTCCTTTGTTTGCCTTGATTAAGCTAAATCCATTTAACTTTACTTGATGTAAGATCACTTACAAACAAGGTTTTCCTAAATATTAAAATCAACATTTATTGAAAAATCATCACATCTTTTATCTGTTTCATAAATAAAAAGTTTGCAGGTACAAATGTAAATTTGCAAGGTTACAAAACTAACATTACAGGTACAAAGCTTTGTTGTAAAGCACGAGTTGATGACAGATGTGATATTCCATAATGTAGTTATACAGCAACAGTTCATCTTGACACTACAGTATGTGCAGCCAGGTTCTCATGAAAGGAATCAGGATACTTGTTATGTTTTTTTTGAATTTCAAACCAAGAAATGGCGCCTCTGTTTCAAATAACCCACCCACCTTGAACAGCTTCTCGCTCCATCTTTGAAGGTGGTCGTTTTTTGCTTTCCTGACATGGTGGAACATGCATCATGTGATCTTTTTCTTTTCGATAATACCATATACTGCACAATAAACATAGCTAATAACTTATCTTTAGTCATATTTTCTATCATATTTATAGTAAAGTACTATAATGGCAAATTAAATCACACCTATTTGTGCATCAACATCTGCCTGCAAAATGTGGATGCGTGTTACACAATGTTTCCAAAGTGTCATAAACTGTAACTTTTCTGTCGCTTCACTTCCTTTAACTCTGTGTCAACTTGATATTTATCTCTTTGTTTCAAGTTCTGACCATGTACAGTAGGGGGCAGAATCGGGAAAGGAAATAAAAACAGACGAGGAAAAAAAAGATCAGTAAATGGCCTTTAAACTGCACTGGGTGCCTGCTCATGTTAGTTAATCTTAATAAGAGATGTAACCACATAATCATTTAAGACACATTGTTGTAAACATCCAACTCTACCAGTGACAACTTATTTTGTTTCAATATCAGATATTATTCTGTGTTGTCTGATAAACTGCCTCAGTATAAAGGTGAGTTACAAAATGTTAATAGGTCAAAAGTTAGCTAATAAACATTTTTAAATTCTAAATAAAATTATTTCATATTTGTGGAATTTCACCCTCTGCAATTATTTTTCTTTATTTTTCTTCATCACATAAGAAATTTAAGTTTTACTCTCAACATTCAATAAAAAACAGTCCTTTAAGTGAAGAGCACTTCTCACAGTATAGGAGGCAGCGTATTTTGGTACCTCAACTGTCATATAGTGACCACATCTTCTCACTTCTGTAGGAAACTATTCCTTTAATATCTTCTGTCTAAATATTAAGGTAGTGTTCACTGAGCCTTTATGTGGTCTCTCAGTTTCTTTCATTTACCTCATCAACACTTTGCAATGGTGTTGGGCAGATGTAATATCAACCGAACTCAAACCACTTTGAAATTATTTAGTCATTAATGTTCAAAATATTGTAAGGAAGAAAGAAGGTTCTCAAACTCCGCTGATGTATTTTTATCCGCAACTTGTTTACGGTTGCCTTGCCAATGCTTTAGTGGGTGACTTGATGGGGGGTTTTACCTTATTTGGAGTCTCTGATGGAAACCAGGGATGTTCTCTGAAAAGTGTGGCGTTAAGGTGGCACTGGGAAGGTCAGCGTGAACAGATTGTGATTTAACACCCTGGTTTAGGTGGTCCGAATTGACACCCAGACTTGGTTGGTCAATGTTCGTAATTGTTTGCAGGATTTGGAAATCAGAACCATGTTTTACAAATTTCCATTAGTGTCTTCTTTAAATAACGAGTGTGACCTGTGTTGATCAGCAGTTCATAGGAAGAGTGTCTTTTGGAGAGAAGTGAGTCACTTCTTAAGTTCTCTGGCAGTAAACTCTTCAAGATCATATCATTTTCATCTTCTATATCTTCTATCACGCTATAGGGGCAAACAATGACCCACCCCTGATCCAAAGTAAAATTCACCAAAGCCAGGTGCACCTTACTGAGGACTGATCAAGAGTATCTGGGTGGAGCAATGACAGGCAAAAAAGACAAACAGCACAGAAAACACATACAACCATAACAGTTGCATTATGCCATCTGCTGGACTGTCCCTTGCTCCATCTATGTCACTGCATGAATGTAGCTGCATGTGTGAATAGTGAGAATCACTAGCGGTGCCTGAAGGTTATCCAAGTAATTTACCGGGAACTATGTGTGAAAGAGGCTTCAGCACACAATTTTATCTCCTTTCATTTGTTATTATCTGGTGAGTTTTATTTCTTTGGATCTAAATATTGTTGTGTTAACAACTTTTATGTTGTACATGTTTTTGCATTTGATGTCTCTTCTTTGTGCCATGTAAATAAATGGATTATATTATTGTTGTTTTACCTTATTGTGCCACACTTGGCAATGCAATGTAGTCACTGAATTAATATTAAAATAATACAAAATTTCACAAATATTGCCCAGTTTCAACATAAATATCTTTTTTCTGGTAAATTACAATAATAGTATTGAATTTGTGCTGTGACCCAGAGAGCAGTTGTTGTGCTGTTGCAGGTGACACCAAACTGATTATACAGGTCTATGTTGTCTATACTGATGCACTTTAGACAAAAATTTGACACGTTTGTGTGCAGGTAATGGCAAATTCATTAATTTATGATAAAAGGCTCTTACAATATTAAAACATTTATAATACAGTATTATAGCAGTGCATGTATGTGATAACAATTCCATGTCTGGAGCCTTTAAGAGACTGCCCAGACTTACATTACATTGATTTTATTTAGCAGTTTACTAGTTACTTTTAACATTAAGAAATTTGCTGGCTAAGTCATTTGATCATCTATAATTTCCTGCTATACTCGACATAGGTAGGCTAAAGAATCCTGAGGTCTGTTAAATCCAGAGAAACGCAATTTATTTGCAGTGTGATGTCGATCATAGATAATAAACAAATTATAATGAGTATTTTTTTCACATTTTGTCAAACTCATATGCTCATGCAGTATGTGTCACTAATAAGCAACCGAATGATTTTCCAGTTACCCAACAATCTGCACAGGTTACAACTAGAGGAGGAGTCAAAGCTTCTTGTACGAGTAGAAGAAGAAACACAACTGACAGAAAAAAGGGGAAGAAGAGAATGACAGTGAGAGAGAGTTTTGTTGTGTAAGCATAAAGAAGCATAAAAGAATAATCAGATCATAGATCAGCACCATTTCAAGAAAACACTTTGACCAACACCTTCATCACTGTCCAGTGGCTAAAATATGGAGATGGTTTTCCATGAAGAGGAAGCTGAGAGCTCTATGATATATGAAAACATCCGTGATGCTTCAGCCAGTAATGTTGCCATAAAGAAACGCTCTGGTGAAGACAGTAAAGTGCGTGCAGCAGTGCCTGGTGAGACAGAAATCCTACAGTTTTATGATTTTGAGGTTCAGTTTTTAAAAACAACATGGACAATAATGTTAAGATTAATCTTATCTTGTATATTAATTTGTAAACTTTTGGGTCATGCAAGTTATATATTGATTTTATTTTGGGGATAATTGTTTTTCGTGTTTTGGTGGTCAGCGCTGGTTTATTTGGATGGGAGCACTGTCATTTTCATGTCTTTATGGATGAATAATTTGAACCTCTGTTGTACAGACATATATAAACATAAAATATGTATGTATGTATATGGTATGTCTATGCAGGAGTGTTGGGGAGGGGAGGACTCTGCCTCCTGCAGTAGTCAGGCAGTGCACGTTCATGAGTCTTTGGCAGAGCGGCTTGGGATGGAGGCCTGAAGGGGGGGGTGTTTTCAGCTTCAATGAGACAGTAGCTTTTTTTTCTCTGAAGAAGAGGAAAACAAAAAGGAAAACATAGCCACCAGGTGTGCCATTTGCAAATATATAGTATATATTCAACATACATATATAAACTGTATATATACTATACATATACACACACATATATATATATATATATATATATATATATATATATATATATATATATATATATACACACACTATATATTTCTTAATACTGAGGTCCCTTTTCAAAACTATTCACACAGTCAGTATGGAATAAAACTCAACCACCATCAATAAAATTGCATGTTCAGGACCTAATAAAGCACAAACTGAATGTTAGTTAGGCTGCAGTTTTATACATTTTGCTACATCTTAAAAGAAATACATTTAAAAAAAGCCTGAACCCCTAACTGAAACATACAACACTGTGCACCTATTTCCATTCCTTGGTGACCTCTATGATAGACAAGTGAGGCAAAATCCAGATCATTTTGTAATTGCATGGGACAATTTGATGTTTCACCGTTCATAATAATGTAACGTTACACCCAGAGTAGTGAATATGTATATTTTGGTTTTGATTACTGGAATAACTTTAGTTACAATTTGTGGACATTGAATTAGGATACTCTGCAAAAATGGCACAAAGTCTAATGAAGCGTATTACTTCATTCCTGATTCATCTCTGTGACATATAGTGTGAAGCAGCACAATCCATGCAGCCATGCCTGTGGGCTCTACAGGCGGTAATAAAACTGTACAGACTGGTTGTTGTGAGCTTTAGGCTCCTATGTTTCTTACAAAAGGCTCACAACATTCGGTGGTAAACACTGCATTTTACCTTCAGGTGCTGAAGATGTAAAGAAGAGTTCCTGTAGAGCTGCTGCAGTGTTTCTGGGTCTGCTGTGTCTTCTCCTTCTGATTGGACTCATAACTCTGGTTTCCCGATGTGAGTAATTTGTTAGCATGTTGATACAAACCTAATAAGATAAATGTGGTTGACAGTGATTATTTATTTCTTTGTTTATGTGTGAAACACAGTTACCTGGAGCGTCTCTAAGCAGGAAATGGCGATGGTCCAGTTACAGACTAATGACCACAACCTGACTAAAGAAAGAGACCAGTTAAATACCAGTTATAACAATCTGACAAGACAGAAAGACCAGTTACAGACCAGCTACAACCAACTGACTACAGAAAAAGACCAGCTGCAAGAAAGATTTGAAGCCCTTCAGAAAAAATTTCAAGGTAAGTAAAGAAATTGTGGTGGCTGCTTTAAAGCTGACACTGATCTGTATTGCTTCATGTACAGCTGGGAGCTGAACTGCATTGCTGGATTAACTTTAAATGAACCACCACTGTTTCAGTAATTACAGGCTATGACAATAACTTGCCCTGAGTGCTTCCGAGAAACATGTCTTATCACTGTGTTACATGGTTGATTCACTGGTAAGGACCACACCATCAACAGATACCTTCAACGATTTATTTACAGATGATGATGATGATAATGATGAGTGTTTGCTCGGCTCAGCTCGCTCGGTTCTTCCGATGGCAGTTGTGTTGTGATGAGCGTACGTAAGGAATCCGCCGTGGCACCCGGCCACGATGAACCCCCTCAGGACCCTACAAAGAGGGGAGAGGAAGAAACAGGCGAGAGGATGCGAAATGCGAGAATGAAGGGGGAGGAGAGGGTTAGGTCTTTATTTATGGGAGTGCCGGAATTGGAATGGTTGAGGTGTGGTCCTGCTCCTGAAACTCTGCAAGTTAGGTCCAAATAACATGACCTTAAATTCAATACAAAATTAATTTAATAACATTCAATTTAATATATATCTTAATCCTGGACAAATATAAGTGTTAAGTGATAAGTGATAAGTGTTACAAGTTTGAAACATGACAGATCCAACTCAAAAATTCTCAGGCACAAAAGCGTTACGATAATCCACTGTTTGTGGCTTGAATGGGTGGCAAAAGTGCACTTTCTGTATGACCGGAAAACGTGAATTGAGTTTGTTTGGCAGAAAACTGATTACAACTATGTTTAGCTATCAGCATGTCAATAATCTTCCAACTGGCTACGACACAGATTAAATAACTACACGTTATGACAAATATTTGATCAGACGGCTCTCTAAATACAAGTCTGTCAATATCTATTTTTATCTGTGGGTAGATCGCTTAATGGTATTAATGGGAATGTAGTGCCACATTGTAATCCACAGCTGTGGTTTCTTTACAATGCACTGCTGGATTAACTTTAAATGAACCACCACTGTTTTAAGTAATTACAAGCTATGACAATAACTTACCTTGAGTTCTTCCGAGAGAGATGTCTTATCACTGTGATTCATGGTTGAATAATATGACCTAAAATTTATTTCAAAGTTAATTTAATAACATTTAACTTAATATTTAATCTTAAACCTGGACAAATATGAGTGTTGCAAGTTTTAAACATTACAGATCCAACTCAAATGGTATTAATGGGAATGTAATGCCACATTGTAATCCACACTTGTGGTTTATTTACAATGCAGTAACATTCAGTAACAGCAGTTTACTTATAATCTATCTTCTATCTATCTTTTAATAAAGTTGTCTTTGTTATTGAAAGAAAAATGATGAGATGATAGATTAAATAGACGATGGGAATTCTGTTTCAGATATTGAAGCCAGTTTTAAAAACCTAATAGAGGAGAGAGCTGCCCTGAAGAGGATGCTAAATGACTTTGGTGAGCATGATGATGGAATCAACTGTTACAGTGAAATTAAACCCTCATCACAGTTTTCAGGCTGTGAACCCTTATATGATACAGCAAACACACAAATTTCTCAAAGATACCACCAGCTGTGTTAATGAGATTTTATGGTTCTTTCTGTTTTCCTCTAGGAGGGTGGGTGTATTTCAGCGGTAGTTTCTATCACATTTCTTCAACGGCAAAAACCTGGCAAGAGAGTAGAGATGACTGTCTTCAAAAACATGCACACCTGATGATTATCAACAGCAAAGCAGAACAGGTGTGTGTCAAGTCAATTTTTTTAATATAGCCCAGTATCACAAATCACATTGTGAGTGTGTGTGTGTGTGTGTGTGTGTGTGTGTGTGTGTGTGTATGTGCACATGAATCTGTGTGTAATACAGATGTAGTACAGAAGTAGTGTGAATAAAGAGTGAAATACTGAATCAATGCAAAGGTCAATGAGATAGAGGATACACTGAGATCAATTTAATCAGTGTTGGAAAACATTCACACCAATTTCTGTTAAGTTATTTACAGTTTGTGTCTCTTTTTAAACAAGGATTTTGCAAACCAATTCAAGAAACGCATGTGGATTGGCCTGACAGACTCAGAGACAGAGGGGACATGGAAATGGGTGGATGGGACTCCAGTGACCAAAAGGTTCACACATTGTTTTATTCAAATTAAATCACTGCCATGTGCTTCTTGGGTTGTGTTTTCTGATAAAAGCTTATTTTTGCTTTTCATTTCAGTTACTGGGGTTCTAGGGAGCCTAATGGAGGAAGAGATGAAAACTGTGGAAATGTAAACAATTTTGATGCTGAAAACAGCTGGAATGATTTTGGATGTTCCAAAACACTTTTCAGGATCTGTGAAAAGAAATTCCTTCCATAACTCTGCATCCAAACCCACGGAACCAGCTAGGTTCACTGCGTTGGTTGCAAAGAATAATGACAAAAACTGTAATATAATATACATGCTTTGATTCATTGCTAAAGAAATATCACCTTTTGTTTGCCTAGATTAAGCTGAATCCATTTAACTTTACTTGATTTAAGATCACTTACAAACAAAGTTTTCCTAAATGTTAAAATAAACATTTAATGCAAAATCATCACATCTTTTATCTGTTTCATATAAAAAAAGTTTGCAGGTACAAATGTAAATTTACAAGCTTACAAAACTAACATTACAGGTACAAAACTTGGTTGTAAAGTACGAGTTGATGACAGATGTGATATTCCATAATGTAGTTATGCAGCAGCAGTGCATCTTGACACTTCAATATGTGCATCCAGGTTCTCATGAGAGGAATCAGGATACTTGTTATGTTTTTACGGAATTTCAAACCAAAAAATGGCGCCTCTGTTTCAGATAACCCACCCACCCCTCTGCTGTCGAACAGCTTCTCTCTCCATCTTTGAAGGTGGTCGTTATTTGCTTTCCTGACATGGTGGAACATGCATCATGTGACATTTTTCTTTTTGATAATACCATATACTGCACAATATACATAGCTATTAACTTATGTTTTGTTATATTTTCTATCATACTTGTAGTAAAGTACTATAATGGCAAATTAAATCACACCTATATTTATATGTGCATTAGTACACAGTGTCACTTCACTTCATTTAACTCTTTGTCAACTTGATAACTATCTCTTAGTTTCAAGTCCTGACCATAGGGGGCAGAAATAGGGAAGGAAATAAAACAGATGAGGCAAAAACAGATCAGTAAATGGCCTTTAAACTGCACTGGGTGCCTGCTCATGTTAGTTAATCTAAATAAGAGACGTAACCACGTCATCATTTAAGACATATTCTTGTTAACATGACAAAATACTTATGTTGTTGTTTAAGGAACAGATCGATTCTAGGGTTTGCCAGCACCTGTTTTATAAAGCTAACCAATTCTCACCTCCAACTCTACCAGTGACAACTTTTATTGTGTTTCAATAGCAGATATTATTCTGTGTTGTCTGATAACTGCGTCACTATAAAGTTGACTGAGTTACAAAATGTTAATAGGTCAGGAGTTAGCTAATAAACATTTTTAAATTCTCAATAAAATGATTTCATATTTGTGGAATTTCACCCTCTAGAATTACAAGTTTTTCCTTCATCATTTAAGAAATTCAGATTTTACTGTCAACATTCAATACAAAAAAAGAACGGTTCTTTAAGTAAAGAGCACTTCTCACTTGTGTAGGAAACTATTCTTTTAATGTCTACTGTCTAAATGTTAAGGTAGTGTTCACTGAGCCTTTGTGTGGTCTCTCAGTCTGCACCATAACTACATGTGGTTATACCAGTATTCTGTTTTACAGAAACATCTCACGGAGTTTAATGTTTGACTGACTTTGTCTTGGGAAACAATAATGCCTAGAGTTTAAAACAGTGTGGGAGGCTTGTTTTAATAAAAATGTTAAATATGAGAATATTTTGGATAGTGGTGTAATATAGTACAATGATATTATTTTTTGCAAAATTTTGCAGAATTTGTGATTTTGGTTTGTTTGTTTGACTTTGCATCTAGTTTGATCTAAATCACTCGCAGGGGCAGAGGATCTTCCTCCCATACAAAAGAATAAACCAGTTACAGATATTTCACATTTTCATGGTGACATCATTTACTTCATCAACACTTTGCAATGATGTTGGGCAGATGTAATATCAACCGAGCTCAAACCACCTTGGGAAGTGACTTTGAAATTATTTAGTCAGGATTCAAAAGATTGTCAGGAAGAAACACTCATTTCTTTTACAAAATGGGGGAGATTTGTTTGGATATTATGTGTTATGGAGTCTTCCCACAAACCAGATAGACTCCAGGTTAAGAAAAAAGGGTTTTGAGTTTTTACTGGTGCTTTCTTTCTTAGAATCCCCTTTTATATCTTTTCATTTATTTTTATCAGGTGCTACAGATGTAGTTTTATTTCTTTGTGTCTAAATATTGTTGTGTTTTCAACTTTTTTGGTGTACTTGTTTGTCTTGTTTTTACATTTGATGTTTCTTCTTTGTCCCATGTAAAAGTATATTATTATTGCTGTTTAAACGTTGTTTTCATAATGTCTTAAAACTATAGCTTCTACCAACCTGGGTAATCTCAGAGTTCAGCATAACCCCCATCAGTTATTGAGGGTCTTAAGTGATATTGACAAATTTCACCAGAACACCTTTCTATTGAAAAACAAGGAAAACATACAGATTATAACAGAATACAATAAGAAAAGATTATAACCACCAATTCTTCAACAGAAGTGAAGGTTTTATATTTCCATACAAGTGACTCAACCTGCAACTTAGAAAGAGCCACAAAGGAACCAGAGATGTCACAAAAATAAAACAAACTGCGTTGATTACAGTACATACCACTTTGAAAGTGTAAGGAGGAAGATGCACCATCATAGCAAATGTAACAGGTAAGAAATCTTATGAAATCATTTAAGGGTTGAAGCAATTTATGTGTCTTTTCATACGGCCACTTCAAGCTGAAATCTGAACATGTCAGAGGAAATATATGGCTGTGACTTCTATGAAGACGTTGGAGCAATTTTAACTTTCAACAATCAAAAAAGATGTTTAGGTAAGAATATACAGGAAGTACAAAGAGGTTAAAAAGTCTCATGGATGCAATATTTTCATCTTTTATTGATTTCTTTTGGGTCAGTTGAAGTTTCTTGTTTAAAAACTCCTTATTTAGAACTGATACAAAATTCTTTTTTGCTCATTGAGATACGCTTCTATGAAACTGAAAAAGAAGTCAGATTTGTGAGGATTTCTCAATAAGTTACAATGCATATTTTGTTAAGATACTTCTACATGTAAGCTCCTAAAGCATGTCTGTGATCGTGATACCATTTGTCAAAGAGTGTTTTATTGTCACTGTTATTCCTTGGTGTAGCATATCGGAGCCCGACTGGACTCCGAACTCCAAATTGGAGATTTTTATCACCTCAATTAGGTTATATGCAGAGAAACCACATAATTTAAAGACCTGTATGTTGTATCAAGCTAGCATCTATATGGGACAGAAAAAGAAGAAAAAAAAGCATCCAAGAAACCACATTTAGTCATTTTTATCACAGATATGTAAACTTTTCTTTTTTCATTTGTAGCAGATTTGGCAACACATTACAGATTCGGTTAATGCTTCTTTAATCCCTTGAATCACTGTTGAATAAGTGGTATAGAAATTGTTTATTTGCTCCACATAACAATCAGTGTTTTTGCACTTTGATTCTTTTTGATTCCTGCACACAGGGGGAAATCTGTACAGACTTGTTGCTGTGAGCTTTGGACTCCTGTGTGTCTTCCAAGCTGCTCTTAACATTTCACTGCGTCTGACTTTCTGTGAGTTAACTTGTGTCTCTATTTTTATCTACAATGCAAAAATGGATTGAAAAATGGGATTTGAACTGCACTGGGTGCCTGCTCATGTTAGTTAATCTAAACAACAGACGTAACCACGTCATCATTTAAGGCATATTGTTGTAAACATGACAACATACTTCTGTTGTGTTTTATGGAACAGATCAATCCTCCCCCTTGTTAGCAAAATGACCAAAATGCACCCCCCTTGATAACCTGCCTCCCCCCTCTCCATCCCCTAGCAGCAGAGAGAGTGCAGTCATATGAGGCGCCAATTTGGACAAATGCCGAGCGAAAATTGTGAGAGGAAAAAAATGTACATGAGAGATGTTAAGAGAGACCAAGTTATTATTGCATGAGAGAGGATGACGGGGTGCACTCCCTTTCCCTTAGTTCAAAATTAAGAAATCGCCTACTGGATATGACCAACACTTGATCTCAGTGATTTCTATATATATCTTTATCAGTATGAAGATCACTAGATTAATGAGAAATGAATTAAAACAAGCATTGTAAAGGTAATTCTGTGTTTGGATTCCTCACTGATAGTTTTATAGCAATGCTACTCAGTAACACATCATTTTGCATCACTCTGTCTCGGTGGAATTGCGAGAGTAGATGTGGTTTGTCAACAACCAGAGAAAAAAACAAGTTTGCGGAAGTTCAGAGAGAATGATTAGATAGATAGATAGATAGATTACTTTATTCATCCCCGAAGGGAAATTAGGTCATCATAGCAGCCGGTATATTTAAATACAATAAAATACAGTACAACAATATAATACAATACAACACAATAGAATAAAATAGAATAAAATTAAATGTTCCAGTATATGGAGTGTTGTACAGGGTACAAAGTGCAAGGAGACATTTAGTGCAGTTCTGTGGTGGTGACTCTGACAGAGGTAGATGAGTTGTAGAGTCTTATTGCGGTTGGGAGGAACGATTTCCTGTAGCGTTCCTTAGAGCAGCGGGGTCGAATGAATCTGTGGCTGAAGCTGCTCTTTAGCTTGTCCAGTGTTTTTTGGAGGGGGTGAGAGGGATTGTCCATGATTAAGGCAGTCTAACTTGAAAAAACAAGAAAGATAACCTTACAGACTAGTTTTGAGTTACTTTTGAGTTTATGCTTTATATTTTTGACCTTAAAGAAAGATTAAACCCCAGTTAAAAACATGGGTTTTCGAAACAATTTTGAACATGTCTATAGTCTATGTTTGTATCTTTGCTCAAAACTTCCTTTTAAATAATATAAAGAGAATCCTTGTACAAGAAAGCTCAAGTTATAATCTAAGATAAGAGAGAGGGGGGACTTTTTTCTCTGTGTGTACGTGCACATGAATCTGTGTGTAAAACAGATGTTTCAATAGCAGATATTATTCTGTGTTGTCTGATAACTGCGTCACTATAAAGTTGACTGAGTTACAAAATGTTAATAGGCCAGGAGTTAGCTAATGAACATTTTTAAATTCTCAATAAAATGATTTCATATTTTTGGAATTTCTGTGATTTTAGTTCTTAATTCATGCTTTATATTTCTAGCCTTTTAAGTAAAATTAAACCGTAGTAATTTTTTTTGGGCCTGTTTCAACACTTTATTATAAGTTAAGATACACAATTTCTTTGTCTGCTTAACACATTTAAAATGATTTTAAAGAACTATTTGAATGGCTTTAATTTGAAATCCAGAAAGGCATTTCCTCTCTAATGTTTCCAACTTTGTACATTTTCTTAATTAGTTAAATCAAGTTGAACCTGACATCACCTCAGTGTTGAGCTACAGTAATAAAATGGTGTGTGTAAATGTTTCTGCTCTTTCAGACAGCTTTGAAAATAAGACATCAGATACTGAGGCTATTTTCAAAAACATGACTAAAGAGATAGATGAGTTGAAATGAAGTTGACCATCTTTGGTGAGTATAAATCTGAAACTAAACACACCTGTAACTTTCTACATATTGTTTTTATTATTGTTTCTTGCCTGGGTTTCCATTATGGATTGATCATTTGCGATGCTCATTTATATATTTAACTTTGTTTGATTATTCTTTACACTGTCATCTCACATTACAGATGAGTCTGACTTCCCTGTTTTCATTTCCTATACGACCCTGAATAACAAGTGCTTGTGTGTCCGTGACTGAGAGATAGAGGGAAGGAAGCACCAGGTCTTATTGTGGATAAAAGCAAGTTACCATGCAAAAAGAAACATTTAACTAATGTATTAACTCTAATTATAGCTGTGAAACATAGGTAGCAACCACATCCTGTATGTCAGTGCTGTTCCAGTAAAAAAAAAAAAGACATACTTAGATTTATATGTTTGATAAAAAACTGACTTCAGATCATTTTAACACCATAAAGTTAAACTGGCTACTACACAGATTAAATAACTACACGTTATGACAAATATTTGATCAAACTGCTCTCTAAATACAAGTCTGTCAATATGTATTTTTATCTGTGTTCAGGTTGCTTAATGATATTAATGGGAATGTAGTGTCACATTGTAATCCACACTTAGTAATTTCTTTACAATGCAGTAACATTCAGTAACAGCAGTTTACTTACAATCTATCTTCAATCTATCTTATAATAAACTTGTCTTTGTCATTGAAATGATGCTACAATAGATTAAATAGATGATGGGAATTCTGTTTCAGATATTGAAGCCAGTTTCAAAAACCTCACAAAGGAGAGAGCTGCCCTGAAGAGGATCCTGAATAACTTTGGTAACTATGATGATGGAATCAACTGTTAAAGTGAAATTAAACCCTTGTCAAAGTTTTAAGGCTGTTAACCTTTATATGATACAGCGAACATACAGATTTCTCAAAGATACCACCAGCTGTTTAATGAGATTTTATGGTTCTTTCTGTTTTCCTCTAGGAGGGTGGGTGTATTTCAGCGGTAGTTTCTATCACATTTCTTCAACGGCAAAAACCTGGCAACAGAGTAGAGATGACTGTCTTCAAAAACATGCAGACCTGATGATTATCAACAGCAAAGCAGAACAGGTGTGTGTCAAGTCAATTCAATTTTTTTTAATATAGCACAGTATCACAAATCACATTGTGAGTGTGTGTGTGTGTGTGGTGGTGGTGGTGGGGGGGGGGCTCTGTGAGTATGTGCACATGAACCTGTGTGTAAAACAGATTTAGTACAGAAGTAGTGTGAATAATACTATATATAATGATAATAATAATAATAATAGTGTGCATATACATGCTTTGATTCATTGCTAAATAAATATCTCCTTTTGTTTGCTTAGATTAAGCTGAATCCATTTAACTTTACTTGATGTAAGATCACTTACAAATGAGGTTTTCCTAAATGTTAACATAAACATTTATCGCAAAATCATCACATCGTTTATCTGTTTCATATAAAAAAAAGTTTGCAGGTACAAATGTAAATTTAGAAGCTTACAAAACTAAGATTACAGGTACAAAACTTGAAAGGAACTCATGAAAGGAATCAGGATACTTGTTAGGTTTTTGTTGAATTTCAAACTAAGAAATGGCGCCTCTGTTATAAAAACCCCACCCACCCCTCTGCTGTCGAACAGCTTCTCGCTCCAGCTTTGAAAATGATCGTTTTTTACCTTCCTGACATGGTGGAACATGCATCATGTGACCTTTTCTTTTTGATAATACCATATACTGCACAATATACATAGTCAATAACTTATCTTTTGTTATATTTTCTATCATATTATTAGCAAAGTACTATAATGGCAACTTAAATCACACCTATTTGTTTATCAGTACGCAGTGTCCAAAGACACGAGAAAGGTGGAAGGTGCATTGTACAGGTAATTCTGTGTTTGGATTCCTCACTGATGGTTTTATAGCAATGCTACTCAGTAACACATCATTTTACAACACTCTGTCTCGGTTGAATTGTGAGAGTAGATGTGGTTTGTCAACAACAAGAGAAAAAAACAGGTTTGCGGAAGTTCAGAGAGAATGATTAAGGCGGTCTAACTTGAAAAAACAAGAAAGATAACCTTACAGACTAATTTTTAAGTTATTTTTGAGTTTATGCTTCATATTTTTGACCTTAAAGAAAGATTAAACCCCAGTTAAAAACATGGGTTTTCGAAACAATTTTAAACATGTCTATAGTCTATGTTTGTATCTTTGCTCAAAACTTCCTTTGAAATAATATAAAGAGAATCCTTGTACAAGAAAGCTCAAGTTATAATCTAAGAAAAGAGAGAGGGGGACTTTTTTTGTTATATATATCTTGTTGCTGTGAGCTTTGGACTCCTGTGTGTCTTCCAAGCTGCTCTTAACATTTCACTGCGTCTGACTTTCTGTGAGTTAACTTGTGTCTCTATTTTTATCTACAATGCAAAAATGGATCAAAAAATGGCTTTTGAACTGCACTGGGTGCCTGCTCATGTTAGTTAATCTAAACAACAGACGTAACCACATCATCATTTAAGGCATATTGTTGTAAACATGACAACATACTTCTGTTGTGTTTTATGGAACAGATCAATCCTCCCCCTTGTTAGCAAAATGACCAAAATGCACCCCCCTTGATAACCTGCATCCCCCCTCTCCATCCCCTAGCAGCAGAGAGAGTGCAGTCATATGAGGCGCCAATTTGGACAAATGCTGAGCGAAAATTGTGAGAGGAAAAAAATGTACATGAGAGATGTTAAGAGAGACCAAGTTATTATTGCATGAGAGAGGATGACGGGGTGCACTCCCTTTCCCTTAGTTCAAAATTAAGAAATCGCCTACTGGATATGACCAACACTTGATCTCAGTGATTTCTATATATATCTTTATCAGTATGAAGATCACTAGATTAATGAGAAATGAATTAAAACAAGCATTGTACAGGTAATTCTGTGTTTGGATTCCTCACTGATAGTTTTATAGCAATGCTACTCAGTAACACATCATTTTACAACACTCTGTCTCGGTGGAATTGCGAAAGTAGATGTGGTTTGTCAACAACCAGAGAAAAAAACAAGTTTGCGGAAGTTCAGAGAGAATGATAAAGGCGGTCTAACTTGAAAAAACAAGAAAGATAACCTTACAGACTAGTTTTGAGTTACTTTTGAGTTTATGCTTCATATTTTTGACCTTAAAGAAAGATTAAACCCAATTAAAAACATGGGTTTTCGAAACAATTTTAAACATGTCTATAGTCTATGTTTGTATCTTTGCTCAAAACTTCCCTTTAAATAATATAAAGAGAATCCTTGTACAAGAAAGCTCAAGTTATAATCTAAGATAAGAGAGAGGGGGACTTTTTTTGTTAATTCTGTGTTTGAATTCCTCACTCATAGTTTTATAGCAATGCTACTCAGTAACACATCATTTTACATCACTCTGTCTTGGTGGAATTGCGAGAGAAGATGTGGTAGCAACCACATCCTGTATGTCAGTGCTGTTCCAGTAAAAAAAAAAGACTTATACTTAGATTTATATGTTTGATAAAGAACTGACTTCAGATCATTTTAACACCATAAAGTCAAACTGGCTACTACACAGATTAAATAACTACACGTTATGACAAATATTTCATCAAACTGCTCTCTAAATACAAGTCTGTCAATATGTATTTTTATCTGTGTTCAGATTGCTTAATGATATTAATGGGAATGTAGTGTCACATTGTAATCCACACTTAGTAATTTCTTTACAATGCAGTAACATTCAGTAACAGCAGTTTACTTACAATTTATCTTCGATCTATCTTAATGTAAACTTGTCTTTGTCATTGAAATTATGCTACAATAGATTAAATAGATGATGGGAATTTTGTTTCAGATACTGAAGACAGTTTCAAAAACCTGACTGAGGAGACAGCTGCCCTGAAGAGGATGCTAAATGACTTTGGTGACTATAATGATGGAATCAACTGTTAAAGTGAAATTAAACCTTCGTCACAGTTTTAAGGCTGTGAACCCTTATATGATACAGCAAACATACAGAATTCTCAAAGATACCACCTTGGCTCTGGAACCATTTGTTAATTATTGTTGTTGAGAGATTTTGAGATTTTATGGTTCTTTTTGTTTTTCTCTACGAGGGTGGGTGCATTTCAGCGGTAGTTTCTATCACATTTCTTCAACGGCAAAAACCTGGCAAGAGAGTAGAGATGACTGTCTTCAAAAACATGCAGACCTGATGATTATCAACAGCAAAGCAGAACAGGTGTGTGTCAAGTCAACATAACATAGCCCAGTATCACAAATCAGATTGTGAGTGTGTGTGTGTGTGTGTGTGTGTGTGTGTGTGTGTGTGTGGGGGGGGGGGGGGGGGGGGGGGGGGGGGGGGGCGGCTCTGTGTGTATGTGCACATGAACCTGTGTGTAATACAGATGTAGTACAGAAGTAGTGTGAATAAAGAGTGAAATACTGAATCAATGCAAAGGTCAATGAGATAGAGGATACACTGAGATCAGGTTAAGCAGTGTTGGAAAATATTCACACCAATTTCTGTTAAGTTATTTACAGTTTGTGTCTCTTTTTAAACAAGGGTTTTGCAAACCAATTCAAGAAACGCATGTGGATTGGCCTGACAGACTCAGAGACAGAGGGGACATGGAAATGGGTGGATGGGACTCCAATGACCAAAAGGTTCACACATTGTTTTATTCAAATTAAATCACTGCCATGTGCTCCTTGGGTTGTGTTTTCTGATAAAAGCTTATTTTTGCTTTTCATTTCAGTTACTGGGGTTCTAAGGAGCCTAATGGAGGAAAATCTGAAAACTGTAGACATGTAAACAATTTTGATGCTGAAAACAGCTGGAATGATTTTGGATGTTCCAAAACACTTTTCAGGATCTGTGAAAAGAAATTCCTTCCATAACTCTGCATCCAAACCCACCTGGCAGGACGGAAAACCCAGGACAACAAGTGCATTTCAACTGAACAGAAGAGATTTAGCTGAAATTCCTATTGTTTTGTCACTTCAGTGAGAAGGGTTTGTTAACATATATAGAAACAAATATCTCACTAGGTTCACTGCGTTGGTTGCAAAGAATAATGAGAAAACTGTCATATAATATACATGCTTTGACTCATTACTAAATAAATATCTCCTTTGTTTGCCTTGATTAAGCTAAATCCATTTAACTTTACTTGATGTAAGATCACTTACAAGCAAAGTTTTCCTAAATATTAAAATAAACATTTGTTGCAAAATCATCACATCTTTTATCTGTTTCATAAATAAAAAGTTTGCGGGTACAAATGTAAATTTACAAGGTAACAAAACTAACATTTCAAGTACAAAATTTGGTTGTAAAGCACAGGTTGATGACAGATGTGATATTCCATAATGTAGTTATGCAGCAACAGTGCATCTTGACACTTCAATATGTGCAGCCAGGTTCTCATGAAAGGAATCAGGATACTTGTTATGTTTTTTTTGAATTTCAAACCAAGAAATGGCGCCTCTGCTATAAAAACCCCACCCACCCCTCTGCTATCGAACAGCTTCTCGCTCCATCTTTGAAAGTGGTCGTTATTTGCTTTCCTGACATGGTGGAACATGCATCATGTGATCTTTTTTTTTTCGATAATACCATATACTGCACAATATACATAGCTAATAACTTATCTTTAGTCATATTTTCTATCATATTTATAGTAAAGTACTATAATGGCAAATTAAATCACACCTATTTGTGCATCAACATCTGCCTGCAAAATGTGGATGCGTGTTACACAATGTTTCCAAAATGTCATAAACTGTAACTTTTCTGTCGCTTCACTTCCTTTAACTCTGTGTCAACTTGATATTTATCTCTTTGTTTCAAGTCCTGACCATGTACAGTAGGGGGCAGAATCGGGAAAGGAAATAAAAACAGACAAGAAAAAAAAGATCAGTAAATGGCCTTTAAACTGCACTGGGTGCCTGCTCATGTTAGTTAATCTAAATAAGAGATGTAACCACGTCATCATTTAAGACACATTGTTATAAACATCCAACTCTACCAGTGACAACTTATTTTGCTTCAATATCAGATATTATTCTGTGTTGTCTGATAAACTGCCTCAGTATAAAGTTGACTGAGTTACAAAATGTTAATAGGTCAAAAGTTAGCTAATAAACATTTTTACATTCTAAATAAAATTGTTTCATATTTGTGGAATTTCACCCTCTACAATTACGAGATTTTTCTTCATCACATAAGAAATTTAGGTTTTACTCTCAACATTCAATAAAAAACAGTCCTTTAAGTGAAGAGCACGTCTCACAGTATAGGAGGCAGCGTATTTTGGTACCTCAACTGTCATATAGTGACCACATCTTCTCACTTCTGTAGGAAACTATTCCTTTAATATCTTCTGTCTAAATGTTAAGGTAGTGTTCACTGAGCTTTTATGTGGTCTCTCAGTTTCTTTCATTTACCTCATCAACACTTTGCAATGGTGTTGGGCAGATGTAATATCAACCGAACTCAAACCACTTTGAAATTATTTAATCATTAATGTTCAAAATATTGTAAGGAAGAAAGAAGGTTCTCATACTCTTCTGATGATGTATTTGTATCCAGATGTGATATTCCATAATGTAGTTATACAGCAACAGTGCATCTTGACACTACAGTATGTGCAGCCAGGTTCTCATGAGAGGAATCAGGATACTTGTTATGTTTTTGCTGAATTTCAAACTAAGAAATGGCGCCTCTGTTATAAATAACCCAGTCACCCCTCTGCTGTCGAACAGCTTCTCTCTCCATCTTTGAAGGTGGTCGTTATTTGCTTTCCTGACATGGTGGAACATGCATCATGTGACATTTTTCTTTTTGATAATACCATATACTGCACAATATACATAGCTATTAACTTATGTTTTGTTATATTTTCTCTCATACTTGTAGTAAAGTACTATAATGGCAACTTAAATCACACCTATTTGTGCATTAGTACACAGTGTCGCTTCACTTCATTTAACTCTTTGTCAACTTGATAACTATCTCTTAGTTTCAAGTCCTGACCATAGGGGGCAGAAATAGGGAAGGAAATAAAACAGACGAGGCAAAAACAGATCAGTAAATGGCCTTTAAACTGCACTGGGTGCCTGCTCATGTTAGTTAATCTAAATAAGAGATGTAACCACGTCATCATTTAAGACATATTCTTGTTAACATGACAAAATACTTCTGTTGTTGTTTAAGGAACAGATCGATTCTAGGGTTTGCCAGCACCTGTCTTAGAAAGCTCACCAATTCTCACCTCCAACTCTACCAGTGACAACTTTTATTGTGTTTCAATAGCAGATATTATTCTGTGTTGTCTGATAACTGCGTCACTATAAAGTTGACTGAGTTACAAAATGTTAATAGGTCAGGAGTTAGCTAATAAACATTTTTACATTCTAAATAAAATGATTTCATATTTGTGGAATTTCACCCTCTACAATTATGAGATTTTTCTTCATCACATAAAAAATTCCTCAACTGTCCTATAGTGACCACATCTTCTCCTTTCTGTAGGAAACTATTACTATATGTTACTATATATACTCTTGTTTACGGTTGCCTTGCCAAAGCTTTAGTGGGTGACTTGATGGGGGGTTTTACCTTATTTGGAGTCTCTGATGGAAACCAGGGATGTTCTCTGAAAAGTGTGGTGTTGGGAAGGTCAGCGTAAACAGATTGCGATTTAACACCCTGGTTTAGGTAATCCGAATTGACACCCAAACTTCGTTGGTCAATGTTCATAATTGCTTGCAGGCCTATGTAAACCAGGACCTTGTCATGCGACTTTCTATTAGTGTCTTCTTTAAATAACGATTCTGACCTGTGTTGATCAGCAGTTCATGAAAAGAGAGAGTCACTTCTTAAGTTCTCTGGCGGTAAACTCTTCAAGATCATATCATTTTCATCTTCTATATCTTCCATCACGCTACAGGGGCAAACAATGACCCACCCCTGATCCAAAGTAAAATTCACCAAAGCCAGGTGCACCTTACTGAGGACTGATCAAGAGTATCTGGGTGGAGCAATGAGAGGGGAAAAGACAAACAGCACAGAAAACACATACAGCTGTAACAGTTGCATTATGCCATCTGCTGGACTGTCCCTTGCTCCATCTATGTCACTGCATGAATGTAGCTGCATGTGTGAATAGTGAGAATCACTAGCGGTGCCTGAAGGTTATCCAAGTAATTTACCGGGAACTATGTGTGAAAGAGGCTTCAGCACCCAATTTTATCTCCTTTCATTTGTTATTATCTGGTGAGTTTTATTTCTTTGGATCTAAATATTGTTGTGTTAACAACTTTTATGTTGTACATGTTTTTGTATTTGATGTCTCTTCTTTGTGCCATGTAAATAAATGGATTATATTATTGTTGTTTTACCTTATTGTGCCACACTTGGCAATGCAATGTAGTCACTGAATTAATATTAAAATAATATAAAATTTCACAAATATAGCCCAGTTTCAACATAAATATCTTTTCTCTGGTAAATTACAATAATAGTATTGAATTTGCGCTGTGACCCAGAGAGCAGTTGTTGTGCTGTTGCAGGTGACACCAAACTGATTATACAGGTCTATGTTGTTTCTTCTGATCTGCTTTAGACAAAAATTACACACATTTAGTGTAGGTAATTGCATATTCATTACTTTATGATAAAAGGCTCTTACAATATTAAAACATTTATAATACAGTATTATAGCAGTGCATGTATGTGATAACAATTCCATGTCTGGAGCCTTTGAGAGACTGCCCAGACTTACATTACATTGATTTTATTTAGCAGTTTACTAGTTACTTTTAATATTAACAAATTTGCTGGCTAAGTCATTTGATTATCTATAATTTCCTGCTATACTCGACATAGGTAGGCTAAAAAAACCTGAGGTCTGTTAAATCCAGAGAAACGCAATTTATTTGCAGTGTGATGTCGATCATAGATAATAAACAAATTATAATGAGTATTTTTTTCACATTTTGTCAAACTCATATGCTCATGCAGTATGTGTCACTAATAAGCAACCGAATGATTTTCCAGTTACCCAACAATCTGCACAGGTTACAACTAGAGGAGGAGTCAAAGCTTCTTGTACGAGTAGAAGAAGAAAGACAACTGACAGAAAAAAGGGGAAGAAGAGAATGACAGTGAGAGAGAGTTTTGTTGTGTAAGCATGAAGAAGCATAAAAGAATAATCAGATCATAGATCAGCGCCATTTCAAGAAAACACTTTGACCAACACCTTCATCACTGTCCAGTGGCTAAAATATGGAGATGGTTTTCCATGAAGAGGAAGCTGAGATCTCTATGATATATGAAAGTATCCGTGATGCTTCAGCCAGTAATGTTGCCATAAAGAAACGCTCTGGTGAAGACAGTAAAGTGCATGCTGCAGTGCCTGGTGAGACAGAAATCCTACAGTTTCATGATTTTGAGGTTCAGTTTTTAAAAGCAACATGGACAATAATGTTAAGATTAATCTTATCTTGTATATTAATTTGTAAACTTTTGGGTCATGCAAGTTATATATTGATTTTATTTTGGGGATAATTGTTTTTCGTGTTTTGGTGGTCAGCGCTGGTTTATTTGGATGGGAGCACTGTCATTTTCATGTCTTTATGGATGAATAATTTGAACCTCTGTTGTACAGACATATATAAACATAAAATATGTATGTATGTATATGGTATGTCTATGCAGGAGTGTTGGGGAGGGGAGGACTCTGCCTCCTGCAGTAGTCAGGCAGTGCACGTTCATGAGTCTTTGGCAGAGCGGCTTGGGATGGAGGCCTGAAGGGGGGTGTTTTCAGCTTCAATGAGACAGTAGCTTTTTTTTCTCTGAAGAAGAGGAAAACAAAAAGGAAAACATAGCCACCAGGTGTGCCATTTGCAAATATATAGTATATATTCAACATACATATATAAACTGTATATATACTATACATATACACACACACACATATACACACACTATATATTTCTTAATACTGAGTTCCCTTTTCAAAACTATTCACACAGTCAGTATGGAATAAAACTCAACCACCATCAATAAAATTGCATGTTCAGGACCTAATAAAGCACAAACTGAATGTTAGTTTTATACATTTTGCTACATCTTAAAAGAAATACATTTAAAAAAAGCCTGAACCCCTAACTGAAACATACAACACTGTGCACCTATTTCCATTCCTTGGTGACCTCTATGATAGACATGTGAGGCAGAATCCAGATCATTTTGTAATTGCATGGGACAATTTGATGTTTCACCGTTCATAATAATGTAACGTTACACCCAGAGTAGTGAATATATATATTTTGGTTTTGATTACTGGAATAACTTTAGTTACAATTTGTGGACATTGAATTAGGATACTCTGGAAAAATGGCACAAAGTCTAATGAAGCGTATTACTTCATTCCTGATTCATCTCTGTGACATACAGTGTGAAGCAGCACAATCCATGCAGCCATGCCTGTGGGCTCTACAGGCGGTAATAAAACTGTACAGACTGGTTGTTGTGAGCTTTAGGCGCCTATGTTTCTTACAAAAGGCTCACAACATTCGGTGGTAAACACTGCATTTTACCATCAGGTGCTGAAGATGTAAAGAAGAGTTCCTGCAGAGCTGCTGCAGTGTTTCTGGGTCTGCTGTGTCTTCTCCTTCTGATTGCACTCAGAACTCTGGTTTCCCGATGTGAGTAATTTGTTGTTGATGAAAGCCAAATAAGATAAATCTGGTTAACAGTGTTTCTTTATTTCTTTGTTTATGTGTGAAACACAGTTACCAAGAGCAACTCTAAGCAGGAAATGGCGATGATCCAGTTACAGACCAATTACCACAACCTGACTACAGAAAAAGACCAGCTGCAAGAAAGATTTGAAGCCCTTCAGAAAAAAATTCAAGGTAAGTAGAGAACACATTTCCTTAGAAATTGTGGTGGCTGCTTTAAAGCTGACACTGAGCTGTATTGCTTCATGTACAGCTGGGAGCTGAACTGCATTGCTGGATTAACTTTAAATGAACCACCACTGTTTCAGTAATTACAGGCTATGACAATAACTTGCCCTGAGTTCTTCCGAGAGAGATGTCTTATCACTGTGTTTAATGGTTGAATAATATGACCTAAAAACATTTTACTTAATATTTAAATCTTAATCCTGGACAAATATAAGTGTTACAAGTTTTAAACAGAGCCAACTCAAATGGTATTAATGGGAATGTAATGCCACATTGTAATCCACACTTGTGGTTTCTTTACAATGCAGTAACATTCAGTAACAGCAGTTTACTTATAATCTATCTTCTATCTATCTTTTAATATAGTTGTCTTTGTTATTGAAAGAAAAATGATGAGACGATAGATTAAATAGACGATGGGAATTCTGTTTCAGATATTGAAGCCAGTTTTAAAAACCTAACAGAAGAGAGAGCTGCCCTGAAGGGGATGCTGAATGACTTTGGTAACTATGATGATGAATACAACTGTTACAGTGAAATTAAACCCTCATCACAGTTTTCAGGCTGTGAACCTTTATATGATACAGCAAATATACAGATTTCTCAAAGATACCACGAGCTGTTTAATGAGATTTTATGGTTCTTTCTGTTTTCCTCTACGAGGGTGGCTGTATTTCAGCGGTAGTTTCTATCACATTTCTTCAACGGCAAAAACCTGGCAAGAGAGTAGAGATGACTGTCTTCAAAAACATGCACACCTGATGATTATCAACAGCAAAGCAGAACAGGTGTGTGTCAATTCAATTTTTTTAATATAGCACAGTATCACAAATCACATTGTGAGTGTGTGTGTGTGTGTGTGTGTGTGTCTGTGTGTGTCTGTGGGCCTCTGTGTGTATGTGCACATCAATCTGTGTGTAAAACAAGTGTAGTACAGTAGTAGTGTGAATAATGAGCAAAAATACTGAATCAATGCAAAGGTCAATGAGATAGAGGATACACTGAGATCAGTTTAAGCAGTGTTGGAAAATATTCACACCAATTTCTGTTATGTTATTTACAGTTTGTGTCTCTTTTTAAACAAGGGTTTTGCAAACCAATTCAAGAAACGCATGTGGATTGGCCTGACAGACTCAGAGACAGAGGGGACATGGAAATGGGTGGATGGGACTCCAGTGACTAAAAGGTTCACACATTGTTTTATTCAAATTAAATCACTGCCATGTGCTTCTTGGGTTGTGTTCTTTGATAAAAGCTTATTTGTCTTTTTCATTTCAGTTACTGGAGTTCTAAGGAGCCTAATGGAGGAAGATCTGAAAACTGTGGGGAAATAAAATTGTATAGTGCTGAAAACAGCTGGAATGATGGGCCATGTTCCATTTCACTTTTCTGGATCTGTGAAAAGAAATTCCTTCCATAACTCTGCATCCAAACCCACCTGGCAGGACGGAAAACCCAGGACAACAAGTGCATTTCACCTGAACAGAAGAGATTTAGCTGAAATTCCTATTGTTTTGTCGCTTCAGTGAGAAGGGTTTGTTAACATATATAGAAACAAATATCCCACTAGGTTCACTGTTTTGGTTGCAAAGAATAATGAGAAAACTGTCATATAATATACATGCTTTGATTCATTACTAAATAAATATCTGCTTTTGTTTGCCTTGATTAAGCTAAATCCATTTAACTTTACTTGATGTAAGATCACTTACAAACAAGGTTTTCCTAAATATTAAAATAAACATTTATTGAAAAATCATCACATCTTTTATCTGTTTCATAAATAAAAAGTTTGCAGGTACAAATGTAAATTTGCAAGGTTACAAAACTAACATTTCAGGTACAAAATTTGGTTGTAAAGCACAGGTTGATGACAGATGTGATATTCCATAATGTAGTTATACAGCAACAGTGCATCTTGACACTTCAATATGTGCAGCCAGGTTCTCATGAAAGGAATCAGGATACTTGTTATGTTTTTGTTGAATTTCAAACCAAGAAATGGCACCTCTGTTATAAAAAACCCACCCACCCCTCTGCTGTCGAACAGCTTCTTTCTCCATCTTTGAAGGTGGTCGTTATTTGCTTTCCTGACATGGTGGAACATGCATCATGTGACCTTTTTCTTTTTGATAATACCATATACTGCACAATATACATAGCTAATAACTTATCTTTAGTCATATTTTCTATCATATTTATAGTAAAGTACTATAATGGCAAATTAAATCACACCTATTTGTGCATCAACATCTGCCTGCAAAATGTGGATGCGTGTTACACAATGTTTCCAAAGTGTCATAAACTGTAACTTTTCTGTTGCTTCACTTCCTTTAACTCTGTGTCAACTTGATAACTATCTCTTAGTTTCAAGTCCTGACCATATATAGTAGGGGGCAGAAGCAGGGAAGGAAATAAAACAGACAAGGCATAAACGGATCAGTAAATGGCATTTGAACTGCACTGGGTGCAGAAATCTTTTGAAATCATTTAAGGGTTGTAGCAATTTATGTGTCTTTTCATACGGCCACTTCAAGCTGAAATCTGAACATGTCAGAGGAAATATATGGCTGTGACTTCTATGAAGACGTTGGAACAATTTCAACTTTAAACAATCAAAAAAGATGTTTAGGTAAGAATATACAGGAAGTACAAAGAGGTTAAAAAGTCTCATGGATGCAAAATTTTCATCTTTTATTGATATCCTTTGGGTCAGTTGAAGCTTCTTGTTTAAAAACTCCTTATTTAGAACTGATACAAAATTATTTTTTGCTTTTTGAGATACGCTTCTATCAAACTGAAAAAAAAGTCAGATTTGTGAGGATTTCTCAATAAGTTACAATGCATATTTTGTTAAGGTACTTCTACATGTATGCTCCTAAAGCATGTCTGTGATCGTGATACCATTTGTCAAAGAGTGTTTTATTGTCACTGTTATTCCTTGGTGTAGCATATCGGAGCCCGACTGGACTTCAACTCCAAATTGATGATTTTTATCACCTCAATAAGGTTATATGCAGAGAAACCACATAATTTAAAGACCTGTATGTTGTATCAAGCTAGCATCTATATGAGACAGAAAAAGAAGAAAAAAAAGCATCCAAGAAACCACATTTAGTCATTTTTATCAGATATGTAAACTTTTCTTTTTTCATTTGTAGCAGATTTGGCAACACATTACAGATTAGGTTAATGCTTCTTTAATCCCTTGAATCACTGTTGAATAAGTGGCATAAAAATTGTTTATTTGCTCCACATAACAATCAATGTTTTTGCACTTTGTTTCTTTTTGATTTCTGCACACAGGGGGAAATCTGTACAGACTTGTTGCTGTGAGCTTTGGACTCCTGTGTGTCTTCCAAGCTGCTCTTAACATTTCACTGCGTCTGACTTTCTGTGAGTTAACTTGTGTCTGTATTTTTATCTACAATGCAAAAATGGATCGAAAAATGGCATTTGAACTGCACTGGGTGCCTGCTCATGATAGTTAATCTAAACAACAGACGTAACCACATCATAATTTAAGGCATATTGTTGTAAACATGACAACATACTTCTGTTGTGTTTTATGGAACAGATCAATCCTCCCCCTTGTTAGCAAAATGACCAAAATGCACCCCCCTTGATAACCTGCATCCCCCCTCTCCATCCCCTAGCAGCAGAGAGAGTGCAGTCATATGAGGCGCCAATTTGGACAAATGCTGAGCGAAAATTGTGAGAGGAAAAAAATGTACATGAGAGATGTTAAGAGAGACCAAGTTATTATTGCATGAGAGAGGATGACGGGGTGCACTCCCTTTCCCCCAGTTCAAAATTAAGAAATCGCCTACTGGATATGACCAACACTTGATCTCAGTGATTTCTATATATATCTTTATCAGTATGAAGATCACTAGATTAATGAGAAATTAATTAAAACAAACATTGTACAGGTAATTCTGTGTTTGGATTCCTCACTGATAGTTTTACAGCAATGCTACTCAGTAACACATCATTTTACAACACTCTGTCTTGGTGGAATTGCGAGAGTAGATGTGGTTTGTCAACAACCAGAGAAAAAAACAAGTTTGCGGAAGTTCAGAGAGAATGATAAAGACAGTCTAACTTGAAAAAACAAGAAAGATAACCTTACAGACTAGTTTTGAGTTACTTTTGAGTTTATGCTTCATATTTTTTTACCTTAAAGAAAGATTAAACCCAATTAAAAACATGGGTTTTAGAAACAATTTTAAACATGTCTATAGTCTATGTTTGTATCTTTGCTCAAAACTTCCCTTTAAATAATATAAAGAGAATCCTTGTACAAGAAAGCTCAAGTTATAATCTAAGATAAGAGAGAGAGGGGGACTTTTTTTGTTAATTCTGTGTTTGAATTCCTCACTCATAGTTTTATAGCAATGCTACTCAGTAACACATCATTTTACATCACTCTGTCTTGGTGGAATTGCGAGAGAAGATGTGGTTTGTCAACAACCAGAGAAATATCACCTCAGTGTTGAGCTACAGTAATAAAATGGTGTGTGTAAATGTTTCTGCTCTTTCAGACAGCTTTGAAAATAAGACATCAGATACTGAGGCTATTTTCAAAAACATGACTAAAGAGATAGATGAGTTGAAGAGGAAGTTGACCATCTTTGGTGAGTATAATTCTGAAACTAAACACACCTGTAACTTTCTACATATTGTTTTTATTATTGTTTCTTGCCTGGGTTTCCTTTATGGATTGATCATTTACTATGCTCATTTATATATTTAACTTTGTTTGATTATTCTTTACACTGTCATCTCACATTAAAGATGAGTCTGACTTCCCTGTTTTCATTTCCTATATGACCCTGAATAACAAGTGTTTGTGTGTCCGTGACTGAGAGATAGAGGGAAGGAAGCACCAGGTCTTATTGTGGATAGAAGCAAGTTACCATGCAAACAGAAACATTTAACTAATGTATTAATTATAGCTGTGAAACATAGGTAGCAACCACATCCTGTATGTCAGTGCTGTTCCAGTAAAAAAAAAAGACTTATACTTAGATTTATATGTTTGATAAAGAACTGACTTCAGATCATTTTAACACCATAAAGTCAAACTGGCTACTACACAGATTAAATAACGTTATGACGTTATGACAAATATTTGATCAAACTGCTCTCTAAATACAAGTCTGTTAATATCTATTTTTATCTGTGTTCAGATTGCTTAATGATATTAATGGGAATGTAGTGTCACATTGTAATCCACACTTAGTAGTTTCTTTACAATGCAGTAACATTCAGTAACAGCAGTTTACTTACAATTTATCTTCAATCTATCTTATAATAAACTAGTCTTTGTCATTGAAATTATGCTACAATAGATTAAATAGATGATGGGAATTCTGTTTCAGATATTGAAGCCAGTTTCAAAAACCTGACTGAGGAGAGAGCTGTTCTGAAGAGGATGCTAAATGACTGTGGTAAGTATGATGATGGAATCAACTGTTAAAGTGCAATTAATCCTTCGTCACAGTTTTAAGGCTGTGAACCTTTATATGATACAGCAAACATACAGATTTCTCAAAGATACCACCTTGGCTCTGGAACCATTTGTTAATTATTGTTGTTGAGAGATTTTGAGATTTTATGGTTCTTTCTGTTTTTCTCTATGAGGGTGGGTGCATTTCAGCGGTAGTTTCTATCACATTTCTTCAACGGCAAAAACCTGGCAACAGAGTAGAAATGACTGTCTTCAAAAACATGCAGACCTGATGATTATCAACAGCAAAGCAGAACAGGTGTGTGTTAAGTCAAGTAATTTCTTTTAACATAGCACAGTATCACAAATCAGATTGTGAGTGTGTGTGTGTGTGTGTGTGTGTGTGTGTGTGTGTGTGTGGGGGGGGGGGGGGGGGGGCCTCTGTGTGTATGTGCACATCAATCTGTGTGTAAAACAGATGTAGTACAGAAGTAGTGTGAATAAATAGTGAAATACTGAATCAATGCAAAGGTCAATGAGATAGAGGATACACTGAGATCAGTTTAAGCAGTGTTAGAAAATATTCACACCATTTTCTGTTAAGTTATTTACAGTTTGTGTCTCTTTTTAAACAAGGATTTTGCAAACCAATTCAAGAAGCAACTGTGGATTGGCCTGACAGACTCAGAGACAGAGGGGACATGGAAATGGGTGGATGGGACTCCAGTGACTAAAAGGTTCACACATTGTTTTATTCAAATTAAATCACTGCCATGTGCTTCTTGGGTTGTGTTTTCTGATAAAAGCTTATTTTTGCTTTTCATTTCAGTTACTGGGGTTCAGGGGAGCCTAACGGAGGAAAATCTGAAAACTGTGGACATATAAACAATTTTGATGCTGAAAACAGCTGGAATGATTTTGGATGTTCCATTTCACTTTTCGGGATCTGTGAAAAGAAATTCCTTCCATAACTCTGCATCCAAACCCACCAAACCAGCTAGGTTCACTGCGTTGGTTGCAAAGAATAATGACCACAACTGTCATATAATATACATGCTTTGATTCATTGCTAAATAAATATCAGATTTTGTTTGCCTTAATTAAGCTGAATCCATTTAACTTTACTTGATGTAAGATCACTTACAAACAAGGTTTTCCTTAATGTTAAAATAAACATTTATCGCAAAATCATCACATCTTTTATCTGTTTCATATAAAAAAAAGTTTGCAGGTACAAATGTAAATTTACAAGGTTACAAAACTAACATTACAGGTACAAAAACTTGGATGTAAAGCACAGGTTTATGACAGATGTGATATTCCATAATGTAGTTATACAGCAACAGTGCATCTTGACACTTCAATATGTGCAGCCAGGTTCTCATGAAAGGAATCAGGATACTTGTTATGTTTTTTTTGAATTTCAAACTAAGAAATGGCGCCTCTGTTATAAATAACCCACCCACCCCTCTGCTGTCGAACAGCTTCTCGCTCCATCTTTGAAGGTGGTTGTTTTTTACCTTCCTGACATGGTGGAACATGCATCATGTGACCTTTTCTTTTTGATAATACCATATACTGCACAATATACATAGCTAGCCAATAACTTATCTTTTGTTATATTTTCTATCATATTATTAGTAAAGTACTATAATGGCAACTTAAATCACACCTATTTGTGCATCAGTACGCAGTGTCCAAAGTGTCATAAACTGTAACTTTTCTGTCGCTTCACTTCCTTTAACTCTGTGTCAACTTGAGGGAAGGAAATAAAAACAGATAAGGAAAAAAAAAGATCAGTAAATGGCCTTTGAGCTGCACTGGGTGCCTGCTCATGTTAGTTAATCCAAATGAGAGACGTAACCACGTCATCATTTAAGACACATTGTTGTAAACATCCAACTCTACCAGTGACGACTTTTATTGTGTTTCAATAGCAGATATTATTCTGTGTTGTCTGATAACTGCGTCACTATAAAGTTGACTGAGTTACAAAATGTTAGTAGGTCAGGAGTTAGCTAATAAACATTTTTAAATTTTCAATAAAATTATTTCATATTTGTGGAATTTCACCCTCTAGAATTACAAGTTTTCCTTCATCATTTTAAGAAATTCAGGTTTTACTCTCAACATTCAATAATAAAAAAAAAAACGGTCCTTTGAGTAAAGAGCACTTCTCACAGAATAGGAGGCAGCGTATTTTGGTTCCTCAACTGTCTTTTAGTGACCACATCTTCTCACTTCTGTAGGAAACTATTCTTTTAATGTCTACTGTCTAAATGTTAAGGTAGTGTTCACAGAGCTTTTATGTGGTCTCTCAGTCTGCACCATAACTACATGTGGTTATACCAGTATTCTGTTTTACAGAAACATCTCACGGAGAATAAACCAGTTACAGATATTTCACATTTTCATGGTGACATCATTTACTTCATCAACACTTTGCAATGATGTTGGGCAGATGTAATATCAACCGAGCTCAAACCACCTTGGGAAGTGACTTCAAAAGATTGTCAGGAAGAAACGCTCATTTCTTTTACAAAATGGGGGAGATTTGTTTGGATATTATATGTTATGGATTCTTCCCACAATCCAGATAGACTCCAGGTTAAGAAAAAAGGGTTTTGAGTTTTTGCTGGTGCTTGCTTCCTTAGAATCCTCTTTTATATCTTTTCATTTCTTTTTATCTGGTGCTACAGATGTAGTTTTATTTCTTTGTGTCTAAATATTGTTGTGTTTTGTACTTGTTTGTCTTGTTTTTACATTTGATGTTTCTTCTTTGTCCCATGTAAAAGTATAATATTATTGTTGTTTAAACGTTTTTTTCATAATGTCTTAAAACTATAGCTTCTACCAACCTGGGTAATCTCAGAGTTCAGCATAACCCCCATCAGTTATTGAGGGTCTTAAGTGATATTGACAAATTTCACCAGAACACCTTTCTATTGAGAAACAAGGAAAACATACAGATTATAACAGAATACAGTAAGAAAAGATTATAACCACCAATTCTCCAACAGAAGTAAAGGTTTTATATTTCCATACAAGTGACTCAACCTGCAACTTAGAAAGAGCCACAAAGGAACCAGAGATGTCACAAAAATAAAACAAACTGCATTGATTACAGTACATACCACTTTGAAAGTGTAAGGAGGAAGATGCACCATCATAGCAAATGTAACAGGTAAGAAATCTTATGAAATCATTTAAGGGTTGAAGCAATTTATGTGTCTTTTCATACGGCCACTTCAAGCTGAAATCTGAACATGTCAGAGGAAATATATGGCTGTGACTTCTATGAAGACGTTGGAACAATTTTAACTTTCAACAATCAAAAAAGATGTTTAGGTAAGAATATACAGGAAGTACAAAGAGGTTAAAAAGTCTCATGGATGCAATATTTTCATCTTTTATTGATTTTCTTTGGGTCAGTTGAAGTTTCTTGTTTAAAAACTCCTTATTTAGAACTGATACAAAATTATTTTTTGCTTTTTGAGATACGCTTCTATCAAACTGAAAAAGAAGTCAGATTTGTGAGGATTTCTCAATAAGTTACAATGCATATTTTGTTAAGATACTTCTACATGTAAGCTCCTAAAGCATGTCTGTGATCGTGATACCATTTGTCAAAGAGTGTTTTATTGTCACTGTTATTCCTTGGTGTAGCATATCGGAGCCCGACTGGACTCCGAACTCCAAATTGGAGATTTTTATCACCTCAATTAGGTTATATGCAGAGAAACCACATAATTTAAAGACCTGTATGTTGTATCAAGTTAGCATCTATATGGGACAGAAAAAGAAGAAAAAAAAAGCATCCAAGAAACCACATTTAGTCATTTTTATCACAGATATGTAAACTTTTCTTTTTTCATTTGTAGCAGATTTGGCAACACATTACAGATTAGGTTAATGCTTCTTTAATCCCCTGAATCACTGTTGAATAAGTGGTATAAAAATTGTTTATTTGCTCCACATAACAATCAGTGTTTTTGCACTTTGTTTCTTTTTGATTTCTGCACACAGGGGGAAATCTGTATAGACATCACATTTCTTCAACGACAAAAACCTGGCAAGAGAGTAGAGATGACTGTCTTCAAAAACATGCAGACCTGATGATTATCAACAGCAAAGCAGAACAGGTGTGTGTCAAGTCAATTAAATTTTTTTTAATATAGCACAGTATCACAAATCACATTGTGAGTGTGTGTGTGTGTGTGTGTGTGTGTGTGTGTGTGTGTGTGTGTGTGTGTGTGTGGGGGGGGGGGGGGGGGGGGGGGGCCTCTGTGAGTATGTGCACATGAACCTGTGTGTAAAACAGATGTAGTACAGAAGTAGTGTGAATAATACTATATATAATAACAATAATAATAGTGTGCATATACATGCTTTGATTCATTGCTAAATAAATATCTCCTTTTGTTTGCCTAGATTAAGCTGAATCCATTTAACTTTACTTGATGTAAGATCACTTACAAATGAGGTTTTCCTAAATGTTAAAATAAACATTTATCGCAAAATCATCACATCCTTTATCTGTTTCATATAAAAAAAAGTTTGCAGGTACAAATGTAAATTTAGAAGCTTACAAAACTAAGATTACAGGTACAAAACTTGAAAGGAACTCATGAAAGGAATCAGGATACTTGTTAGGTTTTTGTTGAATTTCAAACTAAGAAATGGCGCCTCTGTTATAAATAACCCAGCCACCCCTCTGCTGTCGAACAGCTTCTCGCTCCAGCTTTGAAAATGGTCGTTTTTTACCTTCCTGACATGGTGGAACATGCATCATGTGACATTTTTCTTTTTGATAATACCATATACTGCACAATATACATAGTCAATAACTTATCTTTTGTTATATTTTCTATCATATTATTAGTAAAGTACTATAATGGCAACTTAAATCACACCTATTTGTTTATCAGTACGCAGTGTCCAAAGACACGAGAAAGGTGGAAGGTGCATTGTACAGGTAATTCTGTGTTTGGATTCCTCACTGATAGTTTAATAGCAATGCTACTCAGTAACACATCATTTTACATCACTCTGTCTCTGTGGAATTGCGAGAGTAGATGTGGTTTGTCAACAACAAGAGAAAAAAACATGTTTGCGGAAGTTCAGAGAGAATGATAAAGACAGTCTAACTTGAAAAAACAAGAAAGATAACCTTACAGACTAGTTTTGAGTTACTTTTGAGTTTATGCTTCATATTTTTGACCTTAAAGAAAGATTAAACCCAGTTATAAACATGGGTTTTCGAAACAATTTTAAACATGTCTATAGTCTATGTTTGTATCTTTGCTCAAAACTTCCTTTTAAATAATATAAAGAGAATCCTTGTACAAGAAAGCTCAAGTTATAATCTAAGACAAGAGAAAGGGGGGACTTTTTTTGTTATATATATCTTGTTGCTGTGAGCTTTGGACTCCTGTGTGTCTTCCAAGCTGCTCTTAACATTTCACTGCGTCTGACTTTCTGTGAGTCAACTAGTGTCTCTATTTTTATCTACAATGCAAAAATGGATCAAAAAATGGCATTTGAACTGCACTGGGTGCCTGCTCATGTTAGTTAATCTAAACAACAGACGTAACCACGTCATAATTTAAGGCATATTGTTGTAAACATGACAACATACTTCTGTTGTGTTTTATGGAACAGATCAATCCTCCCCCTTGTTAGCAAAATGACCAAAATGCACCCCCCTTGATAACCTGCATCCCCCCTCTCCATCCCCTAGCAGCAGAGAGAGTGCAGTCATATGAGGCGCCAATTTGGACAAATGCCGAGCAAAAATTGTGAGAGGAAAAAAATGTACATGAGAGATGTTAAGAGAGACCAAGTTATTATTGCATGAGAGAGGATGACGGGGTGCACTCCCTTTCCCTTAGTTCAAAATTAAGAAATCGCCTACTGGATATGACCAACACTTGATCTCAGTGATTTCTATATATAACTTTATCAGTATGAAGATCACTAGATTAATGAGAAATGAATTAAAACAAGCATTGTACAGGTAATTCTGTGTTTGGATTCCTCAATGATAGTTTTACAGCAATGCTACTCAGTAACACATCATTTTGCATCACTCTGTCTTTGTGGAATTGCGAGAGTAGATGTGGTTTGTCAACAACCAAGTTCAGAGAGAATGATAAAGGCAGTCTAACTTGAAAAAACAAGAAAGATAACCTTACAGACTAGTTTTGAGTTACTTTTGAGTTTATGCTTCATATTTTTGACCTTAAAGAAAGATTTAACCCAGTTAAAAACATGGGTTTTCGAAACAATTTTAAACATGTCTATAGTCTATGTTTGTATCTTTGCTCAAAACTTCCCTTTAAATAATATAAAGAGAATCCTTGTACAAGAAAGCTCAAGTTATAATCTAAGATAAGAGAGAGGGGGGACTTTTTCAGTTTTTAATTCATGCTTTATATTTCTAGCCTTTCAAGTAAAATTAAACCTTAGTCAATTTTTTGGGCCTGTTTGAACACTTTATTATAAGTTAAGATATACAATTTCTTTGTCTGCTTAACACATTTAAAATGATTTTAAAGAACTATTTGAATGGCTTTAATTTGAAATCCAGAAATGCATTTCCTTTCTAATGTTTCCAACTTTGTACATTTTCTTTATTAGTTAAATCAAGTTGAACCTGAGATTACCCCAGTGTTGAGCTACAGTAATAAAATGGAGTGTGTAAATGTGAAAAATCATTTCAATGTTAAAGTGAAATTAATCCTTCATCACAGTTTTAAGGCTGTGAACCTTTGTATGATACAGCAAACATACAGATTTCTCAAAGATACCACCTTGGCTCTGGAACCATTTGTTAATTATTGTTGTTGAGAGATTTTGAGATTTTATGGTTCTTTCTGTTTTTCTCTATGAGGGTGGGTGCATTTCAGCGGTAGTTTCTATCACATTTCTTCAACGGCAAAAACCTGGCAACAGAGTAGAGATGACTGTCTTCAAAAACATGCAGACCTGATGATTATCAACAGCAAAGCAGAACAGGTGTGTGTCAAGTCAGGTCAATTTTTTTAACATAGCACAGTATCACAACTCAGATTGTGAGTGTGTGTGTGTGTGTGTGTGTGTGTGTGTGTGTGTGTGTGTGTGTGTTGGGGGGGGCTTTGTGTGTATGTGCACATCAATCTGTGTGTAAAACAGATGTAGTACAGAAGTAGTGTGAATAAATAGTGAAATACTGAATCAATGCAAAGGTCAATGAGATAGAGGATACACTGAGATCAGTCTAAGCAGTGTTGGAAAATATTCACACCAATTTCTGTTAAGTTATTTACAGTTTGTGTCTCTTTTTAAACAAGGATTTTGCAAACCAATTCAAGAAGCAACTGTGGATTGGCCTGACAGACTCAGAGACAGAGGGGACATGGAAATGGGTGGATGGGACTCCAATGACTAAAAGGTTCACACATTGTTTTATTCAAATTAAATCACTGCCATGTGCTTCTTGGGTTGTGTTTTCTGATAAAAGCTTATTTTTGCTTTTCATTTCAGTTACTGGGGTTCAGGGGAGCCTAATGGAGGAAAATCTGAAAACTGTGGACATATAAACAATTTTGATGCTGAAAACAGCTGGAATGATTTTGGATGTTCCATTTCACTTTTCGGGATCTGTGAAAAGAAATTCCTTCCATAACTCTGCATCCAAACCCACCGAACCAGCTAGGTTCACTGCGTTGGTTGCAAAGAATAATGACCACAACTGTAATATCATATACATGCTTTGATTCATTGCTAAATAAATATCACCTTTTGTTTGCCTAGATTAAGCTGAATCCATTTAACTTTACTTGATGTAAAATAGATAGATTACTTTATTCATCCCCGAAGGGAAATTAGGTAATTTCCCTTCGGGGATTTCCCTTAATTAAATCCCTAAATTAATTTCCCTTGTTTGTAAAATCACTTACAAACAAGGTTTTCCTTAATGTTAAAATAAACATTTATTGCAAAATCATCACATCTTTTATCTGTTTCATATAAAAAAAAGTTTGCAGGTACAAATGTAAATTTACAAGCTTACAAAACTAAGATTACAGGTACAAAACTTGGTTGTAAAGCACAGGTTGATGACAGATGTGATATTCCATAATGTAGTTATACAGCAACAGTGCATCTTGACACTACAGTATGTGCATCCAGGTTCTCATGAAAGGAATCAGGATACTTGTTATGTTTTTGTTGATTTTCAAACCAAGAAATGGCCCCTCTGTTATAAATAACCCAGTCACCCCTCTGCTGTCGAACAGCCTCTCACTCCATCTTTGAAGGTGGTCGTTATTTGCTTTCCTGACATGGTGGAACATGCATCATGTGACCTTTTTCTTTTTGATAATACCATATACTGCACAATATACATAGCTATTAACTTATCTTTTGTTATATTTTCTATCATATTTATAGTAAAGTACTATAATGGCAACTTAAATTACACCTATTTGTTTATCAGTACGCAGTGTCCAAAGTGTCATAAACTGTAACTTTTCTGTTGCTTCACTTCCTTTAACTCTTTGTCAACTTGATAACTATCTCTTAGTTTCAAGTCTTGACCATATATAGTAGGGGGCAGAAGCAGGGAAGGAAATAAAACAGACAAGGCATAAACGGATCAGTAAATGGCATTTGAACTGCACTGGGTGCAGAAATCTTATGAAATCATTTAAGGGTTGAAGCAAGTTATGTGTCTTTTCATACGGCCACTTCAAGCTGAAATCTGAACATGTCAGAGGAAATATATGGCTGTGACTTCTATGAAGACGTTGGAACAATTTCAACTTTAAACAACCAAAAAAAATGTTTAGGTAAGAATATACATGAAGTACAAAGAGGTTAAAAAGTCTCATGGATGCAATATTTTCATCTTTTATTGATATCCTTTGGGTCAGTTGAAGTTTCTTGTTTAAAAACTCCTTATTTAGAACTGATACAAAATTATTTTTTGCTCTTTGAGATACGCTTCTATGAAACTGAAAAAAAAAGTCAGATTTGTGAGGATTTCTCAATAAGTTACAATGCATATTTTGTTAAGATACTTCTACATGTATGCTCCTAAAGCATGTCTGTGATCGTGATACCATTTGTCAAAGAGTGTTTTATTGTCACTGTTATTCCTTGGTGTAGCATATCGGAGCCCGACTGGACTTCAACTCCAAATTGGAGATTTTTATCACCTCAATTAGGTTATATGTAGAGAAACCACATTATTTAAAGACCTGTATGTTGTATCAAGCTAGCATCTATATGAGACAGAAAAAGAAGAAAAAAAAGCATCCAAAAAAACACATTTAGTCATTTTTATCACAGATATGTAAACTTTTCTTTTTTCATTTGTAGCAGATTTGGCAACACATTACAGATTAGGTTAATGCTTCTTTAATCCTTTGATCACTGTTGAATAAGTGGTATAGAAATTGTTTATTTGCTCCACATAACAATCAATGTTTTTGCACTTTGTTTCTTTTTGATTCCTGCACACAGGGGGAAATCTGTACAGACTTGTTGCTGTGAGCTTTGGACTCCTGTGTGTCTTCCAAGCTGCTCTTAACATTTCACTACGTCTGACTTTCTGTGAGTTAACTTGTGTCTCTATTTTTGTCTACAATGCAAAAATGGATCGAAAAATGGCATTTGAACTGCACTGGGTGCCTGCTCATGTTAGTTAATCTAAACAACAGACGTAACCACGTCATAATTTAAGGCATATTGTTGTAAACATGACAACATACTTCTGTTGTGTTTTATGGAACAGATCAATCCTCCCCCTTGTTAGCAAAATGACCAAAATGCACCCCCCTTGATAACCTGCATCCCCCCTCTCCATCCCCTAGCAGCAGAGAGAGTGCAGTCATATGAGGCGCCAATTTGGACAAATGCTGAGCGAAAATTGTGAGAGGAAAAAAATGTACATGAGAGATGTTAAGAGAGACCAAGTTATTATTGCATGAGAGAGGATGACGGGGTGCATTCCCTTTCCCCCAGTTCAAAATTAAGAAATCGCCTACTGGATATGACCAACACTTGATCTCAGTGATTTCTATATATATCTTTATCAGTATGAAGATCACTAGATTAATGAGAAATGAATTAAAACAAGCATTGTACAGGTAATTCTGTGTTTGGATTCCTCACTCATAGTTTTATAGCAATGCTACTCAGTAACACATCATTTTACATCACTCTGTCTTGGTGGAATTGCGAGAGTAGATGTGGTTTGTCAACAACCAGAGAAATAAAGTTTGCAGAACTACATACATTTTCTTTATTAGTTAAATCAAGTTGAACCTGACATCACCTCAGTGTTGAGCTACATTAATAAAATGGTGTGTGTAAATGTTTCTGCTCTTTCAGACAGCTTTGAAAATAAGACATCAGATACTGAGGCTATTTTCAAAAACATGACTAAAGAGATAGATGAGTTGAAGAGGAAGTTGACCATCTTTGGTGAGTATAATTATGAAACTAAACACACCTGTAACTTTCTACATATTGTTTTTGTTATTGTTTCTTGCTTGGGTTTCCTTTATGGATCGATCATTTACTATGTTCATTCATATATTTAACTTTGTTTGATTATTCTTTACACTGTCATCTCACATTAAAGATGAGTCTGTCTTGGTGGTATTGCGAGAGTAGATGTGGTTTGTCAACAACCAGAGAAAAAAACAAGTTTGCGGAAGTTCAGAGAGAATGATTAAGACAGTCTAACTTGAAAAAACAAGAAAGATAACCTTACAGACTAGTTTTGAGTTACTTTTGAGTTTATGCTTCATATTTTTGACCTTAAAGAAAGATTAAACCCCAGTTAAAAACATGGGTTTTAGAAACAATTTTAAACATGTCTATAGTCTATGTTTGTATCTTTGCTCAAAACTTCCCTTTAAATAATATAAAGAGAATCCTTGTACAAGAAAGCTCAAGTTATAATCTAAGATTAGAGAGAGATGGGGACTTTTTCAGTTCTTAATTCATGCTTTATATTTCTAGCTTTTTCAAGTAAAATTAAACCTTAGTCAGTTTTTTTGGCCTGTTTGAACACTTTATTATAAGTTAAGATATACAATTTCTTTGTCTGCTTAACACATTTAAAATGATTTTAAAGAACTACTTGAATGGCTTTAATTTGAAATCCAGAAAGGCATTTCCTCTCTAATGTTTCCAACTTCGTACATTTTCTTTATTAGTTAAATCAAGTTGAACCTGACATCACCTCAGTGTTGAGCTACAGTAATAAAATGGTGTGTGTAAATGTTTCTGCTCTTTCAGACAGCTTTGAAAATAAGACATCAGATACTGAGGCTATTTTCAAAAACATGACTAAAGAGATAGATGAGTTGAAGAGGAAGTTGACCATCTTTGGTGAGTATAAATCTGAAACTAAACACACCTGTAACTTTCTACATATTGTTTTTATTATTGTTTCTTGCCTGTGTTTCCTTTATGGATTGATCATTTGCTATGCTCATTTATATATTCAACTTTGTTTGATTATTCTTTACACTGTCATCTCACATTAAAGATGAGTCTGACTTCCCTGTTTTCATTTCCTATACGACCCTGAATAACAAGTGTTTGTGTGTCCGTGACTGAGAGATAGAGGGAAGGAAGCACCAGGTCTTATTGTGGATAAAAGCAAGTTACCATGCAAAAAGAAACATTTAACTAATGTATTAACTCTAATTATAGCTGTGAAACATAGGTAGCAACCACATCCTGTATGTCAGTGCTGTTCCAGTAAAAAAAAAGACGTTTATATGTTTGATAAAGAACACACCTTCATCTCCTTATCTGGAAATATTCAATATTATTGCAATGCAGATATAAGTGATTATTAATGTATTTATCAACAACTAACTTCTCATGTGGGCATTCTGTTTAAACAGATACTGAATGATAATATAGTACAGGGGTGACAAACTCAAATTCACAGTGAGCCAAAATTAAAAACTGGGACGAAGTTGCGGGCCAAACTCAATATTTGTTAAAAAAAATTGACTGCAATTATTTATGTTTTCCCTCCTCTCCAGATATGCAATGTTGAACCTTTTCATATGGAAACAAACTTAAGTTTTGCATAAACATTGAATATGGAACAACCAAAGCTTAATACTATAAACACATGAGAAATTACATTTGAAATAAAACACACATCAGTGGTATTCGTTTCTTTTTATGTCTCTCTCTCTATCTGTAGCCTTTCGTGTTCCTTTCTAATGTAAATTTTTTTTTAACAGGCCAACAACAAAACAACTAAAGATAATAATAATTTCCTTCAATGAAAATGCAATCTAATCAACTATTAACAGTCCATGCCTTGGAGTAGAAATAGTGAATAAAGACAACATTCATTCAAGCTCAGTTTGCTACACTCTGATTTACTCTGATGCACATTGGTTCAAGCCAGATACCTGGCATCTCTTAGATGCAAGTGCATCAATAATGTCTGGGGTTAGGCTCTGAGCTGAGGAAATCCTCAGGATTGAGTGAAGAGTGTTCATCAGTGAGACGACTCCTGAGTGGTGTTTTGTTCATCTTCATCAAAGAGAACAGTTGCTCACATAGATATGTGCTGCCGAACATAGAGAACTTTTGAGCAGCTTGGGCGCGGAGTTGGGGCAGTGTGTCGGGGAGGAAACATGGAAACTGTGCAGCACCCGCAGAGTCATACTTTGACTTGAGTGTGTCACTACACTGGAGTTCAATGAGCTCCATTTGGAGGTTGGCTGGTGCGCTTTCCACGTCAACCGCAAACGGATTACTGAGCAGTTCAAATCTGCATTTCTGGGCTTCAGAGTCAGCAAATCGCCGGGTAAACTCGGCGCTGAGTACGCTGAGTTTTTCAGTAAACTGTGCACTAGGCGACCCGGCGGGAGAGATCTGCTCTTTCGTTTGGCCATTTTTGGGGAGGGGGTGGATTAAGTTTGTCCAAGGTGACTGGTAGCATGGATGCTAATGATTGTCAACAGAAAAGGAGGGGGGCGCTTGGCGGTCTCGACTGACGCGCCAACGCACCAACAAAGCATTCTTGGATTTGTAGTATTAGCGGTGTATGCGCTATATATAGCTCTAATACACATTTGATATGATCTCGCGGGCCAAATATAATTACACTGCGGGCCAGATTTGGCCCACGGCCTGAGTTTCACACCTGTGATATAGCAAGTTTAGGAAGTTATAATTGTTGACAAATACTGTATAATAATAAGCATTAAAAAAATACCCTTATAGCTGTGTACAACTACAGTGAAAGACCCAAGATGGCAGCATGTGTAAATGGGGTGGCCAGTAGCTCCCTCAAACTTTGTTACATGTTTGTTGTTGTTTGATCTTTTTTCGCTTTAAATACAAAAGACTTTGTTCTATTTTATTGTCTGTTTTACTGTTTCATTCTATTCTAATTTAAATATTTGAATATCTGTTTATACATTTTCCGTGTATATAGCGTGGCAATCCTGTATTGTATACTGACAAGCTGAATCTTGAGCATTGAACCTTGTTATAAACCATTTAACAAATAAGCATACACACAGCACTAGAGGTTCTGTAAAAAAAAAGTGACACTGTGGGTAATTTTTTTTCTTAATCATTGAGGTGCTTTTGTTGTGTTAACAGTTGAATATTCTCACCAAGGATGGATGTATTTCAACAATAGTTTCTATTACATTTCGTCATTGGAGAAATCCTGGCAAGACAGCAGAAGGGACTGTCTGCAGAGACGTGCAGACCTGGTGATTATCAACAGCAAAGAAGAAGAGGTGTGTGAATGTATGTGTATGAATCCGTGTGTGAGGCATACAGAGAAACTGTGAAAAATGTGAATAAGTGCAAGGTATCCAAGGTGGTGGATTGCAGCTACTGTATGTTTAATTTATTTCGATGACAGTTTGTTTCTCTCTGTGAACAAGGAATTTACAAGGAAGTTCATACGGCCCACATGGATTGGACTGACTGACAGAGAGACAGAGGGCGTGTGGAAATGGGTGGATGGGACTCCGCTGACCACAAGGTTCACACATTATTTTCTTAATTGGTCTCTTATAACTCTGCACCGATGTCAAAAAGTAACACTTGGATATTGGAAATGGGTGGATGGGCTCAACACAAGGTTCATAAATAACTTGTTTCAGATAAGGATTAATAATGTAGTAATTAACAATAATGCTACATTACAGCAACATTACTGACTAACACTGTAGTCTCCTGTATAATCATCCAGCAGCGCTGCTACTGAGCAGCACCTCAGTAAGTGAGTGAGGAAGAAATCAAGTGGCATCTTTGATTTTATATGCTATGTGTTGCAGAGGTGGTTCAGAACAAAACTAGGCCTCTAATGTGTAGGATTTGATGGACATTTCTCATTTAACAAATCTAATAATTTGTTCATGACATATTACTCATTGAAAAAGTAATGACTTTTCTCTCAATACTCAGCCCACTACATCAGTGGTGCCTTTAAACAACGCTTGGTCTTTCTACTGCTGCTGGTGTAGCCCTTGGGTCACCAGAAATGTAAAACAAGTTTTGCAATGCTGACATGCTTAGGTTACCTGACTAGACAATATTCAACAATAAGCATATTCTTTGTTGTTTGGTTTCAGCTACTGGGACACGGGGGAGCCCAACAACTATGAAGGCACAGAAGAGGACTGTGGAGAAATAAGGGTCCATGAAAGGGAAAACCTCTGGAATGATAAACCATGTGAAAACCAAAACTTTTGGATCTGTGAAAAAATGTTGTCTCTATAAGTCAACATCCAGACCCACCAGACTGGAAACTCATAAGCTGGGCTAAACATCAGAAACACAAAGCATACACCTATAGTCAGCCTAGAGTATTTGGCCTTCCTGTTCTTTTTGTTCGTTTTTTTATATTCTAGCATTATTCCATCTATGCACCTACATTTAATGTGTTTAATCTTCCTTGGATCCTCTTAATAGCTTTTGTGTTTTTGAATAACATGGGGTGTACAAGATCAGCAGTGTCAAATGTGTCAAGATGTGTTTCAGGCCTATACTGTAGCTTTTGTAAATCTATTGCTGTACTGACTGTTTTGTGTTCATTACTGAACAATGTGTAATGAATAAATGTATAATGAAAAGGTCAGAACTTGATTTTTGACTTTATCTTATATCTTATCTGACAAAATAAAAAGGGCACTGTGTCATGATAGACATACTGTACATCTCCTCTGACATCCTCAGTGCACTTTCCTGTGTGGGTGTTTTCACAGGAAAACTGCAAGCACACAGATTCAAATCTGATAACTGTAACAGCTCTGTAAAGTCCAGTCTTTAATTAGATATCCTGTGTGTAGAGTGATAGCTGTGAGCGCTTAATCTTCACTTCTGCTGTTGGGAAATAGAAGTTTATTTTTGAGAAGCTGTTCACGCGATCGGTGGATTTAAGTGCATCTTATAGGCTTTTTTATTTCATCGTCAGTGAGTGAGTGGGTTAGTGAGTATGGACAACATAAGGAGTGAAAAATGAGCAGTTCAGCTCTTCAAAACTCAACATCTTGTGTAATCTCCAACACACAAAAACACACTAGAAATACATCGCTTGTTATTACTATTTTATTACACTGCTAATTTAAACTATACTTTTCATGTTCCATTATTGATTAATCTTGCTTCACTTGCTAGGGTGCTGGTCTGTCTGGCTACTGATTAACACTGGTAATGGTTGAAGTGTTTTAAAGTGACACTTGGCTATTACCAAAGTGGGTAACAGCCCCAGGGCCCAAGACCGTTAAGGGCATAATTAGTTTGTGGTCATTTGAATTATTCCAAATTTGTTTTGGTACATACATCTATTAAAGCACAATACACACTGAAATAGTAAGGGACTAAGTTGACTCCTGCTCTTCATCTTATCTTATGCCTCAGGGCCCAGTGTTGAACTGTACTTTTAATTCCCTTATTATTTCAGTTATGTAATGGCTGTAATGAAATACCACAAACTAACTGTGCTAGGGTATTATTTAGTCACATGTCCTGGTTGGCTTCTGGGGCAATGGACCACATATAATAAGCCCATTTCACTCATTTCAAGATTTTTTGATTTGTCCTAGTAGGAAAAGCACAGGTGTAAAATAATAAAATGATTGATGACTAAATTCCATTTAGGTGCTTCAGTTTCAGGACCCTAGTATTGTTCATGCTGGCTCTCTGTCACAGTGTCATAACTCACTGGGACACTTGAATAAAACAGAGCCATTGTTAATGTTATTAGTAACACCTGTGCTTTTCCTACTTTGACAAGTCAAAACGTCTGCTGAGAATAAGACTTCTTAAATTACCGTGTGTCATTTTCTGTGAGCACTGTACATAACTGTACTTGAAGACAACTGTATGATTAAATGTGAATTCTAAATTTTAATTCCTTACTATTGTGAGTGACTGCACATAAAAACAGAAACAAAAAAGTGAAGGAATGAACGAAAACTAATTTAGAAGACAAGGTGAATTACAAATTTATGCTGGGCTGATGTTAAAAAACAAAACAAATTCCAACTAAAAGAATAACCCTACAGTTAAATTTGTCTGCACACCTCAAAAAGAAAATTATCATCTGCAGACAAATAAACAGATAAACATATACTGTATATAACAATAGACAACAGACAACAGATACAGTAAGATAAGCCTTTATTGATTACCAGAGGGGGAATCCAGGTGTTTGCAGCAGCATAGGTACAGAAAAAAGTACAAGTAAATAGAGAAAGGTAAAATAAATACAATAAAAAATAAACTAGTAGTGCAATACAGACCTGAGCATTTGTCATGTGCCCAACAATTACACTGGAGCAGTCATTGGCATTGAAAATCTTAAATCTCAGTAAAAGTGAAAAAAAAAGACAATCTAAGACATACCATAAAATAGAGCAGAAGTTCAAATGCAGGAATGAATTACAATACATACATACACACACAAACACACACACACACACACACACACACACACACATATAATTAGAATAGAATAGAATAGAATCAAATAAAATAGAATATAATACTGTGGTAAGAATATGTTGGTAAAACAAATATTACTGTGATAAGAATATAACACTGTGGTAATTGGTGTGACAGTAATGATAAAATGAATAAACTGTAATCTAGACAAACAGCTTGTAAACAGGTAGTAAAATAATATGTACTCTGCACAGGTATAAACAGATGGAATAAATACACATACGCAGATGTAAACAGGTAGTACATGTAGGTAAATGTAAAATGTATCAGTGCGAGTGTTAGAATAGAAAACGATATGATTAAGAAATTACACTTTTTTATTTATCATCAGGATGGATGCAAAGAGTTCCGCAGGTGTCGTTCATCCACTGTAATACTTTATAACAGGCCTACAACTTAACCTGTAAAATCGCGATACAGTCTGAGATAAGCTGAGAAGTGGGTGTGAAGGTTTCCAGCCTTGATATTATCAGCTGCGTTGATTTTAACACAAAACAGTGACATAAAGAAGAGAATGTAAAAACATTTAAAGTGCATTCTTGTTGGTTTGAACAACAAGAATGAGCGCTATGCTTCTAGTCCTTGTTGCCTGCGTCGCGCCCAGCCACCAGCAGGGGGCGGTACGCTCCCATCAAAGGGAACTTCCGGAAACAAAGAGCGAGCGCGTCGTCCAATCAAACGAGGCTTCAATTTTAAATGAGAGCCGATAGTTCCCTCTCCCTGTTACTGAAACCCACAACAACGGCGAAACTGACCGCAACCGTCCAGGCCAGGGTCGGGGCTCCGGGTTACACGGGACTCTTCAGCGGCCGGTCGGGTGGATTCCGAGCTCCAGCCGTTTCATGGGAACCCCGGAGGGAGAGAGAGGTGAGGGCAGCCCAGCCGCTGCGCTCCGGGTCCGGGGCAGAGCCGACGACACGTAACGCTAACTTACAGCTAACGCTGGCTGCCGGGGTTTCCGTCGCTTCCCTGTCGTCGCCGAGCCTGACACCAGCTGTGCGGCCACGACGGCCTTTCGGAGACACGTTTCAGCTGAAGGGTTTACGGCTTAACGCCCGCCGAGAGGCCGACGTGCCCGTTGGCGAGCGGACCCGAGGTAGCAGCGTTAGCTCGCTGCTTCAGAGAGTTACGTGAACCGGCGAAGTTGTGGTGAAACACGTCAGAGGTGACCCAAAGGTGGCAGGTCACCTCGGACTGCAGCGTGGCTGTGGGTTTGCCATCCCGAATCATTGGCCACCGGGATTATTTGTTAGAAACGTAATGTGTGTCATCCAAAGCGTTAGTCTTTAACGGTCGGTAGTGTAGTGAGTAGCTGGTGTGTGTGTGAGTGTGTGTGTGAGTGTGAGTGTGAGTGTGAGAGTGTGTGTGTGTGTGTGTGTGTGTGTGTGAGAGTGTGAGTGTGTGTGAGTGTGTGTGAGGGGCAGGGAGAGGCGACTCCCCGCCCTCAGACTCAAGTTTGCCGCTGACTGGCGTTCATGATTGAGTTAACGTTACCACTCTGAAAATTACCAGTGAATGCAAGCAAAAATAGAAAAAAATATATACATATTTCCTCATACATGGTACACAGATGAATCCTTTATTGAGGAAGTATTCCACATCAACTCAATGAAGATGCAGGATTTTGTTTGTTTGGCTGTAACTCCTTCACTGCTCTTTATTTTTATTATTCTATAGGACTATTTTCTATATATTAAATTCCAGTTTCCATGTTGGGCATGAAAACACTATTTCCTTTCTTTCCTACAGATTGGGTAGATGTGGCAAATGATCTACTCAGCAAGTGTCACACAAAGCTAAAGTTGAGGAGACTGGCGGACTGTGATGCAAATGTTTTCATTGCTCTGTATGAGAACATCCTGGGGGAGGAAGTTCCAGGTAAGATTAAGAGGCAGATCTGCCAAATGTCAACACAATGGGTTGATCAATCAATTAGTCGGGTAAAGAAAAGCAGTGTGCAACGTCTTTGATAAGCAATCAATTGTTCAAGGTCCTCTTTGATGCAAAAATGTTAAATATTCTCTGGTTCCAGTTTCTCACTTCTGATGATTTGTTATTTTGCTTTGTCTTATGCGATAATGAAGTAAATAACTTTTTTTAAGATAAAACAAGCAATTATTTGGTTTAAATTTTCATCACCTGACATTTACAGACCAAGCAATTCATTGAGTCATATAGCAAATAATAAGCACAGTAATGGATTATTATAATGACCAGTATTTATAGTCCTAACATATTCATTTGAGTCCTATTCATAAGGCCAAAAACACTGAAGGATAACAAGCTGTGAGGTTTAAGTTTAGAGCATGATCTCCTGAGTGTGCTTAGCATGTCAAGAATGCTTCCTAAGATCATCAAACATGCCACCACGAGACTGTTAATGCTGCATAATGACTGATAACTGCATTGTTAAGTACAGGAAAGAGCTTAAGTAAAGGCCCAGAGTGTTCCAGGGAGTGTGTGACTGCATGTTTCTGTATGTTTGGTATTGTTGTTATGTGCATTTCACTGTTTCTGTGGTCTCATACATGCTGTTATACACGTGTTTATGTGTGTGTTTAGATTACATTGCAGCCCCATGCAGCCAAGAGGATGACATCCATAACGTTCAGTCTGTGATTGATTCACTCTCCCTGGATTACCTTCAGATCAGTCTCTCGCACATTACAGGTATAATAAACATTTTCACTCTCAACAACAACATTGATGAAATCATGTTCATGTATAAGAAAAGAGCAACCATGATTCACTGTTGTATACATGCAGAACTTTCACTTGATTGGCTTTTTGGCTCAAGGCCCAATTTCCTGATTTCCTGAAGGGATATGCAGAAATACAAGGACAATACAATCCCCTTTATTCTTCAGCAATAAAACTGATGAGTACTGACTATAATGCTGAGGATGGCTGTGTGTTCACAGGAGAAAATGTTGTCACAGGGGACAACGAGTCTATCAGGAACCTCCTGGAAATCTTTGATGGCCTCCTGGAATATCTCAAGGAGGAGATAAGTGAGGAGTCACAGAATGGTGGTAGGCAATTTGATTTGACACTTTTCTCTCGCCAACTTGACAGATAATATGCAATTTTGTCTTTACCCAAGGCATTTATGAAGATATGGATCTGAACTGTCTTTGTACACACAAAATAGCTGTGTTTCATGTCACAAATTGGTACTGTATCATTTTTTAATCACATATTGTAAGGCCTCATAATGTATCGAAACTAATCCAAAATAATTTTCAGGAAGATTTCTGCCTAAGGAACTCAAAAAGCCATTGCAATGTTAATTAAAGAATATTAACACCAATGCACAATAAAATAGTTATCAAATTTCAAACATATTTAAACTTTACTGCCATTAATACACAGTTGATTTGCAAGGCCATTTTCATGGCAGCCTTTAGCATCCAGAGTTCTCAGTGTGCCTGACACTACAACTTCCTCTACCTCCTTTTTACTGACTGAGATGTAAGTGCCTGTTGAGTTGAGAATGCCTGTTTGTCCTTCAGCATGAACCGGACATAATCTGTCCTAAACGCAGTTTAAAACTAGCTGGTGCGGGACTTTATAGAGTTTACCCTCTTTATTTGTCAGAACTGAGAAAACCTTTGTGTTAGTGGGCTGTCCCTCAGACCACAGTCAGACAGCAATTAGTAGTTAATGACTATGTCTGCACTTACAAATCATGTGAGTTTGTAAAGACCTAATCAAACTTCTGTAAATGCAATACTGAAATTTGTATTGTGTACTATAGAGGCCATCTGGGTATTATGATGTGAATGCAGAAGGTTTGAGTTGTTTGGGGCTAAAATGTTTATTAATCTGAGCTGTGGTGACATTGGTACAGTGTGGTGTCTGTCTTCAGTGTTTGACAGTGACAGGTTGTGCCTCTGCTCTGCATGTAGTACTTAATTTTGTTGGTAGTTGCTGTATGTGGCTGAGTTTACTTTTGTGTTAAAAGCTACGATGGCCTCAGTTGTTTGTCAGACTTTTCTTTTGGCTGTGAGTCTTTTTAGGTTTGTCTTTACCATTTTGAACAATAGGTTTCCACAGCAGTGTATTATTGAATTAAAGGAAATATGTCTTTGTTCCTCTTTGAAATACCATGGAGGTCATTACGTGTTGTAATCACAAGTATTGTTTTCTCTTTGTTGTTAGTTCTGTTTTTTTCATAGTCTTTCTGTCCCTCCCGCATGTCTTTTTTTCAGAGGAACTGAATGACAGTCTCAATGAGGATGTGCCTGGTGAAACCAGGGAGCCAACAAGTTGCAATGCCTCAGAGCACAAGGACACTAAACCAGAGGGAGCATCTTCGTCTTCCAGTGGAGAGTAAGAGCTTCTCCTGCACATACTTCCCAAACATGCACACACAAAAAACTTGCTTTCAAGATGAATTGCATTGGAGATTAATTATGAAGGTTTTTTTAGGTTTTAATCATAGAAACCAGAGATAACCATGCTGTCACTTTTTCTTCTGATAAAATTTGATTTTCTTTGTCTGTTTAGATATGATGGCTGTCCCAAACATAGCACTGTTGCTGCTGCTAGAAATGTAAAATCCAAATTTTCCTGTGCACTAGAACATTTTCTTTGGAAAGACATGACCGCAGATGGTTCAAATAGCAAATGGCTGTGTAAGAACTGGTGTGTCATTTAGATCAATTTACTCATTGAGCTCCAGTTGGTGAAGTCTTAGATTCTTAAAAACTTGTGTTAAAGTCAATCGTAACAACTGTCTACATTCATATACATACAGTACAACTGTATTGGAACATTTCCTGATTAATATATTTATACCAACAACAGTTTCATTGACAAAGCAACACATTTTTTTGTTTTTAATAATTTTAACATGGGAGAGAGGCTGATATGTGACAAAAGTGTATGTCAGATTCAAACTGGGGACGTCACAGTTACATACTTGCTCTTTTACTAAGAAAAGACAATGCATGATAGAATAAATAAAACAAATTTTCAAACAAAATAAAAGAATACCCACTCTTCTGTTTGGTTTGAGCTCTCCCATAAACCAAACCAGTCAGGTTTGTTCCACATGACTCTGACCACGTCATTCAGCTTTAGTGCAGATCCGGGCTGTACATCCTGTTGAAACAAAAGCCAGCTGAGCTAACTTCAAAGCAGTAGTGTAAATAATAAGAGGTGAGTGGGTAGCTGCCAAACATATGCAAACAGCGACGTCCCAGTAGCACAATGTCATTCCCAGTTGAGTGTTTTAATTATTTTTCTTTGTTTGGGTGCAGGTTGTGGCACTGCTGTTGTATGTGTTCATAGAAGTAGACTTAAAGCTATTTAAATATGTAAATCGCTTTTGGATTGTGGTGGTACAGTAAGTAACCCAAGAGCCACTGACACAGCCTGCGTCTGAGTACTGCTATACAGCGGTTAAGTAATCAATGAGTCGATGATCCTGCTGTAATGATTTCAACAGTATGCTATGTCTATGTACAAGGAAGACTCCATGGCTTTTAACAGCAACACTGCCATGACCCAGTCTTGGCCAACGCTTATATTTGGAAAACTCACAACATAGACATTTTAACATTCAAGAGTAATGATTATTATATTCGGTGCTATGTACTCATTGACTCCTTGTGAAAAAACGGTCAATTCCACAGTTTGAATAGATTGTGGTTAGATGAATACAGGGCAAGTGTATCAATTAAATAATATACTACTTTTGTTTAATAATATCTCATCGTTCAGGTCCGCTGTCCATTCCAGTAAACATTCCCTCCATTCCTGGAACGCCGAGGAAATGGGATCAACTAGTGAGCTCATTGGGCTGGGAGTGTCTGCACGCACATTCACAGCCAAACAAGAAGGTAAGACACGCAAACGCAGCCGATCTTTGCTTGTCCCAATGACACTGTGTTTGGGCAAAATGTCTTATCCATACAGTATCAACAATATCAATGTTTTTTTACATTTAGATGTGTCAGGAATTCATGTTCCCTTAGTGGAAGATTTTAAGTTGTTTTATGCGTTGATTAAAGTTGTTTGTCTAGTTATCACATTATACAGAAGTTACCAAACCTGTCATGTGGCTTTGCTGCAAACCACAAAGATATTTAGCAACTTAGCATCACTCAGCAACTCACCGTTGGCAAACAAGACATAACCTTGTGTACATGAACCAGAAATCATCATAATCACATCATGTTGCCACTAGATATCATTTATATTTTGATTCATCAATTATTAATAGATTTTAAACTGTAACTGTTATTAATTCTTTCAATAAATGCAATGACTGGCTGTCCTTCCCCAAACATCAGATGCAGTCACCAGTTCTGGTCCTCTGATCGCCCAGGACGCTCCACCGACTGAACCGCTGCACTCAGCCATCGCTCTGCAGCCACCCAACCAGAGTAACACCCCGCACAGACCCGACACACTCCCACACTCAGCCTGCCCATCTCCCACAGCTGCTGGCCTCAGCCAAGGGCATGCAGAGGAGGAAGCTGCTCCTGTCACTACAGAGGTAGCTTTATATTACAACATGATGAGGTTCAATTGTTTTACAGTCAATTTACCTGTTATTTGCATGCAATTTGAAAGGACATGCAAACTTTGTTATCTTTCAGAAGTTCTAGGGGCAGTCAGATATAATACTATAGAGCCAGTAATTCAACACTGTCTTTCTGTCTTTCACTCAAGCTTACACTTCCTATTTTAGTGATTCCTGAACAATGTGGGAAGGATAAGTATATGCTGACTCATTAAAAATGGTTTAGACAAGGAGTTTTTATTTTTCAGACTCGCTCACTTTTCTTCATAACCATAATGTACTAACAATCACTCACCAAACCTCTGAAGGGCCATTTCGAAACTTTTGAATGTCTGCGGTCCATAAGCTTGGAAGAAACACATTTCTATATATGAACTGCTGTACTGGTCTACAAACATCACCGATCACATTCACCACGTGCTTTTTTATTTTTTTTCTGTACCTAAACCAAACCCTGATCTGAACCAAAGGTGTTGACAGTATAGCAACATGTCTGTTGATAGTAGGCAGTTGAGCTTGAGTCAACTTTAATATTAGCTGAAATACAGCACACTAAACTACGAACAAAGAAATGTCTGTAACCAAGGGAAAGCAATACTTGATTCATGACAATATGTTGTAATTTTAAAAAAAATTTCCCCTTTTAGTTACATTTATTATGTGTGAAGTCAAAGAAAATTTGTAATAGTAAGGAAAGCTGTACTTTTCTAACCCAGACATACACATATTTATCACTTCTAAGGAAATTACTGAAATAAGGAAGTGCCGACTGACTGACTGAAACCTCAGCGCATTTACTCAATAGCAGGTCCTGACCTGTACAAGAGCCTGCTGCTGTGTGGCTGATCGCACACACACAACTTAACCTATGCCCTACTTCTATAACAGAGTGCACAACAACAGCCACCAAGTTTAAATGTACCGAAGATTTTCCTCTTCTTTCTTTGTAGTGGCTTGATTTGTCTCCAGTGTCAGTATGTTCTAAAAGTCTTGTTTCTGGTCTCTGGTGGTTAAAGACCACTGCTCAGCTTTACAATAACTTTCATACTATCCTTCTCGTGCAGACCTCTAGACTATTGGCTGAGACAGTTGTTACCAATGGACTACAGTCTCCTGGTGAGTAAAACAAATGTACCTTCATTCTTATTCAGAACAAAATGTCAAGCAGTTTAACTGCTAGCACTACAAATTGTACTGTTATCTGTTATGCCTGTGTCACAGCTCACGTCTAGCAAGTGAAAAATCCCCCAGCAGAGTGAAGTGTAACTTTGTTCTCTATGTCATGTTTTGCTCAATTTCCAGCTGTGAGTGAGAAGTCTGTGTCCAGCCAGCAAAGAGCCAGGACAGAAGTGGAGGGGGAGACACTAGAGGTAAGAGAGCAACACGCCTTTACTTATCTCCAACCCATGCAGACATGTTTGGATAAAGTGTTGTGTCATGTCCAGCAACCATTGTAAACAACTCAACTAAAGGTCAGAGTAAGACCTGACCTTTGCGTGTGATGTGTTTGTGTGTTACTGTGTTACGCTGGTTTCTCAGTTGAAAAGGGTGGACACAAGATGATAAACAGTGACATTCAGTATTCAGTGGTTAAGTCCAATCGAATGGAATTTCTAAAGAAAAGTTAGGAAAAATGCATCTGGCCAACACTGGATATTAGACTTTCTAAAGTGACTTATTGAACATATTTTCTGTGCATAAATCATAATTTTAATGTAAAAATTGTTTTAAATTATCATATTGTTGTCATGAGCCCCTGCTAATGTATCTGTCGGGGCTCTAGGTTATTATCTGCATTCCAATCGAAGCCCATCCTGTGCCACATATGTGTCCATGTTATCAAGGGGGCACTGGATTAATTTTGATACACAAATGCCGCACATTTCTCTTTCTTGTTTTGATTTTCTATTTTGTGTTACTTCATGTTAACCAAATTAACTTGATTCTCTTTTCGTCTACTCTCAGCCAACTAACGGGGGTCCCAGGAGGGTTTTATTCCGCACCCAGCCAGATGTGCTCTTCCTCACCCTGCAGGAGGGGATGACTGCCACAACCCCTTCTCCACCAGACACTGAAGAGGAGGAGGAAGATGATCTGAATTATACACAGAGACAACCAGGCAGAAGGAAAAGTCACAGAGATATGACAAGCCTCAGGTAAGAGACGTGCGGTACCAGAGAACAGTTGAATGTCCTCATAGAAATTATTACTTTATGCTTTATTATGTAGTAATGCTTCTTTTTCTATCTTCGCTATATGGTGTCTTTTGTAATCGTCTTCCTGAGCAGTAGCAGGTTGGAGGAGGAAGGTTTTGAGGAGCCTCTGTCGTATCGCAGACAGAGGAATAAACAAACAGAAGAAGAGCTGCATCACTTATCGGAGAATCTCTCCCATCGACTTGAGGAGCTCGATCAGGTGTGTGTGTGTTTTGTATATTGTCCCAGCTAATTGTTATGAATATTTTGTATCCAAGCTAAAGAGATTTTGATCCTTTCTGCATTGTGTGTTTTTTTTTTTTTTCTTTTTTTGTTTTTTTTTGTCGGGGTGGGTCCGAGTATGTTTACCTGCTATTTATTTTATTGTGCTGTGTGTACTTAAGACATTTTTGTATTTGTGTATTATCTCTTTTATACTTACAACAATGTGTGATGTGTAACGCCTGTAGATGCTTAAACGAGTTCTGAGTGAAAGTGGAGAGTCAAGTGACGTCAGAGAAGAGGACAAGGAGTCCCACCACAGTGACAGCATTATGGAGTGTCGCAGGACTCCCAAACAACACACAGGTACACACACAATCAACACATTCATTATCTTTTAAAGAGGAAATCAAATTGCAGCCTTAAAGAAAGTTTGTGTTTTAGCTCATTAACTACAGTAGAGATTGTTTATACTGACATTATATTTCAACAAAACCACACCATAAATTGTAATATTAATATATATTTTTTTAATCAAGTCAAATCAAGTATATCTTTAATGTGGACTTAGAATTGTGAACCACACCTCTGTATGAGAATTTTGTCACCACATCACAATAGATTTAATTAGTGCTCTGTGCCAATATTGAAATTACATGTAGTGAATTGTAACATTTATTAGTTTCAGGAACACCTCACGCTGAATCCACCCACCGGGCGCACTCCTTATCCCCCTCCTCTCCACGGGCCCGTCGCTCTCTGCATGGACAGTTAGAAGATGCCATGGCAGAGGCCTTGAGCCTGGATGATGGGAGACAAACCAACCTCACTGCTTCTGATCATCCAAGGCGAGAAGAACTACACCACAGAGCGTCTCACAGAAAACATAGCAAGGTATTAACACAGTCATCATTTTCTTTAGTGGTTTCCCTTTTAAGTGTACTGTATATAATACTGATACAAAAGTGTCAAAGTTTTATTAGATTTCCTTTTTACTAATTAGATTTTAGTGTTTTTCTTTATGTATTTTAAATAAATTACAGTTAACAGCATATTACTTGAATAGAACCCATTAATTAATTAATTATTAATTAATTATTTAACCATGCTGACAATGTCAGAACTGGGTGTTATTTTGCAGACTGCTCAACAGATTTAAATGCTACACTGAAGGCTGACTCGGAGGCTTTAAGCAGTAGTTTGTATGGTCAGTCATGACAAAGTTGAGTGGTTATGTGTCCGTCTCAAACTTCATGTAAAAGTGAATTCTCTCTCTCTCTCTCTCTCTCTCTCTCTCAGTATCTTGAGAATAAGGCCTATGAGGAGGAGTTGAAAAGATATGAAGACAAAGAACGGGCAGATCTAGACAAGGCACGCCTCAAAGCTCAGGAAGCCGTAAGTCTTTATTATGATGTTTAGTATAGTATGACTACGATGGGGACCCTTCTCACAGGCCTTCCCCTCCTTTCTCTGCATCACGTCCCTGTGTCCCTGTTTAGAACATTAAAGCAGAGCTTTGTCTGTTTCTCATACTGATTTAATTCTCATCACGTGATTTTAAAAATAATAATAATAATGGACAGTATATTAGTCACTAAGTTCACCAACTGTTGTGACTGCATTACATCTATTTCAACATCATTTCTGTACTGGGGCCACTGCTTCAAAGAACAGATTTAGTTGGAATATGTGCTGTCTGTGTCTACTAGCTCCATGCTTGTCCATGATTGCTTGGTTCTTTACTTCCCTTATGTGGAAATTAGTGACTTAAACACTTTAAGAGAAAGATGACATTGATCAATATATCATATTTTACTGTAACTAAAGTAATACACAGGCAGAAATGAAAACAGTGACCTGATTATCAAACAGTTTTCTTCACAATGAGTATACTGTGAATATTAGAAAAAAATCAGTCCCAACCTTAAGGTAACAGATGTGAAAAAGAAATTGTAATCATATCAGTCTGTGCACTTGTACAGTATGCTGCACTAGAATCGATTTATGAGAGCACACTGGTTCAGATAGAATGCAACGTTTTAATGTATTTACAGAAAAATGTAGTTAGCAATAACACAGTAAAGACTTCTCAGGGCACATTGAGACAAAAATACTACAACTATTAAACAAGCAATGATGTAAGGATATAAACAATAAAGCCTTCAGCTTGGAGGAGGATGGGAAGTGAATTAGTGAGTGCTTGTTACTGTTTACTAACAGGTAGGTGTGTGTGTGTGTGTGTGTGTGTGTGTGTGTGTAGGAGCAACAGTACAGAGAGGCCATACTAAGGGATGTCTCCCAGGCCCCCAGACCATCCCCAGCTAGGACGAAGACCCAGCATAGGTCACAACGTAACACACAAACCACACCAGGATGGAGATGGCAGGAGGCCCCGAGGAAAGCTCCATCAAGTAGGTTGAGACTTTCAGTACAGGACCATTTTCCTAAACATTAAACATTTTGTGTGCAGGCCTGTATGTACAGTAGTGATGCAGGAATATGTCTAACAGTAAAATATTGTTTTCTTATATTTACCTAAATGTATTATCAGTATTCAAAATGCTTCCACAACACAATGGCACTTTACCATATCGTCAGTGCAGTATTTCTCACTATTGGCTATGCTTATGTCTTTACTGCTTTACTGGGCTGAGGCTGCAACTCCACAGAAAACTTAATAATGATCCACCTTAAGGCACATCTGAAACTGGGTTCATGCCCAAATTCAGATTCATGTAAGACAATCATACCTAAGACAGAGTTGACACTGAGCTGTCTAATGGGTCGCGGGACTCATAAATGCTTGTCTTATTAAGCTGTGACGACTGAGCCTTGGTAGACACTTTGTCCTTTTGCAGAAGTTTCCTCTTGGGTGGTGTGTGTGCCTTATAGGTGTTCATATTACTAGCTTCAGGCTGGCTGGCCCACTTGCGTTGATAATGGCAGAAGTAACAGCTCTGGTAGACTATGATGTAAGGGCCGCGAGTGCGTTTGCTACAGCGGCACTTTCTGTTGCACATTGGGCAGTTCTTCATCAGCTGCAGGATGGCCTCCTCGTCAACAATGTGCTGCAGAGGTGGTCTGTTATGGGGCAGAGGAGAGAGCTGAGAAATGATAATGACACATGGAGCACGACTAGAGGCGGAAACATACACAAGTCGTCAGTATGGATACATTGTTGCAGGTGCAACAGTGGTAAAAGAGGTTTAACCTGCATCACTGTAACCAAATGAATATACTTTATCATAGAACTGTGTGCCGTTTTCTTCTAAACTACACATAGTTTTCTTGGCACGAGAGGAAGGTGTCAAAGTTATTTGCTGACTTACTTCTCCATGGTTGCAGTGCATGTCTCAGGTACATTTACTTGAACTCCTGTGAATTAATATCGGTATGGTCAGTCAAAAGGATCTCTTTAGTTGAAAGTTGGAATACTCTAACTTTCAAATAAAACAATAAAGTATTTTAAAAATGTCATTTTCAAACACAGTTAAAACTAGGGCTGTCAAATTAACGGGTTAAATTTGATTAATTACAAAACAATTAAGGCCTTAAAAAAAAAAAAAAATGAATGCAAGTTAATGCAATACAATATTATTTGCTCTGAGAAACCGAGCTGCGGCATTTTTCTGGAGCCGACAGCAGCGCACCCACCAGCATACCAGAGATAACTCCAGAGTTGTAGGAGAAGCATTGAGCTTGTTTATTAGATGCAAGAGGCTTCACTTGGTTTTATTTTCATTGGCCAACTGTTTTGTTGGGTTTCAGTCTATTTTTGTAGCTTCATGCAAAGGTTCTGCACTCCAGCTTTAAGCAGCACATTGGTGCTTAGGAGATGAGCTTATGTTAAATATGAAAAAAACAACTGTTATAGCCACATTTTAGGTTGTGATAGGCATAAAACATGTATTCGGAAAAAAAAATTTAATTCCCCTTTTAATATTTCTATTCTGCCACAATAATTTAATGATTGATGATTTGAGATTAAATATCCTTATTTGGGGGCTTTTCCAAGAAAATAGATATATGCGATTAATTAAATTAATTATTCAGCATTTCATGTAATTAGATGAAACATTTTAATTGACAGCCCAAGTTAAAACCAAAAACAATTTATAATAGAGTGGATTCTATTCTCTACATCTATTTTACTACCTCTACAACATGCTTCTGCTCAGTCCTTATGTATTACTGCCACTTGATCTGCTGTATGACATTAAGCGTGCTGATGATGGGCTCAGTCAGAAACACAAGTGCACGTTAAATAATATATTTTTATAATATTTTCTATGCTGTACACAGACTTTCCGAGTTTACCATACATGGGTGCAGACTTCCCCCTTGACCCCCTGTTTGCATATAAATACCTGCCTTCGTCCACGCGTCTTAAGACCACTTTACAAATCCAAAGTGAACATCATTCACCGACTCACCTGTGCTTGTGAGCTGGCCTGGCGCTCTGTCCATTACTGCCCAGGTGTCTTGCCGCTGTGAAATACAAACACAACACAGACCCACTCCAAGCACCTGATGACAGTGACCTGAACTGTGTCACCACTACAAACACACACAGTTTCATCCTCCATGTTCCTCGGGGAAACCATTACGTGTCCTGCGTGCAATGCTCCGCGTTAACCCTGCCACCCCCCGCACACCCACATGTGTATCTACAGAGAACAACACTGGGTGCCACCATTGTCCAGCCAGCACTTCTGTACTGAAGTCTGCTGTCTGCTGTTAGCCGCCATCAGCTAAAACTGCCTCACAGAGGGAGTCTCTGACCTGAGGCGCGTCTGGCTCTGCGCGGGTCCGAGGCACGTCTTCCCTGGGACGAACCGCTTCATCGTGCGCCATTTTTATTAATATTAATAATAATAATAATAATAATAATAATAGTCAGAGTTTGTCTTCAGTGGAGACTGTGCGTCTGCAGTGAAGCAGGAAGGGCAGGCCCGTGTTTACTGCGCACACACACACACACACACCCCTCACACGTGTGTTTCCTCCCCCGGTGGACTGACGCGTCAGGGAGGAAACGAGGATGCTTTCACGTTATGCGCACATCTGGCTCTCCACCAACAGGGACCACACACACACACACACACACACATTTCATCTGTACGTGTTTGTGCTGCAAGCAGAGATCCACTCGACCACACGCGCAAAACTTAAAAAAAAAAAAAAACCCACGATGGTGAAACTAAAAGCTACAAGCTAAGCTAAGTCTAGCGGACTTACCTCTGCCCCCACATCTGGCCTCAGGACGGTGGGAACAGCTGTAGTGGTGTTTGGGTGGCTTTGATCCGGCCTGGTGTAAGTAATCGTCCCTGTCCAAATGTTCGCCACACGCAGTTCCCCGACACTTGTGTCCGGGTCCGTCCGAAGAGCAGCCAGCCACAGCTTGAGCCTCTTCTCGTCGCGTACAGGCAGTAACATTTTGTTACCGCAGTCTGAATCTAAACACACCTCCACCGACCGACCAGTGTGAACACCTGAGAGGAGGTCAGGTCAGCTGCGGACACGTCAACCATGTGTCTGATAGAAATCAATGTCAGTCGCAGATATAAATATGCATACAAACTTTATATTTTCCAGTTGAAACCTGTTTGCAATAACGTTAATGTGGATTCTGAAAATGGCAAAACATATAAAAAAGGGTTATAGTCCCCTTGCATAAGACTGAAGGAACTGTGTTATCAACAGAAAAGCAAGTCAAACCTTAAAATCCGACATGTTCATGTATAGTTCCCTCCAATTAAATAAACCACCCTTTTGGAAGAGATTTGGCCTCACTTGGGCACTGAATGGTCAATAGTTTGTCAAGTTATGTGCTCTGAGTGTAACAGAGGTATTAACCAGCAGGGCAGTGTGCGTCCTTACCTGTGCACTCAGGTCTTGCAGCATCAAGCATCCACAAAAAGTGCTTTTGCTATGCAACCGTAATTGTTAATGTTAGAAATATGATAGAAATTCTTGTTTTTGTCACACAGTATTACATTTATTGTCACAAACAAAAAATAAACATGTAAGTCTGCTCTGATTATACCTGTAACGTTCTGGTTTGCCCCCCCTCTCTCGCTCTCGCTCTCTCCCTCTCTCTCTCCAGTGAAGGTGAAGGAGAATGAGCTCCTCCCTGTCCTCTTGGAGGAATTGCCCCACCTTCACATCTCCCCCCACGCCCTGGGTCGGATGTGGGAGCAGCAGATGCAGCAGGTGGACAGACTCCACTCCCTGTCGTCCTCTCGTAGCCAGCGTCGCAGCAAACTCTCCGTCCAGGTAGGCCAGGGCCTTCACAAGTCACAACCAAATGAACGGAAATGTACTGGGTGCCTGACTTTGATGTCTCTGCCCTTTTTTTTTTTTTAATAATCTGAAATGTATGATTTGGTGGAAGGATTGAAGGATGAATTTGTAAACGCTTGCTTATCTGCCAGGTGGAGGAAGCCCAGAGGAAACACGACCTGCTGGTGGAGATAATCCACAAAGAGCAGGACCACAGCAAGCGTCTGGTGAGCATCAACACATAAACACACACTCCCTTCACATCTTGTAACCTTAACAACCGTTACAATGGACGTTTAGAGTGGGAGCACATTTTCTTAAACAAAGACACAACATGGCGTGCCCCCGCATGCAGACAGACTTTACCTGCCTGTTCTGGAAATACAGTATTTTATCTGTTTTATCTTCCAGAGGGACTTCAAAGAGCGCATCCAGCAGCAGAAGTCGACCCAGAACAGACTGAGGGAGCAGAGGCAGCAGATTGCGCGTGCCAAGAAGTACCACAGCGACTACCACGTCCAGCAGCGCGCCCGCCTGATGAGGGCACGCACCAAGGAGGAGAGGGTGGGTAGCAAAGGCCGTTCATAACTCTGTACTCCAGTACAAGGACTATGCTGTCACTAACAATTACTTGCATCATGTATCTGTTCGTCTAGAGTTCAGTTCACAAGCCAAATTGGTTACATTTTCAATGATATAAAACAGAGGAAAAGCAGCCAATCACATTTAGAAGCTGGAACCAGCAAATGTTTGCCAATTTTGACGGCTTCCAAAAACTATAAGCACTCAATGGACTTCTCATCCATCTCTTCTGAAACCCAAACTTTGGGCAAATTAGGTCCCTGCCTTAACAATTTTTTATTTTTTTTTTTGTGGCTGTGTGTGTGTACAGATGTTTCGGCAGCTGTTTGAGGAGGGTTTGGAGTTACAGAAAGTCCGGTTGAGAGAGCAGAGAGCTTACGCCAAGGAGCAGCGGCTTGAACATCAGAGACGACACCAGGACCAGATCAAGTCCATGGAGAACTACTACAAAGACCAAGTAGGTCACAAACACCCACACACACTTACTTTCTTATTGTTTAAAAATTGACTTCACAATCTACTCAAATTCCAAGTGAGCTTTAATGTGCTTTCTCTCTTTCAGTTTTCACTACTATCTGAAAAACTCGCACAAGAGCGGCAGGAGATCCAGGTTCGGAAAAAAGCTCAAGAAAAGGTGAAACCTTTGACTTATTACTGCTGTGAAGTCGTAACTCTTAAAATGTGAATCTTCTTGTTAGAGGTCTCTGGGAAGACCAGGCCCTACCCCCAAATACTTGACAGGTGCAAGAGTCTGACAGTACGAACAACATCTCCTTACAGTCTGTCTTAAATCAGACAATTTAAATGCAAAAAATCACCAACTAGTATACGGCTTCATCGTGCTAGAAATTGGTCTTTTACTTAAGCTGACTATTGATCTGCACATCAGTTTTTGCTGGACTTACATCTGTTCAGGCACAGGTACAGTTGGGTCTGTTTGTGTTATTTTAAATAGATTGGTCCATCTTTGGTTCAGGAACGACAATCATGGAACCTTTTTATGGATCAGATGCACATTTTCAAACCACAGGACAGATAATGTCCACAGCTCTTAAATCTAACTGTATATCATTTCCATGACTCTGTAGCATAATTGTCCAGATTTTTCAGTTTTTCCGTGGAAAAATGTAAAACCATTTGAGCAAATTAAGAGGAGAACATTCACCGTTCCCATCCTTTGCAGGCTCTGCTGAAGATGAAGCGAGAGCTGCGTTCCAGGATGGAGCGCGAGATCGGCGAACTGCAGAAAATCATCGTCCAGAACGACGAGGACGACCACTTCCAGGATCTGGAGGTCCAGAGGCTGCGCAATCGGGTCCAGATGGCTTCCTTCCAGTACAACACTAGCTATCTGCACTGACCGGGGGAAGCGAGACGAGGGGCTGTTTTAAGCTCCACTCAGTCAAGGCTGGATTTACATCAGAGGAACATGCTGCAAAAAGACTTTGTTTCTGCCATTCACAGCTAAGGGTACGACGTTCTGACGGCTCCACGGCACCTTCCTTCATTTGCACAGGAATCGACCTTGAAAGAACTTTATAAGTCCAGATTATTGATCATTAATGAACTGAACACACTCCGACAACATGTAGCTATTTGCTTATTTAGCGAACTCTTCCTCTCACCTCAGCTGCTATTCCTGAACTCAGTGACACCTCGGACCGAGTCCCCCTTCTTCCATGGGTCTGTTTTAGTACTTGATACCTAAGAATGTTTTAAAGTGACTCCCTCACTGTGCAGTCTTTGTGTGCGGATATTGTAGCTGACAACTAGTAAAAATGTTCTTCCTCTTGCCAAATAGGGACCACAGATGCAAAGTTAATAAGTATCAATGTCAAACACTGACAGATTTTTAACTTCCTCCCCTCCACTCATATGTGCGATGTCTTCCTTTAATGTTTTAACCATGCCAGTGAATTATTTATTTTTTAATTTGAATGTCGTTTGATTTTTAATTAACCTGGTGTTGTGCTGTCTCATCACCAGGGGCGATGATAATCAGTCTTTCATGACTTCTCCTCTACAACTGTTTTTAGCTCTCAGCCAGAACGTGGTAGTTTTAAACCAACACACAAAAAGTTGCAATGTTAAAACTGTCTAACATTGTATCTAACGAACATCCAAATGCCCTGTCATCTATTAAATATGTGGCCTCACTCATGTCCTCTGGCTAGAATGGGTCACAGTTAAAAGTTTAAGGTGTTTGCATGATCCTGCTTTAGTATTTCATTGAGGTTTAAGTTGGATCCTAATACACTTGACCAAAGAGGCAGTTCTGTCTGTTGCACGACAAAGTAACATGACTGATTAAATCTCAAATGCAAGAGGTGTGACGATCAAATCAAGTTTTTAATTGAAAAGGAAAAATGAGTTATACCTGTACTAATTGAATGCTGGTTTCAGATTGGCTGCCGCTGGGCCTCAAACGATAAAACAGGGTGTTATCTTGGCTCACATGTTGAGTATTTTTGTTTTAAAAAAAAAATCTGTTTTCCCTGGAAAGACAAAAGAAAGGCCCAGCTTTCCTCTGGGGAACCATCTTTGCCTTTACAACCATTGTCCAACTGCAGCGCATGTGGTTCACTGCTTACTACTGACCACCAGCAGCGAGCTGTTCGCAACCTCTTGCTTGATGTCAGCTTTGCGATATTCCAGAGAAAAACTGGAAAACTCCACAGAAGCATATCACGGGTAAAAAAAAAAATCCTGGCCCTGGAACGCATTCCTGGTTCAGCGTAGTCTCAGGACTGTCTGCTTGGAGCTTCAGTTCAGACACGACACTGTCTCAACTCGTGTTGCTGCTCGATATTGTCGAGTTGGTCTGTCCGTGTGCCGCATCTGTTCCATTTATCAGGAAATCCTCGTCGTCATCTGGCAGGTTAGTCCACTTACAGTGGCTTTGACAGAAACAGCACGTCTGGTAAACCACAAGCTTTAGTCCTTTGACATGTTTTCTAACTGCACATTGTCTGTTGCATTCCCGGCATGACTTGAACAGCTGAAGGATGCACTCCTCGTCGACGATGAACTCTGACGAGCTGGGGGTCACAATACACGCATGAATAACACGGCGAGCTCTTATTTCAACGTGTTCTGTAGACAGTATCATATAGCACGTGTATGTAAAGCTGGGGAAGATAATGGGTGAGGAAAAGGAGGAGATATTGGTAGTAAGATCAGCATACCTCCCCAAATCCACCAGGTAATGTCCGTCTCCCACACTTAATGAGGTGCTGAATTCTTCATCATCATCATCATCTTCGAAGTCTGTGTGTGAATCAATTTTAAACATATCAGATTATTACTTCACTCTTCCTGTAAACAGTTTGCTTCGAATCTTTATTTTGTTGGAGGACTCAAATGTGCAAATGTGAAGATGACTTGCCTCTATTTTCTTTATTTTCTGACTGGTTAGTTGTCGACCACTCGTCTTGACTTTTTGGTCTGTGACAAGCAGCGTCTCTTTTCCCCGACTCCTTAAAATGGGACAAGGAACAACAAAGTGAAAACAGGCAACACAATTTCATTTATAGAACATATTTCATACACTACACCTTCACAAATTACATAAAAACATTATTATAATTAAAAGATGCTTTAAAATCTGTCACATAAGTTCATATATTAAAAATGAGCGTGATAACTGTAAAACTAAAAAGGTGTATTGTCTGCAGCTGAAATGTTGAGTGAGATCAACAGAGGTGAAAGCAGAATTTGAAGTTAGAAAGTGAAAACCAATTAACGTGCTCATTGATCAACCAGTTTTTAAACACATGCAACTAAAAACATTTGCAATGATAAGAGTTCACCACGTGTGCAAGCTGTAACTCAACTCGAAACCACTGAGTTTATAACTGCATGCACATTTTTAAAACTCAAATTAGAAAGGCAATGACGGTTGATGAGTACAATGTGGTTCAGCAACAATGTCTGCACGGTTAGACGGGCATCAACTCTGAAGTGGCAAACAAACAAAAGCAAAGAAGCCACAAATCTCCCATCTGTGGGATGCATCACATTATCTTCTGAGTACTGCTTTGGAGCTGGACACTAGAATATTTTTCAGTGAGGAGGACATCCGCTTTAGTCAATCTTCAAATGTTCCCATGATTTTATAAATATGGTGTATAACTGTCCCCTGAACTCACAAGTAATTTTGACAATATGGTAATTTTTTGATAAATTGATTAATCGTTTGGACTATAAAATATAAAAAAATGGCTGTCACAAGTTAGAGAGTAGAGAGTAAGGTGACATGTTGAAACAGCTTGTTTTATCCACCAACAGCCAAAGTTTTCAATTATATCAAACAGAGAAAAGCAGAAATGAGATGCCAGAACCAGAAAAGGTTTGGTGTTTCCAGTTGGAAAAATGAAAGAAACAATTCATGGAGAGACATAATTCATTTTCTGTCAACTGATTAGGCAACTGAAGTGTTTCAGCTCTACACGGTGAGACGGGTCAGGGTCACATTTACCTTTTCAGGCGACTGGACAGAAGCAGCGGCACAAGCTTCCCGCTCGACTTCATTCGGTGAACTCATCATAAACGGGTATTCATAATGCACACTTTCACTAGATTAAAAAAAAAAATAAAAAAAGACAACAAAAGAAGCACAAGGCTACAGGTTGAGCTCTTCCTGAACACGTGTGTGTGTGTGTGTGTGTATGCCATGAGACGCTGACAGACGCGCGCACCGCGGCTCTCACCAGGTTTCGGTGGATGAACTCCTCTCCAGAGCGGCTCGTTCAGCTCGCTTCTCCGACTTGGTCCGAAGGTAACTACAAACACAAACAGAGAGAGAGAACATGGCAGTGAGCTCACAGGTGGACCCACGACGGGAGGGGGACACATGCAGCGCAGTGACGGTGACGGTCCGGAGCGACGATACAGACCTAACCTACCTGTCCAGAAGAATAAAAGCCATCTTCGAGTCCGTTTCGACGCCGCATTGTTTCTTAACCTGCCGCCACTTTGTGATGGCCGCACCGATGGTTATCCTCGTCTTACTGCGCCTCTTGTCGCTCTCTCTTTTGGCTCGCAGGCCCTCCTCTGACCTGACCCTCTTCGCCGGAGGGTTTCCTCCACTGCCTGACTTTCGGGCAGCTCTGGGCGCCATATTGGTTTTAATCGCCGCGTGGTGACGTCACGTCCGGTGCACGGGCTTTCGCCGCACAGGTCACAGAATGTGACGGGTTACAGGATGTAGCGTAACACCTGCGTGCCAGTTTATGACTGATAATTCAATGGCTGAGTCATTTTTGTTTAATGAATATGGACTATTTGGGTTCTTAAGTTATAATTGAAAAAAAAAAAAAAAAACAAGCATTCAATGTCATACAAAACAATCCTATTTTTACCTTAGTTAAGTTTCATATATAAAATGTAAATTATTCAACAAAAGCATATATTTTTAGAGCAGCGCATTAACACAAATAATTCTTGCACTAATAATAAAGCTGTATAGAGTGTAAATGAGTGTACTGATTTAATTATCCTCTGTTTTAATGTATCTTTTATTGTATTGTATTGTATTGTTATTTTATACTAGTTTATTTACTGTCCCTTGGCATTTTGTTCCCGGGGTTGTACGTGACTTTATTTAGCGAAGATTTACTGAAGAAAAAGACTGATGACATCATCAGAGGTATGAACATCATGACTTCATTGGCCTTTTTTACCAGAAAGCCTGCATTACAAATTAAAGGTGTGGAGGAAAGAAGTCAGGATTAAGGAGGCAGGGAGCTTCTAATGAAAGACACCACTGAGTTGCATTATAGTAAATGTGGGATCGAACATTTTTGTTCAGCTGTATTATAAGTATTAGTAGTAGTATTAGTATCCACTACTACTCTCTGCACCCTTTTCTCAAAATGGTCACATTGACCAAAAAAAAGGTTTCACAGCCAGACACTCCTGCCGGGATCTGAACAAGGTGTTTCCTTCGAGTAGGAGAGATGTGTTACCAATATACACAACAGGAGTTTAGGAATACCTTCACCACAATGCTCATACGCCTAAATCATGTCAGTTCGCTGCGTCTGGTGGTCAGTCTTACATCCACTATAACAAAATGACGTGTCTCAGCTTTTCCAGCAGTGGTGGAAAGTAACATTTATCTAACGGCTGTAGTTACTAGATTCCGATTTTATCTACAAAATCCAAGATGAGCTTATATAATATGATGCATTGGTCAAACTACCCAAGGGTATAGATAACATAACTACAACATGAAAGATGGTCCAAACATGTCAAAACACTTGTGACGGGAAGAGCCGATACTTTAGCAATCTAAGCCAGTCCATCAGAAAACAGGCCAGCTCCTCGTCGCTCGTGACCCCCATCCTCGTCCTCATCGTTCACCAGCGGGTGACAGCCAGCCCCAGATTCACTCTTGTTTTGGAACGACCTTCGATACGCAACGTAGTTACTTTCCACCACTGCACAACAGCCACAGTAACGTGACGGTTCTATACATGAGACTCTGGACGTTAATATAGCAGCAAACAGCTATTGTCTATGTAAAGATGCAGTGGAGTAACGGCGTCCTGAGCAGAGGATGGAGTCACGCTCCTTCTGCGCCTGTTGCTGTCCGGGTTCCTCTGTCCTTTGTTTTGGTAGCCGGGCCGGCTGCACGTGCATGTTGGTGCATCAGGCTTCACCCTGCACTCTGCCATCCTGCTTTCACCATGCTGCGTGGGGGGTCACTCTCTTTAAGAACAGGGGGGAGACTCACATGCATGCGGCCCGGGCTACCAAAACAAAGAACAGAGAAACTCACAGATTACAACACAGACAGAAGCAGACAGACTTCATTCTCTGCACAGGACACCACTACCCCACTATATATTTACACAGCAAATAGTACTTTGCTTCTTTACTAACGTTCAAAATCTCATATATAGCACCTTTAAACCCCCCTGGGTCACACTTATTTGAACATTTTCTAAACAGAGTGTGTTTTAGCTGGTCATCTCGCCTCACGAAGCAGCCCTCAGGCGTCTTTACATCGGTGCTTTGTGCACAGGAGGCAGCGGGAACCTGCCAGGAACATCGCCGCTGCTCCACTCACATGTTTATGAGGAAGAAAGCCATCTCGGCGTCCGTCTTGAAGCCGTTCTTGTCGCGCAGCTTCTTCCAGGCGCTGAACGCCGGGCCGAGGTTGACTCTGGTCCTCCCTCTCTGCCTGTCGTTCTCCCGCTTCGCCCTCCGCGCCTCCTCCGACAGCGTCTTCCTGGGCTTCTTCACACACGTCGCCGAAGCTCTCCCGTCCGCGCCCTCGCCGTCGTCCATGTTCACCATCTAGACGGCGCGTCCTCGTCGCTGAAACGTGAAGAATTAATGCTAAAAAAAACACAGGCTGGCTGGGATGCTTATTTTTCCTGTTTTGACTTTTTGGCTCCTCCCGTCTGCCGTACTTCAGATTGTTGTTTTTTTGTTTTTTTTGTTTTTTTGTTTGTTTTTCAAATTAAACTTTAATAACACAAGTATCACATAACAGACAAAGGTAAATTCAACAGAATATTTAAGTAACCTATATCCATTTAATCCATTTCATCATTATCTGACAGCTATTGTTACTCCTTTACAAACAAAACTAAATAAAAAATTATGTGTTGTACATTCAACTATGCAGAAAATACTAGGTAAAATTCTCCACATTGTTAAACATACTACCTGTAATCCATTAGTAAATAATAATCCAATGGTAAAATATATAATAAGGCTTACAGAGCAAATTTTAGTAGATTTAGCTGATAATACTAGTAAGGGTAGACCTTTCACTTGTAAAGTGTTTTTACATTTATATGCCTACTTTTACCTGAGAACCTTAATACTTCCACCACTGCTTAAATATCTTTCAGATTCATATTATCGATAAACTTGATAGACTTCTTGCAAAAAGCTGGAGGTAGAGATTTTCTCATCGGGTTAGTTTCCATCATAACCAACAATGTCCAAATGTTTTAGACTCTTTTCCTTTCTATATACTGCAGCCAACAAGAAAACAATGGAACAAAGTGAAACCTAAACATGGGAAAGATCTCTGTCCCCCATGGACTGGTACATTTTATCAGGATGTTTTTGAAAGAAAATCCATGCTGTACACTTGCTTTCAAATACCAGCAAATTAAAACAAGTGATGGCCATAAAATAAATTCTCCATCTGTGGTTTAGCACAATGCACATTTGATGGGTGCCATGCTGTCTACAGTTTCTCAGAGAGGAGAGATTGAGTTAAAGTAAACCTGTGAAGCATAAAGGCAGTTGTATTAGAGGTGTGTCTTATTTGTCCAGTTTAGTGATACATTTTGGTACTGATTTGGAGTGAGCTCGTCACATTACGTGGAAGCTACAGAGAAGAAAAATCATGAATCATTTTCAGTTAAAAACAGAAAATCGTAGTAGTAAAAAAATAAATTGTGTATTAATCATTCCTGGTATTGATTTGGAGTCACAGCCTTGCATTACATAAAAGCTATCAATTTTTTTTAAGCCATTTGTTTTCATTTTATATTTTTATTTACTGTATAAAAGGATTCATGTAAAATATATAAATTACACATCAGCAATCAAAATATGTGCTACATGAAATCAAGCTAATTATTTAATCATAATTTTCACTAATATTGTCAAGTCAGCATGAAGGTAGTGTAAAAACATTGTTTTTGTGTCAGTTAAACAGTACTTTATTCGATGGTCCGTACCTCAGCCTCCACCATTTAAAAACGAGATTCTGTGATGTGAAAAATGATAATTCAGAAAGGTTGGACCAAGAATATGAAATTTATCAAAAAGCATTTGTCCTTTAAACTTTCAGCAGAAAAAAAAGACAGAAACACACATGGTTCTATAAAACATAATGCTGTGAGGTCCCAACAGCATAGTTTTATTGCTCAGCTTTCTGCAAGGGTACAAGAAGTTTATTACTTTGCTTCTTTATTGTCCTTATGTACAGGTGTCCGTTACAAGCTCACAGAGCAGCTGATGTGAAAAACTATGAACACATATACTGTAATAAATACAAAAACAGATAGGAAATCAAAAGAAATAAAACATGGTGCAGTTTAAAAAAAAAAACGTTTAAGTTTTTTTTGTTTCGTTTTGTACTGAATTCAATCAAAAGTCATTTACACACACACACACACACACACACACACACACACACACACAAATTTGCACATAAACCTATAAATTTGTACTTGTAAGTGTGGGGAAATAATTTGCTGAACATTACACATTTGTTGTGGTTTGTAACCAATTAAACCATCAGTAAAGTACATGATTTTGACCAGAACTGGATCTCAATTTATTAAATTAGATTCATCAGATCAATCAGAATACACAAAAATCTTGTTATATCACAGGCATTCAAAGCTTGAAAAAGTTAACGTCAAGGACTAATCTGGCTGCTTAACTGAGGAAAAGTGTGATTTCCCCCTCGTCTGGAAGCACTCGACCCCCACAACTTTTGCACTGAAGACTGAACCAGCCAGAAAACTTGGTGCCAACAAAAAGTAACGAAGAGCAGAAGTGGACTGTGTGCACTTGACAAACATACATGTGTGCATACTGTATCAAGAACATGTGTGTATATATGGTATCTACATACAAAATTTAAAAAAAAAAAAAACTGATCAGTCCATTAACTATTTGGTAAATAGAAGGAAGTGTCTGATTATAACTTGGAGCCCAAGTATGCATAATGTGTGCAAAAAGAAAAACAAAAAACAACAACTTGTAATGCATTATTTTCTGCCTCTGAGTCAGGTTATTAAAGGTAAAATCAAATAAATTCTCAACTGTACAAAGATGACAATTTCAATGTACTCTGTTTTGTTTCTCTGTTTTGTCTGATGACCACAAAATAAAAAACTCAAGGTTTCTGAGTACCAGCTAACAAACTGTTTATGGTTACAAATAAATGCAGGCAGTATACATATATAAAAAAAATAACACTTAACTGATTTCTCAAAGTCAAAAAAAGTTTTCTAAGAGTAATAATTATGCAAATAAATAGGCTTTATCTCTTGAAAATCCATTCATGCAGAGGGGTTTCTTTGGATGGAGGCTCTGGTGATGAAGATGCTCCTCACAGTTGCCTCTCTGGTTTTTAGTAACTTTTCATTTTGGTTGAACATTTTCACCATGTAGCACCCAGGAGTCCAGCAGCAGTCAACCTCAAACATTTGCAGCTCTGAGGACTTGAGTAAGCCATCAGCATTTAGTCTATTTCCTCGCTTTAAAAAAAAATTAATGTTGCAAACAGACTGCTTCTGTGCATATCAAATAATATTGTTGTCTGTGCTGTTTGGTATTCAGTGGCGACACAGATCTCCAGAGCAGCAAATACGGCCATTCATGTTCTCCTATGAAGGTTTGTGTGTGTTAATAAGTGAAAGTGATTGACCAAATGAAAATATCACTATCACATCATCTAAACTGCCAACTTTAACACTCTATCATGGGTTTAAAGACAGGGCCTCTGAAACCTAGTTTCTATTAAAACCAGTTGTACCCCTCCTCACATACCAGCCTAATAAACGTAAAACAAAACAAAGGACAACTTCACCTGAGAATGCAAAGAGGTTTGTGACAGACACCAACATGCTTGCATTTAAATTGAACAGAAAAAACAAGCAACAATATACAAAATAGCTATGTATTTGTACATATATACTCAAAAATTACAGGTGTATAGATACTTTTTTTACTCTGTATATTTCTAATGTAGTCGTATAGCAAATGAAACATGATATATTTTAATCTAATGTGAAGAAATCACTCCTGCCATCACTGCTCAGTTTGTAAAGTGCTCTAAAGTGACAAGACATAGAGAAAGAAATACTTCTGCCTTTTTTAACTGATGATGTGACTGAAAAAAGACGCCTGCCTTAAATAGCTTTTTATCAAGCCTGGTCCCAGGGACACTTGTGCCCTTTTCACATATAATCTGACAGGAAGTGAGCTGGGTTATGCTGGGTTTGATAAAATAGAAAATAAAAAAACATGCATACTTGTAACTTCTGGAGACAAATGTGTTAATGACAGAAAAGGAAGACGAACCAGGCTGAAAAAGTGAGGTTCAATCAGCTCTGCAGCTTCAAATACAGGTTACTGTGCTAGCAGAGATGATGGGGAAATTCATCTATAAAATGTCTACTTTCCTCACATACAAGGGCACAATTGCATACACATGCAGAAACATACAGACACACATGTTTACAAGAGCTGTGGCCACACTGCAGTGATTCAGGGAAAAAATAAGATTCATACCTTCTTCTTAACCAGAGTCCGTCACTAATCTTTAAACAAACCCACCAGAAGCTCGACTCAAACGCCACAAAACATCAGACCCACATCTCAGTCAGTCTGTGTCAGTTCCTTTTCAAAATGATATATATTCACTATTTAAACTACATGGTTTTACAGTTACAAAATGACTGCTGGTATGAAAATTAAACTAATTATGGAGCAAAGAGATTTTCTATTCTGAATTTGAATTAAATTAGCTTGGGAATGAAACCCTTCAAATATCAAAGCATTACACTGAGGTAGGATGAATTTGTGGCGCTCCTACAAGATGCAGCACACCAACTCTGCAGCCATGAGGATCGGAAGGTGTATTGGTTGAGGTTAAGGTGGCTACTAAGGGCAAGATATGGCTACCTGCAGTGTTCAAGATTCAGTAGCATGACAAGGATCAATTCAATCAGTTTAAATTGCAAGACAAAATATTGACTCACTGTTTTCAAATGCCTAAGGAGAGATTTTAAAAAAGAAACTTTTTTAAGATATTGAACTGTAAAAGTTGATAATCAGCTTCCTGATTTGATTAGATTTTCAGTTTTTTTTTCTGAATGCAATAGGGAGCCATCAAAAACAAACTGCTCAGTCAACAACTCACGGCTGGTGAAAGAAATGCTGCAGTTCTTAACAGCTCTTCATTTGCTCTTCATTTGTATTTCACACAAACTACACCATATAAAAAAAAAAAACCCAAACAAATAAATGAATACAAAACAAATGACAGGATGACTCTCTAGCAGCTGTTCAAACAGATTATCGATGAGGGAAGAATGTGGAGAGCGGTGAGAGAAGAGGACGACTGCAGGCTGGTCAAAGACGCACGTATCAGGCTCTGAGTGAGCCCGGTGGCACGTTGCAGTGACAATAATCGTCTATCAGGGTCCTGCACACAGATACACCTGTTCACACACAAACACACTCTCCAGTGTGTCTCTCATTCCACTGCGAAGCCACAGGTCTCTTCGATCGCTGTCAGCAGCTTGTCGTAGAGCTTGTCGTAGCTCTCGTAGGGCGGAATGTCAATCCGATTGAAGCTGGAGAGAAGAGAAAGAGAAGGAGTTCATACGAATGAAGCTACGAGAGATTGGAAGGTATTGTTTTTTGTGATCATGATAAGGATTTCATGCATGTTATGTGTCAGCAAATGCATGTGTCACATACCAGGTATGGGCTTTGGGCAGATTGTTGGTGTTAGCATCAATCTGATGAATGGTGAAGAGTCTGGGCCCGGCGGCACCTGCAGCCGAAACACAAACAGGATCCGTCAGGTGCAGTTCAGCATCCAATTCCATTGTTAAGTTACTCACCAACATCTCAGCTAATAAAGTCCTGACCCCTTTTTAATCCAGTCTTTTGAAAAACATGCTCCTGGAATTTTCTGTATTATAAGATAAATAAAATCTATAAATATTTAAAAGTCTTTTAATTTTGTTACAATGACAAAGTCTTCAAACGTAACTAGCTATCCAGATATCCATATATTTGAGAATATGGACAGAAAACTGTATCATGTTTCAAAGTTTCTAAAAAATTTACAAAATAATCCCTTTGTGAGCACTGACAGCTGGTGGAACAGACGTGGGGCAGGACCTCAACTCTCACGGAGAAAAACCATAGGCACTGGAAATGTAGACTCCAGCTGAGTGACAGGTTAACACACACAGAGTCGGATAAGTACCCTGTAAAGCCTTGAAGCCTTGCAGTGGGACTCTGGACGAGCCAGTAACAAACTGCAGTAGCCGGGCCCTCCTCTCCTCGTCAAACGACTCCACGGCTTTCCAAAACCACTTGACGATGTTGCTGTCGGGGGTGCAGTGCTTCAGACGGGTGTTGGACTTCCAGTCAGAGATGTCGATCTTTCCCAGGCCACACACTATCAGCTGAAGGCCGAGAGGGACATAGAAATGTAAATATTAACTCGAATTAACATTATACCAGAAAAGTGTAGCTGAAGTAATTATTGTATTTCGGAAGATGGAATAGATGATATTTCTCATCCACAAACTGCGAAAATAGAAATGATACATATGAAGCTGGTGATAGCTGTGACTGTTACTGGATCGCTATTATTTTGAAATAGTCTTCTCTGGTACCTCCAGTTCTTTCTCGTCAAAGGCTTTGAGCAGGTGTTGAGGAATAACCTCGTTGAAGCCTTTCTGCAGGGCCAGAAACTGAGCCTCGATGCCATGCAGGAAACGCCAGTTCACATACAACCTGCAGAGAACATGAGAGAGGAGGGACGGGAAGAAACAAAGAGGGAGTCCGTCCATTTATTTAACCCTTGAGGGACTGCAAATACATATTGTCTGGACTGCCACAGAAAAGTTGTGTGAAAAACAGGGAAAATGTGGTGCTTGTTTGGGCTGCATGTTGATGTCACTCTTTGTGTGTGCGCCTCCCTCTCCATACCTGACATACTCCTTCTTGGTGTCCTCTGTGACGGGGACACTCTTGCCGTTGGGTTTGAGCTCATGTTGGATGATTTCTCCGTAGGCGTTGTGCTCCACACAGAAAGTGTGGTCCAGGACGCCGGTGATGTCATTGTCCCTGAAGAGGAGGAAGGGCAGGCTGGGTTAGTTGCTCTTACATCTCATTTCACCTTCATTTCTTAGGTTCTGATCCAAGACGGACATATTCAAATTATAATGCCTGTGTGTTTGACTGTTATTATTTTTGACAACTGCTCTTCTGTTGAGTTTCTTTAATTTGCTCCAATTCATTTTATTTTCCTTTTAAAGCAGCATTTATCATCCTTAACCTTCACATGGTCAGTGATGACTCAGCAGATTACTACTTAACAGTCATAATAGTGGATGACATGACAAGTTTTAAGGTCCTATCAAGGGAAGATCGTTGCAGCTTCCTTATGTGGGAAAACATTAATTCTACAAAATACCTCACCACTGTGTAAAAACATGCAGAAGAAGGCCTAAAGCAGCGAGGATGTTCATTTTTCATCTTAGATGTCATCAGCTTAACTGGCAGCAGAGGGCGCCACAGTCATTAGAAAGTATGTGCTCTGTCTCTTTTCGTGAATATATGTATGATTTTGTACCTGTAAGCAACTGCTTTCTTCAGAAATGTTTTATGTGAAAGCATCTGTAAAAGATGTCTACTGCTTCACTGGTACAATAGGAAAACCAGTATTATGTTACAGGTAAGTTATAGAAGAGAACTTCAAAGTAAGTGCTAGGTAACCTGTATTTTTCTACTTGTTTTGACAAGAAAATTGCTTTTGCACTTAGAGGAAATGCCTATATTACTGGTATTAACTCTAACTTTGGGTTGTCAGTGAGAGAATTTAGAAAAATAATGGGTTGCCTGGAAACAAAAAGAAAAAAAGTCTTACAGGATCCAGACAAGGCTGTTATGGAGGTCGGGGTCGACAGACTCCATATCGTCCAGCGTGATCGGTTTGCCCAGCAGCTGTTTGTAGAAGGGCAGCGTGAAGCCTCCATCGATGTAGTGGCCGTGGAACACCGCCATGCCCATGATACGACCCACGAAGTGGAAGTACGACAGGTGCTCCTGCACATTAAACAGGGGTACTGATATGAAGGCTTTCATTCATATCATCTCAGTTTTATATTATAATATATTTACAAATTCAGAATATACAGCTTCAGTTTTTAGCACAATGGCAGTGCCTAAGAGCTATACACAGGAGAGGAGATAGTTCACTGCTAAAAAAGATATATTTATCCTCATAGTGAGCAGAATCTAATTACCAAAGTAAGGTTGTAGAATTACGACATTCTAATTATTACAATTAATCTTTCATAAGATTTTTTTAATATCCACATGAAATTCATCTGATGCCACATGACAAATTAAATTAGTCTGGAGACTTGCTGCCCTATAAACTTTGATGGGCATCTTTAAAAATGTATTGTCTGATTCCAGCTTGGATATCTAAAGATAAGAACAGAATCCTTGTAGATAGTCTAATAGAAAGAAATGTCATGTTTCTGTCTGCATACACAAAATGTTATACATGACCATAAAACTAAATAATTCCTACCGGGTTGACAGCAGAGTCAGGGTTAATCTGTAGAGTGTAGATGTCATCTCTGGAGTACTGGAACAGGCCATAGTAGGGGTTCAGCATCTCATGGGACAGCAGGTATAACCATTCCCTAACACACACACACACACACACACACACACACACACACACAGATTCACTGTGAAAAATGTACTTCAAATAATGCTCAAACAAACATGAAATTAAATGTTTGCTGACATTTACAGTAAAGCCACAGTGAAATAAACATGTGACAAAGTACCTTGCTACCCCGCCATAGTCCAGTCCCTCCTCTCCTCTGAATTTGATCATCAGTCTTTTCCAGAGATCCTTTGGACGCATCTTCATCACCTGCCGGTATGACTCCTAAAATTAAACACATACAGCAAATTTAATACAACACAAACAATCATCATAGGCAGAGTGGTGCGCAAGAACAACCTGCTGCTCAGTGTCAGCAAAACCAAGGAACTGATCATTGATATTAGAAATAAGGAGGTAAAGACAAGTTCCTGGGAATCGACATCACAAAGAACCTGTCATGGTCATCTCCCATCTCCACCCTGATAAAGAAAGCTCAGAAACGGCTCCATTTCATAAGGAAACTTACCAAAGCAAACTTCCCACGCCAAGTTCTTGTCAACTCTTAAAGAGGAGCAATAGAAAGCATCCTGACTGGAAACATCAGAAATTGGCATGGGATGGGCATGGCCCAGGACAGGAGGGCTCTGCAGCGTGTGACTAAAACTGCCCAGTACATTATTGGTACCCATTTACCAGGCATCATTAATATCGGTGAGCTGAGGTGCCTGTGCAGAGCCAAGAGGATATTAAAAGACCTCACCCTGCTGCTGTCTGGCAGAGATACAGAAGTATCCGCTGTTGCACCACCAGACATACAATCTTCTTTCCTCAGGCTGTGACACTCCTTAACTCATCCTCCATACACCCTACATAGTTTTTTAAGTAGCAAAATGGGACTATATCTGCATCTCGTTCTACAAGCCTGTGTTGTAAAATGACAATAAATTAACCTTGTATCCTTATAAAACAAGACCAGCTAACATGAATCTACAATACAATTGGAAGTACAGCAGTATTAACTTGGCTGAATGGAAAAATAGTAAATAATAACCTTGGAGGTTTGCTTGATTGTGTGTGTTTGTGTGTACAAAGCATGTGACGCAGTGTAACTTCTACAAGCTTAAGATTGTTATGCTACCAACACACACCTTCAGAGATAACAGGTACTCATAGTGTGTAGGGCAAAGACTGCAGGAATATACCAAAACGGCCTGGTCTGTGCAGCTGTAGGTGCAGTGTTTCTACACTTCGGTTGGACTGAGTTAGGGGAAGTATGCTTTGATTATGCAACTATGAAGGTTATCATGAAGGAATTGATAGATTCAGTGGAAATATAGATCCTCTTTACATGTAAGGATTGGCACATTGCGGAGGGTGCAGCAAAACCCACTGGCGTAATGTCACAGTAGCTTGTTTCTGGACATTATTAGCATTCAGGAAAGATGCATACTGCTTAAAAACAACAAAATTACTTTTTAAAATTAAAACTGTAGGGGATCCTTCTTCTTGATCACACACATACTCAGAGTATTAAGCTCATTTTCATGTGCATACTTCACATTTGGGGCAGACTCATGCCTTTAGCCTACTGATATTAAATCTTACAATTAAAGTAAGATTAAGTGTCCTTGCCTCTCTTCATTGTACCCATCCTACAATTATAGTTAAACACACAGTATAGTCAATGTGTTTCCTGTTTTATATTACATAAGAGTCATCTCTCTGTCTGTCCTTTTAGAGGTATCCAAAGACTCATCAGAGGTCGTGTCACAGTAAACAATAACCTGCCACAGCAACGGCTCTGCTGCAACTGTGAAAGCATGACAGAGATCAGCTGCAGCGAGTTGGCTGTAAGACGCTATTAAACACACACTAGAGATACTATAAACTCAAGTTATCCAACATGCTGGAGAGCAAAAATATGTGTGTGAAAAGTGTCCAAAACATTCAAAACCTCAATTTAAAAAAAATTGTGAAATGCAAACAGTGAAACATTTTGTGTTAATCCTATGTGAACTGTAGATAGGAAATCACACTAGAACCATTATAAGTACATGCACACACCCGTGTGAACACACTGCCAACACTGCAAACTGTAGCGCTGGTTCCTCCATGAAAACCTCAAGTGGATCCGCAGGGCTGATTTTCACACTTAACTTCCCCCTTCCACAGCTGTCACGTCGAAGGAGGATGAAGTCATATTTTTCATTGCTCAACTTGTAGTTATGAAGTTATGTCTGGCCCTGAATACTTGCCACTGCTGCCTTAGTTCCTTTCCTTACCCGCTCCTTCCCACCATCCCCTCTTCCCCCGTCCCCATCTATTTAGCTGCTGAAATCATCCAGAAAGAATGCCTTGCCTTGGTAGAACAAATGATTGGGAGAGCAAGTAAAAGAGAGACAGAGGAGGAGAAGAAAAGTAACAGAGAAATCCTTTTTTTTTGTGGTGTTGTGAAGGCATTTCTGTTCTGCTTTTCCCTGGAAATCATAAAGCAGTTCTGAGTACTGGTTCTGCTCTGCCTTGGGCCTTTTTTCTGGCGCACATTGTAAATGGGGTGAAAAGTCAGTAAAATGCAAAGATCTGGTGAGCATTCTGCTATTGTTTTCATGGACGTTTAGAGTTTGCATGTCAGCATGTGATGCTTTGAAAGCCAGATGATGAATTTTATGAACACACTGTCGATGCACACTACAGAAATTCATGGTCAATTTTTTGTTGTTATGCATTAATTCATGTGCATGGGTTTGTAGCTGTGCTCAGATGCCCTTCATCAGTCAACCAAATGTTTCCTTTTATGGTTTAAAGCACATCAGACATTTTAGGTTAGGGTGTTATGTTTATGAGTATCAGGGCTATTTTTATAGATGAACATGTTGCACTCCTGATGTGAAGCATTTCAGACAAATAAAGTTTCACTGTAATGATGGTTCATAATCTACAAACATAAAGAAAGGTAGTCTTTGCGTTCCTGTGTTTGTGTGTATCAGTGTGTGAAAGGGTCATCCTCTGTTCAGGTGTAGTTTTTAGGTGTTTTTTTTTTTTTAATACCTCAAATATCTCCTCACGGCAGACCTCGATGCGGCAGTGGCCGGCCTGGGGTTGTTGCTGAGAAAGTTCCTGCCGCAGGATCTTCAGCTTCTGCACCAGGTCTCTCTTGTATTTGGGCACCGTCAGGCATTCCGCCTCTTCAGGCAACTGGGCTGGGGACAGAGCTTGCTGATGGACCACAGGACCACCCTGGTCCTTCATCTGCGTCGGATGGCTGGAGGGATGGTGTTGTTGTTGAAGAGGAGGAGGTAGAGGATGAACAGTCAAGGGGGGATGGAAAGGGGTAAGAGCAATTGAACAGATGGAGGAGATCAACAAGGTATGGGGCAAATGAGTGACAAGAAAGAGGGGCAGAAGAGAAAAGACAGAGGAGAAGAGTCATATGTCAGTATAATTCACCACACACTCAGTATTTAACAGCTTGTCCTGAGCTGTTCTTTTTCAATTGCCATTTGGTGTATTGCTTTGACTCCAGTGGCGGCAACAGATTTATACAAAGACAAAAGAAAGAGGGATATGTCCGGTAGGGAATTCCCCAGCCCCTCCATCACACTCTAACCACCAAACTAGGGAATTTTGTAAGAAATCCCTCTCTGGCCCTCAACCTCCTCACTCCTCTCAAAGCAAAGAGCACTAAATAGAGCCATAAGCCCTGAGTAAATCTGATCCAGACCTGTGGATAGGCTGGGCCTTTGACCAGACGTTTGGTAAATATTACCACCAGGAAAGACAGAGAGAGGGAAGTAAACCCTGAGTAAGCAGAGATAAAGAGACACACAGAGCGCAAGAAAAAGAGAGGGGAAATATACAAAGGAAAATGGGGTAAGAGAAGCCTCTGGCTAGCTCAGCTGGACAGATAAGTTGATTTGTTCTCTATGCAATCCTCCATCACACATTTTTCTTAAAGTGCAACATCTCTTTTCCATCTCTTTTCTATCCCAAGACATCTTTACTTCCTGTCTCAAGCAAAAAGATGATGACAAGCAAGGTTGATTCCCAGTACGAACCCCAACCCACCACCAACCCCAGCTGGAACTTCCGTGATCTGACCACTGGAGTTGCCACCCTTCCTCATACTTTGAGGTAGAGAAAAAAACCCACCACCAACATTTCTGTAAACTTCCAGTCTTGTTTTCGTCTGAATATACCTTTCTCTTAGCTGCAAATGATGTTCTGATAACGTATCAGTCCTGCCACTGAGTTCATGTTCTTCTGACCAAAGTGCAGCCTTGTTTTGTAATTTCGCAACGTCAGGACAACAAGGTTAAGTGTGAGAAAGGGTGTGAGCAGGGAAGCATGCCTGTTGCACAGTGGAGCACAGAACTGAACCCGAGGAACTTAGCTCGTGACCTTGCCATTCAAGGCCTGTATATTCTAAAATAGATGAAACAAAATACAATCTTAGCAAAGGTGAGCCATGATCAGTGTTCTAGCTCTGGCCTCCTCCAGCCCTCATTGTGGTGTTGGTGGTGGGATGCCTGGGTGGGCCTCGTAAAAACATAATCCATCTCTCCCTTCAAGAGGACAGCACCCCTCATTTTCTTGTTAGGAGACGCTGAGCCAGCAGAGGACTTCTTTAAAGGAAACTACTGTCCTCCGCTGGGAGTGGAGTGTCGAGGCTGCTGTTGGCCAAACAAAGACGGCACACCACGAGGCCTGGATTGGTATATAAAAAGGAAGCAGAAATTTTCTAAGGTAGCAGCACATAGCCACCCACTTATTCCGACACTCGTTGTACACTTGGGTTCCCTGGTTCAGTGGGTTGAAAAAGGCCTCATCTATTTGGGCTTTCCAAACTAAACGGGTGCAGTGTTTCGCCAGTCTATCCCTGTATAATCAAGTCCGCTGCTATTTATTTTATTGGCAGGCGCTGGGGCTCCTAGCATGTCAAAGAAAGGGTAAGACTGCAGTGGAGCAGTCCTGGAAACCACTTTAGGAAGGAGGAGGGGAAGAAAAGATGGCCTTAAAACAAAATGGAATGAGTTGCTTTTGGCTGGGAGGCTCAAGAACCATATAATAAAGCGTAATTTCAGCGCACTTTTTTTTTCCTTCTGAGGGCACAGTGTAATTAAAAATACGTTTCGACATAGTTCATCGTCTCTGGTTTCCAAACGGGACGAGCTCGGCATATTTTATGGTAAATATAGAAAATACAAGCACAGCAAAGCTTAAAATCTGCCCAAGCCAAAAGAGAGAAATGGTTCCTATTGCTGTGACAGCTCGGGTGAAATACGACAATTGGGGAGAAATATAAACTCTCAAATTCAATACAAGAGCCAGAGGATTTTATTATTGTTATTCCAAGGTGGAAGGAGGGGGAGGAAAAGAAACTGGAGAAGTCGAGAATTGAAGGAGTGAACATTTTCCAGAACTGGATCACCTGCACCTGAACCTGCGGAGTCATGATAGGCCTCCATCCTCTTTCTGTGTTTGCAGCGGGGCAGACTGGGTGTGTGTTAGGTGAGCGAGTGCATGCACAAGAGCGCAAGGCTGCGTGTTTGAGTGTGTAAGAGAAAGTTTACTTGCTTCTTTAACACCGCAGCTGGCACAGGTGGGCTGAAATTAGTGTTGAGTAGGTGTAGTGGTGTTAAAGTCACACCAGCCAACAACACACCCACTCTGCCCCCCACCCGGCCCAGAGAATCAAAGGACCCCTTTATGAGTCGATCTGGTCTGAGTATCAGCTGGTGCCCTGCTCTTTTACACTTGCCTAAAAAGCAGGCGAGGACAGAGAGGTCGTTCAAACACTGCAGCCGACTCTGAAGAACGCGGAGTCAAAGTGTGTGCATGCGTGTACAGAATTATTATTGGATAATGTCTGTGTGCGTTTTGCAAGTAAATGTGTGATCTGAAACATTCTTCCCACCTACCAAGCGACAACATCTGCAAACTTCTACCAGTTTCAAAAATACAGGAAGTACAGGAAACCAGCAGCAGACAGACTGCAGTGATGAGACTGCCTACTGACGAAAAATATGTTGAATTTGACAACACTTTCTGAGAATAACGAATGAAAGCTTTGCAAAATGTTACATGCCAACTGAAAACAATCGGCTGTACTTTCTGCTTTCATTTGACTTAAATGCACACTTTACTATTAAAAATATAAAAATAAAATATGGCAAAATTACAAAGAAATCGTACTGTGTACAGCATACAAGAGCACAAAAGCAGAGTGTTGTGCTTTGTGCGTTCAAAACAGAAGTGATTTGGTAAGAGTCTTTTTGTATGGATTTAAGCTTTCAACTACCAGACCAAAGCCCTGTATTCTCCTGTTCCCTCCCATCCAGACAGCCCTTTAATGCACCACATACAGACAGATTTACCCCTGCTATATATACTGTTTACATGACAAGTCACAAGTCACATGCAAGGTTTGAATAGTACAGTAGATACGTTAAATACTGTACATATATATCTGGGATTTATTGTTAACCCAATAATTTGCATTTATATTTATCTTTTACAGGTTAAATACACCCACAATGTGCCAAATATAATACAATATATAATCATTACTTCTTAAAACATCAATGCAAATGTTGATAGAAATGTCATGAGGATTTATAGCTTGGTTGGGAAAATACCTGCTGATGCCCACTGAACCTAAATCCAGCTGCAACTAAAAATACCTTCAGCAAACACTGATGTAATCTTTCGGACATATACTATGTGCTGGTGCAAGGGGGGAAGCTAAGTATGTGAGAGACAGTGTGGCAGACCACAGTAATGCAGCTGTGTCTGACTGTCTGACAATTCAAGGCCTTCATCAGTCTAAGGTCGACAGCAGCAGGGCTGTCTGAGTCATATTTAAACCAAGACGTGTCCTGAAGGATCAGTAGACTGAGGTGCAAATTGCAGACTCTCAATGCTGTAATGTCAAATCTGTCTGACGCCATCTAATCTTGCAGACAAAACCCAAACTGTTTCTACAGACTGGTGGTAAATATAAACACACCCACTAAACAACAAAATGGTTAAAGGGATTCAACGTAAATCAACAATTATTAAGTTCTAGCCAACCAAAATGAGTCAGCAGTTTTTGTTAGCAAGACAATCAGGGAAAATGCCTTAAAAAGATTTTATAAAATTGTATTTGTATTTTCAGCAATAACAGCAATCGATGCACTGATGCTGCTGTAGTCAAAGCCATACATTTGACAGGTTTCATAGGAATCATTAAAAAGAATACCTAGGGCTAAAGCAAAAGTAAGGCAAGCTTTAAATTGATTGTTAAGTTTTCCCCTGATTTGAACAAATACTGAGGAGTAATGACAACACTGTATTGACATAAAACCAGGCACACTTAAATGTAACCCCAAAGCTCAGTCAACCATCCTGTCTGACAACTCCAACAGTTTCCTCTGATAGAAACCGACTCTCATTATTTTATTGTTACTGCGATCAGTCTCTTTTCAGGTCACTGCTGTCAGCACGGCTTACAGTAGGTTTTTATTTCAAGTCACATCTCTTTTTTCAGTCTCTCTCCTGACTTAATCAAAGCAAGTCCCTCCTCTGTAGCTGTTCAATTAAATTTGTTTTATTCTTTTGATTTTATTTTGTGTCTGTCCTCCAGAAGAAAAAAGAACAAAAACAATAAAGAGAGAAGATAGACACCAATAATAAAGAAAACATATTCCAGTGATGCAAGGGAACCAAAGGTACTACACCACAGTGATGTTCTTACCAGTATGCAAGAGAAATGCCCCTTAGCACACCTTACTTCTGCAGTATGCATTTTTCTTTATACTGAACCAAATCAGAACACTGTCAATGCAACTCTAGAAATATCTGAAGAAAAAACCTACACACCAGCATGAGGTAACATGCACTCAGCTGGTCCTGTCATGCAACCCCCCAAAAACCACCACCATCAATCTCCCCATATGGAAACAGGGTCAATGCCGTGCTGCATTCTAGCAGGGTCATGGTGTGTGTCTGTGGACCTTTGTGGATCTTGGGTGAAATATCCTTAAATCCTGGTGTTGCTAAAAGACAGATGTTCTTACACTGTTCTTACGCCAGCAGAGGGGTTGATAACTTTAACAGTTTTTGGAGTGGGGGGGGGGGGGGGCAGGGCAGAGGATGAGTGAGGACAGAGGGGATGACAAGAGGATAAAGGTGTAGAGATGAAAAGAAATGAACAAGGACAGTAAGAATGACAGGAGAAGAGGCGGTGCATGGCAGTGGTTTGACTGGTTGTACTGGTTTCTCTTTATATAACTAAGGTCTTAGGAGACTTCAGGAGAAAGTATAACGACGTTAAAGGGCAGTATCGCCGATTTTCAACCTTATCTCTATCTGTCCCAGTTAGGGATATAGTGTGAAAATTGGCTGCAGTTGCCTATGTTGTCTGTCTATACCTCTGTCTGTTGTTTCTCCGGCACCAGCGCCGTCATTTGGCGTGTACACTGACGTAGTTGAGGGCAAGGAAGAACTACAGGCTATTTCAGGGGCCTACTCTAGATGCCGCTCAAAAACGAAGAAATGCAGTGGGCATCAGAAGCTTGCGCACAATGCATCCTGGGACATGTAAGCACTGCCAGCACGGCTCCGCAAGCAGGAGACCTCCGCTATCTCTGTCAATATAGCACACACTGAGGAATTTATTGCTTCAACTGACTACATTTACCATCAACATTGATTGTCAAATGTTCAGATTTCACACATTGGGTACGTACAAAGAGATTGTTTTTTCCTCCACACGTCTCCCCATGTGGCATTTTTTTCCTGCTTGTTTCCATTTATAGGCCTGCGCTAGTCACTCAGGGGTGTTAAGAGTTCAGCCAGTAAACAATCAAACATTATGTCTATGTTGTTGAGACCACTTAACGTTTCAGAGCCAAAGCTGAGAAGAGGATTAAATTGAAGAAACTGTGTTTTCAGACAATTGCAATACAGTAGTCTATATGTCTTTCTTTACCACTCTGACAGACGATCTCTAAGTAAAATACCGCTAGAGCCTTTTTTTTACAATGAACTGAAGTTACTTTTCTTGACACAGAGACTCAGCTCCTGTGGAATACTGATTTCATATCAAAAGAAAAATATTTAGTCAGAGTGATGTTGCCAGTTTTTGGTTATGAGTGTTTAAAACAAAGACAGACCAATGTGAGTTCAACAGATACAATTTGAGTTTGAGCTTCTTAAGATAAATTAATTAATACAATTATTTCTTGATGCAATATGAAGTTCTACTTTTACACTCTTTGAAATGCAGTTGATTTGGCTGATAAAGCCAAAATAAAAATCTGATTTGCCTGAGGGTCGATTAGACTTACTTCAAGAACCTTAAATACAAGAACTCCAAATTTGGCTGGTCTGCTATGATCATATTTATCCAGAAATGGGCCAAATAAAGTGCAATTGCTAACCTTTGTATATATAATTTTAATGCTGTGACACGAAGTGTATATAGAGGGTGTTTTAATTTTGTTTTCATTAATCAGTGTGTATCACGGAAAGCTGCATTAGAAATTAGAGCTTGTTAATTTTGACCTTTTCAAAGTTCTAAAACTTTGTCTGGACTCCCTCAAATCTTTCCTAATAAGGAATCAGACAAGCAGTTAATGATGCTGACTGGATAACATAGCTGAGCTTCAACTCACAACCAGAGGCTGTTCTGACACATATGGATACTATTTGACCAAATGACCAGATGTTGATTTCCCAAACATGTCTATCGTGCCAGCCGGTGTTATTGAAAGAGGTTTTGACTAAGAATTTGCACTATAAAAGCAAAGGGGAAAAATCTCCAGATCTCACTATGTTCCTCTTGTTCTAATGATTCCTACCTCACACACTGATAGACGTAAGGAAATGGGAGCTCCCTGACAGTCAAAATATGAACAATCCTAGGCTTCAGCTGATCATATCAGTGATTCATATAACTCACAGGTTCCTGCCAAGAGAATATCAAGAATTTGCTAGCCCTCTCAATTAGTTGAAGAGTTGACACACTGTTCAAGTATCTAACCCATGTGTGTTTGGCGAGTATATGAGAACCCCTTGCTAAGCTAACAGCTGCTGTACTAACACGTGTTTAGTATTATTTTTCCCAAGTGGGGTCGGCTTCAACCGGCCTCTCTGCTGGCTTAGCTGCCTACAAGCTGATCTGCAGTGGAGGCAGACTGCTGACAGACAGCACAAACACACTGAAAGATGGACTGACAGGCCCTGATACGGCCAGCCAGCCAGCCAGGCAGCTTGTGTGTGTGTGTGCGTGTGTGTGTGTGTGTGTTGAACTTGAATAACATCCACATGAAAGTCGACCCTGAGGAAGGTTATGCACGTATACATAAACAGACGCAGACTGGACATTCCCCTGTGGAAAAGTATCACAGTCAGCATTTTCTCTTATGATAGTGTAACAGTGTGTGTGTGTGTGTATGTGTGTGTGTGTGTGTGAGTAACTTTGAGTGACTTGCTGCTGAAGCTGCTTTATGCAGAGAGTTGGGGCGAGTGTGTGAAAATGTCCGTCAACCTGTGTGTGCTGATTGCATTGTTCACATGGATGTTTGTCATAGACCATGTGCAAGTGTGTGTATGCATATACAGTTAAATGTCTGCATGCAAGTATGTGAACATAAAAATTCAATAAAACACTAATTGCAAAACAAAGTATGTGAGCAAATGTATGTCTGCACGAATGTCCACGTGTGTGTGTGTGTGTGTGTGTGTGTGGGTTACCTGAGGTTAGTGTTTTGGCTGTCCATGGCCACACGGGACCCATTTGGACTTGGGCTGCTGGAGAAAAGGGGGGGGGGGGGGGAGGGGAGGAAAAGACAGAGAAAGACAAAGAAAGAGAAAAGGGCATAGAGGAGAATGTGAATGACAGAGAAGAGGATTGAAGCATCGAAAACAGGGGACGAGATTAAAAAAGGAACAGTGAGACAGGACAGAGAGAAAAAGAGCAATATAGAGGAGAGAAGTAAAAGGACACAAAGACACAAAAAAGGAGAAACAAGACAGAGTAGAAAGAAAATAGCAAAGAAAAGAGGCAGAGGAAGGAGACATGAGAACAGTGATGAAGTGAACGTGGACAAATACAGAGAGAAAATGGACAAAAAGATAGCAGTGTAAGTGAGAAAGACAGAAAGAGGAAGATGGGGAAGACCATTGACAGAGACACAATACAGGCAGAAGATAGGGGAAAGGACAAGAAGAGGAGAACAATAATATAAGTGAGATAATGAAGCCAAGACAGTTATCAGTGATCATCTTACAACAGACATGTTCATTACGGGTGGATTCATGACTGTAGTTTTTAATCACAAATTCCCAAATAGTTTTTCCCAGTCTTCAGGTTATTCCAGCATCCCCAGACAGGAGTCATCAAGTCCATTTCCAGGACGGGTACGGATAGCGTGAGTGTGAAGCTACTTTTAAGTTTCTAAGAATTCTACAGTCGTCAGCAGAAAATATGAACTGAAAAAGTGGCTCTGAAACTAAACCGAGACTGACAGTACAGTTGTTTGGTGCGGTTTCAGTACTGTTGATCTTTGTGTTTTTATCACCGTTAGTTTGAGTATTCATGGTCGAGGGGGACTGTTTACAATACAATTTGAATGAAGCAACATTTCTGTTTTGGAGTTTCAGAGTTGTGTTTAAGTATACTGTTGCTTTTATGTAGAAAGATGCTTGAACGCGCCAATGATTGATACACTTACTTGAGTACTAGATGCAGGTTAGCAGATAGTCGCGGGTCTGTGAACTGTGTGGTTCGATTGTTGTGGTCGACAAAGTAGACGCGGCCGGTGGCTGTGTTTCTGATCTCCCAACCTGGTGGCAGTGGGCCCAGCTCCTCACAGTTCACATTGCTTAGGTCCCTGAAAAAAAAAAAAAAAAAAAAAAATAGAAACCATAATTAACAAAATGTAATCTTAATTAAACTATACAGGAAATACACACCACAAAAAACAAATGGCCTGCAGACTAAACAACAGCAATCGTCATACTCATACTCATACTAATATAACTTAAGTACTATCTAAGTGACTTGCATCAGATGGGAAAAATGTCCTTGTAACGTGGATAATAGAGTAATTATGTAATTAACTTGTTGAACATACTCCTTAGGTGCTGATTCTCATCAGAGTTGCTTAAGTCACTGTCCTTTGTGTAGTCCAGATTTCAAGCGCAAAATTAAGAGGCCCTGCTCTACAATCGTTTTTCTTTTTAAACATTTTCCCATGTGGCCCTAATCCTCTTCCATATTAGGTATGAGGTAGGTGTAGGTATATAAAGTTCAATGGTACGGTAAGTAGTAATAGTGAGTAGGTCATTTCTTTTAAACACGCAGCTACAATAAATAACTGTATATAAATGTTATTCTTTCAGTAACAAATGTAGTGATAGTAGTGGTGAGTTGGCATCAACATTTACATGAAGTAGTACATAAACATTTCCTTTAAAGCAGGTTCACAGGACTCAGACAATCAGAACACTAGACCAGATACTCTCAGCAGACCCAGGAGCGTCAAAACATTATCATTGCATTTATCCTTCTGACAAAGTACTTGTTCTAATTTCTTGATTTTTCTTCTCTGCTGTACACTGACATTCCTGTCAGGAGAAACTTAAGCCCTGATCCTGGATCCTTAGGAACATAGAGGCCTAAGAGGACTTGTGCTTGTGTGTATGTGTGTGGGAATGCTTTGTCCTTGTGTGAAGTGAGGACACACCACTCAGGGAAAAAGCACATGCCTTGCTGCACTCATCACAACATACTGGGTCATTTTAGCAGCTCTGTCCAAAAGGACCAAACCCAGAGGTTGCTGCTGTGGGCTGGACGTTTAATGCATTGTGCTTCATTGCTGAGCAGCAGCTACACCGAGACATGGCCAAAAATGTAACGCAATAGCACTGCCTGCAATCTCTGGTGAATTAGCTAGTGGACTACTGAGAGTTGGTGAAACGGTTTGATTGAACGCAGAACCGCTGGCACCTGGTGTGTTCAGCTCAACATCTGTCCAAAAATGTTCTTCCAACTCCACAACGGACTCAGGGGTCATTAGTTTGGGCGACCCTGACTTGAGCCTGGAATTTGACTAATACGACTGTTTTTGAGCACAAACCTGAACAATTAAGTGAGAAATTATGTCTGATGCAGGCCAGTCCATTTGGTCCTGTCAAGTTTGGGAATATATGTCAGGTTTTATTTTAGGATTAAAACAATACTGACTTAAGTGCATTTAATTATGCTCATATTAATAGCTATCTAAACATACACAAGTATAGTTTTGTATAAAAGAAACCTATAAAGTGTTTTACAAATACATACAAATCTAGACAACACAGATGGAAAAATATGAACACAAAGGAGTTACCTGGGCACCCGGGGGTCATGCCAGGTACTGACTCCAGTCTGTGTGTGGAGGAAGTAGACCTGACCCTGCTGAGTTGTTCTTTGCTCTGAAACAGAAAGAAAATTGATTGGAAAGAATAGGTCAAAAAGGCAAAAACAGCACTGAAACAAGCTTGGAAATGTTGCTGGGACTGTTATGTAGTCTAGTCCTAGTGGGTACAAGAATGGATAGTGAGTTTGTGTATTTTGGAGAAGGGGAAATCTGTTTATAATTGATGTGACAGGCAAACTGCAGGGACAAGAGTTTCTTAAGGTGTGCGCCAATGTAATCAATTAGTTCCTCTCAAGCCTCCAGTAGGCCTATCCCAAGAGGACGGGGGGGAAAAAATGTGAGGGAAATTTATCAAAGACTTCCATGAGTGTTTTTCCTTGCAGAGTTCCTTGATGCATCCCTAGTTGCCTTGTTTTTTCTTAAAGGTTGGTGTGTGCTCTGAAAGTCATCCCTTCCTATTAATCTCCAAAACCAAAGGAAATGGAAAAGAAAATGCTGTCACTCATTCCAAACCCACTAATATAATATACTGCAAACAAATAAGGAAAAAGAGGACACCAAAAGAAGAGAATGGTTCATCATTGGCTTGTTTGGTTTCCTCTAGCTCATAGATGAATGGTGAGTGTGTGAATGTTGGCACAAAAAGTGTGTGCTGCAGGGGTGGGGTATTCAAGTGTGTATATTCACCCGCTAATCCATCACTACCCCTCGACCCAACTTCCTACTGGCACCACTCATTTCCGACCCACCTCTCACTCTCCTTTTCCCCCCTCACACACTCCCGCTCTCTCATTCTCTCTCACGCTCTCTCGCCACACCCAACCACTGGTTCAGAGGGTTCAGCTTAGGAAGAAAGCTCACTAGCTGTTGGGCATCAGTGACTCACTTTGTCCAGCCTTGGCCAGCCTCAGTGGACACAGCAGGACATTTCAAAGGGGGCACAGGTCCAACAGTGCCATTCTAAATTGCTGGCATACAGCACCACACTTAAAATAATAATTTATTTTACAGACTCAGTGGGTATTGTGGGATGCACTGTGGCTGACTGTGAAAAGTACACTTTCTGAAAAAAAAGGTTCCAATGTTGGAAAATGTACTTATGTAGCTTCTTTATTATTTTCCCAATGTGTTTGCATGCCTTAAGGCTAACTTAAGGCTATCTTAAGAATTAAACATAGCCAATAACCTAAAGTGCCTTCTCTGAGCTAAACACCAAGTTATGAATACCCTGCTTTCTTTCCTTCTATTCGCTGTGGGAATATCAGTCTGCAAAGCCAAAACATTCCAACACTGGGAAGTGTTTGCAAACAGTAGAGGAGAGACAGAATATTAACACACAGCAAGTGTTGATTGCAGTTGTCATGATGTGGTGCGGTGGGAAGGGAGGTGAGGGGAGGAGGGGGGCGATAGTAGGGAAAGTGTGTGTAAAAACCCAAGGACAGGGAGACGACAGAAACAGAAAGAGAGAGAACAAGAAAAGAGGATACAAAAAGGCATTTAAACTTTATTCTCATTATATAAAAGTAAAAATGTTCAACATAAAAGCATTCACCTGGCGTCCCAGGTTTACATAATTCCCTAACAAAACACCTTGACCACCATCAGGAGGTACCTTTTTTCTCTATAGTGGCACTGAACCATCTTATAATTACATGTAAACAACAATAACAGTGGTAATGCACTGGCAATCTCTGCAAGAACTAAATGAAACACTAGAGACAAAGCCAAACGCTGTAAGCAGTATTTGCTGAAAACATCCGACTGGGGTCAGTCAGGAGGGTAAATCAATTTTCAAGCAACCTTTTTGTTTTGATACTGAATGGCAGAGTTTATGCAATGTTTAATTTTGTCATGAACAGTCCAAAACTAGATAGTAACTAAGCCTGCGTTAAAACAAAGAAGCAATAAAGAAGCATTCTGGCAGTGAAACAACCGTTGCTAATGCTGGCTGAGTCCTCCTCCTGTGGTTGTGGGACAGCTTGGATTGTTGTGAGCTTAATGTTAGACAGTCCAATTCTGTAGTGTTTTTTTAAAGGACATTTTTAACTCTTTTGTGTTCAAAACATAGCATTAATTATGTACATGCTTTCTCAAACTTCAGGACAGTCAGCCAAAATCACTTCAACCACTTCAATATGACCCCCCCCCTCGTATAAGGATGATACGATTTGGGCCATGGGAAGGCTCCCAAACTATTTACATGCTTCCGAAACTTCAGGACTGTCAGCCAGCCAACACACAAAGGAGACTTTACAGTTAAACAGAGGGTGTGTCTGTCTGTCTGTCTGTCTGTCTGTCTGTCTGTGTCTGTCTGTCTGTGTCTGTGTGTGTGTGTGTGTGTGTGTGTGTGTGTCTGTCTGTGTGTGTGTGTGTGTTGCTGCGTCTCTCACCATAACCCTCGGGTAGATCAGGGGGTGTATGCAGGTGTGTTCGACTCATGTAGTTACGATGGCGCTGTGATCGAACCCGTCTCTCCTGGACGCGCTGTTCACCCGGAGGGCCGCTGGCCTCGGCCCCATTAACCGGTGTCATCACTGGCGTGTTCTCGTCCACCACACAGCTCAGCGGACGCCCTGATGGGCTGGAGTACTCTGATGCTGGCCTGGGAAAGAGCAGAGTGTGCACACGTTCATGTATCTGAAGGCTATAGTTTTCTCTGTGTATGTTCTTCTTAGTGTAATCTTTTGTTCCATTTTCATATCTAAATATTTCATTCTAAATATATATTTATATATCATACAGAGAAACATTTTTTATAACACATTTGAAATAATTAACACTTTTTAAAGGGAATTTTGGCTAAAACATACCAACTTTCTTGTTGTAAACTTGATGAATAAAGTGTTTGTTTTCATTCCTAAGAGTTACATGCATGGCAGAGTGTGTAAAGTTAGTGGTTGATAAGTGCTCAGTTTCCCATTTTGGTGAATGTACGTTTTGCACCATGTTTTCGTCTACTTGCAAGAGCCTAGGAGTTGAAGGGTGCAAAGAGGTGCTATAGGTGTGCTATGGGTTAAGTCACAGGCGTAGCCTGTTTATTTGTTCTTGCAATGTCTAGATAAACACTCAAGTATGGTGTAATTATTGGAAATCAGGTTGTGTCATCAGTCTCAACAAGAATTTATTTCATGGTTATGGTTAAGATTAAAGAGATATGGTGGATTTTGGGCAGCATAAAAGCAAACAAAGTCCTCACAAGACTACAGACTATGAATCTTTTGTGTCTTTGTATGCTTCTTAACAGCAGGACTTACGAACACATCTCTGATAAGCAGACTGAAACACAGACAGGCTGGCTTACAGTATCACTTACTTACTGTATCTGTGTGTGTGTGTGTGTGTATCTCTGTGTGTGTGTGTGTGTGTGTAGCATGTCTGACCACTGTCTGGCTGTCCAGAGTTACTGACGCCTTGGCTATCTAAAACCTTGTCCATCAACCCACAACCAACCTCCGCCCCCCTCCACACACTATTCCTCCCTTCCATTTCCTCTTCTCCCCCTCACTGATATCATCTACACCAGTGAAGAAGTGAGAGAATAGTAATAACAACTAGTTATCATCCACAACTTGGGTTGGAGTGTGACAGCAAATTTTACATTTACACAATTCCCTTTTTGTATTAGCCAATATAAAACATGCTTGCATTGAGATTATAAACAAGGCAAAATATTAATATTTTATATTATATATATATATATATATATATATATATATATATATATATATATATATATTATTTCTTATTCTTCCACTCTTAACTGTTAGACTTCCTTCTTACTACTTATTGTTTTTTCCTTTTACAGTCCCTACCTGCTCAACTTCCTCCTCAGCTTCACCACTTCCACCACCCTCAAAGTTCTATCACTTTAACCTTTTCTTCACTATTTCCTGTCCGTCCTTCCTCATTCTGCTATGCTGCCTGGGGTCCACTACAGATGTGTAGTAAGAGAGGGTGAGGCGGTGGGGGTGGGGTTGTGCTATTTGTTTGCTTACTCCCCTAACGGCTCCACTGATATGGGCCAAACAGGAAGGCGACAGTTGTTCCTGCCGGAACAGGGGCCAAGTAAAACCTGGCTGCCCGACTGGCTGGTTAGTTTATTTAGTTGTGTGTGTGTGAATGTATGAGTAAGTGTGTTGCAGTGGGGTGGGAAGCTGAGGAAATTGACATCAATTCACTTATTACCGACAGACTGTTATTGAGTGGAAGTTTTTTTCTGAAAAGGGAAGTAGGAAAAATTACAACCACTTCAATAGGACCGCCCCACACCTTTTATGGGTCAAGTTTGTTGTGTATTACATCGGCATGACTGCTGGACATAAAGTAGGCAGTAGAAGGATTAAGGATGATACAATCTGGGCCATGGGAAAGCTCCCCATTTTAACATGGCTCACTTTTTATAATATTATACATTACTTGAAGTCGTGGTTGAGGATGTGTGCAGTATGTGTGTACCGGGTAGGTCTCTCCCATTGCGTGGTACGTGTGATGTGGTTCAGGTACTGTATCCTTCCAGAAGCTGTCCTCCTCTCTTCCCACCTGTTTTATGACAGAAAAAGCATCATATTTGTTATAAAGCAATACCAAAAATAATTCAAAAAACCCCTTTTGACTTTGACTTTGCATGTTCTTAGAGGTGACTCATCTAACAGCACTGCCAAAATTGTATCCTTAATTTTATTATAACACGAAAAAACTGAATCACCAATGGGGATACAGCTGAAACTTCTAAATGTATACATTTTTAAAAAACATCAAGAATTGCACACAAAAAAAGTTAATAGTTAATACTAAGTTTATATTCTCTCCCTGAAAACAAGACAAAAGTCTCAAGGGGAGCATGTTAATATTCACAACTACTGTTTACAGACGTTACACTTCACTTCGTTATCACTTTTCAAATATATACAAAATTGCAATGAAACAAGCCCCCTGCCAAAATACACACCTCCAAACGAATTACTTCACTGATATAATTTGACCAAGTTAAGTCAAAATAGCTCCAGATAAATGATAATACAGACCCATCGGGTAAGTCGTTGTCGAACAGGCGACTGCAATCCACCACCGGCCCTCCTGTCCCAATTCGATCTCTGGACTGAAGACTTACTACACAGTTAACAAAGACAAAAGGAGAGTAGATCAAAGAAATGTTCCTACCTATACAGTGTGGCTCAAATATTTAGTGCATTCATCTTTGTGTATAAAATCCTGATGGCATGTGGATTCCAGTTCCACCAATGGTTTTTCTACATTTAGTCTCCTTTGTATTATTCCTATTTCATTTTCCCTTTTGACATTAATCCAAAGGGAAGCAAAAATAAGAATATTAAAAATACTTTGTTGGTAGGTACAAGATTCTAAATACAGTATATTTCTCTGTTTTTGTATTACAAAGCAAGAGAAAAAACAATAATCCCAGCCTGTGGTTCAGTGGTTAGGTAATGAACTGAGTCAGAGTATGGAGACAGAGGATGCAGTCTGGGTCAATTTGTTTTTTCTAGTGTTTAAATAATACAATGCACGGAGACATCCAGAGTTGTCTTTAGCAGGACTCTGTTTAAATGTCAGTTTCCTAATTTCAAATATTTAAAAACTATTTGGTATGAGAATGCTTTATGATAGTTAATTGAGGCTGAATTTGATATTTGCAAAATAACTGAGCTCTTTATTTATATTTTGTGTCAAATAAACTACAAGGGAGTTGTTCCAATAATTTCTTCCAGATAAATGTATAGTGGACAAAAGTGTCCACCTTAACTTTTTTTTAACAGAATAATGGCACACTGGGTGTAGACTAGAGCATCAGGAATATGTAAGACTATACACATATACAGTATATTTTTGGCTTGACTTGCCTTGCTCATAAGAATAATAACTTTTTCTATTGTGATGTAACTGAAATTGTGTTTCTTACCGACTATTTGTCCTCTCACAGTATCATTGTCATTTGGGCCCAGCTTATTCAGATCCAGTCTCTGATCTGCAAGGAAAAACCAAACAAGACACATAACCATTGATTGGCCAACACATATCTTCACATTGTGTTGTGGCAAAATTTGAGCCAGGTTCAAAGTTTTTGTCAGACAACACTTTTACTAGAGCCTTCTGTGTTGACAACCTTGCAGTGTCAATGCGGTGCCATGAGTTTAATGGGACATAATAGACAGTCAAATCGGTAACACAATAAATTCTGCATGCAAGTGTGCCTTTAAATGGTAAAAATACAATAATCTGCTCTGCAGAAGAAAGGCCTCTGCAGCTTCACCCATTTTGTGTGAAAAGATTATATTTCGTTGAACCAAAATATCAAACATTTTAGAGACAAAATGTGTTAGCAGTCTTGTTGTTTCTGGATAAGTAGGAACTCACTGTCACAGAAACACAATCCAGGAAGACTCTGAACAAGATCCAGACACAGATACATTCAGCAGTCTCTCTCTGTCTCTCTCTCTCTCACTCTCCCCCACACACATAAGACAAAGTGTGAGTGTAGGGGGGAGACGGAGAGGAAGGGAAATATGCAGAAAAGGCAGAGTGCGAGTGAGTGAGAGAAAGGCAGATAAAGAGATGCCCTAGTTCTCCATGCGCTAATACTAAAACCAAAGTCAGACTGGATTTGTCATGTCTTTGGTTTGCCTGTATAATTTTGTATGCACATATAATGGTGTGTCTGTTTTAATGTATAGATTAAGCAGATCTACGAAACCCTATAGTTTGCTTCCAGAAATGTGTGTGTGGGTTTGTGTTTGTGCGTGTGCATCTGTTCCGGATACGTGTCTAGACTAAACAGCGATGGTCTAAGCCTTACATGGCTGGAATAGTAAGCAGATTTATCTCTTAAATAAGAGAAGAGGGAAACCGAAAGATAAAACATTTACAGACCTTTAACCACAAGTCCTCACCAGACCATTCAATTCCTCAGAACTAGGAACATTGTGTGTTAAAATTAACAAACTACATAAATGCATGTTAATATGTGCATGGAAATCCAGAGATCAAGATACAGATATACGGTGTATCCACATACATGCAGAGACAGATGTGCATATGTTAAAAGTGTAATATCAGCAATATCACAATCAGCAAATCAGTAAATATAATTAGCCATCGCATCACAATAAATATTACTCACAAATAAACAACAGGGTTCAAAGTGAGGCAGACTAATATGTGTAGCCAGTCAAGTCATTGTGTGTGTGTGTGTGTGTGTGTGTGTGTGTGTGCGCGAGCGAGCGTGTGTGAGAGTTTGTAGGTTCAGAAGTGGGGCTGAGGATTTAGAAGTTTGTGTCTGTGATGCTACAGGAAGTGGAGCTCAGTATAGAGCCAGACAGACAACACACTTCTAGTGAACCAGACAATCATGCCGGATCCCCATTTGGTTTGCAAGAGAGAGAGAGAGAGTGTGTGTGTGTGTGTGTGTGTGTGTGTGTGTGTGTGTGTGCAAAACAGGTTTGTGTGAGCTTGCGTTTGCGCTTGATGACAAAGTGAGCTATGTGTATGAATGTGACTTCTAGGTACCAAAGAAATTCCAGTAAAGTCCCTTTGTGTGTGTCTGTGTTTTTATGTTTGTGTGTGTGTGTGTGTGTGTGTGTGTGTGTGTGTGTGTGTGTGTGTGTGTGTGTGCGCGCATCTTGGTCAAACCACAGACAAGGCACTGTTCATGTGTCTGCAGCAAACAAGACAAGGACAAAGACATAATGTGAGCACTGGTGTCTTGTCATAGATTATGACTCCCTGTCAACTTCCTGTGGCTGTGATAGAGTATAATTTCTGCCATGTTGGCTATACAGTAAGTGGCTGGTCTGGAGCCTAACTGGAGCCTATACAGTCTGTTTCTGGAAGTTGTGGGTATCTAAGGGCATGTCCTTTGGCATTCAGTGAGGTAAAAGTATGGCACCAGGCTTCCATGGCCGTCAAGGTCCCTTTTGTGGCAACACTGACGCTGTTGTGGTTTTTGTGGATTAAGGGGTGAACTTTATGAGCCAAGAGTGCCATTTAGGAGCAAACATAAAGGTTGCTGGAACCTATTCTAAACTCTTATGTGAAGTATTTAGCTTGACAGTTTGGAGTTGGCGTAAGAGGCAGTTACATCTGAGCCAACCAAGCTACAACTACTTGCATTCATGAACGTATCCAACTATGCAGTTTGGATAGAAAAGCATCCAACAAATGGCAATTATAGTCGGACAAACAACTCCTAAAGTGGTTGTGGGGCGTGACTGTGTAGAATGGATGAATGGAAATAAAGAAAAGGTCAGTTACATAAAAAATGGGGGAAAAATGTAACTCAGTGTGGTGGTTCTGGCACATGTCTGACTGTCTGTGTTTAAGACAGGTCAAAAAGATGGATTGAAGGAAAGGAGGAGAGTGAACGGAAGGAATGTTAATTTTACAGTATGTACTACAGTTAAGTGGATATGTGTCAGTATCAACTAACTGGTACTGCCAACAAGGCACACTGGGCTAATAACCATGCGGCCATGTGGACCGCACAGAGGAAATAAGAGTCTAAATCAGTTGGAAATCAAAGAGCACAACACAGGGGCGGCAGTCTGAAGCCATGCAGATGGAAAACTAGCCATTTGAGAATGTGTGTGTACTGTTCAAAATTATTGCTGTTCCTTCGTATGTTACCCACATTAGCCCGGGGATCAACTTCCTGGTCAACCGAGGATTATCACACAACTATCCCAAAACAGCATCATTCTTCCTCTTCTTGCATCTTTTGCCAAACAGTGACAATAAATATATCACCAGAACTTAATATTACATAATATTTCTGATATGTGCAGCCTAAAGGAGTTGCCTGTATATTGTGCCCATGAATCTTATAGCAATGAATGGCTGGCACAGAAGCAGCAGCAGGCTGCGTTCTTGGGATAAGACAGCGGCACTGTTGAAAGAGCTACGCAGCTATCAAACTGCTGCGGTGAGATAAAACAGAGGTACAGGAAAGGTTCCTTTACATGAAGTTTGTGTCTGTTGTTTGAGTCTGATCGACTATGTGTGACGAGTGCAGGATGTGTGTGCATACATGTGTGAAGAGAGGTTAACATGGCTCACCCAACTGCAGTTTAGTTATTCATTTATTCATTCTGTATTTCCTGTGTACCCTCTCCATCACCCTTCACTAATAAACCAGACTGGCACCTTAGGATAAAGGCCATGGTAAGCCTGCAGAGGGAGCATGAAGAGACCAGGCACCAGTGACCCATTTTCAGTGAGTGTGACACAGAGTATGCAGTTATGCACACACACACACACACAAAAAAAAAACAGGTACTTACAGCCAGTGTCTTTGAGTCTGTTGATGGCGTTGGATAGGAGGCGGACACAGCCCAGGAAACCTGCGCCCTGCTTTTTGTGGATCTTCTTGTGGTTCCATACACTGATGGTGATTGAGTCTGCCTTTCCAATGTATCTGACAGGGGAAGAGAGGGAGTGTAAGAAAACAGGTCAGTATGACAGCACAGAGGAGCAGTTTGTAATCATAACAATATGCATAGAATTTCAAAGGATCCAATAAGACATTGTGTATGCTCATGTGCACTTTGCAGGGTCAAAGCTCAAAGAACAGAATAGGTTTTCATCAACCCACAGGGTAAGAAAGATGGAAATTAAATGAAATCATGAGCTACAACACACGATTTTCCAAAACTTTATCAAATACACTGATTAAAAGCATACAAAACTGAAACTTGTATTTTGCATCTCTTCCAACTACTTCTCCCTGACAGCAAGAGAACAATGCACACCGTGTTTGCAGTGCAGACTTTCAGACTGTGTAATGAGGCCGATTAGCTGATTTTAAAGTAACGTGTGTATGTGCTTGCATGTTTGTGCAGATTTAGCACAGCTGAGGCTAGTCTAGTCGTGGTTGAAGAACAGAGGAAGTCCCCGTAATGTGCTCCACCGCTGTATGAGACCCAGACAGCTCTGACAGTAAACACAGAGAGTTTGACATTCAAACGCACAAATTCACTGACACACACACTGACTCACACACATACACACACATAATTACAGCCTAACTGCCAGCACTGATGCCAAGCTCTATATTATGCTGTGTATCACTAGCAAGGAGTGGGGTTTCCCTACCAAACACATTAAAACATACAGGTTTGGTATGTACGCCAAATCACATAAGTTTGAAAATTGCTGCACTGAAACCAAATGACAACCTTGTGTGCGTTGTGGATCTTTTTAAGTGTCCCGTGATTCAGTCCCTAGTTACTATCTGAACATCTGATCAGGATGCTGTAGCAGAGGTTAGCATCTTGGAAATTGTCTCTCTCTTAGCAGATGCTGATGTGTCTAGACCTGTGCTTAGGTGCACACGTTGATATGATCTCATTCTAGCCATTTATACTATTAGGTGGCAAAATGATAAAAGAACGCACCGTTTTGTGTAATAAAAGTTTCAATGTTCTTCTCCAATAAAGGCGAGTTAATTAAACGCTTATGAACCTAGAAGAGGATAATAACAGACTAGAAACCACTGGAGGTAAGCATTTCCAAACCCTCGATTTTCAGAATATACTGAATATTTCACTAGTAGGACAACTTCAGAGTTTTACTCAAAGATGAAATTAAAAATAACAAAAACACAAAAAAACAAATGGTTTTACTTATTTTTCATTTGTGTTTCTAATTAAATCACTACTGTTCTCTTTGGTGAGACCAATGTTGACTAAGTTCATCCTTGGTTAGGAAATCAGATGCACTAAGCATTGTACTGTTATGTTTCAATTTGGTTCCCTGAATTTTGTGTGCTGTGGGGCAACTCAAATTGTCTCTCTAAGGACATTATAGTGCTCTAAATTTAATCTCATGCTCTTCCCTTCACACAGTGTAGCTGTGAGGATTAACAGATCAATGTGATGCAGGTGTGTTGTGCAAAGCACCATCAAAAACACAACTGAAATAGCAGAAGAGAATGACTAAGTGTCTGAGGATAAGAACAAAATGTTATTTCCTCACTTACAATATTTGTGCCTAAAACAGTGTTAGGAAACCTTATCCTCTGAAGTAACATTACAGATACAGGGTAATTATTACAACACTTCTATCTTCTTTATGGATGTGGTTGGGCTGAACTGCTGTCAGCATTATTTGCATCTCTCAGCCATGTTTTAAAAAAATAAGTAAATAAGACAAAGAATTTTTTTTAAAGTTATAATAAAATTAATAAAGTGGCCATTAATGTAATTTATTTCCAGATAATCTTACAACATAGATAAAATGAATTAGAAAAAATAATTCTAATCTAATAATTATGTAAGAAGTAAGAAAGAAACCCCAAAAATGATAAACTACTACACAGTCAGAAACAATCTCTCTCTCTCTCACACACACACAGACACACGCACACACACACAAACACTAACGATTAGCACTCCTAATCCTACAGACAAGTGGACAGTAGTGGAGGGGACAAAATTGTTGGGTCAAATCCAGATTAAATCCAGACTTGCAAGACTTCCCAAATTTGCCAGGAAACATACATTACATTGGGAAATCAAAAATACAACTTCTTTACAAATTGGATGTATTTCATATTAATGTTGGACAGCCTTCAGTTGTTAACATTGAAACAAAATAAATCAGAGTGGAGATTCCACAGCTCTGGCTCGTTCATATCAAATACCTTGATCTGATTTATGTAAATTGAGTTGATGCCAAAGCATTCTTCCTTAATTCTTCCTGTTACCTTGATGTTACACCGAACCAGCAGCCCCCTTTCACTTCTCTTCTCTTCTCCCACTTTGGACATAAGCTTACACAGACTTTTCCTGTCTCTCATAATGGAAAATTGTGAATATTTAAGCAATAACATCACTTACAAAGTACAATAAGCTCTGGGTGCAATAACTGTATTACTGGTATAAGTGCTTCTGGAAGGTGGCTGGACCTTTTGTTGTCAATCCAAGACTGAGAAAGACAAAACACTTATTAAATATACAACCAAAACCACACCTGTTTCCAGACACAGAGGAAACTATTTGCTTTCTGTTAGCATTTTCTCCGGTGTCAACCCATGTTTTCACTTTGCCAACTCCATGCAGACAGGAATGAAGCGGAGAGAAATCTTCCCCAGGTTAAACCACTACCTATCAATGACTACGTTTGCATACACAAAATATTCAAAGAAAGACAATAATCCTACTAAGCTGTTTAAATGGCTAATGAAAATGAATATTCCACTAATATTCCCATTTACAGGTAGCTGTGCATAGTCCAACTAAAATAAAACGCCCCCCATGACGTACGTCCTACGGCTACACTGCCAAAACCTGTTGATATCAGCCTGAAAAATAGTAAAAAAGTAGGGGTGTTTCTCCTTTTGACTACAAATGTGGGATTTTCTTTTGGGCATGTATCTCTACTGCAGCCTTGCAAACTGTTGGTTAGTTGGTTTGTTTACAATGCACAGAGCTGACTGTAAGCAGACAAGAGGCCGTGTGTCGCAAACTGCGTCAAAAGAAACACAACTGAGAGGCATATTCTGAGCACTGTATACATGCCCAAAGAATGCTCCTAAAACAAGAGTAATATCGGCATATCCCACGTCTTAATCAGAAAATGGCCTAATTCAGAACATCCAAACGTAATATGCTGTTTACATGACCCCTATCAAATTTGGAATATTGTCATATTCAGAAAAATAGTTAAATATTAAGTGCATGTAAACAAAGTCAGTGTCTGGGTTTTTTTTTTTTAATCATATTATAGGTGGATATGTGTGCCAAGACCTTGTGATACGTAGGTTGTGATGAAGAAACTTGTCAACTACTGTCAGTGCATTTTTTGATATGCATGACCATAGGGAAAGTAAAAGCTGACCACAGCAGTGCTAGTGCCACTGGTATTGTTCAATAATCTCAAGCTTGAATATCAATTCTGTGAGACCAGGAGTGGACAGCACCTGTTGGTGCACAGGGGAGGAGTTTAGATAAGGGGAGGTCATATAAGGGCTGGGTGTGTTCTGTTCAAATCCTTGTCTGTCTGAGACCACGATGCCACACCAGTGAGTTTGTTTGAAATGATTCTACCAATTTTTATTTAGATGACATATTGTTTATATCCTTTGAGTTATGTCTACATGCTATGCATAAGTTAATGTGTTTATCTGACTTACAGCAGATTGTGATGTATTGTTTTGGAGCTCTTTGATATAGCTACCTCTGAGTAAGAGAGAATTGTATGGAAGCAGATCATGCACTGTGTTGGAGCCACTAGGTATACTTACCTGTGAGAGAAAGTTGAAACCTGTAAGTAAGGCAAACTGTTTACATTTATATGAGTAAGTGGTTGTATATTTTGTTATTCTGTATTTATTTATGTTTTCTATAAATATTATCCAGAGGAAGGCTTAAAAGAATATTTCTTAACCTTAATTGATCCACTAATATTGTAACATAACTTATGTACTTGGTTTATTCTTCTTAGTTATGGTTTGCGTGGCAATACATTGATTTATGTTTGTTTTATTGTATGTTTTACATATGTTATATATTGTACAGAAAAATCACACATTCATCCATCCATTCATCTACATACTCCCTTACTCAATAAATAGTTAAATGGCTCTTGGATCCTTGTGTTTTAATGTGCACACCAGCTAGAGGCTCTATGGTCCAGTCATCCTCATACTACCTAATCAAGCCATAAGAATCTTATTAACATCACATGTGTCAAGTATAGAGTTAAGTCTTTTTTTCAGGTATATTTCATTTTCTTTTACTGGGGACAAACCAAATCTTGCTCAGGCAGGATGTGTGAAGACTGGTAAGGTAACACATGGTCTCATGTGGGGACATGGTATACATAGCACAACGTGCACAGTATTTAACAGAGTGAAGGCAGAGGGAGCAGAGAGCGAGTCTGACCCTCTAACCAAAGCAATGTGAAGAGTTGTACTAAAAAGGCTGGAAATTGGAGGCCAAGCATGAAGAGGCAACTTGCCAAAACCAGACCTACATATTACTGTGAGTTCACGAACTTTCGACACTTAGACACAGCCAAATTTTTGAAAACATTTTCTATGTGTCATGATAAATTTATTGCACAGGACACCACTAGGAATTATAGAGCACCTATTGTAGTTAAAAAAAGCTATATCATTTTTGCAGGGTATGTATGATACGTAATGTAGGGGCATCTAGGCCCCTGGCAGGATCAATGTCATGGGGGAAAAGACCCCACCTCCTAGAGCTGGAGGCTGGACATGAGGGTGTGGCATGCTGGCAATCTGCCAAGCCCACACTTCCATCTGCCTTCTGTGGCATGTTAACCATTTCCTGAACGGAGGAAGGGGCCAGGGGTCGCTGGCGGGAAACACACTCTACAGAGAGGGTGAGGATCGAGAAGGGGTAGAGAATTATGTAAAAGAAGGAGGGGATCTGAGGTTGGTGTTGACAGGGCAAAAAAAGCATTGCAAAACAGGTGTGTGTTTGAAAATGAAAGTGTGCCCAGACAGGAAGGATGCATCTGTTATAGGGAAATGATAAAGGCACAGTCCACATGTGCATGTACACTTAAAGGGTTTGGATATTTTTTTGAAGTGAGGTTGTAAGAGGTACTCAATAGACCCATAGTCAGTGTATACAACAGCCCCCAGTTTGGGGAAGCAGGCAGCTGTACCGACACAGAGTCAGCAGCAAAGCGTATTTTAGCCACGTAAAAAAAAGGCCCACCTTCAATCAATACGCTATATTTAGAATATTTTCACCGCTTTACCTTGCCGTCAGACAGCCCTTTCTAACCTTTGCGATGGGGAACTGAAGCCGTTCTTTGCCTGCTATGATAGTAAACAGGATAATATTCACATTTGAGAAGTTGTAGTTTCTTAATTTTGGCAATTTTTGCTTGAAAGATTCGATAAAATTGCTACTTTTTCCTAAATAATTAAATTTTCATTTTCTATTTTATTTTCATTATTTATCTGTTTAGAGTGGCAGTTTGCCAAGATACCCATTGTCATACATATTTTCTACTATTCACCCTCTTTCGCCTACTATTTCCCTTCTTGGCTTTCTTTCTTTCGCTCTACTGCAAATTTCCAACTCTTTCCATCAGGCTTCCTTTTCCCTCATTCTTTCTTCTTCTACCACTGTTTCCCTCCATCTCTCACCACTGCATAAGCTTTGTTGCCAGTGGGTCCTTTGGGGTGATCACTCCTTGTAACGGCCTGTTGATACAGACCATAATACAGGGTACATTCATGGCACACGGCCCCAGTGAAAACACTCCTGCCACTTCTTCAAGTACATAGTTTCATAAGGGCACTTGTGGAGTGAAATGGTCATCCTGTTCCAGTCTTTTTGTAGTCCATAGCTCCTGTCCATAGCCAATGGTCAATATAATGACCACATGTTGTTTTTAACCTTTCTTAGCAATGTAAAAAGGAGATATGAGAAGCTTTTCCCTCCTGCATCCCTTTTTGGTTCCTTTGACCACTGCATTATTCATAGATTTAGTTTGAAATACCAATGATTTGCATTTACATTTCTGAGACTGACAGAAAGTGAAAGGAGACCTTCTTTGTTTGAAAAAAATAAGGTTTCAAGAAGGAAAATTCACAAAGGCTGATAAGTTGCTTAACCTGAAAGAGAAATGTGTGTTGGCCTACCTTAAGCCAGGTGATCAGGCCAGAATAATATGAGTTACACAAACTCAATTCACACAGGACATTGTTCAGGAATGCAAAACTATTTTTGCAAACCCCATTTTCTAAAACCCAAAATAGGAAGAATCTGTTTTTTTGAGAAAAAATTAATTCATATCAGTATGAGTTGTGTTTTCCCCCCAAAAGATCTCATATGCATGTCTTGGTAAGGCCTGAGATATGGAATGTCTAAAATCTCACGCTACAAGATGTTTTGTTCGCATGTAAAACAGCTCAAAGGCTTTATAGATGGGTGTTTCTGCACACAGTAAAGAGGCGACTCAATCTACATTCCTGAAACACTTGTCATAGCAATTCTACACAGAGACATACTGAAGAGCAAAACCAGTATGCTGCATTTCTGTGGCAACATTGCTTTTTTGTACTGTTAAAAAATCTCAAGAGGTACATGACCTCATACACAAATACACACACACACACACACACACACACACACACACACACACACACACACACACGCTTCAGCTGTTTCTTAATGAGGCATAAGTGGCATACAGCAACATGTTCCACTGCTGACTTACAGATCATAATGTTGATTCCACTTTGGGTCCAGCGTATTTCTCACAGTATCTGTAGAGTGGCATTGTCCTGAGCCATCCACCACCACTTTGGCAAAAGGATCTGGCAACCCTGTAAAAGTAGACAAGAAAAGGTTTTGTTTAGCAACTGTACATACCTAGTAAAGTCACCAATACGGCTTTCATGGCGGCAATACATGTGCGACAGTGACATGTTCAACTCCCATTTGGCCTATAATTATGAGACTGTCTGGCAAAACGTGTTGCCAACTGTAGCTGTATAAACAAAACCATCAATTACACATAATTACATAAGTACCTAATAAAGTTCCATGTCAGTTCTTTTCTCACACACGCACGCACACACGCTCCCTTCCTTGCAGGACAGGCAGGTTAAACAAAGTGTTTGGTGATGTAAAAGACTTCATTTTCATCTGTTTTATCACAAGATGGCAAGAAACTGCTATCGACAAAACTTTCTTCTAAGTGCATCCTATGTCTGAAACATCTACTCAGCAAAGAGAGGGAGAGCGAGTGCAGCAATATGTAGAACAAATATAAAGCAGTTGGGGTGCTGCATCTGTGTCGACCCGCAGCAGCAGCCCTCCTTTGTTTGTTATTTTGCTTTGTTGTTTGATACTCCCTGCCTGGAGAAGGGGAATTTGTTCCTGCTGTTGTTTGATCCATTGTCATTTTACTATCATGGAGGTTACAAGCAGTTTTTGTGTGACATTGTCTTTTTTAACAGCCATGTTTGGCCTGCAGGAGTAAGACCAGCCTCACAGACTCAAGCACAGCAGAGTATTTCTCATTCAGTGCTGTAGTTCTGGCCTCACGGCAATGGAACCAGGCACTGTTATACAGATGGCAATTTTGAAGGAACGCCATGGAATGTACCCCACTAGAACCAGGACTGTTCATGTGAGGAACAGGGGAAGAAAGGGGGAGTGCGCCAGAGTACAACTACAACAGCTGCACAGCATACCCCTACCCTCCATTATGCTCGCTAATGTGCAGTCTTTAAGGAATAAGACTGAGGAACAGCAAGTGCAAAGTTTGTGTCATAGTACAGGAACGCCTGAATTTTCTCTCTCACTAACACCTGGCTCACAGGACAACAGGACTCCCACTCCGATCTGAAAAAAGAAGGATTTGGATAGCACTTAAGATTAGATCGAGACCCTAAAAAGACTGGTAAAGGAGAGGGAGGGAGTGTGCGTTTATATAAACACCTGCTGGTATAAGACTGTAAGTGTTCGTGAAACAGTGTGCAGCCCCGATATTGAGTTGTTAAAGGTTTCTCTCCCAGCTAAAGTAAACGTGGACAAATCCAACATTGGTAATCATAAAGAGTGACACAGCATTTGCAGAGCATATCCCCTGATGCACCTAACCTTAATATGGGGGATTTCAATTGCTGATCAATGCTCAAGTCCTTTGTTATGGGATCATCAAGGGAGCCTACAACTCTTATAGCAAAGCTTCTCTAGGCACCTCTGATCATCTGTCAAGTCACTGGTGTAAGATTAAAATATCTTTTCCCCTTGTATCAATCACAGAAAGTCACACAGAAAGCTCAGGTCATCTTACTGGACTCCCAGCACGCTCTACACTGTGAGTTTAATTTGCTTCCATCAAGGCGAAGCTTTCACATCCTTAGAGGTGACACAAACTGATACATGAAGTATTTTATTACATCAGCTATTGACCTTTTAAACAAAATGTGATTTGGGCTGTTACTAACTTAACTTACTAACTTTTCTATCTATTCTATCTATTTCTATTTAATGGTTTTGGTGACAAGTGACAATGACAACAGTAACATTGGCGTTAACCTGTGTACTGTACTGTCTTTATTAATTGTTGTATTCTTTTTGTATACTATTACTGACTGGTGTATTTAAGCCAAGATGCCCCTTGGGGACATTCAAGCTTTAAACTCTTCTCCACAACTATAAGGCAAGAATCTGCCATTCTCTGCATGACTATACGTGTGTATGTGTATTTTAAATGTATTAGAGTATATAGGCCTACCTCTGGGAACCGATACTTCATGCATGTCAAACCTGTTTAGTCACCCTTATGCTTTTGTGGGCCTTCCGTCTTTGTTGCAATGTGTGTGTATGTGTGTGTGTGTGTGTGTGTGTGTGTGTGTGTGTGTGTGTGCATGTTAGACAAAAATGAAACCGCTATTGTCTATATCCATGACTCTCTGGTTAATGGAGAACCAAACTACTAGGTAAACACCCTGCTACTGTTGCAATTTAGTGCTTTTACCAGGACCATAACTGGCAATTAAGGCAAAAGATGTGGTTTGCTTAGGGGTTTTCTTTTGTGAAAAATGTCTCATCAGTGTAACTAAATAATACATCTCCTCTTACATTACTGCCAGCGGGAGAGGATGGGCCTCCTGCCCTGATCCCCTAAACAGAGGTTGATGAAACAGCCTAATGCTAAATGTTGATTAATGATAAATTAGAAGCCAAAAAGAAAACAACATACTATGTCCTCCCTCGGATTACCTCCAACAGTCAACATTTAAATCCATGCATGTTTGTATGCACTTGTGCGTTTTATCCCAGCGAGTCCCATCTCACTATTTTAGTGTGGCACCATATGGTGTTCTCTATATTCTCATTAGTGTGTGTTCTAATAGAAAACCAAACATAGCTAGGCAAGGTCTGCTTGTACCACTTACCCAACACATTCAAGTCTCCTTATTTTCCTCCACTACAAAATAGCAGGATTAGACATGCCATGAGACATTTTTTTTTACAACAAAATGCTAAATCACAGGATGAAATGTCTTCTTGGCTACACAGTAAAGTTTGGGTTTATTCTCATGCATCCTCATGTCTTTGCCATTCAGAATTGGCCGTGAGCTGGACTAAGTGAGATGTAATTTCTTTCCAGCTTAATTAAAGCATTTTTAATTAAGTCTACTGCTTCTGTACCAATGGACCTGATACCTATTACTAGAGGTAAGCGGTGGGTCCCTGTGCGTGCCAGGCCTCCTAGTGTGTATAACAGGCACACAGCTCCTAAGGGACTTCATTTACAGCATGGCGTCAAAAGCCAGCAAGATGCCACTTTTGACAAAGCCCATTCTAATGCACAAGGGAGGGAATGGGCCAAGAATAGCAACATGTAAAAATAGACTCTACTTACGGAAGAAGTCTTTCTTTGCCAGGTTCTTTGCACACAGGACTGAAAGAAAAGACAAACAAACAGATGTTAATGACAGATTAAATATTAGATGTGCACAAATTTGACCAGATAATAAGAGATCTTTTAAAAAAAACAGTCAAACACAGCACAAAAAAAAGATCACTGGATGTCAACATACAGTACATAGTCAGTGTTCAGTGGTATGTAATTTTTCCACATTTACTCCAAGAAATTATACAGTATTTTGCATTTACTTTTGAAATGAAAGAAAAAAACAAACAGCACTCCAAGAGAATGTGATCCTTTCCTTCCTTTATTCTTTATAATCTAGTTATATAAAAACACATCAGCAGTGGCAAATGTGTTTCAGCCTTATAGCATGTCAGAGCATCATTAGCCTTCTGTCTGCTGACATATTTGTCCTGTGCTTTGATAGGTTTTCACTTCCTCATATCTCTGCTAGTGTAATTACAATCTATTTAATGTAATTTCAAAATTACAGTTGAAATGTTAGGCAACATTTGAATTATGTTAACAGTTTCTCTCTGGTTATATTTTTAGTAAAAGCCAAGCTAACTCAAAGTTTTCATTATTTATCCATTTCTGTCTCTGCTGTAAAACTTGACACAGTTTCCATTGAATAATTACTGCTGTCTTTTTTGCCAACATATTGATGTGTCCATCCACTATGTCCCATCACAGGCCAGGGAGAGTTTCTCCTTTTAAAATATAGAGTAGACAAGCACTTTTTCCTGTATGAAGCAAGTCATTGGGGGTTTGCATCAAAGACAACATACAATGGCTTTCAAAGTAAGAGTGTAAGTCGGTGTCTGGGTTTTTATTTCCCTCTCTAAATGTCTCCCTCCTAGTGTGCTGGAGGGCCTAGGTGAACCAAAGCAGGATGATGCTTTCTTTGGAGCTGGCTAGACAATCCTGTGACAATTACAGAGCGAGACAAAGCGAGACAGAGCAGAGAAAACCAACACAATGAAGGTAGGCTAATAAAAACAACAGTGAACTTAAGAGATGTAAAAAGGGAGTTAAATAAACATCACGGACTGCCAGCAGACCGAGCAAAATCCTAATCACTTGTCTGTCTGTGAATTAGAGCTGGTGCTCTAAGCAAAGAGACAGAAAAAGGTCTAAAAAAAACCAAAAAAAAAACCTCACACACACTATTCAATCTCCCTGCAAGTGCTTCCTCCCATCTATCCATTTTCTACATTTGATTCTTGGTATTCATGGTCATGAGGAGGCACTTCCGCTTCATTATCAATACAGGTACAGGTGGCGTGTCTTTTCCAACCACATCACGTACTTAGTCTCTGGGAAAAAGAATGACTACCTCACTTAATCTTTAACTACGAGATTTATGTACACGTTAAACAAAAGAAGTATATCTTCTGCAGTGCCCAAGCAGCTCAATGGACGGTAAAGGCATATTGCAGGACAATTGGAGGTTAAAATACAAATCACACCATTTGCTGCTTGTCATCTTCTTTTCTAGCATTATTTTCTGTCCCCATCTACCAAGGTCGTATAAAGCAGAAATAAATATAACATTACATGTAAAAAATACTCTGCTCTACTCAGCCTCAGATGAAATCTAAAAAAAACAGACGGATTATGCTTCCAAAGGGACAATGTCAGATGTCTACAACACAATGTAAAGTCTTTAGGGGAAGCGCTACTGTATGCTGTTGTAAGAGCATTTACTTACAGAGGCAAATTACACACGCACTAGCCTCATTTAAAAAATAAGATACACAGGCTGTGAATATATTATGTCGCTGAAAAGACTGAATTCTTATGCAGTTATCAGAGAGCTGGTGCGAATGTAGGCATAAAGTAGTCTGGCAGAATAAAAAATAATGAATTACATTAAATTCACTGCCGTACCGTAGAGGTTTGTTGTACTTGGGTGGAGCGTGCATAAGCTTGCAGTCAGAGTGAATATTATGGTAATTTAAAAAATATAAAATAAAATGACAACTGACTGCAAAACAAACTTTAGAACATATTTATTGACACTTATTTATTCAAACATAATGCCAGGCATTTCTTTCCCTTCAAAACGTCGAGGGATAGCTAAGAACTTTGAGCCCCTCCCTGAGCCCTTTAACATGGTATGGAAGACAATCAATGATGATAACTAAAAAATGATTATTGTGTTATTACTTGGTACCACACACCATATGCACTCTTGTAACTTTCACCAGCAAAAAAACAGGAAATACAAAAAAATATTGTGGTGATTACGGTAATGAGCTCAACCCCGCAATAGACATGATACGGCCGCGGTATTGCAGTCACAGCCCTCGTCAGCCCTGTAAGTGTTTGGTCTGCCCACTTTAACCTGCGGGAGTTTCCAACATCCTTATTCATTTAAGAATCATGTCAGGGACAAGACAAACAGCTTACGTAAACCCACACTTTGAAAAGCGTTATTGCAATTTCAATTTTGTATCCTATAAAGACAATTTATTACAAAGCTAATTTGTCATATCAGAGACTTTGTTACTCCATCTTTCAAGCACATTAAGACCCTGATGCCAAAACAGTGCTGTGCAGTGGAGACATCATGTACAGGGATTACACAATAGATCACGTAAGAGTATGTGAACCTGCCACGAATGAGAAATAAGCACCATTTCCGAAAAAGATAGACAGGACTGGGAAACCAACCTAGCATTACATCCCTTCGATGTATAGACCTTAACAGTGACCAAAATGACACAGTCAGACAAATCAGACAGAATCACAACATGGGAACAGACGATCTCAACACAAACCAAATTACACTGACTGGGTCGACAGGATGAACACTAACCATCAGCTTGTCAGGGGAAATTACACTGCCAAAGCCGACAGTATGGGCGCAGGCCAAATTGGAGGCAGCCAGAAAAGCCTCCTGTGGGCTAAAACGGACACCATGTTGTCGACAGACAAGAGAAAAACAGGAGAAACAGAGGCCTGAAATCTTGGCAGAACATTTGTGGACACCGAATCCAACTCGGAGACAAAATCATCCACTAAAGTTTAAATGGCTCATCATTTTAGGCCTTGAAGATATGTTATGCCTATGTTGTGCACGCATATATTCCAGGGTATTAGCAGCAGAGGTTTAGTGACAAACTAAACTCACTAAAGGGGCCCTGTGGAGTTTTCTTGTAAACCAAAAAAGTTATGTTTACATTTAGTTAGGCCACAATGTTGTGACGGAGTAAAAACTTGGAGCATACTGTAAAACAGGCTGACAAACGGCATGGCCTAAGTTCATTTCTGATATAACTTGTTCTATTCAGAGGTTGCAGGCAATAACCAACTACCTATAAACCAGTGTGTTTATGGGTCAGTTTCTTGAAAGTATTCACACTGAGAAACTTAAATATCATAGTATGACAACATTTAGCAAATCTTGGTTCCAGGCCTTAATTTTATGGAGACTAAACATGGATTGGCTTGACAATAGGTTGATACTGTATTAAAATTAACATAATAAAATCTAAAAAAGCGCTTAACTCTAGTCTTTGAGATTTGATCATAAATGGTGTCAATTAATTGGTTGTGTGTAATAAGGCAACACTGCTAAGTAGCTTCTATCTTAAACTGAGTGTGCTGAGCACTAATAAAGACTTGGCTCTCTGGTTACCAGACTATTCTAATGAAGATTAAGGAATTTACCTGCACACTGCTGCACTGTTGCAGTAACTGATCTTTACAAAGGCAGAGTAATGGACTAGGCTGTTCTCTACCTTCTCTGGTGTTGATGTAACACTTTGTATTGTTTTTTGAAAGTGAGAATGTAATCTGGACTCACAAACAAGACAAAGACCCGCATGTGAGGTATTTCAGGGCAACAATAATATGAGAGAGATATTTCTTTAATCAAATAAAATCCAATTGTCCACACAAACTGTATTCAAAGTCCATGTCTGAGAACATTTATATGAGAAACAAAATCCTCTTCTAGAAGAGCAGAAAACTATTAAGAGCTCACATTAACTTTGCTTAATATTCACTAAATATTGCTGATTTAGTAATTCGACCACCCAAAGTTGCCCTCCTCTTAAAACCAAGCTGGGATAGTGGTTAAAGGGTCAAAAGGGGGTCAACTCTGCTCCATTGTTTATTAAAAGGATTTGTAACAGCTGCTGTTTTGGGACCATTTGTAGCTGACTCACCCCATTAGCCATAAATCAAACAGCAATCACACCAAACCAAGCCTATCCGTCTAAGCAACTAACATACTAGGATAATGCCTTTATTACTGTCTGGTAGCTATGGGAGGTGGAGACAGACAGTGGCCTGTCACTGACCCAGACAAGATGTCCTTAAGCTTCGGAGGTCAACCATAGCTTCACATCCCCAGGGGAACTGGTAGTGTACCGTTTAAGCCTAAACCTTTTGTGAGCTTGCAAACCAGCATCTGAAGACATATAAGGCATATAAGAAAAAAGGATATAAAATAAACTATTTTTGATGTCTCAGTACTTTTGGATATGTCCAATGTGTAATGTAATAATATGCAATCATTGCATTTTGTAGTATGAACAATACTTCTCCAATAATGCTCATACTATATATAAATATAGCGCCACTGATGTCACACTGCTATTTACATAAATCACTGCACAATTATGTATGATAATCATATTGTGTATTACAAAAAGTAGGTTCATTAGTATTCATTACAAAACATGCATAATGTGCCTCAGACCACAAAGAGAGGACGTTGGAGGGGCAGGAGCTTTGTATCGTCTCCATCTGTGAGAATACAAAGGTCAGGCTGAAGGTCGGCATTAGTTCTAGTCAAAGGGTGAAAGGTTGTAAACAGACAGGGGGGGTTGGGGGATTCCCACTTGTTTCCTCAAGGGAGCCTCAAAGTTGCCATTTGCAACTGCTGCTTAACGCCTGACTGTTTGTTGGGAGGGGGGGGGGGGGTAGGCGGTGGGAAGAGTCAGATGTTAAAATCATTTAAACCCAAACAGGGTACTCTCTTTGGAAACTGCATCACAGTTTGATGGATCAGGTAAGTTAGCTTGATAGTCTGTTTTACAGATATAAAAGCAGCACAATTCACAAAATGAACACAATACTAATACTACAATACAATACTTTTTAAATGAGAATAAATATTGCTGTAAATGTTGTATCAGTGCACGGTTCTAATTAAAATATATACATTACTTCTTTCAATTAATAGGAAAATTAACTGTACTGTAGAAAAATTATTTTTGTGCTAATAGTTGATGGTTTCAATGTATAAAGGAGTGTATTTTGAGTGAGGACAAAGCTTGATCAAATTGCCTGAAGACCCTGGCACTGTAAAATCATAGTGGGAAAATAATACTTTGTTAAGAAAAGGGATGACAGGACAAAGGACATGAGCTGCATTCAAGTTCAGAACAGTGTATGATTCGCACTGAACCAAAAGCATGCCTCTAGCCTCTTGCACTCGGTTAACATTATCAAACCACAGAGATGTGCTGCTCTGCCCTAGACCAAAGGGTTTGTGGTCAGTAACTCCAGTAGACGATTGCGTGAGTGTGCACTGCAAACTCCACAGTCAAGTACAGCCATTTTGTGGTCCATTTGTTCAATTAATTCTCCGGCAGCACTACAAGGACAGGACAGTCAAGACGTGCGGCCTCAGTCCAGTTGCTTAGCTTGAATGCTGATGCTGTTATGAAGAACACTGTTTTGGTGTATTGTTATTTTATCTTCAGTTAAGTGCACATTTAGTTTTAGTGCAGCTGGTATATAAGGACAAGGGATTGCACAGCTGTATGTTATAAAGTGTTAACTAGGTGTATGAGCCAACTATTGCAAAAAACTTTGGATTACTTCCTCTGTCTGGTGGACAATGACGCATTAGATACATGTACATTAGATGGCCATCAGCTCTAACAGCCGCAGCAGAGCAGGAATACAATGCAGGTGCTCCCAGTGGAAATTATGTCCAGCTCACTTCACACATGTTTTAATGTTAAGGGGAATACGCCAATTTTCACATTTCATATTTTCCACCTACAATACAGCATAACAGATTGCAGCCAACAAGGTTGAAAACAATATGGATGCTTGCATTTGTCATGTTTTACACTGTGTTTTTAAGCTTCTCAAAACACACCAGGCTTCTATATGGAACTGTCATCCAAATGTATCAAAACCTTTACTGTTTTGGCAACCAAAATTAAGTACAACAATATATGCAATTTTGAATCTTACACAGGCAATCAACCTATCAGTGAGTGTCATGGCCAAACCATTAGTCAAATTCAAGTTGTGATTCTGTAATGAGCTATTTAAATACCAGCAAAGCATTAAATAATCAACACAACGCTGTTGTGAACTATCTAGGAAGTCCCACAGCTAAAACCAGGGCAACAACTTTAAGAAAAAAAGGATTCTATTCTTATAATACTTGAAAAATGTGTTTGGCAGAACATCTGTTCATTTTTAAAAAGACTTTCTGACAGACATATATAAAGGTTTAACCCATTTTCAACAAAATACAAGACAGCAGCAAGTCATTACTTCTAAATAGAAACCATCTTTAACAGTTCATGATTTAATCATTAACTAGATCATTTGAAACTTCCCTGTAATAGAGTGCATAAAGCCAATACGATCCAACCCTGTCAAAACGGAAAAGTGTAGAATGATCGTGAGAGAAGTGGTTGTCTACCAACGTGAACATGAATCTTTACAAGGGGACGACTGCTTACTTGATGCAAGCAGTGACCTAAAAACTGCCTATCCACAAGTATACAGATATGATAATAATGTTTTGGGCCTCAGGTAGCTTCACTGACAGAAACTTGTACCAAAACATCATCAAAGTGGGAAGATTAATACAATGAAAAAGTCATACATTGAAAGAACATCCCTACTAGGTTACCAAGTAATGAAATGTGCATGTGGCCCAAAGCCAGAATCTGATTCCACTTACCTTTGCGCGCGCACACACACTTTACTTTAGGTCAGCCAATGTGGGCTCTTACATTTACACTTCAAATCTCTATTTATCTTCAAAAAGGAGGGGTAAAGGAAGACAACATACATTCATAGAAAATAAAAAAATCTTGCAAAACTTCTAAAAACGCTCCTGACACATCCCCCGAGTCATTACTGTCATTCAGATTCAAAAGGGAAGGCCCACATCCTTCGCCTGTGCCCCTGTTATGACTCTTGCTATAGCCCCATGCTGTCTCATTCACAGCATTGTTTAACAGTTAAACAAAACACTTCCTCTTCCCGTCCTCACGCCTCCCTGGCGGGCTTGCTCGCTCACTTGAACACACAGAGAACACATGTTGGCAAAATGTCAAGCACAAGTACACTGTGTGTACGTGACCAACTTTATGTTACTGCAGCAAGTACACACTGCAAAAATGGTGATGCTATGGTATGAATTAGCATTTATGGGTATCTAAAATTGGGGCTGTAATCTACATTAAACTTCCTCTGGAAAGCCATTACTCAACTTCCAAACCTCCCACCCTTTGCCTCCAGCCCAGTGAATGCTCGGGATGCCAATTATGTCATTCATTCGAGAGGCCAACAGTCTACAGCTGACACTCCCCCTCCTCCCCCTCCTCCCCCTCGTCTCTGCTCCCCGAGGAGACGCCAACAATCTGGAGTCAGGAATCTAGAGTGGAACGTAGTCACTACACAGAGGAGGAGGGTTGGGCTGGAGAGGGGTGAGAAGGTAAAGACGAAATGTTCATCTGGATGCAGGAATCTACGGTGGAATGGAGAAGAAGCGAGGGAGGAATGTGAGGAGGGGTGGAGAGATGTCTATCTACAGTCACAAATCTGTGCAATGTAGACAGTGGTGGGGGAAAAAATAGGAGAAATATGGGGCAGCAGAGGGAGTGAAAAAGGGGGACAAGTTAATTTGGACCAGGAAATTCTGACAGTGATGACATTCTGGCAACAGTGGAAGCACTGACAGAGGAGTAGCAGCGATGGCGGAAAGAGATAAGGGGAGATGACAGATAAGAGGGATTCAAGAATGAGCAAAGTAGATCAGAATATAGTTCAAAAATGTATGGCATGAGATATTGAGGATTTGTCAGATTTACTTACAAGTATGCTCTAAAAATCACTATTGTATTATTAGGAGGTCTCTAAACCTTTTGGTTTGTACAAATCTTATTGACTGACATTTACCTGCACTCCAACTCAAGTTCAACCATTTCAACTTTGATGAGCTGAGCGGTGTTCACTTCATGCTCTGCAATATCTAAAGCCACCTCATCTATTGACATTTATGCCTCTCTGAAACACAAGGGGACACTTTTTTTTAAATAAATGTTTCTATAATCAGAATCAGAATCGTGTTTCTTGCCATGTAGGTTTTTACATACAAGGAATTTGCTGTGGTGTATTGATGCGTAACAATAAAACTAGAAGAAATAAATAAGAAAGTAGAAGTAGAATACAAGTAGTACAAAAGTCAACACAAACATAAATATAGAATAGAAATATTTACAATACAGAATATGAATAAATATTAATAAAATATGTGCAATATATAGGTTTTTAAAATGAAAAAAACTGTGCAGGAATGTTCAAAATATTGTCCAGGGAATGTGCAACAGTTAAGAGTATAATGTGTAAAGAGTATGTTCACTGTAATGATGAAAGATGTCCAAAGATGTGCGTTAATGTAACACTTTACGATGGGGGACTGTACTTTAATGTAATGTGTAGTGTCTGTGGGGGAAAGGGATGAGGGTCCGTGTCAGTGGGGGTCTGGGGCCTTGTTTATGAGGCCAGCTGCAGACGGGAAGAAACTGTTCTTGTGGTGGGAGGTTTTGGTCCTGATAGACTGCAGCCTCCTGCCAGAGGGAAGTGTCTCAGACAGTTTGTGCCCGGGGTGGGAGGGGTCGACCGCAATTTTAAATGGGGGCTAGGATCACATTACTAAATTAAAACTGGGCAACAATGACGCCATCAAATCTAATGTTGGTATCACGCTTAAACATCTCAAATGTGAAAAAACTAAATGTTCTACTATTTTATTTGTAGCTGCGCTGGAAGCTAGCCAACAAGAAAAAAATGAACTGTTACACAGCCCAATCCCAATGTACCCAGGGGCAAAATATACAAAATTGCCTGGCCTTTTCACTGTTATAGCATCCTGACTAATATTAACAGAAATGGCCAGATATGAATAGGAGTGTGATGTGTAGAGAGACTGAAATTCAGAAAGAACACAGGAACTAAGCTAAATGAGGTTTTAGGTGGAGGCAAACTGCCACATAATGAACAGATGGAGAGTTTGGATGGCAGGAAACTAAGGAAGAAAGGTGACATGAAGCACAGAGAAAAGGAGTGAGGGATAAAGAAATAAAATAAATTAAAGGGAGGAAATAAGCTGGAAACAGTCGAGCTCATCTAAAGACTGAGTCACAAAGTGAATGGAATACGCATACAGGAAGCATTCAGATTGAAGTTGGATTTAGATACAGTAAGAGGTAACATCATACTACAGGAAAGTCATTCCCATATGACTCATTAGGTACACTAAGGGCGTGTCTACACAACAGGCATTTTCATTTGCCCGTCTCCTGCAGTTCTAATGGAACTGATTAGGACTGTGCCTTTTTAATCGAAATTGGAACAGTCAATAGAAAGTGTTTGTGTTTTGACTGTCGAAATTGACTTTGACTTGAATTTACAGTCTACAAGCCAGCAGAGGGTTCTCTTAAAATTCACCGGAATTAGTTCGAACAAATTATGTGTTTGCTTGTTCAACAGCAGAAGTAATAAACTCATTCTAACTTTATTCACTAGAAAACAAGAAGTCACTTTGATCACTATCATTTACCAAAATACAGTGTTGACATTTAATTCAAAATCAACATAGAACATGATACCAACTCAATCAAAATGTTTGTTTTGGAACAAATTTGTTCCTATTGTAATCAATCCAGCTGTCCAAACAGGCCACGTAACGGCTTACTTATATTTACCTATAGACATTTAAATGCAGGCCAAAGTCTATTTTCTTCCATTTTACGTGCATAACTACAGTGACTGTGTATTGGGCTTTGAGCACTGCCAAAATGCGGGTGACCTACACACAAACTGTGCCTGAAAGCATCCTGTGTAGACACACGGATCACTGAAGCTGCAGCTGCTGCTCTGCCAACGTGCTGCTCACACTACACCTCCTTCATAGACGGTGTTATGGCCAGGAGATTATTTTATTATTTTATCGGCTTGTGCTTCAGCTGATTGCCTAATTGATCCAGCCTCTTTATGAGCACTGACTGTTTGACCCTGCTGTATATGACTCATGCAACAACTGTCTCAGGAATGCAGTTAAGGCGATTCTTGTCGGTATTTAAGAGCAAGAGACTGCATAGAGACACACTCCATATGATTCATACAAGGTCAAACTATGTGGTTTTGGGCTGGAAGAGGCTACAGTAGGGACAAAAGAGGACAGCAATGACATGGAAAAGGGTGTTGGCTTGTGTGATCATGTGTGGTAGAGGTTTGAGGTTCACCCAAACTGCAACTACCACCTGCAGTTGTTCACCTAAAAAGTTCACAGGTACAAAAAATGCCAAAATGCAGGTTTAGCAGGTTTCAGCTATGTTATGGCTTTAGTTTGTAACTAATTTTAGATCCTAGTTGCTCATCAAAACTGCTCAAATACTACTAAGTACTACTACTAATACTAAGTACAATATCCGTTTGCACGGCAGTAATTTAAATACTTAGATGTGTGAATAAAGTGATTTTGTGCTTGTGATAATTGCATTATTTCTTAAAAAAAACAACAGTTGTGAGGATGCACTATTGCGGACATTTCACTGAAGCTTATTCATCATCTCCAATCTCAAACCACAACTACTATATTAGTCCCCCACAAGTGTGTGTGTTTGTTTGTACATAAAAATAACAGGCTGCATATATGTCTGTGCTTCATTTGTGTGTGTTCATTCCCATTTGGATGCCAGGATTAATATACTGTCTATGTATTATTAGTCATTAGAAATAAGGGAATGAGAGAAGACAGGGGCAGAGGAAGATGACAACCATGATTATGAAGTGGAAAACAGTATTCAGAGGTTGGGGTGGGGAAGTGGGGATCTAGAGAGCACCAAGAGGAGGAAAAAAAAGAGCAATAAAAAGGGAGAACTGCAGTGATGGAAGAGAGCATAGGGACAAATAAAACAAAGGAGGAAGGCTGAGAAATATGACAGAGAAAATTAAGGCGCAAAGACAAAAAAAAAGGGCGATAAAGGATGGAAGGAGGCAGAGATGAAGTCCTAGGTAACCCAACATGGTAGTTATCTATGCGTTCCACAACCAATTTGCAAACCTGATGACAAGGGACGGCATCAATATTAAAACTGGTTTCTACCTGAGATCCTACATTAGCCATTATAGAGGTAAGGTTGAGACTGTAAAAATACATTTCATCAAATCTCCACAAGATGTTGAGTGTGCCATATAAGGCAGTAATATTGGGATACAAAGTAAGACATCATCCTGTTCATCACTGATTTTACATAATACAAATCTAAGCTCTAAAGTTATACTTTGCTCCCTGCCAACAACAAAAAAGTTCCCCACTGATAAACTGCAGTTCAGCATCCAGTGTTATTGTCACTGGATGTCATTCCAGTGTCATTGGAACTTGTTCAATTTCCTCAAACTCAAACTGTGATATTGTTCAGTCGTATACCGCAAAAAGGGCATTTAATTTGAAACAATAGACACAGGAAGCAGCGACCCTCAGTCCCTCAGTCAGTCAATAACAGACATTAACGTTGACACGGCTGGTCCCTGTAGTTATTAGATAGTTATTTATAGACACTTATATGTCGGGCAGGAAATCCAAACCGTGGGATCACTTAGAGAGGGTAGAAGACGACCCAGAGAAGGTGACACGCAAACTCTGAACATTCAGAATCATTACCGGTGTCGCTGTGCTTGAACGTGGCATCTGTGGAGGAACGTGTACTGGTGTACTTGCTGCACAGGATGAAGAAAAAATTGAAGAGGTAACAAAGTGTCATGAATATGCCAATGCATATGGACATAATCACCTAGAGCTTCGTGGTTGTTTTGAGGGGAAATAAACCCAAATAGAAAGGCTCAGCTTTCTCGTTTCATGCAATAGCGCCTGCTAGCTGCAGCAGAAGAAGGCTGCTCACTCATCTTGCGTTGAGATTTTCAGGTGACACGCTCCAGAACGCAATGTGAAATCGATCTTGTGTAGCTCAAAGAGTCTGCGCTCTCGTACTTGCGTGGATCAAATATGTGCCCCTTGACTACAGTAAAAATAAGATGAATCAGTAGTAGTCTGCTGTCTCAAACAGATAATGTTCCATTAAGACGCTGCCTTCTCTTGTACATATGGACATATGACTGCACATATGTCACCAGTCACCATCAGGTCCACCACCCATTGACAACAGGGCGCAGCAACTGGGGCCAAGTGCCAAGTCATTAGAATGTGCTTAATGCTGAGCTCACACTACAGGATTGTAGCGCTGATTTTCCACTCGCTGTCAGTTTTTGGAGATCGCTGACAAAAGCCCCCACATCAGAGGCAAATCGCTGTTCGCTCAGCGCTCGCAAAACGGCGCTCAATCACTATGTGTGAACTGTTCAAAGACGCGATCGGAGGCCTCGCCAAGAGCCCGCCGATGCCTCGCTGAGGCCCAAAAGATATCAAGCAGACTAAATATCTTGTCATGTGGGGACAGGTTGGGGAGCCATGCAACGAGCTGCAGCCAGTGAGAGCAGACACAGGGTGGGCTGGCTGACAGACTGGCTGGATGACAGTAGAGAAGCTGTCATCTGAAGCAGCTCTCTGCCTTATCATGCATCTTTTTGTATGGAGGGTCACAATAATATAGTTTCTATCAGATTACTTTGACATACACAAGCTTTTCAGTATTTGTAACCTTGTGGTCTTGCTGAACAACAATACGAGCAGGCTGCTATACATTTTCATTTCAAAAATATTTATTTAACTCCAACTCTCTCTACAGAACAGACAGACAATCCTTTCTGCCCACATATCCTAATCCATTCTTTCACCCTTATTTGGTTCTTTATCTTCCTTGTTTTTTTGCTGCAAATCAGCCCAAAAACAACTTGGACCACTCGTTTCTTGCATACATCTATTTTGGAAGAAACAATCGTGTCCTGTGCATGGTTTCGCGTCATTTGTGTTTGTGACAAAATGTAGTTTGGAGACAAGACAGATTCGTCTGGGATTCCTCCTAGTGAAAGATCTTGTAATGTGTGACCACCTGTCTCTAAACAGTCATGTAGTGTGCAAACCACAATGACTTTAACATTCCTGATTACAAGGCGGAAAGTTGTGTAGTGATAACAGTACAGCAATCTGGCAACTTTGAAAGTCATGAAGTGTGACCATGGCATAACATACAGTTAATGGCAGTTGTGCCTAGTACCTCTCTATTCATGTTGTTATTTAATTCACTATCCTGTTAACAGAAGAACAGGGCCTGACGAGAAGCTCAGAGCTCTCAGAGCTCAGAGGCAAGTGGTTAAACGTGTGAGAGAATGGTGAGACAGGCAGCTACTGTGAAGATGGAGGTTAAAGAGACAGACAGCACAGCGAGAAAGAGCCACAGAGCGAGAGATGGGGCAGTGCTTGCCATGTTTCCTGTCACTCTGAGTATGAAAGAGAGGTTACTTTAGGCTGCAGTAGTTTTCCTCATCTCTGTGTACACATAAATATTCAGCTGAGCCTGGCAGAGTTTGATGGCAGAGTCCAGGGCTTTTAGCTGTCTGTGGGTGGAGAGTGGTGATGTGCTACATCTATAATTGGACAGCAATAACCTGACACTGACTGCATTTTGTTGTCTCAGTACTTGTGCAATGACAATAAAGTTGAATCGAATGTAGTCTAATCAAATTTATCTCACACTTCTAGGGAGGACAGTACTTTAATTAACATTGAGGGAACACTGGGTGCATACAAAGCTATTCATTCTTATTCCCATGTTCATGCAACATATCAGTACCTAATTTTGACCTCCACATCATGATAAAACAGCCAAACTTCTTTCCAATATTCAACTTCAAACTTATGTTGCACAGAACTCTACTGTTGTGGCCATCTCTGTAAAAGTTTAAACACTGTGTTTTGTGCTGTTGTTGTTACAGCTATAGTGAGAATCAGATTTAAACAGTAAATGTGTCATCAAGCAGCTGGATTGCCATGTACGTTCCAAAATGTTGTGAAATCTCTGACAATCACTAATATGAAAAATTGCCTTTAAGAATGCAGCAAAGAACTACAAAGTGGCCGAAGAATGCAGCTCCTTAAGTGTCTATTTATAATAAACATGTGAGCTCTTGGTTTTGCTCTGAAAAAATTCAGTAATTCCCCTGATTCAGTAGTAGTACCAAAACATGCCTATTGTTGGTGAATGAGGGGTCAAATCCCTTATTGCTAACGCATGATAGTAAGCACTGAAGGAATCATCTTCCTTTATTTCTGGGCCTTTGTAAACAGGTGGGAAATCCTGCTGTTATTGTGATTATGTTAAGAGTGGAGTGGGATGGTGTGGCACACCGGCGCCGTCCGAGCTACTTGATCCTCACAGCCACGATAAAAAACGCTGCATCACTCAAGTCCTCCGACTGACTCTCTCCCACACTGAAACTGAAAACACAGACTCAGAGAGAGGGGGATGCAATTTGAGTGGCAGTGTATATGCGTGCGTGTATGGGTTTGCGTGTTCGTACAGTAGACATGCTGAGTGGTCTACCAGACACACACACGGTCAGACTAGTGGGCAGTCTGACCGCAGAAACAGTAGCAGGAGAACAGTGAGGGGGAGGAAAGTGTGATCCTTCGAGTCTAACCTGAGAAGTGAAAAGGCTTTTCATTATTCGCAAGCAAAAACTATGGAGGCCTGATAAAAATTTAAAATAAATTCTAGCCTGACAGTGATAGATCTGTGAACAGTCTTTAATGCTGAACACTGAAATTGTTCGTTTTCTGAGAATTAAACAGAGAAATATTCAGACTGATAAAAAACAGATTTTTTTGAAAATTTTTTTAGTTTTGGATGACACAGTTTTAATTTCAGTTTAGTTTTGAATTTTATTTTTTAATTAACAGAGCTTTTGGTGAATGTAGTTTAAGTTTTCATTGACTATAATATTCTTGCATTAACATTGCTCTACTGAAGCTAAAGGCAACAAGACAGAGATTGAAGCCAAGCATGACTGCAAATAACATCCTTTTAACAGCATTACCTACATTTATGGCCACATCAAAGGTATGCTTTAGTTGTTTAGGATTTGTCAAAGATTTCAGATTCTAATATTCTATATATTTTTGTTGATTTGGTATAATGTTCTATGTTGATTTTGTATTAAATGTATAACTATTAACACTTTATATTGGTAAATAACAGTGGTAAAAGTGACATATACATATTTTTATGAATTTTTGTTTTCTAGTGAATAAAATTAGAAGGAGTTTATTACTTTTGCTCAGGGTCCCTGGAATCACCCAACAGACTCCTTAGAGTCCCCAAACAAACGTTGACAAAGATTAAGTACTGTACTGTGGTGAGGGACCAGTACAGGAAGTGTGTGTGTGTCTGTGTGTGTGTGTGTGTGTGTGTGTGCATCACAAGTTCATAACAGATAAAGAAAGGAAAAATACACCAAACTGGATCCACACCGGCAGAGTCGTCTGTCAGCTGTCTGGACTAGCTCTGGGGGTGAGTGAGGGAGAGGAAGGAAGAGAGAAAAATGACAAAGAGATGAGGGACATCCTGTTCAAGAAAGAAAAGAGAGAGTAAAAGACTCAAGAGAAAAATGCAGGATACAGAGACACATGATGAGAGGCTGCCGTGGGGAGGTAGAGAGTTCAAGCAGTGAAAGGAAGAGTGATAGGAAGGATGCAGTAAAGAGCAAGAGCAACAGTGCAGAAAAATCACATTTATAGACCAATTACCTGCCTTTTCACAAATTCCAAATTAAATTTTTAAGACTCAAGTTTTTGCCTCCCCTAATAATTCTCAAAGGCTGTCAGAAATATTATGCTCTAAGCATATAAAAGGAAAAGGTGATATTTCTGTCCTCCATATTCTGGAGGAAAATCCTCCTGAAGCACTTGGAAAGTTTAATGTATTCTGCATATTGAAGACCACCTCCTCTCCAGTCAGAGGCTGTTATGCAATAGTGAGGTGTTCAGTCTTTCCATTTTCCTGCTCAGAAGTACGCTGATGCCACCAAGTTCAAAAGTAATTTGAAAAGCAGATAAAACAAAGGATTGACTGAAACAACCAAAGTCTAAGGACAAAGTTGTACAAAGCCATGTAGAGAAAAGACACATTCATAGGCAATATTGTAAATGCAAGAAACCAATACATAATAATATAAATGCATGCTTCATGCAATACATTGTTTAATTTGTATTAAATTGACCTTCCTTGAGCCCAGCTATCAGCCAAATATTATATGCACAAGAGGTTTTAGTACAGTAGAAAACATGTAAGGTCCCTGTGTGTTACGTGGTAGAATGCAGGTCGTGAGTGGAGAACTGTAAAGCTGAGTTATGAGACTGGCAGCGCCCTGTGAGATTTCATTACTGAGTCACAGTCTCCTCGTATGCCAAATTCTTCCTAAAACACAGTGCTGTGCTGAGATACAAAGACAGTGCCGGAAAATGTTAAACCAGCTTGAATTTGTCATTTTTAACAGTAAGGTTTCAAAACAAATCATTACGGCCCAATCAGATATCAAGTTGCATCCATCTTGAGTTAATAGAGGGTTGACCAGCTGCACACAGCTGACATCTCTTCAGAGCAATGCTCCTTTATGTCTGCTTTGCTGAGGTGGTGTTAAATGTGCTAAACCTAATAGGAAAATCCACAAGTCAACTGAAAACCAATGTATCAATGAAACAAAAGGGTATAATTCGACACACCAGGGACGCAGGGGTTCCCCACTGCATGAAATACGAGTACAGAGGAGAAACTGAGATGACCACAAACAGTGTGGAGCTGATTAAAAATCACGTCGCTGGCTGCGTAGCCTCGACGCATAAGTTCAATCAGGAAAACTGGCGTACGTCATTCACATTTGTCCCGCTCTCTCCTCTCCCACTGCCTTCTCATCAGCTGATCTATGGGTGTTTACTCCTCAGCTAAACCAATCAGGTTTTACCTCAATTGTCGCTGACGCAATCACATCGCTGCTGCCAAAGTTTAAACCTGTTCTCCTTCTCTGCTGCTGTCAGCTGTCATTTCAGAACGAAATCTCTGCAACCCAGCTTGAACATTTCCAGCGTCCAGGTTGAGCCATCAGAACCCACTCCTCTCCACATCCATCCAGATCCTCAGCATCCTTCATCCCATCACCACTACCAGTGTCTAGACTCAATCAGGGGGCTATCCTATACTACTTATTGTTTTTCTACCCCCTTTAATCACCATGATGACGTTGCAATGGAGTCTAATCGGCAAACACTTTTTACAATTCTCATCATCATTGCACACTTTGTCAATAAACATTGTTCATTCTTAATAAGAAATTAAGTCTCTCTTGATTGAAATAGTTTCATGTATAGGAAATCTGTGGATGTGACTTTTAGTCCGACCCATAGCTATTTCCAGGGAAGCAGAGATGGCACTTGCAAAACGTTTGAGAGCAAATCGCCTCAAAATATGAATGAATTTTATTATATATATTTATTTTGTTATTACAAAATCGCTATTGTTAGGCCGTGGGTTAGCCCCGACAAAGAGTACGGCCCTGTCACTGGCTCTCGGTAAATATTTGGCTTCAGGGGCTGCAATAATAAAATATTATAATACATAATATATAATATAATATGGATTTAGGTTATTTTACACTTCAACATGTAGCTTATTGAGACTATAGTGATAACTCTACATTGTGTTACTCAGAGATGAAAAGCAAAGACAGCCTTTATGTGTGCTGCTATCATCACAGTGACCAGACAGCTGTACCTGAGCTACTGCCGACCAGGTGAGCCATGGGTTATATAAATACTGCACTGACTCTGGCTAAATGTCTGCAGATTATTGGAAAAGGAAGAAAATAGGCCAGCCAGCAACAGTACTGCTGAACCACAAGGTGATCGTAACTACTCTGCATTAATTATTTCAGCGTTATATACTCAAAGTCAGATGGCTAAGAGAGTGTCACACAAATGTTGCCCTCGCCATAAACAAACACAAGCATCCTCTAACTGATTATCCACATTCCTTGAACTTAATAGTATTGTGCTAGTTTGTCACATGCGGTTACATCAGTTGTAAAGCAATAGAGATGAAAAGTACTCAACTTGGCAATCAAGATCACCTTATCTGTAATCCTACAGCAGGAGAATCAGAATGCACTCACAAGTACAGTTTCTGCAGAAATGTTTTGTTTCCAAAGTGCTTATGCACACATGCAGAGGCCTAAGCATTTAAACAGCGATATCCTTGCATAGTTTAAAGATTAGCATGAAAACAGAACTGATTAATCAAGATTAAGGGGACATTATAAGTGTTTCATCATCCTTCTATTTTGTAATTTAGAAACATAGGGTTCTCCCTTTGAAAGAAATTGACAATATGTCACAGATATTCTGTTTTCAATAAAAAAAAAAGTTTTGCTTATCCACAGAAAGTAAAATAGTGACCACAAATTTAGCTTTGAGTTGTGACACACACACACACACACACACACACACACACACACAAACACACAAACACGTTGTCTGGGATTACCACATGCAGTGAAAATTACTCGTTTTGACTACAAATTAAGCAAAATGTGTATTACCATTTTGCCTGGTCTGCTGCATCTGAAAACCATTGTCTCCTGTATTTTCCTTTTAGATATACCGATAACAGAAAGGATAAATAAAGCTGGAACAGCTGCATCGCAAAGTGATTATGAACGTTCCCATATGATGACAAGGGCCATGTGAACACTGAATGAGTGTATATAACATGTGCAGTGTGTGGTCAATTGTAGTATTTGCTAGAGATGCAGACTAAACAGAGCTGGAGGAAGTTTAGGTATAGAGCTCTATGCTGCATTACAAAACCTAACCACAACACAGTGACCCCAAACGCTACAGGCAAGATCAAGCAGACATTCAGACATACACAGCTACAGGAGCATCATATCTTTCCCGACAAGGACAATGCGCAAAGACTAATCTACAGTACTGATTATTTACGCAAGAGGATAATTCAGCACAACATTCGCAGCCAGATGAATCAACTCATGTACTGCAAATGAAAAGAAGGTAATTAACTTGCCCAATTATTCTCGCCGCAGACTAGGCATTTTACACAGAGGCTCTCACGCATTTCACAAACTAAGACTAGTTTGTACTTTCTTAAAGAGTCTGGCACTGACTTCTGATTTAGATGCCCAGGGCAACAGATTCAAGCATAGACTGACAGCCTTCAGTATTTTGGCATATATATGCAGCATATTAAAATTCAGAAACACTGCATATTGTCAGTGCAAAAGAGTCTTTCTTGTGCCAGATTTCTCATTACGGTTAGACTTAGGTTATTACACTCAGTGTTGTAACTGGAGCTGGACAGTCCCGTGTTTTGTTCCTTAAGCCTATGTCAAGATCACACTTATTTTATAATTAGATTGCAACAACTACATGATAGTAAAAAGGATATGAATGATGCAATGGTGTCCGTTTCTCTCATTTAAAGTTAACCGCCATCACATTTAATTCTAAACTTCTACTTTCATTTTAATGAATCAATATTAGCATTTTTTGTATTTAAGGTATCTTCTTTATCATACACAGTTGCACCTACTGATTACATCCATCGGTATAATTTTTAACACGATTATAAAAAGTTCACATTGTCATAATAGCGATATTCCGCTTTGATGGCTTAATGACGTCATACCATTATGCACAGCAACAACAAGTATGGCTAAAGGTAAATTGCCAGTATAAGATACCATACTTTACTCAAACTTGCAGTCATTATTTATTAAGTAACGCCTTAATTCCACCGGGCACAGCTTTATTAACGTCACGTTTTGTTCTGTCCTCCGCACAGCTTCATACCCACCAGAGCGTTTTAAAAGCGGAGCGTTTTGCCTGCTTGGTTTTGATAGCCCAGGCTATGGGTAAGTAGGCTACGTAGTTAAAATGGTTTCTTTATCTGTTTTTTATGGTTGGTAGTCTGAGCAGGAGGTTTTATTTTTATTTGGGAAAAATGACTTGATGCTCTATGCTGTTGTCTGACTTACTGCCCACCTCGATCTGCGGCTTCCATTATAAAATAGACTTGTATTTGAAGCTGAGAATAACAGAGACCCTCTTCTGCAACGTGTCTGGTGGAATCACAAGCACGGCCGAGTTCAGCTTCAGCGTGATGTGGGCAGGCCTACTGCAACACATCCTGAACACAGAATATGAGTACTGATGTGGACGTCGATTACCATGGCAACGGTAGAAGCTTAAATTATAACTGAGATCATTTTTGTTTAGTTTTTACCGATATTTTAAGGCAAACTGTTACACACTGGCAAACTATAACACTTATTTGTTGCAATTGTATGTTCTTGAAATTGATAATACAATATTTTTCAGTATTTTATCATATCGTCAAGAATATTGTTATCGCAGAAATATTGTGATATTATTTTAGGTGCATATCGCCCACCCCTGGGTGACATTCTTGTGTAAACAAACACACATCTAAACACAAAGGGCAATATATCCATATATCTTACAATAAGCCTAATGTAACAACAACAAAAAAGATAATTTGGCAGTAACAAATGAGACAATGGTATGTTGGAAGGGACAAAAAAAATAAGAGAGGACGAGAAAAAAAAATGTACCAGAGGAGAGATGATAAAGGGTGTAAGAAAAGTCTCAACATGAGATGAGCTGACGGAAGGAGAGATGACGACAGAAGGGCTGACAGCAGCAGTGGGGGACTGCCCCATATGGGATGCTGTTGTCTTGCCAGATCAAGTGTTAAATGTTTGAGCTGAAGCAGATAAACACACACACACACACACACACACACACACACACAGGCCACCAAGTAAAAATGTACAGTACACACACACACACCTAGTTGGAAACATTTTGACCCTACATTTCTCCATGTGTGGGGTAGCACAAATGTAGGTAAATTTGAGGAAAATCTTAACAGCCCAGTACGTTAGAGGCGATTTCTGCAGGAATCAGGAATTTTGAGCAGTGCCTATTAATTGCCTCATAACTGGGTCAAATTGCACTTTCTGCCAGAGCATTGCCTGTTTCTAAATTAAGCTGGTGCCAGGGATACATAAAACAGAGAGCAGCACCGCAAACACGTCACCGTATGACTCACAACCATTGTGTGCTGATGAATCATAATCACTAGCTGTGGTCCACATTTCAGATGTCAAAACTCTGTATTGTTTAAAAGGGGGAAAAAGCCACTTGAAAATGAAACAGCTAGGACATAACAAAATAAATTACATGTGAGTATTGCTATTTGTAATAAGTTTTCATTCAAATCATACGGGGAGGCCAGCAAGACTAATAATACTACCAATTTAATACCTTCTGACAGTCTAACGTGAACAAAACTTATCTATAATGCAGAATTTTCATGCCGGCCCATGTGGTCATCATAACATAAAGCTTGACACCTCCTGTCGGTTTCTCACTATCACCATAGTGCACACTCTCTTTGCAACATTCATTCCTTATATTTTAGGAAGCAGACAGCCCTAATTTAGCACAGCATCGCGTGTCGACGGTACATCCTGTAAAAGGTCAACTGTGTTTACTGTCTGTTTGCACGTGCACGTGGAAAAGTGTGTTTGTCGTCTGTTTACACACAAACAAACAAACAAGTTGACACACAGCTGTACTTTCTTAGAGCTGATAGTGAATGCTGAGACAGTGGTCCCTGATAACTTCCCTAAAATGCACTCTGCCCCGGTGCTAATGCTTGACCAGGAACAGAGGCTGGATCTTTATCTTAATCACCAGCTTCCTGGCTTTACCCCCCCCCCTTCAACCACCAGCTAACTAAAATGTTACACTAAGGGACACACACACACACACAGTAGATGAAAAATGTACATATGGGTTTCCTTGCTTCCCTGACTATCACACGCTCACAAAGAACAGGAAGAATCCTGAGATGATTCTTCCAGTCGTTCCCTGCTTACTACGTGCCAACTGGAGGCTAATGGAGGAAATGGATCACATAGACAGACTCCCTTCCTCACAGTGGAGGCAGCGACAGCATAGTGCAGCCAAGAGGCCATATTTGAAAGGGGGTGAGCGATGGATTCATCCCCTCGTACATCTCATGTCATTCACCTTTGAGAAACTCCAGATTCCATCCAGTGAAGGAAAGTGAGGGAAAACACCCTGTTCTTGTTCAATTTTGGTAAATCACACACCAACTCGCACTGCGCAGGAAAAAAAGGGGGAACTACACCAATTGTCGGCTCCCTGCTGTGTTAGGAATAACAGCTCTCGAAATCCAACATTACTCTCTTTTACAAGCTTGGCACCAAGCTCTGTGGGGACACAAGGACACACCACCTAGCAAACTCAAACTAGGATGTTTTTTTATTATTAATTTAAGCATCAAAGAGCAGCTGTCCCAGATAAATGTTCTATAAGCAGCAGATCCAAAATTGCCTTTGTGAGAAACTACAAGGCAATATTTCAGTGCAGGGTGGGATGATGAAACTGGGGATGACTCCAGTCAAAATCCTGCAGTGTGTGTAAACCCACTCTACGCAAATTCTAATCCACGAGAGGTGATCCCAGTGGCAAACTATATAACAGCACACAGCTGTCTCTGTGAGTCCTATCTAGAAAGCTTCACTTCACTGGTGGGGGAGAATTTCGAGAACAGAACCAGTCTAGTTTAATATTGTCATGAGAAATACAGCCAGAATAAAAAATAACTGGAGCTGAGCTTCAGTTTGCACCAGATGTATCAGTGCTGTTTTTTTTTTAAATATATATATATATATATATATATAAACTAGCATCTGAGAATAATTGCCTAGTCTGCAGGGGTACCTTACCCCAATTTGAAACAGACTGTGTTATTGGTGACTAGAGCTGCAAAGATTAGTTGATTAATATATTAGTTGTCAACTATTAAATTAATTGCCAACTATTTTGATAATGGATGAATCGTTTGGATCAGTTATTTTTAATAAAAGATTTCCCAATCTTCTGACTGGTTTCTTTAGTGCTCTATGACAGTAAACTGAATATCTTGTGGACAAAACAATACATTTGAGGACGTCAATTTGGGCTTTGGGAAACAGTGATCAACATTTTCTAACATTTTCTGGACCATACAACTAATTGATTAATCAAGCAAATTATCGACAAATTTATCAATTATGAAAATAATCGATAGTTGCAGCCCAATTGGCATTGTGATTAGCCTTGGCAGTATTCAAAGATCTGTAACACCATAAATACAACAGGGAAAGTTGAAGGTCAAGAATACATATTCTGAGGCAAAGACCCTGTTTGACACAGAGCCATTGTGTTACTGTGATTTGATTGGCCAGCAGGGATGAAGGCTGGGAAATGGCAATGAGGCTACAGACTGCATGTACGCTAACAGATGCATTCAAACGGTACTTTAACAAGTCACCAACCTGCACGACAGGTGCATCTTTTTGACTGAATCTGATTTTAAACACATTTTTATCATATCGGTCAAGCCATCGTTTAATTTTAAACGCTGGGGGCTTGCTGTCTATAACAACTCTTTCCAATAATTCTTTATATAGAAATTAAGGATGAAACCCATTTAGGTAGAGATTGCTCTAATGGGCCGTAAAGGCTATTCATACTGCTTATCAGATACACTGTTCTAGTATGGCCATAAAACTAAACCTTGAGAAAAACAATTATGAAGCACAGCAATAGTTCCAAATCCCTTAACTTCCTTAGATCCAAGCATTTTGTTTAGCCAACTCTAGTTCTCTCTGAGAAAAACACATGCAAACTATGAAAAAGACCACAGAGCAGACAGAGTAAAACTGGACTTCAGCTGGCATGCAATTTTAGGTCTAAACGCACAGTCTCAGACATTTAAATCAAATGTGGCCACAACTTAATACACATATAAAGATTATGGCTGTCTATCGATTCACATTTTTAATCTAATTAATTACATGATGTGCTGATTAAGTAATTGAGTTAATCGCATAAATCGATATTGACTTGGAAAAGCCCCCAAATGGGGATAATTCCACTCAAAAACACGACATTATTGCAGCACATGACAAAGGCATAGAATAGAAATATCAAAAATAGGCATTAGAAATCAATAAATTGTTTTTTTGCAATAACTTTTCCAAATACATGTCTTTTTATCATTGAATATATGCCTATCACAACCTAAATTGTGGCCTTTTTTTTAACATAGGCTCATCACCTCAGCACCAGTGGGGTGCTTAAAGCTGGAGTGCGAACATTTGTCTCTCCCTTCTGGCAGAGATCCAAGGAAGCTACAAAAATGGCCAATGAAAATAAAACCAAGTGAGGCCTCCTGCTTCCATGAACAAGCTTAGTGCCTCTCCGACAAACTCCGGAGTTACCTCCAGCACCCCTGCTGGTGTGCTGATGTCGGCTCCCCAATCGGTTTCTGTTTTTTAATTCTGCGCTTCACTTCCCAAGCGTGTGAGTGTCGCCACCATGGATTTATAAAGAGAATACGCCACAGACATCAGATTTAAAGCTCCAGTATAAAAATACAGCTTTAAGTGATGACTACATTAACTAAGTCTTTTTTTAACTGTGCAGCTGACGCACGGATGGTGAAATCAGTGGCACCCTGAGTGCTAAGAGCGCTGCTCTCAGAGGCTCAGAGCCGCACCGACCACCCCAGCTAAAGGACCGGCTGGTCAGAGTGTCTGAATTATATATCATATGCATTCATCTGGGTTCATTTGTTTAACACATTAATTGTTTTGTAATTAATTTATCAAAATGAATGCGTTCATTTGACAGCCCTAGTAAAGATTAAATTAATGCACAAGTCTCAATGTAGACTTAGCATCACTGGTTATCACTGTGTGAGCAGCAATTCTGATCACTCTCTGCCATATGAACCCCAATTTCACACACACACAAATTATCCTTTCTCTCTGGTGAAGGACAGACAGAGGATGTGTCTATGACCGGGAAAGACTCACATTTCCTCTCTGAGGTTTCACATTCCTGGGATTCCGTCTGAAGACCACTGTAGTCCATTTAAAACCATTCCCCATATGGAGGGGGAAAAAAAAAAAAGAGACCCATGGCAGGCGAGTAGGAAGGACGGCTTGGTGGATTTTGAGCTTTGAGAGTTAATTTCTCTTAACAGTATTACTCTACCTGCCTATGTAAATGAACCTGTTGTTCAGTTGTAGTACACTGTGCTGAATGAGAAGACACTCCACTGACACGACGTAGCTTATCCGACCAAAAATCACACCATGATAGAACACCTGTCACGCTATGCTGTGGGAATTCAAAGTGGAAAATTCAACCTAAAACGAGAATAATCGTGGTCTAAAAACATCTCGTCACAATGAGACAATCTTAGGTGCTCTGCTCTATCTCCTGAACACCACCAAAATGTATCATATGACCAGAAAGTGATGGGGGTGAAGAAATCCCTGCAATCTCTGGTCCCTGCATAAATCCATCCATGCAGATTTAAATGCTACGAATGCATCTCCCTCCTAATAAGACCACGGCTCTTCAGAACAAACCAGAACTATTTTTTCCTCATTACAAAATACATATATACACCCACAACACACACACACTGCAAATATCTGCGTGCAATTCCTCTGTCCTTATTTATAGACCACATCCAAAGTCATTACCCAAACACACCAAGGCCATTGGGAATGGCACCAGAATGCGTGATAAGATGTCGGCTTTCTCTATATATTTTTAAAACAACTGTAATTTGTGTTTCCACATCCACTAAAGCGTAAAGAGTATGTAGCCGCACACACAGTACGTCCTCGAAACATGAGCACACACAAGAGGACGAGTCCTACCCACTGATGATCAGAGGTAGTTCTGTTTTAATGACGGTAGATGTAAAAAAATATATATATATATAACCAAATACATAACGATAACTGAAAGACCACAGGACCAGATGCACACTGGCACAGACTGACCGACATCAAGCGCACGTATTTAATATCGGGGAGAAACCTGAGCAGCGTCAGTCGGCGAGGTCAACACAACACACACGGCTAACCGCTGCTAACGAGCTCCTTTCACCGCCGCTCGGCGTCGGACGCGTTCAGCTCAAATTAAAGCAGCTGCCCGCAATGAAAACTAAACACGGGACAGAAAATGAGTTGGACATTTTTTTTTTCTTTTTTTAAAACACCACACGAACCACCAGCTTCGCCGGCGGCGCCACCGGCAGACAGCCGTTAGCCCGGGTGGGCTACCTCGGGCTAACGCGTCCCGGCGGAGCAGCAGCAGCAGCGGCGGCAGCAGCGGCGGCGGCGGCAGCAGAGTGTCTCACCGGTCAGCCGCAGCTTCACTGGGCCGTTTCTCCTCACTCCTTGGCTAGACATCCCCGTCTGCGTCCCGGCTTGACGAAAAACTCACAGAAACGGTGTCTGATGCATGTGCCGGCGGCGGGTCGCTCTCTCAAAAAGGTGTCTCCCAAAACAATCCCTCTGCTAGCTCGGGGTTAGCCTGTAGTATCAGCATAGCAGATCACGCTGACTGTGTGTTTATATATATATATATATATATATATTTATATATTTATATATATATATGAAATATATATTTATATATATATAATGTAATTATCATGTAATCACATCGCTGGAGTAACACTCTCACTGCAGCCCCTTCTCCGTGAAAAACGCGAGCAACATTTCCAGGCGCTGATAGAAATCAGGTGAACAGTTCGCCCTCCATCCGGACAGGCGGCTCCTCTGCCGGCGCTGCTCTCCGACTGAAGCTGGTCGTGATGAGGAGGAGGATGATGATGATGATGATGGTGGTGGTGGTGAAGAGGGTGAGCTGCTGCAGGAGGGAGAGGCAGCACATCCGGCGCGACCTTTCAAAATAAAAGGCGGTGGCGAACAGCGTGTTATGCACGGTTGCTTTTTTTTTTTTAATACTAAAGACCGAGAAAACAAAAATTGATTAAACTGATTGGGCTTGATTAGGAGAGGCACACACCTGTCTATATAAGACCTTACAGCTCACAGTGTATGTCAGAGCAAATGAGAATCATGAGGTCGAAGGAACTGCCCAAGGAGCTCAGAGGCAGAACTGTGGCAAGGCACAGATCTGGCCAAGGTTACAAAATAGTTTCTGCAGCACTCAAGGTTCCTAGGAGCACAGTGGCCTCCATAATCCTTACATGGAAGAAGTTTGGGACGACCAGAACTCTTCCTAGACCTGGCCGTCCAGCCAAACTGAGCAATTGTGGGAGAAGAGCCTTGGTGAGAGAGGTAAAGAAGAACCCAAAGATCACTGTGGCTGAGCTCCAGAGATGCAGTAGGGAGATGGGTGAAAGTTCCACAAAGTCAACTATCACTGCAGTCCTCCGCCAGTCGGGGCTTTATGGCAGAGTGGCCCGACACAAGCCTCTCCTCAGTGCAAGACATATGAAAGAACACATAGAGTTTGCCAAAAAACACATGAAGGACTCCCAGACTATGAGAAATAAGATTCTCTGGTCTGATGAGACGGAGATTGAACTTTTTGGCGTTAATTCTAAGCGGTATGTGTGGAGAAAACCAGGCACTGCTCATCACCTGCCCAATACAATCCCAACAGTGAAACATGGTGGTGGCAGCATCATGCTATGGGGGTGTTTTTCAGCTACAGGGACAGGACGACTGGTTGCAATTGAAGGAAAGATGAATGCGGCCAAGTACAGAGATATCCTGGAAGAAAACCTCTTCCAGAGTGCTCAGGACCTCAGACTGGGCCGAAGGTTCACCTTCCAACAAGACAATGACCCTAAGCACACAGCTAAAATAACAAAGGAGTGGCTTCGGAACAACTCTGTGACCATTCTTGACTGGCCCAGCCAGAGCCCTGACCTAAACCCAATTGAGCTTCTCTGGAGAGACCTGAAAATGGCTGTCCACCAACGTTCACCATCCAACCTGACGGAACTGGAGAGGATCTGCAAGGAAGAATGGCAGAGGATCCCCAAATCCAGGTGTGAAAAACTTGTTGCATCATTCCCAAGAAGACTCATGGCTGTACTAGCTCAAAAGGTGTTCTACTCAATACTGAGCAAAGGGTCCGAATACTTATGACCATGTGGTATTTCAGTTTAATAAATTTGCAAAAATTTCTACATTTCTGTTTTTTTCTGTCAAGATGGGGTGCTGAGTGTACATTAATGAGAAATAAAATGAACTTTTTTGATTTTAGCAAATGGCTGCAATGAAACAAAGAGTGAAAAATTTAAAGGGGTTGGAATACTTTCCGTACCCACTGTATGTTGCCAATAATGTATATATGAGTGTGTGTTTGTGTGTGCAGGCTTATATATATTTCTACATTTCATACACCAGTAAAACATAACGAACATTTATCATTAACTTCTTTATAGTGGTACAAATGATGCAGTGATTTTATTTTGAACGTAAAATTGCCTTTATCTGGCAATAATCTAGATATGGTGACATGAACGAACTAAATATCTGTGCATGGTTAAAATAAACATAGTTGAGCAGTCTCAATTTTTAATCTAAATACATCAGTATTGAGTATCCACACTGCCTTAATACTAATGAGTAAGAGTTTAATCAGTTTAGAGTGGGATGATTACAGAAATAAGCATCAAGACTTTGGGCGTCTCATTTATCCATGTAAAAGAGCGGTCTACATTTTTTTTCACGTGAAATGTAATGTCTCTGGTATACATAAAACACATAAGAACACTTTCATAAAATATCATGAGGCTAGTTAATACTTCAGGTCTGCCTACATTTAACCAATAAGCCCCTATAAATCTGAGATTGTTCCTGAGGGTAGATGTGGATGCAGGTTTACAGGGAGGGAAATGACTTTGACACCAAGTCTCTGAATCTGGTTCTGCTTCTTCCTGCACCATCGTGACCATATACTCTAATATACTGTGAGAGCATTTAAACACAGACTTCATTCATAAAATAGTTTACAAAATACTATAGACACAACAGGGTCCTCATAACATCTGGGCTCACAAATAGCAGAGAATAAGCACAGTGTCACCTGGTGGTGATATGGACGCAGAATCACCTCCCATTCAAAAACACCTCACCTCCTTCACAACTTTTCACCAAATAAATTAAGAAAGTTGTTCATAGCCTGCTTATATCATCCATAAAAAAACAAACAAAAAACAAACGCTTATACATAAGTGTAGTATGAGTAACATTTATTTACAAATATTTCTTCAAACAGAGATATTTTGACTTTGTACTGTTATGTACAAGGATGAAATGTCTAAAAAAACAAATACAAAACTATCAACAAGGTAAGAATTTTTTTTTTTTATGTTACAAAAAGCAAACTGGACATGTTAAAACTGGAAAGTGCTTTGGTCTTCAGGGATCTGGAAGGAATAGCACTCTGCAGTGGCTTCAGGAACCACAGACTCATCATCTTCATTCTGAAAGACCAGAAGGACAAAAGGAGAAAAGCATTAGAGGATTAACCAAGTTTTAGCATGTTCTGGGGATGGTTTCATGGACATGGATTAAGATACATTCTGCCGACTAGGACCATTTCGGTCATCTAAGAAAGGGTCTGTCGTGAATTGAGTAACATAAAGAGCAGATATTGCAAGCAAAATAAGGTTTTATTTTCAAAGTCAGTGATTTGGGCCAGGAAAGGCAAAACATCTATTAAACATTAAAATGAGCATTGTCATTGTATGTTGCACCACACCCCATATTTATTCAACAGTAAGTAACGAGGAGTAATCACACAAGTCACTTCTGACACCCTGCCAACTTGGCCAAGAATGCTGTCATTTAATCTGTGAAGGAATCAAATACTTGACAATGTGGTTGTACTTCTGCCAGTCTTGTAATTCATTTTCCATGTTTGTGTTCAGTGTGAATTGTTGAAGGAAGTGGTTGGTATCACAATTGCAACAAACTATCAAATCACACTGAATTGGAAAACACGTTGCCGCCACAGCGGCGAGGCACATGACGGACGCCCTTACCTCCAAAATTCTCTGAATGGTTCACTTTCACCTACTGGACTAATCTATCACAATTTAACTGTTATTTCTGCAAGGCTGCTCTGCTATCAATCACGCTTACCTCTTGAGAGAAGAATCTGTCTATGATGTTGAGTGAGGACTTGTAGACAGCTTCGTTGTCATGGGACTGCAGTGCTTCAATCTTGTCCAAACCACCCAGCTCCTCAATCATTAGGCACAGATTCTCAATCTCACCAGTTTTGCATGCCATCTGTGGAGAAAGGAGAAAAAGAAAAATCTGTAAGAACAGTAATAGTTCCATCGCCAAGAGATGAACCTGTGACCATCCATTTTAATCTGTGACTGTCAAAAATTCATCTGCGTCATTCAATCTATAACGTGGCTGAGATTAAACTCTGAAATCTTCATGTTTCCTAATCTCATAAACCCACAGTGTTAATCTCCATTTCGCTGGGACCTAAAACCAAATATCTGATGGCAAAAGAGTCTGTAAAGGTACGATTAAAGGCCAATTTCCTTTTTGACGTATTAAAATTATTGTCTTTTTTTCCCCCTACGCAGTAGTCTATTGTTACCCCTTAATCCCTTATGCATGACTGGCTCCCTTGCTGTGCTGTGACACTTTCCTAAAATATCCTTTAGTATAGTTTAGTGCTTTTTTCAGTTTTTCCTGCTTTCTTACTTTTTGCCATGAAAATTAAGATTTTAACCATGTTTTTATTTATTTATTTATTTTTTGTTATTTTTAGTAAATCTGCCTTTATACATTTTTTATATTCAGATACTGTAGAACATTTTAAGGGATACATTACCTACAACTTAATCAAGTATAATATAAGTGCATTTTCAGATTCCACTGAGATGACTGGATAAAATGGGGGTAAAATATATTTGACAAATAGAGTGTTAATTGCACCATTTTGATTGCACTACAAAATACAAACAACTCCAAAGATAGAAAAAAGGTCTTGGCAATGTACCTGTAAAATATTGTAGATTGCATCCAAGATAACCAAGATCACTTTGCTGTCTTTGGCTGTCAGCAGGTTGAGCAGAGGCTCCAGCACATTGCACTGGACCAGGTAGGCCACTTGCGCCACAGTTCCACCACTGGTATAATTAGTGACAGCCCACACTGCCTCCTTCTGGGTCTTGTAGTCTCCCTAAACAGAAATTGCATCTTATGTTTTAACCCGGTGAAAATGTATAAAGATATACTAGAGATAAACTGAATGAGCCTTCATGAATAAAAATGAAATAATTATAAATTGGTACCTCAGAAAAATAAAAAAAAAACTCCTAAACTGAATGAAAAAAGCAATTTTTATGACTGGTTTGTAAATCCCTTGAATGTAAATAGTGGTAGATGCTGTCAGAGCAAAAGAAAAAAAAATTCAATAAAAAGTATGTATAAGTGATCTTATTCATTATTTAATATGTCAATTTATTTGACAATGTTGTGCTTCTGTGCTTAACACAGTAAAATACAAATGTGTTTCAGACCTCTAGATTGTCTGTCTGCTCATTGTTCTGACCTGTTGGAGGACCTCCACAAGGATGGGCATCAGGCCTGCATTGATAACCTCTTGGATCTGGGTGTCCCTGCCAGCAGTGATATTGGACACTGTCCAGGCTGCCTCTTTCTGGATATTGGGCTTGTGGTGGCGCAACAGGTTGGGGAACATCGGCAGGGCACCTGCATTCAGCACACACTGTGTCTGCTCATCTGTCCCAGTTACAATGTTGCCAAGGGACCGCAGGGCTGGAGTCTGGGAATCGAAGGAGAGTGAGTTAATTATCTGTAGTATTCACAATTTAGGAATAATATATAGGAGAGATGATGGTGATTCATTATGATTTGATACCTAATTTATGTATGTCACATGTTGATGTTATTTTCGGCACACCAATCTCACATACCACAATGGAGAGCTCCCCACAGGCCAGTAGCTGTACCAGACGGGGCACCAGGCCAGCCTGCACCACCACCTCTATCCTCTCATTGGAGCCATCAGTCAGGTAAGACACAGCCCAGCAGGTGTCAGCCAGAATCTCCCTGTCGTCATGGTGCAGGAGGCGCACCAGGGCTGGAAGCAGCTGCTGCACCGCCGTCAAAGGAGGCGCCGGGTTCTTGTTCCGACACAGGTTGGACAGCGTCCAGGTGACATTGCGCAGGTAGCCAGACTGGTATGATGGGTTAGGGATCAAGTGTTATTTTAAAACATCAAAGTGTCTTAACATGATAGCTGTTAAGAGTAACATATACCGTCATACTGACAAAACTGAAGCTTATTCAAAAGACTCTAAAAAAATATTGTCCCACTCCAAACAAACTGACATCAGCATCCCCAGATTGTTTAATCAACCATGAAACCAGTCAGTGACTCTGAATAAATAAATCTTTACTAAACAACTGCATTAGACAGAAAAATTGATTAGCTTATTACATCTCCTCTTGTTACACAATCTATTTGGCATCAAAAGTCACAGTAGATAATTACAATATATTTACCATACTAATGCCAAATTGCTCATTTGGATCATACATTCAAATATTTGTTGAGGAAGTTTTTTTTGTTGTTTACTTTTGCAAAATGTACTACAGGTTCACATCCTCGCTGTAACTTATTGAGGAGTTGATCGGATCAGGAGTGCACAGCTCTAAATACAGGTGTAACTGCAACCAAAACACATGGAAGAGGGATTGTGATCTGATTCTAAATTGTTAGGGGATACATATGTCCACACTCCTCCACTCCTGACAACACCAAAGAACAGTGTAGTAGCCTATTAATTACATGAAAAACCTACCAACAGCCTGATCCAGCTGCTTTGCTTTCACCATAAAAGCCTTGCCATTTTGATGCAAAGTCTGAACAGCAGCCTATCTCAACTGGACAAGACAATGTGGATGTGTATATGTGTGTGTGTGTACACACACACACACACACACACACACACACACACACACACACACACACAAGGTCTGAAAAGAGCCGTAGGGCCATGCAAAATAAAAACGTCCAAATAATGTCCAGTCCAATAATGTCTGATGGAAACTTACAGGAAACACAGACAGGTCAGGTGCTGCCAGCAAGGCTAGAAGTGGGTGAAGACCACCATGTTTGATCACAAGGTCTCTGTAGTTGGATCCATCACCTAAATTCGGGGACACAAAAAAAAAAATTATACACACGACAACAAAATGAAAACTACTGTAGATAGTTACTAGAAAATTGCATTATTTGGTTGAGCAAATCTCGTAGCTGGTCTTAGTACATGTAGTACATTTTCTACCTACGTAAATACACTGGATGGTGCAGAATGTAGTAATGGAGCAACAGAAGTAAAACAAGTAACTCAAACACAAAGAGAGGTTGAGTATTCAGTACCTGCAATGTTACCCAGGGCCCAAATAGCCTGCTCGCTGATGTGGGGGTGTGGTGATGTCACCAGGCTGATGAAGGCCGGGATGGCCCCTCCTTCCACTACAGCAGTGGTCTGGTCTGAGGTACCTGAGGCGATGTTGGTCAGGGCCCAAGCTGCCTCAAACTGGATGGGGGGGCAGTCAGACAATGCCAGAAAACTAACAAACCTTTGGATGAGGCCAGCAGCAATTATGTTGTCAATAGGTGGGTGCTTTTCTCTGGAGAGGAGCCTCCTGTAGATCAGGGGAAAAAAAAAACACAGTTGGGGAGTTAATTAAGGGTAAGTAACTTCAAGAAAAGAGAAAGTAATCTTATAGCATCATTAAATGTCATTCGAGTAACCACCAGCTGGAGGCCAATACAGGAGATGTTGTGTTGAACAGGTTCTTTTCAAAATAATTTTACCTGGCTGCCTGTGTGGCCTGCAGCTGAAGATCTAGACTCTGGCTGTTTACACCTCCTACAATCTCCTCCACAGACCAGTGCTGAGGAGGCTGTGGAAACAGAAACAAAAGAGGATTACTTATCAGCCCAGTGAACCTGAGTCAAACAGCAGTTGGAAATAACCCTCAACATTCACCGGGGCATGCCTGGGATATGTTTAAGTTAGGGTTACAAGAACAGGACAATACAGCTCAATCGTAAAAAAAAAAAAAAAAGAAAGCTACACAGTCTTAAACTATTATTTTATGGTTTTCAACAGGATCAAAATGCAAAGCTTTCATAATATGGTAACAGTGACTTCTTAAATCAACTGGGAAGTATTTTAAATTAGGTGGGACAATGTTTGCACTGTTATCATTAGATAGATACTAAAGTTTGCTCCAAATTACTCATTGACCTTTGGCCACTGCATACAAATAGCGCGGGCTTTTAAGGTTCAACATGACTGGACCTTTTTCCGGTTAGGGTAGAGTCAGGTATTGGCATAGAAGCTGTTATTACTCATTCATAGCCTACTTAATTATATAATCAACTGTTTCAAGCATGGAAAACACGTGAAAACACGGTTATATTTAGTAATCTGGGCCAAATCAAGTATGTTAGCTTGAGTGTGAAGGGGCCATCAGAGCTGACCAAGAGCTCCGGTCCACCTGCGCGTTGGGGTCGATCTCCTGCAGAGGAGAGGTCGGCTCGTCCAGAAGGCTCTCCACGTTTCTCCTCTTCAGGATCTGATCATCCTTCTTCGCTTTCCGGAGCTCCACGTTGACTTCCGCTCTCCTGCGCCGCAGCTCCTGAAGAAGTCAACACCCACGAAAGCATAAAAAGATAGCCCACATTACAACGAGCCATTACAACCGACTAAATCCCGTCCTGTCGCCGGGCGCGATCGGCGGATCTTACGTTGGCATCTTTGCCTTTGTTTTTGAACTGGGTGAGTCGGTCCCCGCTGTCGTTGCCAGCTGACATTCCTGACCGTTGAGCAAGACAATCGATCCCACGAACGTTACGAACACTCCCTGTTGAACGATGACAGTTTAACGTTAGAACCAAACGGCCGCCCTCACGACCTTCCTCCGGCTCGCTTCACGGTGACCAGGGATATTGGAGATCAGAGAACTAGCCCGCTCGACCTGAAGCCGAGCCGGTTATCTAACACCATGTGGCCCATGGTCCGATACAACCAACACGTAAAAAAAAAAAAAAAAAAAACCCGCTGAAATTCACAGGGACAAATGTTATACACTCAGATTATAAGCAACGACGATATTTAAGCGGTTATAGTAACCATAAATGTGTTTAAAACGTACATTTGTTCAAAGAGCACGTGCAATGTGCTTACCTTAATGAGCTCTTGTATTTTTTTTCTCCCCACCATTAAACGTGACGTCATATATATACCGCCCTGTATTTCTCTGGCTGTTGATTGGTCAGTTGGACCGCAGGACCCGCCCCATTGCCCTCGTTTAAAATCACGTCAAACGACGGAGCCGCTCTCTCGGTACATCTGCGGTTGTCACAGGCAACCGCTGGAAGTATCGCGAGACTTGGCTGCCACATCTTTGCGGCCTGCCTGGTTCTCATTAAGCACAACTGCGGCTGGGTCCGAAAGCCCCGTGGTGCTGTGGGCGACATTTTCTGTACATCTCAATGTGCAATCCGTCTTTAGACGCGGAAATGCGCCTCTTAACGCTGGCTTTCGCTGGGTTCTTTCGATTTGTTAAAGGTTATTTTTTACATGCAGCTACGTAATGACCCAGTGGCCTAATGGATAAGGCATCAGCCTCCGGAGCTGGGGATTGTGGGTTCGAGTCCCATCTGGGTCGTATTTAGCTTTCTTTTCAGAGCTTAGAGATGATTAAATCTTCACAGTGATGTGGATGGTGGAATATAGGAATTTCTCGATGAATAATTAAACCAGTAATTCGCCCATGCTCCACGAACTCGGGTAAACGTGATTTCATTCATGTGATTTTTTCAACAACCTGATGTTTTGTCAGTTGTCTCTTCATTTTTTATTAGAACTCATGCAGTATTTTTGAACTGTCCCTGCAGACATTTGTCTGATATTACCCCAATTTGCATAGTTAAATAACATTTTTTGTAATGGAAATATTGAAAACGGTAAAATAAGAGCGACAGTGTATAAAATGTGGTGCAAATGTACCAACTTAAAATCTACCCATTTAAAATAAATAGGCACAGCTGCAGCATCATTCAGTGGTGTAGAGAGTAGCAACATATGAGCCCATGATTGTCTGAGACAAACCTGACTCGTGGCTTTAAAAGTCAAGAGCAGAACAGCAGAACAAGTACAAGATCAATTAAATTGTGATTGCGTGCCTTGCATGTTCCCAGGGTTCTCTCATTAAATGATTGAGACAACTCTGCTATTTACTGATTTACTAAGTATTTACTGGAGGTAAATGAGTATGCCATATTTCTGCATTGATTCTGGTTGGACGAATTGAATGATGCCACAGATTAACCGTCATCTCCATCCAGTGTCAAGGCAGCGACTTCTGTCACGAGAGACTCAACTTGCAGGTTGTTGGCAGTCCCCTCAAGACTCTCTCCAACATTTGCAGTACAAATAACCTGAGTTTGTCTCAATGATAGTTTGAGGTGACCTGAGAGTGTTTAGAATCATGAGTCTTCACTGCCCTCCAGTGATCACAGTGAGAAGCTGCGGCTCAACATTAAATTCTTCCAATCATGGTCAATGCAGAAATAACAGCACACTCACACTCCTGAAAATACTTTCAAAATACAGTCCCCACAGTGAATAATAATAATAATAATAGGTCATTTTTTAGCACAGTTAAAGGAACCCAAAGGGTTGGGTATGGAGGGTAACATAATACAAGAACAGAAAATAATAGTAGCAATGTTTCCCGGGATTTGATGCTTAGGGTTGGAGGAGGTCTGATGGGTACTTAGGAGGAAGAAGGGCATGGAGGGATTTGTAGGTGAGGAGGAGGATTTTGTAGGAGATACGGGACATGACTGGGAGCCAGTGAAGGTGGACGAGGGTGGTGGTGATGTGGGCTTGGTGTGGGTGAGAAACCCTGGCGGCTGAGTTCTGCACATACTGGAGCCTGTCCAGGGCTCTGCTGGGTACCCCGGGCAGGACTCCATTGCAATAACCCAGACGGGAGGTGAGGAAGGCACGGAGTCTGGAGATGATGACCGAGGGGCATCATGTAGATGGTAAAAAGGAGGGGTCCAATCACAGAGCCCAGAGGCGTGCCTTGGTGGTCTGCTTTCTGTCCGGGAGATATTACAGTAACCTGAAACTATAATAGAAATTATGTCATGATGCTAAATACAGTCAGGTCAACTGTCACCACAGTCAACCTGCCAATGTGTCACTACACTGTAGTAATATTTTTTGTTTTGTCACCTTTTTCCTTCTATAAATATATTGTTGCATGTACCACTCACTGATTCAAGTGTTACAGTAGCATTTAATCACACTTATAATAATAATAAAGAATAAAAAAACTGTGACCACTAGAGAGCAATTCATGTTTCATGTTCATTCATGTTGTTTTTAGATTGTTTCAGTTTGGTCACTGTATTTTTTTAAAGTATTCACCTGAAGTCATGACATGTTATTATTTCTGCACTGACGCTGGTTGGACTGATGTACTGTTGTCCTGCAGCTCTTTACTGTGACCCCTGGAGGGCAGTGAAGACTCATGATATTAAATACACTCAGGTCAACCATCATCTCCACCCATCATGTTTAGTTTTGCTCTCAAAATAAAACAAGGTTTAGTTATGTAGTTATGTTTTTAAATACACACAAGTCAAATGTCATCACCACCCAGCATCAAGGCCATCTAAAGTTACACTGTATGAATAGGGGTGTCTGGAGGGAACAGACACTAAGAGAAAGTATTGCCATGACGTTATATGGGAATGATGGTTGATTTGAATATATTTAGAACCAAACATTTTAAATATAAAATGCTAAAAATAAAAAATAAAAAGTTTTATATCAACAGCTGGTGAGAGCAGGCTAAGACCCATGCTGTAGGCTGCCTTTATCCCTTGGTTTGTATATCTGAAAGCTGTCCTATATGGCGACTACAATGCCAATTTTGACTTTGATTCTTTTACTTCCCAATTGAAATCATTCCCTTTTTATTTGTGACAGTCATATTCTCAGTTGTATTTCAATGAACTGTCATGTTCTACAGATGTTGTATTCATAGTGAACAGGCGCATACAGCAGTGTTCACAAATGCCAAATGCCATTTGCAATGGCATTTATAAACGCCAGCTGGCAATATAAAGCTATAATAAAAGAGGTTGAAAACATCTAATGGCAGGGAAAGGGGGTGAATAATGACTTCATTTGCTTTCCATAAATACTTTTAATGCAAGCTAAGGCACCAGTGTGCTTGTTGTTTTCCCTTTATTGTTATTTCCTTCTGAGTATTTTTGTCCTTTATTTTACATATCTTCACAATATTTCACAGTTAGGCCTAAATGTACCTACGTGATGCACATATTGCAATACATCATGCTCGTAGCCTATGTTTTCTGACTGACTTTATGTTTTTTTCTTCTCGCAGTTAAGAAAAGAAAAACGGTGAGAAAAACAGACAACCATTTGATGCACATTTCATGTTGATTTGTGTTCTATTTTGAAAGAACACACCGGAAACCTCAGTATCTGTGTGAACATCAGTTTGACAAATGTAAAGTTGTGCTGCAGTTCCCCACAGTGACCGTAGGAGGGCAGTGAAGACTCGTGATCAACCATCACCAAGGCAGCCTAATGTCACTGCAGAGGTTTAGCCTTTCCTCTGCAGAAATGTGCATTTTACATTGTCAAATGTCTAAAGAATAATAAAATAAAAACAAGAAAGTAAATATCGATACAGAAGATTGCAAACATTGTGTTGGACACCAGGTACCAGAAGGTAAAGCTCGTTCCCTTTCATATAACAAATCCAATCAAACAACAGAAAATACATACACAGAGCCACATTTTCCCTCTCTCATAGTATAAAAGAAAAAACTATGGGAGCCTTTTTAGAATCCGTTTATGAATGAAAGGAGTGTCAACGTGTTTATTTCTGTGTTAGGGACGTCCCACCACCTCCCTTTCCATCCCGTCCCATCTCGCTCCTGAGCGGCCCCTATAAAGGTCCCAGGAATCCCAGCTCTGTAGCAGACCTGACCGTGAGTCCGCACTGAACATCCAGGATGACAGGGATTATTCTGCTTCTCTTGTTCCTGGGGTTTCCACTTCACAAGACAGAGGAGCATGTTGTCAATGGTGAGTCTAAACTTTTTTTTTGTTTTGTTTTGTTTTCGCTCAGAATAATAAGGATATGTTGCTTTGTACATGTTTTCTTATACCTAAATGCTCACTCGTTGCTTTACATGCTTTTTTTTTTTTTTTTTTTTTTTAAAAAAAAAGGTCTATTAATTGTGCTGGTATAATATCACAACAGCACCTTCTGTTGTGGTTTATTATTTGCTGTTAAACACTGGGGGATCTGTAGCTTTGGATCTCACCAATACAATAATATTTACAACAGTGTTATTCTCTAAAAAAACAAACAAAAAAAAAAAGGTGCAATAATCTGTCGGAGATCATTTAGTCCGCATATTTTCCCACAGGGAAATATTACACCCTAAAACAATCATATAATGTGATTTAGAGAAAATGCTAAATGAGCATCAGTTGACATAATTTTATAACTTTGATGGATTGGGAACTTTCATGACTTTTTCATGACTAAATTTGAAAAAACGTTTTAAAAATATTGTATTATATATATATTAATAATATAAAAAATATTTTAGCTGTAGATTCTTATCGAGTTAGACATTTCCAACTCACACGTGCACCTACAGGGTCATACTGTAGGATAAAGAGTAGAAAAGTTATTTTAGTACTTTATTTATCACAGTCGTTATGGTGAATCGCAGCTTACTGTGGGAGCAGCAGAGTAGACTTTCATCAAACTGAAGGAAATGTTCAAGTGAGGTGCCACTCTCTGCTCCGTGTCCGCCGCAGAGCTGTACTCCCTGATGGAGAAGGGCCAGAGCGGCCCGGCGGACCCGGCGCAGGGCAACCAGAGCCGGCTGCCGGCGAAGGAGCCGTCCCTGCCCATCAACGAGCTCCTGGAGAAGAGCGGCCGGGCCGCCGAGTCCAAGCTCGGCCTGCACCCGCTGCCCTCCGCCGTGTGGCCGAAGCACAGCGACCTGGCGCCCGCGCCGCGCCACCCGGGCCCCCACAGCAAGGGCAAGAAGGGCCCCAAGAGCGACCGGCTGGTGGAGCACAACAGCGAGAAGGCCCGGGGAGACGGGGCCGGCCTGCTCCCCAAGGCGCCCCCGGCGGGGGCCGCCGCGGGGGCCGCCGCCGCCGGTAACCGCACCGCGCAGAAGCCCCACCAGGACGGCCTGTCCAACGGAGGGCCCCCACAGCACGGGGACCCGGACGGGCACCCCAACTCCAGGCCCAGGGCCCCGACCCACGCACAGCCCCAGGCTCAGCCGCCGCCGCCGCCGCCGCAGCAGCAGCAGCAGCAGCCGGCCCCGGCCCCGCGCAGGGAGCCCGCCGGCCGGCGGCTGGACCCGGAGGAGAACCGGCCCGGGAAGTCCGGCCTGCACCAGGCGGCCCGGAACAACAGCCGCCCGCCGGTGGTCCTCAACCGGCGCTCCTCCAGCCTGCTGTACCAGTTCGACATCCTGAGGAGAGGTATGGGGTTCAGGATCTTTGAATGTTACTTTGTCGCGTCTGAGCTGTGACTGGCCCCTCGGGGGTCACATATCTCGAAAGGTTGAAGTGATGTAAGAGTTTGGCCATCCGGGGAAAAAAGCTTTGATGCTGGATATCACAGTATTTATGACCAGTAATGATCTGTGCATTCTGACCTTTAACATGCGATGTTACACCATCCCAAATGGCTAATGACTCAAACCAAATGCAACATTTTCTTATTAGTCACTGAGTGAAGACAAGCTGGATTCTGATTTGAACTTTTTCCTTTGGAAAGTCTGTCTCCGTCATGTTAAAAGAGCCGAGGCCTGTAGTAACATTTGATCACAGAAAGGGCTAAACAGGATTTTACCTCAGTCCTGATAAAACTACAAAGTTACAGAAATGCCTTTGAGTAATAAAGTAAAAAAGGGCCAATGTGTTGGTGCATCCTGGTGGCCTATAAGTTTAACATGCGGACTACATCTTTGCAATGTCCCTGGTTTGAGTCCGGCCAAAGACCTTATGTTGCTTGTCATCCTTAATCTCTTTCTTTCCTGTCACTCCACACTGTCTCCTCTCTAATAAAAGCTAAAGCATACCCCATAAAATAGCTATTTTTTAAAAATATATGAATATCATATACACTAACATCTAGAGTTCAGAGAGTTCAGGGAGTGTGATAATGACAGTGGTCGTTTTCACCCCTCCACTGCTACTTAGGGAACCCCCCCCCCCCTTGCCACTAATTGCAACCACGTCCCTCAAATCTGGCTGTCAGTGTCTCCCTTTGTGTGCAGTCTTTTTGGGAGCGACAGACTATTAAGAAACCGATTTGCAAAGCAAGTGAGAAGGCTCTGACACCGTAATTAAGATGGAGAATGTAACACGGATGTGATCCCGTCACACATACCACCTCCCCCAGTCCCATGCAGAGGAATGTGACGCCTGGGTTTTGTAATCACAACCTTGTCCTTTGCCCCTAATGACGCCGGAATGACAGACCGTCACTCTCTTCTTCTCATCCCTCCATCCTGTCCTCTGCTTGCCTTCTTCTTCTCCGCAGAGTCCGACTTCACACATGATGCCTTCTGCATAAGCGAGTGCTGGAAGGAGAAGGAGGAGAGGGAGTATTACTGCTACAGCGAGTTTGGTAAGTGTCCCGTGGGAGACAAAGATAGAGTTTGTCAAAGGTAGACGAACAAAATTAAAATGCAGGAATAACATGAGAAGCCTTGATGAGTCAATGTAAACATCAATGTTTTTGGTGAGCTGACAAAATTCTGTAATTGTTATGGTACTGACTGGCCAATATTGGTCAATTGTGTCAAATAATTAACATCCCTGAACATTTTGAACACATTCCTAGATGTATGTAGATACCAATGAACTAATTAATTACCATCTACTGCTTAGAATGTGTTGAAGGAATAGTTTGATATTTGGGGAAATATGTTAAGAGGATCGATACCACTCTCATGTATGTACAGCCAGCAGCTGGTTGGCTTATCTTAGTGTAAAGACTGGAAACGGGGAAACATCTGGCCTGGCTCCGTCCACAGGTAACAATCTACCAGCAAATTTAAACCCCCCCCGTTAACATCTTGTTTGTTAAATCCGTACAAAAAACAAAGTGTAGGTCAATTGGGGGGGGGGGGGGGGGGGTTATACGCCATGTCTTGGAGTCTGTGCTTGTTGCCTAGCAACCTCACAGGGACTTTCGTCATTTTTACATTTTTGTTTTCGTACAAATGGAACACACAAAATATAACATCTTAATTAGTGAGTTTTAAGCTGGTAGGACTGGTTGCTGGCTCCGGTTTCATATTTTTCAATCAATATTCTTGTCTCACCCTGGGCAAGGAAGCAAATAAGCGCATTCCCGAAAATCTTGAGCTACTCCTTTAAAAAACATACATCCAAAATGAACATTGTTACTTTAAACCCAGAGTCATAACGCTAAGAATTCACAATTCATTTTGACATGTGATGTTCTTCATGTCCCTTAAACAGCTATCAATGGGATAGTTCACGACATCGATGTGCTGCGCAAAGGAATACGCCTCATTACTCTGATGGTGAGCAGTGACGGCTTCTACAAGATGAGTCGTCTCTACGTGACCCCGGACAGCTTCTTCTTCAAAGTTCGCCTCCTGGTCCTGGACACCTACAAGTGTAGCAAGCCGTGCCCTGACATCAAGCTCGGTGAGTGTAGCCCGAACGCTCATTAAAGAAAAGATCTGGTTGAGAAAATGTCGTCTCTTGATGACTAAAACTGTAGTGACTGTGAAAGAGAAAGTTATTGAGTGGTTTATTAAAGAAAAAAAGAAAAATATCCTTTAATTAATACTCAAGATCAGATTAAGACAGAAGTCAAGACCCATAAACTAAGAAGTCAACAAGTGTGGGAATTCTTGCTTTCTTAATGTCAGCAAAAGCAGTAGCAACTACGTTGTTTAGTGCAAACGTGAAAAATTGCTCGACTGGGCACTTTTCCCAGTCACATCAACATTTCCCCTGTGTGCTCCCAAGGGACCAGATACATTATAATGGGCCAGATCTACCACCGGAGGCGCCATCTTCCCATTGACCTCCTGAACCTACTCGGGGGTAAACTGAAGCCCGGAGACGGTCTCCTGCGAAGCAACAACTACATCAAGAGGTTCAACAAACGGAGGCACCAGAAAGCCCTGGAGGCCACGCGCTCCAGGTGTAGGTGAAGCAGAGATAAGGCTGTGGCCCCTTGCTGCAGGGGAAGAGACACTGCAGCTTACCTGAACTGATCATAACTAACCCCTCAGTATTGTGCAAGACAGAAGACATATTGCGGAAGGCATGGATTTATTTTCTTATGGACTGCTATGATGTATCATAATCCTGGTTCATCGTTTTTACTCATTTGTAAAGTTCCCGAAGTACTGACTTGTGGTCTCTTTGATAGAAAACACAAGCAGCTTCAATTAAATGGATTTTCCATGATACTATTGTTATGTTTGGGGCATCATACAAGGGTGTCCCCTCAGCCCTCTATTATCGTCTCAAAATAGCAACTTCCCTAGAACCCCTCGTTCTTTCATGGCTGGTTCATGAAGTCCCTAAATTGAAAATATATGAATTTGGCTCGATTTTAAAGGAAAATTTAGCTTTTCTGAAGCTTGCTTCTTTTCATTTAGCATAAAATTAGTTTATACAATGGGTATTTTTTATCATCTCGCATTAGCATTCACATGGGCTTTTTTCTGTTTTACTCGTGTGCGTTTTAACAAGCCAGTTTTTATGCTGAGAAAGAAACATTGTCAGATCCAGCCTCTTAATTCCCACTATGATCCAAGCACACATATGAACACACGTACAGATAAGATCATTAGTTTGATGTGGTTTTCCCTCTGAGCAAGTATTCAAAGCATGTTCCCGTATTTAACAATCGAAAACCCGATCCAAAACAATACCTTTATACTATGACGATTAATCGATGATGCTTCTAAATTGATATGGATGCAAAATGTTGTATTGCACTGAATAGTATTGTTTTGTAACACCCAATCCCGTGCATGTTGTCACTGTGGTTGTTTTGGTAAGCAGGAAATGCACTATTATTGTTACAAGGACCAAGGGGAGGGAACGAAGGGTCTGAAAAAGCAGCAACAAATCCCAGAGGAGGAGGAGGAGGACGAGGAAAAAGGCATAGAGAGCACAGGACCTTTGCTTGTCATGAGAGCAGCTTATTTTTCAAACTTTAATTACGTGTCCACGATGATATATCTGCCCAAGTAGACAGGGACATCAAAAGGGGCCTTGCTGAATGAGGAGTGGGGTGGGGGGGGGGGGGGGGGGTGTTGCTGTAGGGACTAGGCCATAAATCTAATCGCAGGAATCTGATCCCCTCCGCACCTGGACACATGACTCGGAAAAGTGACTCCGTCACATCTGCTCTTAGGGATGCCTCTTGTTTTCTTGCTTACACACAAACACATACTCCTCCGCTGAGGCCAAAGCTCCGAAGGGGGTATTTAAAGTATTTAGGCAGGATCAGAGAAAGCGAGAGGTGGAGGAGAAATAAAGGAGGTTATGTAAAATGACACAGGGTTTGGAGCAGGAGAGGGGGTGTCTTTCTCAAGGGCTAGCTTCCTATTTAATCAGAAATCCCTCGGCTTGATGGTAGTACGACCCTGAGCTTACGCTTCTTATGAAAGGGAAAAGATTTGCACTGAAGGCTTACATTGCTTTACTATACATGACCCCAATAAAAATGTGTATTTGTTTTGTACTCAACGACCCCGCGAGGAATTTCTTCTTCCCTTTAACCAACCCTCCACTCACGCTATCACACAGATCTGCCCACTGACTGAAACATTGATCCTCATTGTCATTCCCAGTGATTGCCTGAGAAGGAGCCCCCCAAAAGTAAGACACACTCTAATTAGGGAGTAATAATCACGGTCTCTGTCTGGCCTTCGGGAGGAGAGGCTGACTTTGGGAACTTGGACGTTGAGGCAGGCAGGGCTAAGCTTCTTTTCTCCCCCTCCGTCCGTCTGTCAGCTGGGCCGGTCAGTTCCCAGGCTCGAGGAAGCCTCTATCTGGGATCAGCGCTGGAGGGAACAGATGCAGGCGGGCAGGAAACAGGAGCCTGCTCCACATCTTGGCTACTATCGCAGTGGGAGGACATTCCTCATCGCAGAGGATGTAAAGGAGGAGGAGGGAGAGAAAATGGGGAGGTGGGAGGATAGTCTCTTCCTGTGTGATAGCCCCCAAGCCACAAGGGGGGAGTGAGAGAAAGGCTGGTGGATTGAAACCACTTGGGGCTTGCGGTCATCTGCGGCGCTTTCAGCGACCATGCCGGCCTCTGGATTCATTTAGCGGTTTGAGTCGGGGAGTTAAGAGAGGGAGTTGGGGGAGAACGGTGTGAGATGAGGGTGAAAGGTCAACGTTGAAGGTGGCTTCCATGTGTCACGGCGGAAATCTGATCACAGGAAGAGTTCGTGTGAGTGCGGTGGGGGTCATGACCATGTCCTTCAGCGCTCACAAGTACGCACACGTTCCCCCTTAAAGCTCCAGATAATTGACATGAGTTAAGCCGAGGGTTGAACTTGCTGTGTAGGGCTGGATACATCTACAAAGGGGCCCCAACTGACCCCCGTTTCTCCTAGTCTCTGTGCGTTGTGTCTGCAGTTAGTAATTAGTTCGGAAGTGGAGCTCGAATGTGTGTAGCAAATTTCATGGCAATCCACCCAACAGTTGTTGAGACATTTTACTCGAAACTACAAATGTGAAATGCTAGAGGAAAAGTCAGAGGTCATCCTCTGGAGACCATGAATGTCTTTACAAAATGTCTAATAGTTGTTGAGATGTTAGTCTATATTGGAGTGTGTCCCGAGGCCTTGTACACCTGCTCCCTATCAAATTCAGAACCCAATTCAATATTCTTAAGATCCATTTTAGAGCTGTGCAGGGTCAGGCACTAATGTAAGAAATGTGCACAAATTAATACAATTCACAGTAACAAGCTTAGATAGCCTTGTATGATGAGGGAAGGTAAACTGCTCCCCAGTTTGTAATGACACAATCAAAGAAAACACAACTCTTTTGAAAACTGGTGTCAAAAACATTACTTTATTACCTAGGATGAAATGTCCTATTAAGTACAAAAGAGAATCTCTTCGGAGTTGCCACAATCTGTTAAAAACATAGAGTAATTTTAATCTGCAGTTACGTTGCTTCAACATTACTCAAAAAACTGAGAACCTTTCATTGATATGAATAAATAATACAAGAAATGCAATGTCAATATAGAAGTTATGTTGAACTGGTTGGTTTCTTACAAAAAAAAAGAACAACCCTTTACAAGAGTTAACTGTGTCACTCTACCCCATTGAAAACCTTTATGCTCACAATATGCAGCACTTTTAATATAAAGGGCAATTTCACCTAAATGTAGAGTTCACTTCAATTAAAGAAAAAAAATAGACAATTAAAATATACAGGCGGGCTTAGTTGCTGGTTCAAAGAGTGAAAAATAAAAGTTTCTACTGCTCTAAAAATCTCTCATCTCTACATATTTGGACAGCCATAATATACAATAGAGATTACAAACAGTGGATGAAACACATCATCATCATCAGATTACAAAGTGTGTGAAACATTTGTGTGAAAGACACACAAACACAGAAAAGAAGACAGAAGCTACATTATCTCTCAACTCTGCTTTTTACACACAAAGAATTAAAAAACTTTGATTGAAACTGAAAAATTTGCTTTTAGTTTTTAACAACTCAAAGACAACTTTAACTGTCTTATGACTGCTCCCCTCCTAAAAAACGGATAATCACAGATTACAAAAATGTTCCCAAATATGCTAAAAATGCAGCTATAAAATTTTCATACAAACCCCACGGTACAAAGACTCCCCAGTCCCCACTCAAAGTTTACTCCCAGACATGCTGCCGCAGACCGCAACATAACTGAGTTGATGCTGAGTGGAAAAGTCCATTATCCAATTACTTAACCATGCTTTGAGAGCGAGTTGAGAGACATATGTGAGCCAACCTGTCAACTTCAATGAAATATGCTGGAAGAAGTGGCCGATAGATAAGGGGGGAGAGACTTACAGACTCAGCCATTGACAGAAACAGAGTTTTGACGAGACAGCGTGTGCATGAAGTACACTACATGTGGGTTAGTTAAGCCTGGTACAAGTTTCACCTTCCCTGAAGGCCTAACGGTCTCGTGTCCTCGCTTCTTGTCCTCAACCTCCTTCAAAAGGTTAAGTTTAAAGAAGCAGAGAGGTTTTCTTTACTTGCATTTCAGTAGAACCCAAAAATGGAAAAAAGGTCAGAAGAGGGGCAGGATGTGGTGGGGGGGGGGGATGGACTGTCCTGGGTGTTTCCCCCGGAAATCAACATGAAAGTAACACAGCCCTCAGACAAAATGAAGACCCCTTGGATTATTTGTTTGAGAGATGTCTACGCCCATAAGTGGTGATGTGAATCAGACAGAAAAATTCATCTCGACTATTTTTTTAAAAGAAATCTAGCTTCTATTATTAATGGAGCATCTCAGCATCAGGTTACTGTGATGGTGAATGTACAGTGAAATGTACCACCGACGGACATTCACATTTGATGTGCCACCAAGTGGGTTTTATGAGGCTGGTTCATGCTTCGTGCAGGGCTACACACCTGAGGGTATAGTCAAAATAACTGGGTGAAACATTGGGAGGTTACACTGTGCCTGAGATTGGCTGAACAAAGTGAACTGATTGGTTTCAGTAGGATCATTTTTTTTTCTGGTGGCGGGCAAAGAGCGACGTTTGTTCCTACAGCACCAATAAAATGCTGCTTTAAGACACAGTCTCCAAAGCACTGTACATGGACGGGATACCTCTGCATTTAGCCACATGTGAAGCATAAACTGGGCAATTCAGTTTTAATTTGGACCTTAAGAACATATTCGTGTGAGGCAGGGGCTCGGCTTTAATGGGATGTCTGTCTTCAAAATGTGACAGGATGAAATGAAAGTTGCACCCCTGGGTGGGAAGATCAAAGCTGACACTTTGCTGTATAAGCTACACAAAAGTAGTGATCAGCTAAAGAATCAACACATCTCTGCTGCTCCGATGAGATCAGAATGAAAATCCAACCAGCCAACTTCTCAATCTTCGTTTCCCACCTGGATCTTCCTTCTCACGGACGGGATTGCAGTGGTAGAAATGGCATGGGTTGAAACAGGGTCTGTGGCTGCCCTGCCCCTGGTCTGAAGGGGGGGGGACTTCTCTGCCATAATGTCCCAGAGACACTTTGGATGAAAAGGGGCTTTTCTCTCCCCTCAGCACAGCAATGGAGGTGTTGGAGGTTGGGCGCTTTCACACCAGAGCGAGCTGGTCCTGACTCAGACCATGTTGGATTAATCACTCAGAAGAAACCACAGGGCCTGTCTTTTTGACACTTGGATTTTAGGAGGGAGCTAAGAGGCTGCTGATTGTAGTTTGTTGTTATGAGACCTACAGAAACGGGCAAAGAGAGGAGGAAGAAAACAGTTGGAAAGCTTCTTGTCGTTTCCTTTTTTATTAAAAGCTTTACAATATGACAAAAATATGCACTAGGGGAAATACAAAAAACAAAAACAAACAAAACAAAAACATGTATTGGATGCCAGTGGGTCAGACACTTTGACAGAGACCAAGCAGCCATGTTGGTGAAATGTTATCGAAGTGTATGATGTGATGTCGGCCCAACAGTGTATATACAAGGACTTTTTTTAAACTGGAGACTGTCGAGCTTACCATATTTAGAACAGGAAAGCTAAACTAATTTTTTCTCCAATCTATCTTTACAGATCCTACCATTATTTCCTTTAGAACATAAAAATAGTCCTTCACAAAAAATATATAATATGCACATGAAATAACATTATACATGGGTACAGCCAATAAAAAGAAACTAATAAATGTTGCATGCTTTTTTTTAAAAAAATTCTCAGCTAAGAAATGAGGTAAAAATGTTCTGCTGCAGCATGTTATGACCGAGATGACAAATAACAGTTCTGTCAAATTAAAAGATAAGTTATCTTTGTGTGTGTGTGTGTAAGTCAGATTTCAAAATCAAAATCAATAACTTTTTGTTTTTTTCCCAAACTGAATCTCAAGAAAGAGAATGACAAACTTAGCTAAGCTTCATGTTTTGTTTTATATCCAACTCAAACATAAACAAAATATCAGTCATCTGTTACAAGAAGTGTAAGAAAATACATTTTCCCTTGAATGCTTTGTGTTACCAACATGGCTGCCATTCTTAGACAGTAGAAACTTTTTTTCCTTTCCTTTGCTTCTAAAATAAAAAAATGACCACACCTACAGTGTGGCTTAATATATGCACTTTCTTACAAAGTTTTTAATGCTGTTTTAAACAAGTAAAAACAGCAACGTCCGGGATAGCAAATTATTTTTTTTGTTTGTTTTAAGAGTGACCCCGGCACCCAGGAGTTTGACATCACAATCTGCAAGAGAGAGAGAGAAAGAGAGAGAGAGAGAGAGAATGGATGGTGTAAATACAGACGGGTGAAGCACATCACCATTTTAGGCACAAAAAGCTGGATGCAAACCACAAGACTTACTGAACAAATTAAACATGAGTGTTGAAATGCTCAGAGAAACTCCACGTGTGTTGAGATGAGACAGGGCTAAGAAACTCACTACCTCCAGTCAAACTCACCATGACATGTCAGCTTGTTCCTCAGTAAATAAATTAAAGTGGCAGCAGACAACTTTTCAACTTTCCCCCGTTACACCCCCCTAGTGTTTCCACGTGGTATTATTGATTGTGCCGCTGTCGCAAAAAGTCAACCAGATCACTTCAAATATTCAACCATCTGTCCGCTTATCAATACTTGACCATAACACAATATAGTAACTTTCACCACTGCCCATTTTATAAAGGCCACCACAAGAAAACGTGTTCCTTGTTGTCTCCGGATTCTGCCAATTTGTTTCAAGGTCGGTTCACTCAGAACAGTCTTGTGTACACATCGTACAGCCGACAGGAACCTTTGGACATCGGATCATGCAATGGCTGCGACCCGGCTCTGCTGACCGGAAGTGCTGGTGGCGTTGAGACCGTAAAAAAGGCGGGGCAAGAGCGAGGGCTAAGCTAAACTCCTCACAAGCAATCTCTACCCGGCATTTTCCTCGCAAATGTTCTGTCTGTGTGGACAAGCTGCGGCTGCGGATCACCACTAAGAATACCTTGTGCCGTAAATCGAGCCTTAATTTTTTTCCGGGAAATGCAGACAGAATTGCATAGTGAAAGTGAGGCTTATAGGGAACCATCGTCATTATCCTACAGCCATTACACTGTGTAATCAACATGTACTTCATAATGAAAAGTTAAAACAAAAAAGTTGCGTATTGCCACCTCGAAGCACATCAAAGCCATATAAAAGACAATAAGTATTAAATGTATATCTAAAATCTTGTAGTGTGCATCCACTCAAAGTCATCACAGCATGCAGCGAGGGCAATGCAGTGAGGTGAGTTAAGAGGCACAACCACGCACAAACAGATTGTGGAGTTATTAGGGCGTGGCTGTTGTGTACGGATCAATTGTGCACAAATAGCTGCTTCCGAACTACAGGGCAGGAAGAGCATTAAGGCCATAAAGAACACAGTGAAACATGCTTGAAATGGGTTTGTAAAATGGCTTAGATGAAATAAAGCTTTCATCTTGAACCTGAAAAGCCCTGATCCAGTAGGCTGAGTCAAGCTTGGTGCGTTTTCATGCTTCCCAGTCTATGCAGTACGAATTGTATGGTGTAATAGTAAAAAGTCACAGTTTGGGATTTTTGCTTTTGAGCTTACTTACTATTCCTTATAATAGATGGTAAACTATTACATGGTGAAAGCTGAAGCAGATAGCAGAAGCTGTTAATGGTGAAAAAAAAATCAGCTGACTGGAGGCTGAATAGAGATACCACCAACATGAAAATGTAAAGGATCAGAATGTGACTGAAAACTCATATAGTCATGTTAAAGGAGGGAAAGTCAAGCATCCCTTGCAGCCTTGAAGTGCCTTAAACAATTAAGGCTTTTAAAATAATAGAAAATATTATATATAATTTTTAAAACGTTACACTGTATTAGTACAGATTTATCCATGTCCGTTATTTTGAGCATTCAGTCATGATCCAGGTAGACAAAAAAACAAAAAAAATCATGATTTAAATGTTTAGAGGAAACAAAAGATGCTGACCCAGGAAATCAAAGAGAAGGAGGAGTCAATGAACTCCACAAGTGTCTGACATGTATTTTTCCATGAGAAGATACTTTTTATCGCTCTCGTTGGAGAAAAACTGTGTCTACCCAACCTCCAGGGAGGTCAGAGGTCGGAGTCAGCTACGCAGCAGCACAGCTGGAACTGCTAATGACTCTTTATTCTGCAGGGTTGGTGCTCTCTGACTCTAAGCCTCAAACTGCCTCCCTTGTCTCAAAGTGACCTGCTGCCGTTTTGTGTTTATTTCCTCATCAGTGCTGATCATCATGATTATTGCCATCTTACCTGCTGGCTTTGAAGCCTTTGAGTTTCTGGACAAAGAAGTTTTCCAGAACCTCGGCACACTGGTAGAAGGGCGAGTCACTGGGGTTGTAGTAGCGGCAGTTGTCGAAGATTTTGGTCATGTCCGCTACGAACTCTGTCAGCTTGATGTACTCGCGCTTCTGTATCCTCTCCTCCATGGTGGAAAGGTCTAGGAAAAGGGGATTTAAAAAATATAATTGGTTAACGATTGTATGTACAGAATGTTATATAAAATGAATAAAAACCCAACAAATTTAACTGAGAACTCTTGCCAGAAAAAAACATCACATATGCGGAAGCAGAAGATAAATATCTGGCTTTCCCAATCGACTTTGTTTCACAAAATCAGCATGTCTACTTCATAGTAATTGCTGCTTATGTGGCATGTGTTTGACAGACATTCAAATATGTTTCCTGGGAGCACAGTTCATCACTTTATATGTGACAGCAAAAATCCAAATCCTCTGCCAGCTTTAACCTCCATCTACTCAGCCTTCCAGATCAATTATTGAGATCTGACCGTTTTGTCATTCCCGAGGAGAGCGTCATCGTCAGAGTGCTAAATAAGTGCGTCCAAGTCTAGGTCTCCCATTAAAAAGGAGCTTTCAGTGTTGCTAACCTGGTTAAATCAAGTTAGAAACCAAAAAAAAAAAATAATCAAGATTAAGTTAGCAAAGAAGCAACAGTCCCCAACAGCCGAGGCTTCATGTAATCTGCTGCTGCCGGTGGTTTGCTCTGCACGGCGTCCCCAGGGCTGCGTTTTCAACAAACATATCCGACTCTTAACCTTCTTAACCCCCACCCAGCTGGCCAGGGGCTTACAAACCTCATGGTCAACATCAAAGGCCTCCTTCTTCTCAGTCATCAAATTTCATCTCAAAACCCTCCAAAAACTACCAACGGCTGCGGTTACAGCAGCCAAATGCTCCTTTTTTTATTTTTCGAAAACCAACAAGGTCTTTTTCTTGCGATGGAAGGGAGAGGGAGGACTAGAGTTTCCAGCACTGGGCCAACAGGAGCTAAGTGTGGGGCTGGTCCCTTTCCACAGGGAGCCCGGCAGACCCGGACCAGCTCATTAACGGTTTGTTTGTGTGGAAGTTCAAAAAGGCCCCGTTGACGTAAGTCCCCATTTACATGGCCGGTTTGATCTGAGTTGGAGGGCTTCCTCCCTGCTGGCCTCCTGGTGACTGTGTTTTAAGATATAGAGAATGGGTGTTACTTCCAGTAAGGAGCTGCAGCTTCATAGTTGCCTAAAGCAATTATGAAATGAAAACAGCGCTACTTAGGCAAGTTTACCTTCCGAAACAGGGATTGCTCCAAATCCACTTTTAGTAATTGGGTATTAAGTATTGGGTATCGACTGATTCATGAGTCAGGACTTTATATTTTCCTACATAACGGAGCCACAGAGTGCAATACTAAAAGTATGCCAATCCACAAAAGATAGGATGTTTAAAGTTTGAATAGAAACTATAGCCTGGACCACTGCTGTCTATTTTCCCATTATATTTTATATTTTGTTCTTTTTTGGTATGATATAATCTCGGGCTGCAACTTTATTTTATTATTTTCATTATCAATTAATATGACCATTGAAACAAAATTAATCCATTAATTATTTATCATGTCAGTCAAATGTCAGAAGAACTGTGAAAAATGTTTTCTTGTTATTATTTGTAGTTTAATGGCTCACAATGCTGTGTTTAGGAGTTTCCCCCACAAGTACTTGAAAATACCAACAAAAATCTGTACCTCCAACTAAATTAACTGGCAGCAACAGCACAGACAGATAAAGAAGAGCATGTATGAAAACCAAGCTAATAATAAGCACAATAATCAACCTCAAATACAGATGGTACGCTGTGGAAAATAGCCACAACCTAAGTACATGCAATTGTTAGTCAATGAGCTAAAACGTGCAACATTTGTATGGCACTTTAGATTTGTATTTCATTTTGAGATTTCCCTTACCGATATACATTTTATTTCAAAGAGGCTATCAAAGGGAAACAGTGGGAAAAAAAGGCTTCCCGAGCGGTTCACTGATAATACAAAATATCCCTGGGGAATCCAGAAAAGTGAGAACATTTAATATGCTCAAAATGTGCACAAATGCGGGCACTCAATGGCATGAAGAACACAGAAAAGACTTGGGTCCAGAGTAGCTGCTGACCCAAAAGGGACTGGAGGCTAATTCCTGAGTACTGTAGATGCAGCAGCGAGCAAACACTGAGTTACTAACCTTGTAATCAGTTTTCACTATTGCCTTTGTGTGTGTTTTGCGGACAAAGCTTTCACACCCCACAGCTCCACTCACCCATTGGTTCCTTGATAACCCTGTAGTAGTCCGGGGCGTCGTTTGTGTCCACTGGCTCCAGGAACGGCCATGCCATTTTATGTGCCTGCAGAGGAGGGAGGGGCCGAAAGGGAGAGACAAAGAGAAAGACAAGACACTTGAGAAAGCTGAAACCAATGAAGAAAAACAAATAGCACCATGGAAATGACACTGGAAGCAGGTGGGTCAACACAGATGTTCTCTCTTGCTTTCTTCCCCACTGCTATCTCTCTCTCCCTCTCTCGCACATACACAAAGAGAGGAGGAGAAAACGAGAGGAGAAGAGGTAGGAGGAGAAAGAGAAAAGAGAGGGAAGCTAGAAAAATGTTGAGGCCAGGCAGCTGTCCAAGTAGCGCTCTGGGGAGCCAAACCCATCAGATAAGACGGACACAGAGGACTTTTGTTTGCTGCTCTTACACTGTAGTGGGGTGACGAGGAGCTGTGTTAGTGTTCGGTCTATTGCTTGTATGAAAACTACCACTACAGTGCTGCTGCAGCTACTGCTGGGAATATTTGTGTGTACCTGTGTAGTAAATGTGCATTAATGCGGTAATGTGGAGAGTAAACTTCCCCAAATTTTGAGTTTACTGCTTTATTTTAGTTTTGGGTTTCAGAATAGAGTTTTACCAGGTAAGTGAAATCATCTGGCTTGAGTGTCGTACCGACATTTTATTCGCTGCTACATCCCTGTATAGAGTACACTGTAAGCACATGTGTTTGTGTAGCTACAATAAATCTGCTATTTACCTGTAAGGAACGCAGAGTTCTCCGGAGGCCCTCGTAGTCCTTGTCTGTGAGCGGCGTGAAGACCGTCATGGCGTCCTCTGTCGACTGACATTGTGGGCACACGTATTCATCGATGTGGTTGGCCTCGCTCTGCAGGATGCCCACACAGCGACCGTGGTACCAGTTCTGACACCGGTCACAGCCGATGTAGAACCTGGGAAAGCAGGAAGTAGTTACTTTAACTTGTGATGTAGGCCCCTTTGCATTGTGTTTCAATGTGTTTTATAAATAAATGAAATATTATTACTAATCGAGCGAGTAGAGATGGTAAGGTGTAGTTAGATTAGTATGTATTTTGCACATTCCTGCACAGTTATTTTATTTCCTTTTCATCTTAAAAATATATATTGCACATATTTAGTAATATTTTTTTATATTCTGTATTGTACATTTTTTATTCCTATTTTATATTTATGCTTATGTTTGCTTTTGCACTATTTGCCCCTACTTGTTATGCACCAATAAACCACAGCAAATTCCTTGTATGTGAAAACCTACATGGCAATAAACCCAATTCTGATTCAGATTTTTCTCTAAGCAAATACATTGGTTAAGTAAAGCACACACAAAGTTACCGCTTTTCACATTAAATCAGGTCTTTCTGTTGATTTATAATCAGATTAACTTGTGACAAAATGTAAGTGGTTACTGCTGGCAAGATCTTGGACCCTTTCCCAATATTGCTTCTTTATTGAAAAATGCAGAAATATGTTTGCTGAAATGCTAATGATATTAAATGTGTTTAAGTTACGTACCAACAGAGGCAGAGTGCGGCGCACACACACGAACATATACTCGCTCACTCACTCACTCACTACTGCAGTTACTTACTGGGATTCGTCGTATGGTGTCTGACAGATGCAGTACAGTTCCTCTGTGCTGGTTTCCTGGCCCCGTTTACACTCCACACAGATGTAGTCGTCCATCTTCTTGGCCTCCTTCTCTGTGATGCCCACACAGTCCCCATGATACCAGTTGGTGCACAGGTCGCAGCCAATGTAGAACCTTTAGAGAGAAAAAGCCACAAAAAACGTTGTGACTAATGTGTAACAGTAGACACTGACTAGTTTACAGTACGTCAATAAATATACCAAACATATCAAACTGTGTTTGCTTTTTAAATTTAGGTTGTCCGTCTAAGTGTAAAATTAAGTTTGATCTGTACATTTATGATTTCTTTCTTCAATAGAGAGTGGCACTGTGTAAAACCCTGAAAATCATCTTACGTTTTAAAGATTAGAAACTAAAACTGGCCTGCGTGAGTGACATCAAGCCCTCTGACTTCTGATATCACAGCTGCAACGTTTCAAAGTTATTGTACTTTTTGATGTGGAAAAAGCACAGTACGTATTTATTGTGTAGAATGAAACATGGTGAAAAGGGAGACAGACAAGATGTCAAGATGCAAGGATTTGCTGGAGTTATTTTTTTGGGTCGTTTTTCCGATTTAGTACATGACCGCATTGATACAATTAGCAAATAGGGTTAAGTTTTGGGTTCTTTTTTTGTTTTACTTATCCAAGAAGTCAGCTATGACGTCTAAACATCGGTAACTTAAAATGAAATTCCATCCCTCGTCCTAATATTGATTCTACTACCAGTGCTTGCTTACAGACTGAATGAATGCTCTACACTTGTTGCTGCAGTCTGGGGGCTTGTGTTTGACCAGTCAGCAAAGTTCAGTACTGTTAACTCTACACTTACAGTTTCTGGTCCATTGGAAAGTACAACATCAAGGGACTTTTTGGGAGGTAGGAACCAAAACTGGAACTACAGCCCTGCAGTTGAAATGCAGGTTAAGTTTCTGAGTTCCTATAAAGGTTAAGGGAAAACTTCCACCAGTCAAATGGGCCATTAGATTATTATCATTATTTTTTTTGATTCTTTCAGAATTCCTCATTTAAAACAGCGTTTTACTGTGTCTACACTACTATGCCTCCCTCCTGGGTTATATAGTTCGAGAGAGCATCATCATACTTTGTCTCATCATAGGGCGTCTTGCAGATACAGTAGAGCTTGGTGTCCTTCTTGCTCTCCTTGGTGCTTGTCGTCAAGATCATCTTCTTTTTCTTGGACTTGGCTGACGTCACTATCTCCCTCTCCTCCTCTCGTTTCCTCTTGTGTGTGGAGGTGACGGTCGTGGCGAGGTGGGGTGGAGAGGTGATGCTATGCGTGTGTGCCAGAGTATGTTGCTGCTGGTTGTGGGAGGCAGTGGCGGCCGCCTGGGCAGCCTGATGGGCTGCAGCCTGCGCCCTCTCCTTCTCCCTCCGCATCCGCAACAGGTCCCTCTTTAGCTCCTCCTGAGGAGTGTAATGTGAAGACAGAGGAGGTTAAAATTGGTAGAGAGCCCCTTTATAAGCTGAATTCAGATTCTGACATTCCTGTTTGTTTTCCAATGCCATATGTCACACCACTTCATAATTATCTTTCAAACTTCAAGTATGTAAAGCTTTCTGCATTCTTGAGACCATTTTCTTATTTTTCATTTGAAAATGTATATGTTGGATTTCCTTCCTGTTTTGTCCTTCCCTCCCTTCATACCTGGGCCTCTAGCTGCAGCTCCTTGTCGAGAAGCACCCGCTTCTTCAGGATCTCCATCTTGAGGCTCTCCTTGTGCCTGTATAGGAGCGAGGAGAGCTTACTAGCGTTGGCCAGCCTCCTTTTCGCCTCCACCACCTCCTCCTTCTTCCTCCTCTTGGTTGCCTGTCTTTCATCCTTGTCTATCCGGTCCAAGATGTACTTCATCACCTGGTTGCATACGATCATCCTGGACGGACACAGACCAGAGAAGGAAAGATGGGAAAGGAATTAATTAGAGACTTATGTCCTCCTGACCTTTTAAAAGTTAAAGAGGATCATAAATGCATAATGTATCGAATAGTAGAGTACTGTATATTGAGGAGAGAAAAATGTGTAGTCTTGCCTAAAAACACAGCTCAAGAAACAACCCTACTGGATCTAATGAGCACCCATGTGAAATAGGGCTGTGGCCCATTCATGGTATTTTGTACCCTAACATAACACTCCTGCTGAGAGAGAAGAGAAGGATAAAAGTGCAGGGTGGGAAAGGATTATCACATATCTGCATCTTGAATTCAGAAAGTCAGTACAGTCAAAGTCACAGAGGAAGAAAGTTATCCCTCTGACACCAGTGGGCAGGAGTGGAATATTAATCCAAACAATGCTTCAATGTTTCAGAAAGTACAAACCTGCATTACTATTGGCTACTTCAAAATCTAACTTTCTAAGTTTCCACATGTAAGAAATGGCAGTGCGTGTCAATGAACAATGAAAGCATTTCTCTCAACAGAAGTCCTTGAGGCATTCTAGTGTCTCAGTTGTGTAATCTATGCAACTACAAAGTCCTGGACTCCCACCCCATCCCTATCTGGTTCTAAATCTTTCCTTTCTCTGCTGTGAACTATCAAACAAGGGCTGAAACGCAAAAACAAAATCTTGAAAAGCAAACTTTTTGCTTTTCCCAACAACTTCTACTTGTACTGCTTGGAAAGGCTTCAGGGGTAGATGGTTGTAGCATATAAAAACACAGATGATCAAACAACAAAGCCTTTTAAAATCCTGAACCTAACGTGGCTACTTCCTTAGCGCGATGCAGTTGTGTCATCATCCCTGTGAGAACCAAATAGTCAGAGAAGTCGTCTTACTGGGCCACGTGTCTTACAGATGTTAGAGGGTTATTTGGTTGTCCAGTGTTTATTTGTATGAGACTCTGTGCTTCAGTAGCAGGGGAGTGGAGCTAAGAGTTGGGAGAGAGGGATAGTGAGAGATGGACAGATAGAGGATGACTGGGAAACCGCACTGCTCTTGTAAACACGGGAGGAAGAAAGATCATACACGGAAATTCAAGCAAATTAAAATGCACATGGGGATTTCAGGGTCAAGCATATGGTCCTATACTGTGTGACGATTTATCTTCCAGCAAATCAAAAGGAAGTACAAAAAATATTAAGCAATGAAGAAGAAAATATATGAGAAAACCCCCCCAAACTTGGTCATAATTCAGCGTCAGTATATTACAATAAATCAGGATAATTTATGGCTCTGTCTCCCCAGTATGTTCACTTGTGTTAGCTAACATTCACAACTAAGATCGAAAATTATAGGTTCACGTTCAGCAACAAAATGGTGCGTTCAGTGCACGTTTGTGTGAATAACACACAAACACATCCATGGCTGCTGAGGTCGAAGATGGGCCAGGGTTCATACAGTGTGTACACTTCAGTACACTCTGCAAATGCAGCGTAAAGGTGATGGAGAAAAATGAAACAGGACACACAAACACACGGACACACACAAACTGATGCCAGAGATTGAGGTTATTACTAACAGAGTCATGTTTTGAAGGAAAAGCGAGAGAAAAGGATGACATGAAGAAATGGAAAAAGGATGAAAAATAAGCAGAGAGACAGACAACAGACAGAGCTGCTGTAGTGATGTCACGGTAGTCTGGGTTTGGTATTTCAGGTTTGTGTGAATGGGCACAGTGTTGACACACCGTCTGTGGACATAAACACATGGTTGTCAGGGTCAACTGTAGGTCAGAGCTCATCTTCAGCATATAAAACAGGAGGGAAAGGCGAAAGCTTTGACTTTAAATTTGTACCTTTTGGTTTAATAGTTGTAGTAGTCCTAACTCTGTTAACAGAAGTCAAAGTAGGCAAAAAAATAATCTTGACACACTGGGTCTTTAGAAAGTATTTGGTATTTTGGGAACTACAGTACCTGGCCTTCAGGCAATAAGTGAAAACTGTTTATAAAACAGTGCTAGTACACCAACAGTAGTATTTGTCACAGGTGATTCTGAGAATTCCCCCAGCATCTAATATCAGGAGCAATGCATGTGATATTACTAATGAAGGTGAAGCTACTTCAGCGTGTACTCACGCTACAAAGGAAATAAAATGATGATCTGATCTCAATTATTTTGTCAAATGATGCCAAACTAATAGACTTCTTAGAAAGAAGTTTAAACTTGCTACATCCCTACAAATCAGAGTAGAGTTAAAAGGGCCTTGAGTGATTTTATTGTACAACTCCTCTCATTGATAAATGGGTTGTCTTTGTGTTCTTGCTTGGAGGGTCACAGTGAGTACATGCAGCTGTTGGTGGTTACACACCCAAAAGTCCCCATGCTGTGTAGTACCTCCCAGTGTGGTGTTGGAAAAATTAAAATGGGGGATAGTGTATAGACTGCCTAAGTGACAATGTTACAGTTCCATATGATCAGAACATGGACATAAAAAGGCAACAATTCAAAGAAGAAGAACTGTCCCAGAGATAATGACCCTACACACCTGTAATTTCTGTGCTGCTATTGCTTCCATTGCTGTGGTGCTTTTGGTGTTTCAAAAACAAAAACAATGTCTGATTGGTGGGAAAATTCTTTCAGTGACCCAGATCACACTTCATAAAAAACCTTTCACGACACGCAAAATATCATTGCATACATTTTGCAAGTGGCAAATTCTGGACAAACCTCTGATTCTCTTCTCTCTCTGCAGGCGTCATTGTCTTCTTCTGCTTCAGGTGCTCGATCACAGCGTTTTGTTTCATCACCACCTGAAACAAACCAGGATGCAGGATGATGTCAGAACAAACATTTAACAACAGAAAGTATATTTACAGTTTGAGAGGAAATGGCTACACTGAAGGGAAAAAGCATATTTTGAACAACATATTTCAATCAAAGAAAAAATAAATTAAAAAAAATCAAAATAAATTCAAAACAATAATCTGGACAACAACCCTTTGTGACTTTAGTGATGTTTAATGTGTACTACAAATATCTATAGAAATGAATTATTATTAAACGTGACCAGGCAGTTTAGTATAGTATGTAAAATACACACGGAGACAGGTGAAAACACACAGCAGTAGTAGCAGCACTAAGCCCAACAAACAGAGACAAGGGGCGAGCTGTAAAAACAAATCCAGTCCTAGTGGAGGGTTGGAGGATGGTGACTGTTTACGTACTGTTGGCAGGGAGAGAACTAGTCCTGGACTGAGATGGATGACCTGGCTACGATGATGGGTTCCTGAGCACGCTCACATACAGACCTGTTTCTGAATGATGTCGCTCTGGCTGGCTGCGTTGAGGGCCTGCTCTCTCTTGGCCTCTGCGGCTTGACGCTTCTTCTGCTGCTGCTGTTCTCTGAGCTGCTGGATCCTCTGCAGCTGCTCTTGGACAGAAGCTGCCTGGATGGTCACTACGTTCCCAATCTGTGCAGATAGCATAGTGTGATAAGGTATACAGTTTTGAATACCCTGATGTCTAAATGTGTGAAGCAGTGGTGATCAATCAATTGATGCACTGAATGATGCTCAATTAGTGTAATTTCAAATAGCTAAATTGGCTTGAGTGTTTGCCAAACAGTCATCAAAAATGCTGCCAATTAAAAAGGAAACTGTTAAAATGATTTAATAATTTACTCTTCAATCGTGTTATGCGCTGAGCAGGTGTCTACCACAGGAAATGTAAAATTCTCTGATTAGTTTTCCTCTAAGATTGCTAGGATCAAAACCTCTTAGCAAGGTTATATGTAAGTAAGGTAACCTAGGGGTCTGTTTGAGAGGCTCGCTGCACTACCTGTCCTCCCTGAGCTGAGGTGTTCCCGGTATGTTGTATCTGGATAGGAAGCTGCAGTTTGATGTGCTGTGGCAGAGAGCCTCCACCCGGCTGGGCCTGCAGCTGGGCCAACACCTGCAGTGACAAGGTACACACATTTAAGAAAGCTGAAAATAAAACCAGTGTTTTGTTTATACATGTATATAAAACTTCTATTTAGATCAGTTACATCACACTGTCAGCAACATTACAGGGACCCTTAATTTAGTAGGGCTAAGTAGACTAAATTAGCAGTTCACAGAATTACCTGCTTGTAACAGTTTGAGAATTTGTTTTTAAATCAGACTTACTTACATCTATACCTGTTTTACCAAATACAGTCTCCTACTGCTGGACAACATGTAGCTTCACTTGAGCAGTTTTAAGTTGCCTTAGGTCATCTGAACTACAGCTGTTTCGGGAAGTGGAGTGAGGTTATGGCTACCGATCACAATGTCTCATTGCTAATCATACCTGTACCTGCTGCTGTAGTCCAGACACACTGATGAGCTGAGGCGTCTGCTGCAACTGCAGCTGGGCAGTCCCCTGCGTTTTCACCTGCAGCGAGGTGGGAGACTGGATGGGCATGTGAGCCTGCGTCTGAGGGGGTAACTGGCCCTGTGGGGTGGCCGACGAAGGGGTGCTGGTAGTGGCCAAGGGGGTTGCCCCTGCCTGGACGGGGGCGGCCGCCTGCTGGGCGGGCTGGGCTGGGGTTTTGGTGGAGGTGGAGTTGGGCTGGCCAGGAACTGTGGTGGCTGGGGAGAGAGGGAGAGAGAGGATCAGAGATGAGCAGGAGAATGTAAAATGTTAAAAGAGATACAGTAGATGTGCACATTTCCTAACTGCTCTAAGATGGGAATTCAACTCAAAGCGTTAGTGTATCTTTCTATAGTTTTTATGATTAATCCAATAAATAAAATTGACTTTTTGGAAAGTCTTTTCGAAACATACAGTATTGAGTGACTTCTCTTATTGTTTCTACTGGGTGCTTTGTAAAGTTAATGGACAGCTAGATAAAAACAAATCTGTCCTAAAATGCAGATCTGTCAAGTGATCCATTCTTGTTTATTATCATACCTGTGCTTGATGTGGGTGTGGCAGCTGAAGCCAAGGGGGTGAAGAGAAAGCGCTGCACCTGGCCGTTGGGCAGCGCTGCCTGCATGAGCTGCTGGCCGGGTCCTGGGATGACGGTGACCCCTTGAGGTATGACTTGCAGCTGACCGGTGGTCTGGCCCTGGCCTTGAACCATCACCGTCAGAGCCTGTTGGGTACCACCGACACCAGCCTGCCGATCCACACCTGACCCCGCCTGCTGCTTCTACAGGAGGCAAAGAAGAGAGGGGAGGGCTTGTTACTAAGTGAATCACACTTTACAGTCCAGTGTAAGAAATGAATTGCCTCTGGTGAAAAATGGGGGGTGTATCTCATTATCCAAAGCATAAATTAATTTTTGTAATCCCATTTTCCACAAATTGGTGAACATTTTCTAGCTTTTAAACATTTAACGTTAAAAAAAAGGGCAAAACAGGTAATGCTCAACATATAATACACTAATTTCAAACCACCATGTGTTTCATCTTCTTAGAGAACTTGAGCTGGGCCATGAACTGTCATTGGTATGTGGTTGTAACAAATACAAATAAACTTGACTTGTGAGAAGACAGATGGTGCCATTAAAAGCACATGTTTTGGTTGAATTTTTACACTGAACCAAGTACTTTTGACATTTTAAAATTAAGAAAATATATTTTTCATTTTTGTGGAGACAAGGGTGTCAGGAGAGTTTACCATCATCCTTTGATAATAGCTCTAACAAAACATCTAAAAGGTTTATATTTATACATGATCAATTAATGAATCTGAATATTTCCCATGTGAATATCTTACTGTTATTATAGGAAAAAGATAAATATGTTTAAAGGCTAATGTAGCATATTTATTGTTCAATACCAAGACTGTCCCATGGAGAATATACAGCCACTTGAATAATTTGTCTAAATAGTGATGGTATGGCCATGGTATTTCATTTGTCAAAGGGACTGTGTTCATTTCAATGACACGGGACATCCTGCAGTTTTCAGTGTCTTCCTCACTAACCTGTGTGAGCTGAGTGAGCTGTGCCAGGGTGAGTTTGACCTGGCCTTGGCCCTGCGCCCGTGGGGTGCCGGGAGGCGTTTGGCCTGCTGCCTGTCCTGCTGTGGTGGGGCTGGCAGCTCCCTGGCCGGTGACCGTGGCGACCGGGCTAGCACCAGATATTGCCGTAGAAACTGCCTGGCCACGAATGATCTGCGTCACTACTTGCTGTCCACCCTGGCCTGGAAGAGAAAGGCGTATAAAGATGGCAAATTTAACAACACTTTCACACATGAAGACATTTAGGGTCACCAGTATGCTCACCCAGTTAGCAAGAGGCTGGTGAGCGAACACACACACACACACACACACACACACACACACAGAATTATTCTTTGAGGGTCAGTTACTCTCATGAAGAGTACATTACCTTGCTGGACCACGAGGGGTGTTCGCAGTATCGTCTTTCCCATTGGTCCTGTCTGCTGGATCGGTGTTCGGATCACCGTCATTCCTGGGCGGATCTGACCACCAGCTGTCAGAACCTAGAAGGATATTTTCAGGAAGAAATTAATTGTTTCAAAGCCAGCATCTTATGTTCAGACTACAGTTGTACCTATACATTTCTTAGATAAAAACACCCCTATGGATACTTCGGAGCAAGGAGAAGGCAGATGTACCTGTTGCTGGGAGCCTGGGGTATTGGGCCTGATGTTGAGCGTGGTAGTGCGAGGCTGGAATGTGGTGTAGGTCTGGGCACCGCCTGCTGTGCTGGATGGGATGATACCCAACACTTTCTGCTGAACCACACCTGCAGAGAAAAAGAGAAACAGAAAGATACCAGAGTGAACAAATGAGAAGATAGAGGTGAGGGGGATGGGTGTGTCAATTCTAATAATCAGTCAAGACAGAATAATAACTGGTGGAGAGATGACAGAAGGACAAGGAGAAATACTTTAAGTGATAACACGGTTTAAATAAGAGCGAAAGAGAGAAAGGTTTATGTATGTTTGAAGTTTAAAGAAATAAACAGGGTTAAGACGTATGGTTTAAAGATACAATTTAGCATTGGTTGTAAGCTTGTATTTTTAGAGATTCTAGAGAGATGATATTTATTTGTCAACTTCCTTGCTTTTACTACATCTAAACATATCCCCATTGACAAAAATCTTTTAAACGCTCAAACATCCCTAATACAATCACTGATGTGAAGCAGTGGTTACATGTTTACATGTTACAAGTGAGCAGTTGTACAGAGGTCCTTCATTGGCACAACTCAATATATTATTTGTGGACTTCTCTCCTTGCTAGATGGCCAGCTTTTGATCACAGCAATGGCAAATATTAGTTGAGCAGGTAAACAAAATCATCAAAGGCTCACTGAAAGCTTAGTTGGGTTTCCCCCAACATACCTGAACCCCCCTCATAAATTATGCATGAATTCAGAGCCTACTTTTTAAACTTTAATCTGACAAAGGGAGCGTTTCATATTTGTTCACCAGGCTCTGTGCCTTAATGAGCTCACGTGAAGCCGGTGGCCGAAATGGAAACCATAAGTGTCGCTCTTTTTCCTCTGCTGCTGCCTTCTTGCTGTGGTTTTTTGACCGCAACCGAGCAGGTAAACCTATACATCAAGGGTTTCCCTCTTCAAACAGGGACATTAAACCCGGTCGTAAGACCAGGGGAGTAGCTGCTCTGGTCACACACATCAAACACGCTTTTCTATGGACTGGCTGTTTGGAGAGGTCGGGGAGTTGGGACTCCGGTGAGTGGAGAGGTACACTTTTATTCAAAAAGACGGAGGGAAAAAAAGAAAAATGGAATCCCGCTATAGAGGGCTACCTGTCTGGGAAGCAGACCTCAGGGTAAACTTGTTTTCCTGCCTAACTTCCTTAAGCCCTTCCAAAACAAACAGGGCGCCCAACAGTCATGCTGGATAAATACACATGTCCATTAAATGGTTACACTCCACCTGAACTTAGTTTCTCCTTCATGGTAACTTCAAAGGTAAGAAAAATCGCATTTTTGTATCCTTGGTGAATATAATTCTCTTTATCTGGTGATTGCAATGTTTTATTGAAGTAGGTCTGTATTAAACAATAAATTTATTAAATATTGAGATGCTGTTTTCAATGACATCATTATTGCATGATGTTTGAATGAAGTAGGTCTGTATTAAACAATACATTTATTAAATATTGAGATGCTGTTTTCAATGGCATCATTATTGCATGATGTTTGAATGAATCTCTCTTAGGTTGTTTATTTTCCACATTTTTCTTTAAGTTAGCTTGAAGGAGAAAACAGAGAATTATTGTTGAGAGTGTTAAAAGGGTTAAAGCCTATAAAAACGGAATTAATATCAGTTGAAAAAATGTGGATATAGTGTAGTTCTTTAATTTCAAGAATAACCGTTCCTATACAATGTTTTTTTTGTGTTTTTCACTGAAGCATATTTTCAGCTTGACATTTCACTTTAAAAAATGCATCTAATCAAGAAATTGATTTTGTAAATGCTGAATCTGACCTACATAACCTCCACAAGAGATGTCAACAGCTTTAATGGAGCATGCCAACATGACAGACCACCTCTACTGAGTGTTGAGTAATATCCATCATCCAATAATTTGACAGGACCACAGACAGGTCAGGTGGCGCTCAGTACAAACCATAGCCTCGTCCACATTGTCAATATTGACATTTCAAAAAGTTGAAAAGCACCTAACTTAAGACAGTACAATCCTGAGTCTACAGTCTGGATTTAGAACTTCAGACTACACAAGTCTACCATCCCAAAAACCATCCAACCAAAATAACAGCTTTCCATTAGATTACCATGCCGACAGGACACAACGAAACATGATGTGCCACACCAGACTGAGCTGCTGACTCATGAGGTTGGGCACATCATGGGCACCACAATGGGGTTGGTGCAGACCAGGCTGCCACAGTAGCACAAAACACAGTGAGCGACATGGAAGCACCTTTTACATTTGTTTAGATGGAACCAGACTGAACCATAAACATTTTTTAGAGCACAAGCACACTATCATAGCTGGACTTAAATAAAATAATGCATACTGCACATGTTAGTTAACAACCTACTCCCTTTTCCTCTCCTGCTCAGAGAGTGCCCAGCATCTTCATTTGGAGTCCAATTGTCCACGTGGTGAATGTGAGCTCAATATTCAGTTTCCTTTTACCTCTGTTTTTGGTCTCCACCAACTCCTGAGAGAAACATCGGCCTCTGTAGCTGCTCTATATAAACTATGTTCACCAGGTAGCCACTAACTTTTTTCTGCCTGCCGTTTTTTGCTGGGCAGGTAGTGTACAGCTGGTTTATCAGAGCTTTTTCATTGAAAAACACCGCATGGATTGTGGGCGATAATTCTAAGGTCTGGAACCAGGCTAAATTAAGGGCTTCAGTGCATGTCATTTCAAGCATGTAAAGAAAATAATTGCTGCATTAGGATCACGGTGAAACTAACTGAGACAACTGTGTAACTGATTCAAAGAGGCAAGTGGCCAGTGTGTTTAGTAAAAACCAGCATCTGACCAATTGACCCCTATAGATTTAGAGAGTTGTGGGCCTTTAAAAATGACTACTGGTGTACTTGGCTCACTAAGCATTACAATCAAGGACAGTCGAATTTGTGTCTAATTTGTATATTTCAAAATATTTGGGCCTGCGGTAGCTGGCACCAACACGGTTGAAATGAGTGAAGGCAGACTCAGTCCTTCTAGAGCTCCACGCGCGTGGTTGGCACGCAAAACTGCTTACAATGGCATCCAATTAACAAACCAGATCTAATTTGGCTCATTTGACACATTTGAAATGTCTCAGCTGTGGGTCTGAGGTGAAGCAATGAAAACACAAACATACATGCATCCTGAAATGGTGGTGGATGGAAAGAAGTGTCTCCACTGAATAAAAGTAACTTGTGCCCTTGGTCTGCCTCCAAGGTGTGACCTATTAAAACCTGCTGTACCTCCTTGTGAAGTTGGCACATTGACTGTGACGATCTTGCTGTTGGCCGGCAGTGGCAGCTTGGTGGTCACTACCTTCCCACCCACTGAGGTTCCCGTAATCTGGAAAGTGTGCCCACAAGACGTGGCCATGGTGGTCTCCGCTCCTAATACAGCAAACACACAAACAAACAATTACAACAAACACTGTAACCAGTGTAAATTAAATAATATCACTACTTTTAATGAACTTTGATAACCACCACGGCAATACTGGTGATCAACAGTAACAAACAAAGTCGGTGCGTGAAATACAAAAAACAACACGTTTTCAAAACGGTTTACACTTTGTCGGGGAAACATGTCAACATTGTCTAGTGCTCATGAGCACATAACAGAACAATGTCGTGGAAAATAATTATCAGTTGTACCTGGATGTTAAATTTAAGAGTGAATGGTGTCTCTCGTGAACATATACTTATAATTTGTTCTGACACCTTAAATTTTGGTAAGAACGAAGAGTACACTGTACTTCCCTGTTGTTCCCCCAGACTAAAGTACCACAAACTGGCTATTAATTACACTCCTCTGCAAAGTACCTTGTGTGCTCTGACCCTGCTTGACCCAGGTGGCGAACGACTGCTGGAAGTTCTTGTTCTGCTGGAATGTGACCGGGGTGCCAATCTTGGTGGACAGCACCACCTTGGTGCTGGGGGTGCCCTGGCCTGACAGTGAACCAACGATGACTTTGGGAGCGACGACAGGCGTTGCAGGAGTCCCTGTTGGTGTAGCTGTGATTGAGCCTGGTTTCTGCTCCAGACGTTTCTGAAAAGGTATATTTAAGTCAGTCAGTACATAAACTGGAACCGATGAAAGAAGAATTAAAAAGAAAAGCCAAAAAATTAATCAATTGTCTAGAAACAACCTATTACAGTTGTATAGATTAATACAGACTGGCATAGACAGAGATATTTTGGGGCTAACTGCCTGGCCAGTAGAAATGAATGTCTCATTGCTTGAAAATGATAAATTTGAAATGTGTAACTTAAAATGTGCAAATCCCAGCAATGAAACAGCGTCTTTAGAAGTGTTTAATGCTAGACGTGAACTTTCTCCTCCAACATACGTAAGATGTAAGTCCTTTTTTTAAAAGGCTTTTATACATGATTTCTTTAAAAGTGATTGTGCCTTTGATGTACTTGAACATTTAGTGGAAAGACTACTGAACTAAGCCACACTCACCTTGGCCTGCTCTGCTGCCTGAGCTTTCTCTTTCTCCACCCTGTAAAAGAAAAAACAACCTTTCAAGCTTATAGCACGCCAATAATTTGTGAAAAAATGAAAGCTGCTGTCTAGTAATTGAAACATACTCTACAATCTTTACAGACATTTTACAAGTTAGAAGTGACGATTGGGGTGATGAAAGGTAAATATCATGAAATAAAAACATTTTGAGAATCAGTCTGAAACAGCTTTTCCATAGCCTGCATGTTCTCACACAAGTTTGGTGAGAGAAGGCAATTTGCCTCTAGAAGAGCCAGGAGAATATTTGGACTTACCTACTGAGACAGTACAATCATCATCCTGATTAATATCTGACTCTCCAGTTTGACATGTTTAGAAATTATTCTCACAGATTGCACAACTGTGGCTACATGGCAGGTGTATGTATAACACGCTTGACTCTCTGACCTTTCTGAGAAGGCTCTGATCTCCCAGAGGTCCAGCTCCTCTTCAGCCACCCAGGTCTCAATCACCACTGGGCCCGTCTGCTTGGCAGGCTCAGGCTTCTTGGGGCGCAAGGCACTGGAGCGCAACCCCTTCCTTTGTGGAGTGTGGGTTTCTGGGATGGTGCACAGATGAATAAATGAAAAACAAAATAACAGAATATCTGCATTTGGTGTTTTGCTGTGGGACAAAGACAGCATAAAAGACTGTGTGTGTATTCTGTCATCAACAACAGATCAATATTTGTGTCTTATTGCTTAACATTGAAACACAAAAAAGAGCAATGCAATTGATCGATAGAAACAGAAACAGTTGACTGAGTTCATCCTTTTTCCTCAACTACCATCATGGTTTTGTCTAGGTAGTCCAAAGATTCCACTGTCTTTAGTTTCGGGTGCTCTAAGTTTTTCTTCAGTGTTTAGAATAAAAAGTGCATCTAACCTTTCGGAGTCTCAGGCACTCCAAGGGGGCAGATGATTTTACGGATGCAGTACTCTGAGCGAATGCCATAGGGTCCCACATCACGGCGCTTGATGATCTCGGTGGTGGTGATTTCAGTATCTGATGTCTCTGTAGCAATGAGTGGGGATAGGGCTGGGTTGGTATGGTGGTGAGGAGGAGAGCCCGAGAAGATGGAGGAAATGCACTCCCAACATAATAACAGTGACACCCAAATGAGCCTAACGGCTGTGTCTTTTTCAGACAGCAATTTTTGTATGTTTTTCTTGGCCAACATACGGATAATGAGGATAGCCCTGGTAAATGCAGGCAAATACAGTTTGGAGTTGATTGAATGAGTTGATTGCAACACCAGCTGCATCTATCATCCATAATATAGGTGGGACTGTGAGTATAAATGAAGCAGAAGATTCATATTATAATTATATAAGAAATTAGATACTGTTATATAAACATCCCAAAAAATAAAATAATATATTTATCTTTTATATATATATATATAAAAAAAAAAAAAACACAATTAATTCCAGCCTAAAATTTGAGAAGTCCCCATCCTCTCAGGAAGAAGGGAGGTTGGATGGTTTGGGAGGAAGGGGGGTTATACCTGTACGTGTGGTTCCCACAGCAGCGGATGGTTTGACGGCCATGTCGTCCCATCTCAGAGAGGCCCACAGGAGCCTCAGCATCAGGCTCACACCAGCCAGAGACTTCACCGTCTGCAGGCGATACCTATAACACAACCCAGAGGTCCAAGTACCACTCATATATAGTTACATGTAAACATTTGTCCAAGAGCTGAGTTGTACACAACTTTGCGCCTGTATTTAAGATAACAAAAATATGGCTATATTGAAAATATAGTCGGAATAAATGGAAATGTCTGTTGTGCACATTTTGCTCAAAATCTTCATTTTAAACTGGAATAAAAAGAGAAAGAATGATTGTTCCACAGCCGGCTGAAGAAAGCTGGTTTTTGGCATTCCCAACTGCAGTTCATTAGTGCAAGGCAACAAACTGGCAGTGAATCGCTCAGCGTTACAGAAAACACATCACAGCACAATCATGGAACAGGAAGAGGCAGAGTTAAAAGAAACTGGAGGTTTTTGGTGATGTTGCTATCCCCTCATGACCATTTCCATCAAAGAAACAGATGGATTGGCTGCCATTTTTAATAAATCATTTTCTTCACTCATTTGGTTGAGGAAGAGATATTATCTTTAAACAAATAAAACAATAGTTTCAACTCACAAAGTTCAAAGTGGAAGCTTAAGCATATTTCATTTGGTCCCTTTTAACTTCATAAACAATTTTGGGTGTAGCAGACTGTTCAGAGTGTAGAACTGGATGACAGGATGACATCCATCAATGAATAGTTTTATATTAGAAGAAATATTCCTTCCGTGCATCATTATGGCCGGGACAGCTGTTCTGACGATGAACTTGGCACTTAGGACATGGACGTTTAAAACATCTTGAACATCTACAAAAACACGATCATCCCTAGGCTGTGTGTATGGGGTTTGGTAGATTATTCCCTTTCCCATGTGTAACCACAGACGGGAAAATATCCCTGGGATGAAGGGCTGGGTCACTGCACAAAGTGAACATCCTGACACTTCTCCGACCGCTGCATGATTCATAACTGCTTCGAAACTCTGAGGTTCGGTCAAAATAACCAGAGGTTCCTGTGTGACACCAGGCTCAGAGCCACAACATCACTCAGGGCCAAAGCCACGGACAGCAGGCAGGGAGGGAGAGGACATAATGAACAACTAATCAATAGGACATGGCACTCTGACAAAAGCGGAAGAGGGTTTAAAGGTGGATGTTGAAGGAAAAGAGTACTGTTGTCTTTTGTAAACATCACAAATGTACATTTTAAAACTATATCTGTTTTAAATGAAGAACTGTGATTCTGGCCTTGTAATGTCACTGAATATCGGTCAGATTGAGTTAATTAAAACTTATTTCTGGCTGAGCCTTCATTCAATCAGCTGACACAATAATGTTGTTCTTTCTTCTTCTTAGTCATAGATGACTGGACTATTGGCCTTGGCAGTGGTCTGCACTCTCCGTGTGCCCTTCTAGTTTTGAAATTACTCTGAAGTGGCCATTCAGAAAATAATTAAAAGGAGAAGTTAATGTTAGTCCAGCCTTAATTCTTGATTAAAAGTAAATCTGGAATGCTGCCATTGCAGGGTTCTTAATGAATATTGTTTTGTTTTTTCAGTAGATACAAATCATAACTGACTTTCAGAAACTAAAACTTATTTATTCTGTTTACAAGATCCACAGTGACACAGTGTAAGGACCATCGTTTCACAGTGAAAGGTCCTGACTTTAAATCTTTCCCCTTATGCTCTCTCCTCTGTATTTGCTTTAGCGTCCCCTACTCAATGTGACATGTGTGTTAGCCATTAGTTACACTACAGCCATAACTCCTTAACAAGACGCTGGCAAAAACTCAAAACTGCACTCCCCATTTCCCACTGATCACTGAAACAGCTAAGATGGGTCAGATGCAAAGGATGAAGGCAGCTTATAATCATGCTTGTGGTTTCCGGATGGTGAAAAGCTGTGGAAGAAGTGTAAGAGAGAAATAAACAGAGGGTGAGCTTACCTCCAGGTGATGCCAAACGTGGGCCTTGGTGAAGGATATGGCCAGATATCTGACGACGGCTTGGCATTGTAGCTAAATATGGGGACCTCACGGAATCCGCCTCGCCTCCCCAGCACCTTCAAGTCGTCATGTGGCAGTACAAAAATACTTTTGCGGTTGCTCTTGGTGACAAACTTGCGGTAGGAAGGAAGGGCGGTGTCTGAGCGTGTCTTCTTGGTGCGGGAGAACTTAAGGAGGCGGACGCGGCCCTTTGTTGTTGAAAAGTCCACTTGGCTCACAGCAACAGATGACACTGAGGTTTCACCGCTGGTGTCAGTTGTTGACTTACTGATAGAGGCTGAGAGTGCTGTCCTATGTTCTTGTCTCACTATTTCACTCTGGCTGTCCTCTGACTGACCATCGGAACAGATTTTGGTCACAGTTGTTTTGGTCATGGTGGTAAGGGTGGACACGGCACTGCTTTCTGTTTTCGACGCTGCAGGCGTTTTTATCTCTCCAGATGCATTTGATGGCACCTTGGCCGTCCTCATCTCTGTGGAAACTACTGTCGTGGTGGTTGTGGAAGTTGTCGTTACCTGGGTGATGAAGGTCTTGAGTGGGTCTGTCGTCCCGCTGTTACTATTCTCTTCTGCAAAGTCGTCGCTCAGACTGGACTCCTCAGCTGAAGGTATAGGAGACGGTGCCATTCTGATGATCTTGACCACAGGACTAGGTTTGGTCTCTGCAGACTGAAATGGTGATGGGCTTTTGTGCTGTAGAGTGCTCTGAGTATTATCTACAAGTGCATCTATGTTGTTCTCGAGCCTTGTTATCTTCAGTGGAGGTTTGTAGTCCTGGTCTGAGATCGTTGTCTTGCTCTCTACCTTAGAAGCTAGGCTTGGTTCCTTGTCCCCAACATCTGTACTATCATTTACAGGGGTCAAATCTCCATTCACTAAAGGCTTTTGCTGTGTGCTGTCTTTCAGTGAGACAACCATCCCTTGTTCTTCCACTTTACCAATGCTGTTCACCTTAGGCTGTGGACTGGTGGTGAGCACAAAATTATTTGAGCTCATTACAGAGTTACTCAACACGCTTTCACTCCCCAAGCCATCATTACCATTTACCTGAGGGAGAGGAGAAACTGGCTTGGGAGTGCCTTCGGTTCTACCTTGTCCAATGCCTTGCATATTTTCTTGGTTGTCCTCTGGCCCCATGCCATTTTCCTCTGTGCCCGAAAGCACTGAGCTTAAAGTTTCTGGGTTTTGTTGAATAAGTTTAGAAGGAGATGTGTTTTGACTGCTCTTTTGGTCAAGAACACTTGTAGATGTCCTTACAGAGTCCAGTTTCAAGTTGGGTACCTCTGACCCTGTATTTTCAATATGCGCAGCCTTGGTAACATCAGGCAGTTTGACACCCTCTTGCCCTGAACTAGTTTCTTTTGGCCCTGTAGTCCTTTCCACTAAGTCCGCCTCCAATACCTGGGGCGTGGAGGTGGTTTGGTTTTGTGATGGTGCTGAATCTTCACCTGTACCTGTACTGCAACTGTCTTTGGGTGTGGAGACTGGAACAGGAGAAGGAAGAGGAGGAGTGAATATCTCATCTGTAGTTTTAGAGAGTTCAGCCCGACTCTCCCCTCCAACCGCTCGTCCTCCTACTTCTCCAGGCACTGGAGTTTGTGCTTTGGGAGATTTCTCCTCCACTTTCACAGCTTCGCCCAGTGTGAGCTGTGTCTGGGCGAGAGTATGGGGCTTGAGTGGTGACCGCGGCCGGACAGGTGTGCTCAAAGCGGTGGTTGAAGTGGATGAAACTGGTGTAGGAGTCCGAGGGTTGGAGGCCGACACTTGCTGCCTCTGCCTCTCTTCAATAATGTGCTGCTTCACTCGTCGCTCCAGCAGGCTGTCAAGCTTGGAGGACTTGACCTTCTTCTTGTAGGCAATGCGGGTGAGGAAGCCCTTGCTGACATCCACTACATCGTAGTTAAAGGGTTGTTTAGGGCCCTCTGTAGGCTCCTCCTTCACGGAAGCCTTTCCCTCCTGAATACAGGACCCTGGTGATAAAAATGGATTTAGACTTTATGTACATTGAAATAAAAATGAGAACTTTCATCACATTTTCCTTACAATTTCTCAATCAGGTTAAAAAAACTTGGGAAGGATATATGACAATAAAGTAAATGTGTTTAAAAAGAAACAACTAACTCCACATGCAATTGAGCACAAATCTATTAGACACCAAGTCGCACTCTGTCATACTTTGCTCTTCATCTGATCTTGTGTCTGTGGGGTCCACCTCCATCTTCGCGGGTGATTCATCTGCTGACAATTCCTCAGACTTTTCCTTTTCACCCGCCCGTTCTTTCTTTTCCTCGTCCATCCTCTCATTAGACTCCAAATCGTCAACAGACATCAGATGATCTGTTGCGGGCTTGGAGGGGTGAGAGGAGTCTTGATCTTTTGCCTCACTGCTTAAGACAGCAGCTCCCTGAGTTTCTGGTGCAGCTACACTGGGCCGTCGACTCAAGTCCAGCAGGGTACATTTCTTGCCCAGTTTAGCATCTTTGGGAAACACAGCAAAGTTTAGAGTTTATTTTTCAAACTGGTTTGAAAACACACATCTGGAGCTACTGATAGTCACAATGAATAACGGTATTTTGAAGCACAACCAATCAATTATTAAAAAAATGAACAAACTTGAAAGGATTATCATGCAACCTCTAGCTTCAACAACATAATGAATGTGTTTTTGGCACTTTGCAGCTTTACTGAACACTTGAAATAATTAGTAGCAGTTAATGGTTAAAAGGATAAACAAGAGCATAAACTATCAGTATGAATCCAAACTATTTGAGGTCTTTGATTAGTTCTTTGATCAAGTCAACTCAGGAAAACCAAATGGGTAAAAATCTTTTCAAGGTTTGGACAGAATTTGAGTGCAATTTTGACAGCTCTTTCTAGTTTCTAGTATGTTACTCAATGACATCCACAGACACATCAAAGGAAAAATTTAATTCACTGAATGCCAGCCAACACACACAATGACATCGTTGAGATTACTGAACGAAAGACTAATTCACTCTGAGTCAAAGAGAAAACCAAATTCCAAATAACTAAAAACCACATTTTAGCCTCCAAAATCTCCCATTCCAGACCTTCGAGTTCTTTGCGGTAGTTGGCGTTGGTGTTGCCGGGAAGCCTCGGGACAAACCGCTGCACGTAAGTCTTACTGATCCAACTCCAGCCCCCATAACCCGTAACGCGATACTCTTCTCCTTTCTGCTTCCACACCTTCACATAAGACAAGAAAGTAGAAGAGATAAAGAAACAGCAAGAGGTGAAAGGTTCAAACAGAGAAAAGTAAATTGGGACAGACAGAAAAAAGGGGTGGGAAAAGAGAGAGCGAGGTATAAAGAGAGATTAAAAGTTTAGAGATTATTCACACACTGATCACTAATTGCTGAGGGAAATGACTCACAGCAGAGCTCAATTTGCTGCATCAAAGAGCCCTTTATGGCCACTCACGCACATACACAAAACATACACACTAGTATTTCCCACAGCAATGAATCAGTTTTCCAGGCATTAAAGTCTGAATCTACAAGTAGACTACACTTAATTATTACCGTCGTCCCATTATCAGTATATGTTGTGTTGGCACAGACATCTGAACTAGAGTAATGAGGATGGCATGACACTCTGAACCTCCAGGGCCAAGTTCAAGGCCAAATGTTAACATTTGGCTGAACACTGAGATGGGGGCAATCCTGGATGTCCCAGTGTCTGTGTGTCATGTGCTGTACGACATGACACAAGTCCTGAGCAGTGGATTATTTTATGATGTACGTAAATCAAGGTTGTGATGTTAACAACAGAAGATGTCTGACCTGCAGTCAGCAGTCAAATGACAGAGCAGGGCAGAGCACAGAGCATGTGCCTGTGTGTAACCGGCAGTGCTTGTGACCAGCCTGCAGTACAAATGCACAGTGATGGTTGTCCAATCTCAATCTGATATGTTTATTTTGTAGACATGAGTGCACAAGGGTGTTCCTTGTGTGCATAAATGGCAAAAAGAAAAAAAATCTAAATTCTTATTGTGCCCGGTCTGAAATGATCAACTGAAAAGACAAACTTTGTGAGTACGTGTGTGACTTACCTGGTGTTTAATTGGAAATGTGTACTTGACCCAGGTTGCCTGTTGCATCGTCTCCTCATCCTCAAGCTTCTTTTCCCTCTTCTTCACTTTCTCCTTCTCCTCACGCTCAATGGACGTCATGCGGTTTAACCTGAATTTTTTTTGGAAATTGTCATACAGTGTAGCTTGCTGATCTCAGATTGTAAATGTAACTGATTCTTCACTGAGACTTGTAACATAGAAGAAAAGTTTTTTTTTTGGGGGGGGGACAGTCTGAAATTATATGTTGATAGTGCGCTGCACAGACAACATTGAGATTTGTTGCTTTCTTTTATGAGGTGATCGGTCACTTCACGACCCCCTTCAGCCATTTGGAAATACATCTCATATGATTTATTTTTCTCATTAAGTGTAAATAAACACACTTCTTGAGTAATGTAAAAGTATGATTAAAGTTACTCTTGGAACAGTTCAATGGAAAACACACACACACACACACACACACACACACACACACACACACACACATGCTTGTCTTACAAGTTACTTAAATGCAGCAACTGTAGAGCTCTCTCTCACACTTACTTTGATGCTTCCAGTTCAGTCCCACACATACACACATTCTGGTGCTAACCTTGTGAAATCTTGGACAATCACTTCTTTAAAACGGGCGTTGTGGTGTTGAAGCAGCAGTATAGGCAGAGGTGGGTGGTACTGGTAGTGGACTTGCAGTCTAAATATTATGCCTCACAGCTAGGGTGGCCTTTGATCTGATCTGGATATGATTGCCTCTGCCTGCTAAACTGACCACCACCCCCTGTGTGCACGCACTGAATGGTTGTTTGAGTTTTTAAACTTTTTGAATATTTTGCATTTACACTGAATTTGGGCAGGAACTATCGTTTTTTTATGTGCGTTTGAGAAATTAAATCTGTGTGTAAAAGCACAGATTATGAATATATGTATTATGTACAGTACACACACACAGACACACACAGTATGCATGTACCTGGTATGGCCCAGTGAGTCCTTCCAGACAGGCAGCATAGCCACAGGTTTGATGGCACACTCCAGGATGGCCAGAGCCAGCGCAAACTCTCTGGCCTTACTGCACATCTGAACTGCTTTGATCCAATTTGTCCTACAAAACAATCAAAGAAACATCAAACACTTTTAAGCGTACTTTTACTTTGGTAAAAATGCCTCAATTCTGATCTCTCTTTCATTACTACACATAAGGTGATTTTATTGTTGAAAGGCAACAACGCCAACATGACTGACAAGCCAAAGCACTAAAACCCATACCCTCTGAACATTTTGTCTGGTTATAAAACACATAGCAAGCTACACAAGTATCAGAATTGTAATACATAATTTCCATATCGTAGTGCCAGACTCTGATCTGTACCTGTGTGAGGCCCAGTTCGGGTGCATGAACGGTGCTGGAACATTGTTCTCCAGCTGGATGATGGTGAGTCTCAGTGTGGAGATGGTCAGAACCTTAGAGCCATGAATAGACCCATTCCACTTAAATTCTCCTGCTGGTGTCATGCAAAACTTGTGGGAGAGATGCCGCCTCTTGTCGTGGTCCTGATGAAAAGACAAAATAAGTAGGTTTTAGTCAGGAATTAAGCTGCCGAAAGACCGGGGACATTTCACTGTCAACCTCGTATCATCTTTGTTAAGCCCCATTCATTATCTGGTTTGTCTCTGGTACATTTTACTAAGAATGGCAAGTGCGCCTGTCCCGGGTCACTATCCTTTCACGGACAGAGACAATTTATAATCACCAATCCATCTGACTTGGCTGTCTTTATAATAATGGAAGAAACCCTTACAAAGACAAGGAAAATGTAAAGTGGTTACAATCCACTGCAGCCCTTATTTAATTATATAATATTTATGAACATTTGAATGATAAAAAATACAACAAGTTGCAGTGCTACTTGCCTCTCTGTGCTGGTGCTTGTTGAGGGCCACGGCATTGGAGCTGTACTGGTTATGATAGACGCGGTATTTCCCCTCTTGGCCAAGCTTGAAGAACTGGCTGAGTGTCCCCTTCATCACCACGTCCTTGCTGTTGCGCGTGCTGACACGGGTGATGTCACCTTGTGCATTTACTACTAGTACCTGTAGAGGTGGGGGGGGGGAGATGAGAGTCATTTAGATTTATTAAATACTGTCTTATGATAAAAACGTTTATAATCCAATATACTATACAATGTACAACTAATTGCAACCGGCTGCTCTGAATAAAATAAGCATCGTAATTACCGAGACTGATGTTCCAGTCTTGAAATGAGCTATGTTTTTTTCATTCTTGCTCATTGGCTTTAGAGTCCTGATACAAAATTATGTTTTACTAGGAGACAAGTTACAACATTGTCAAATAAATCTCCAATTCTTAACCTCATCTTAATCCTTATTGTCCAGATCAGTGAATCAGTTATGTTTTTTGTCCGAAATAGCAAAATCATTATCATCCACGGTTCTTCTCACCTCTTTGCCCTCTTTGAAGACCTTGTTGGCTTCATGAACAGCAGCAGCCACCTGCTGGTTCTTCAGCTGGCTAAGCTTGCTCTCTGGGTTCCTCAGCCGGGTCACCATGCGAGTCGCTGCAGACTTCTTACTGCTGAGACCTGTCGTCTCACCGTTGGCCGAGTCTTTACTGTCCCCTGGAAACCGAATGTCATGCTTAGTCAAAGACAGAAAAAGCCAAGACATACACAGTTGTAAACTGAACTGAACTAAGTGAACTAAGGCCATATGGTGTGCAATGACCACTGAAAATGAAACCCTCTTGACAGTAGTTACGTAAATAACAGTAGAAGTGATATGCTTGTACGGCTTTTCTCAAACAGAGAAAAACTACCATGTGAAAAGTGCTGCTAGTCTCTTATAAGGCCTATTAACTGCTGCATGCAGTTTTAGCACAATAGCAAGGTATTTGTTTGTCAGACCTGTGTCATCAAAGCTGGCCATGGATGACTGGGAAGACTTGTCAGCCAGATCTGGAGGTTCAGGACCTCTGGGTGGGACCCCAGCTCCCATGCTGCTGTTACTGTTCTCCTCGCTGGTCTGGGGGGGCTGGCTCAGGCTCGTGATGCCATCTCCACTGACAGGGACAGAATCTGATGATGGGGTTTCTGCAATATAGACAGAAAATCACAAAGAGTTTTGACCGTTACATAAAAGAGGCTAGCTTGTCTTGTTGTTATTGCTGTCATCAGTCTTCATCATTTAAGTGTTCAGCAAGCTTTGGGTGTTAGTCCAGGCTGAAATTACTGAACTAGAAAAAAATCAAGACAAATTGTGGCATGAAAGCTGTCAACAACGACCAATAAATAGGAGGTTCTGCACAAGTAGAAGCGTTCTTGTATAAGTTCTCATATATTTAAGGCAGTGGCTCCCTCTACTGATAAGTCCTGCATAATGCATGCACCAAATAACCAGTTAAAAACAAGAGATTTGAAAGCAATGGGTGACCAGTCCAGGCAAGGCAGGGCTCCAACAAGTCTTGTGCACACGTGACCACAACAATGAAAGGCAAAACTCTGTAATTATTAAGGATGAATATGTGCAGATCATTACTGTTGAAACAATTTTTCAATAAAAACACTACCTTAACAGAAAGCTATCTAATCAGATGTTTTGATTAAAAGCAAGCGGCAGAACTGTTTTTTTTTTTTTAAAGAATCATTGCATCAGGCAGTGTGAAAGCTGTCCCTACTGTGGCCCAGTTCTAGTCATGCCGATTGCAGTGACAATGCCACCTGATTGCAAATCAATCTATGCAATCAGCTTCTCAGCTCTTTAGAGAAAAAGAAAGCATGAGGAATTAAGAGTTTGAGCGCAAAATGGCTAAAAGTGTTCCAATAATAAAGCCAGGTTTCAAGAAATAAAAATTGGACCATTGAACACAAAAGCCAGCAGATGCAATGAGAGCCACATGCAAAGGGGCAGGCTGGGAAATGGTCAGGAGGAACACCAAAGGACTGGGGGTATATGGCGGAACAAACAAGTCACTGGTGATGTTAGGGGTTTGAGATTCATCACACAAAGTTGCAGACTGTGGCAGTAAAGCAGATCCCCAAAAAGAGCTTTAAGAGGTCATCTTCACCGTGAAATGTCCTTGTATACCTTTGGTGTTGTTAGAGACCTCCATATGGGAACATCCCTCTATCAGAGCCTTTACGGTGGAGGCCGGGGGCTTTGGAGCCTCAGTGGCCGGGCTATAGCTCACGGTGGTGGGGACGGTTTGTGTTGGAGCAGAGGTTGCTGGAAGTATAGGTCCGTCTGAGATGCTACTGCCACTACTGCCTTCTTGGCCAGTGGGTGGAGCTTCAACAACTACAGATGAACAGCAGCAATGTTGTAAATAAATTTTTGCTTATAATGCATACATAACTTGGAGACAATGGAGAGAAATCATCCATCATCAGTTGGAAAGCATGTTCTTTTTAAGATGAACACAATCACGCATTTACGGGAATACATATAGACATTTATATTCACTATGCTCTCAAAGACGTTAACATTTTGTTCTCCTGTCCGCACAATTAATGTGTTACTATTCTGTATAAGGGCCTTTTTACTGCACTGAATAATACATCCAGCAAGACACCGATATAAATTAACATATGTGCTTTGTGAGTGCCAAACTTGTCGCTTGAGTCTTGAAAAAGAGCACAGCATTTCTAATTGGTTTAAGAGCCAAATAACTACGGAATTGATTCTTAAATCAATAACTAATTACACCATTGTAATGATGTCCTTTTTCCAGGGCTTAAAAACAAAATAGAGTGGAGATACTGAGACCCAGAGAAAGAGCTTCTCAGGTCAAATGTTTTTATGGTACTACTATTATTACTTTGGGCTACATATTCCGATGTGCTTTTTGAATACTTTTTGAAAAATAAACATCCTAATTACCTCCAGTTTTAACAGCATCTCGTTTCTCTTCCATGGCCTCTTGTTTCGTTTCCTCTTCCTCCTCCTTTGTTAGAACTTTGACCTTGACCTCCTGCTGCCCCTCGTCCTTCAACTTGGCCTCTTCATCCTCCTTTTCCACATCAACCTCCTTTTTCTCTTTTTCCAGCCGCGCTTTCAGGGCCTCCTCAGCAGCCCGTCTCTTTACCTCCTCGAGCTCCTCCTCCTGCTTAGCCCGCAACCGCTCCAGGATCTCCTCTGGAAGATGTAAACAAAGGACGATAGTCGTAAGACAAAAGAAATGGAGGGATGAGACAATAAATAGCCAGAATAGTGTATGAATGTGAATTAAGCAGATTCATGTTGAGGGAAACTACAACAACATTAGAATAAAATTCTGTGCAAGATATAAAAACTTCAGGTAACAATGATCACTTGGGAACCTAACCAACATGAATACCAACAGAAAAGGGGGAGAGGGTGTGTTTATAGAGGCCACATTATGACATTATACAACTTCATATTTAAACCCAAAACTAGGAGAGGCCACAAAATTGCAAGTGGACCTCGATGTTTAGACTTCAGAAATGGTGGCCACAACAGACTGTTTACATAATTTACATTACATGGATTGCATTTAAAATATTTTAAATACATAAATGACGATGTTGACTGGGAACAATTCAAATTCTATCCTGTTATAAAGCACCACAATTAAGTTAGATTCTAGTGTGTGATCAGAGAGAACAATGGCACCATGCTGTGTTTTAAAAGGATCAGGTGTTTAGATGTGTAGCAGCAGTGATGGTCACATACTGAGAAATTAGCATGTTGGGTCATTAATACAAAGTGGAAGACTCAAGTCCTTTACGAGAATATGGCTCATTAGTAGCACCATTACAGATTTAACAGCAATATAAACCTCCATCTGCACAAAGGGTGGGGGTCTGCAGCGAAGATTGCTTCTCAATGCAGAAAACTCATCAAATTAGAAATGTAAAACTCAATTCATATGTCTGTTACAATTTTCTAAGACCGGGCTGTATGTTCCTTATGGATGCCGCTGATGGAAGTAGCTGACGAGTAAGCCATCTTGCTTCCTTCTCATCTCTGTTCAGACTTGTACATGCGCAGTACCAATAGGGCAGGGTGTGGATCATAATATGGATACAATCCGACAGGCACACCCTGTCTTCAACGCTAGCGTATGGAAGCATTTTGGCTTCTATGAAGTTAAAGAGAAAAAAGGACCTGGACAAGAGCCACAGTGTATGCAAGTTGTGTAAGATAATGGAAGTAAATTCATCGGTTTATTGTAATTATGGATCATTACAGATGTTATGTTTTAAAAGTAGCACATAGTCACAGTGAGAAAAAATAATTAATATTTAGAAATTTGGATGCATCGAAGATCGTTTTATAATCGCACTGTAACTCTCTGAATCAGAATCGAATGGTGAGGTGCCAAGAGATTACCATCCCTAATCTGCACTCATAAGCAATAATAAAGATAAAAACATTTAACAAAGCAGGAAACAGAGGGTAAAAAGTTGTTTCTTATTCAATTTGACTTATAATTGTCATTTAAAAAGGAGGGAAGCATGTTAAAGTTGCAGACATAAGGGTTATTATTCCACCCAACATTTAATCACCAAGAAGGATGTGAGCAGGACAGTACAAGGAAACCAGAAAATGGAGTTTATCGGTTTATTACTGACGGTAGACAATATTGTATGTGTCCGGGTAGTACAACAGCTTTGATGGTCAAGCTGTTTTGGTTTAATACATGTCTTGGTGTGAGGGTATGTATAATCTATGCTGGACATCATAAAATGTCTGCATTCTGTCTGCCTCACCGAAATAGAAAATTTCACATCAAGCAGAACTAACAGCACAGAATGCAAATGTTGAGGATTTTCTTTTTTTAACAAACAAAACAGGAAACACCAGCTTATTCATGAAATTATGTCGGATTTTCTTTTCTTTGTTTTATCAGTACAGAATTAACAAATGCAGAGGCAGGACTAACACAAGTCCATTCACTATCTGTCCATTCACAGATATGACTCCTGCAGAGAGAAGAGGAGGAACACTGGATGAAAGAATATACTGTATCTTCAGATTCACACCAAGTTGGATGAAATACCCCACATTTCAAATGTGACAGTATGAGTTTAAACATGGAAGAAAATGAATTTAAAATCTGCTTTGCATATAGTGACACATTTGTTATTTCACATACTATAATTTTATAATGTTTTATGGATTAGTTGTGAAAAGAGCTGCCACATAAATTAACCAGAACTGGGCATTAAGTGTTTTTTTCCCAACCACATTACTGAACAATTAATCACTACTGTATACTCTGTATTAACTGTGCTATGTCCACATCCTTATACTTTTGAGAGGTTGCTAAGCTACCTGGTACTCTGCACTCTAGCACAGAAAAAAAGACAGAGGAAGCACAGGGATGAAACTGTTACTGCCAGTTTGAAAAGGCTGTATTTATCTTTCAAGTGGCATACATTTTTATAGGCCTGTATTATCTACTTCCTGGGGGTAAAAAATGGTTCATGTCTGTTGCAAGTGACAACCTTTAACTTAACTGTATACAGCAGATGCTTGTTAGTACTTCCACTAAAGCTGTTGCATCAAAAATTAACACCACATACAGCAGCACCTTTTAAAATGTAGTGCTATTTTCTTAAGCTTAATTGGTGTGAAATTCCATTGCATCATTTTAACTGACGCAGCTCATAAAACACATACAGACAGATTTGGTGGACACCCCACAGACAGAAAGGGTGGTTGAGGGACTGGAGAGAAGCTCAAGTGCTGGATACTGGCCAGAGTACTCTGGGACCAGAGTAAGGTTACATAATAGCTGGGTTGATTCCTATGGCCTGGCCATCTATGACTGGGTGGCATTCATGAATATTGGGGAGAAAGCAGGCAGAGGAGTAGGACTAGAGAGACAGAAAGATAACGCGAAGAAAAAATGACTTTGGGCTTAAAAAGATCCTTCTTCCTCTGTGAGCCATGATTAAACTTTGCAACAAAAAACATCTCAGACTCTGAAAATTGGTTTATTTTATTAAACGGAGAAAGAACAAAGAGCTCTTTACCATTGGCGGCAGTAAGGAAACACTTGTTGCTGCCACGGGACTTGTTGGTTAGGTCCTCAGTGATGTCCATATGCACGTGCACCTCATCCCTTATTTCTTCAAGCGCTGCATACAGGTCGGCCTCCCAGTACTCCTTATCCAAACAATCTATGAGCTCAGCCAGTTGGACCTGGGTAGAACAGAGTTAAAATGCTCAATACTCTGACAGCTGCACTGCTAAAAAAAAAAAACTGGGAATGTTTGGATGTATTTTGTTAATTAAAAGAGAGAGCAGGATTGTGACACATGACTTTAAGTGAGAAATTATGAAGGGTCCTTTGAAACACAATAATTACATTTCATTGTGTGAAGAGCATATATCAAAATTATGAGTAGCATTTACCTTGGTGCTGTAATACCAGATGGCTTTGTCCTCCTGCTCACCCTCCTCCTCACTGTAGGGGAGACATGGGGGGGGTGTTATAAAAAAATTATTTTCTTGCCTTTTGTCTCGTCAGTGGATACATTTTTTTTTTTTTACTTTTTACTTGGTCATTTGTCTAAATTTAAACATTTACATCAATTCATGTGTATTGTGCCTGACACATAAACATGAATAAGCTATATATTAAATCAGAAGAAACAGTGCACTTGACATGCTAATAATTACTTTGTGAAGCATTTCAGGTACTACACTGAAACCTTTTTGTCTGTCAGATCCAACCATCATATGTGTTCAAGTATTACAGCTACAGAGTAGGCTTGAATCTCACAGGTCTCTTGGCAACAATTTTGTTTGCCAAAAGTTTCTGAGAGCATTTCTACTTAAGTTTTTTTTACGTGTTTTAAATGCTGGCTGTCCATGGTGCTGAAGAGAATAATCAATTGATTTTAAAGTTACTGTATTTAACTGTCTGTAAGAAGTGTAAACAAAATACAAAGTATAAATTAAATAAATGAAAGCACTAACAATATTTTACACTTAAAATATTTTAGTTGAGTGTTGTTAAAATTCAATATCACAACATTAATAATACTATTTTATACTGATCTATACCGCAAAAATTATCAATGTATCTTAACTGTAACTCTACTATAACCCTTAACTCTGTTAGTTTTTAATAACGATTTGATTTAAATAATTGATGATTAAAAATCTATCATAAAGTATGATACAATCATATGGTCACACTAAAATTCCACTGATGATACACAATAATACTAAATTATGTCCTGGCCCTACTTTACACTTTTCAAAATTATAAAAACACTGAGACTTTGAATAATCTGCAAAAAGATCTGCTCTCCCTGAAATAAGTTTACCATAAAAATGTGTGTGCTTCTGGAAAGCCCAGCACAATAAGAAATATTGACTACGACACTTGAGTTTATGTAGCAGGCAACAGCTACAGAGTAGAATATTTGACAGCTTTTTGCTCAGCATGGCCCCTGCTGAGAGACTGTGAAGCCTGAGGCTGTGTAACGGTAGTGTCTATTCAGCATCCATTACTTGAAGCACATGTGGACACACATTGCACATACATCCAGTCACACAAACTTTCCTCTGTGCACACTACTTGTATGCACAAACACATGCAGCCTCTGAAGGGAGAGTGAAGATCAGTAACGCAGCACCTGCTGGGAGCCAATTTACAGAGCAAGACAAAGCAGAAAAAGAAGGGAGAGAGTGAAATGCAGCCATCACAAACTACGGGCCACCTAACCTCTTAAATCTCACATTGGTCAGGTGATCCATGCTTGTTTATAGTTTATGTAGCAGGCCTTCTGCTGCTGCTGACCCAGCACACACACCATCTGTGACTGCTCAATACCAAGATAATTTGCGTATGTGTGGGACCAACTGCTGATGGTCAGGTTATGTTAAATCCTATGGTAGATGCAGTTATTTTTGGTTTACGAAACAGCAGGTCCGTCCGTACATCATCGACTCATATGCAGGACCCCGAGGTTGTGCAATGCATAACTCACCTAAGTGCTCATTACTTTTTGTCACTGGGAACAAAATGGTCATTAACAAAATGTACCATTCTTTACTCATTCCTGCTCCTATATATTATTGTTTGAGACATGGTATATGGAACTTGTTTAATGTAACCAAGGCTTCAGTCCTGTAGTAGTGTATAACATGTTTTAAATACATACATACAAATTTGTGGTATTAATGTTTGGTACTGGCCTATGCCAGCACTTTCAAGTTACAGTTAATTTGCAGTCAATTTGAATCGGTCAATGCAGGTCATTCGGCCTGGCTCTTTGCTGACCAGGGTTGGACACAGACTGGCTGTGACTCTTTGGGGATGGAAATTTTACTTCATAATAAGTAATTCACAGTTATGAACACTTCTGTGGTCAAGCAATAATGTGTATGAACTACAGCTGCAAACATGAGTCTCTGTGAAGCTCAGGGATTAACCTGTGACAATATTAATTCATGAATAGAGGGGGGTCAAATACAAGTTGAACACGTGCTCAGAAAGTATAAAGTCGACCACACACAGAGCTTCACAGACATTGCAACTGTGAAACATTGTATCTCAGGAAGATCACAAATCTCACAACCTCCAGTCTTTAGATATGTGGCTGGGACGAAGTAAACTGACCCACAAATACTGTGGTACATCAGCTGCATAACAGCAGCTACAGTATATATTGTATGATAACAAAATACAGTACAGGAATGAGTAGAAAAGGAAATATCAGGATTACTGGCCATATCTCTCTTTCTTGGGGCGTTGTTTACAAATGTACATGCAGACGGTTTTTGTGACAAGTTTTCTTTGACACCAAATTATGTCACAACTTTGGAGACTCTGCTTTAAAGCTGATTTAACTGCTTTAAAGTACACTGCTTTTGCACCTATTACTCTTGCAGCCAAATGCATCTTATCTTTGATTACACAAAATCATTGAAATCTGGGCAACTGTGTCGTTTGGTTGTGTGTTAGTAGAGTACTGTAATTATGCCACCATAATGAGATCAAATAAACATGTTTCATACAGTCAGTCCTAACCACGTGTTTCAGTAATGTTTTCCCTTTTTGATAACTTTGACTAATCTTTGTTTTAAATTTTAAAAAAAATGCATATTATCAATGTGAAAGACTGCAACAAGATTAAGTCACTTACACTGAAACCTCTACTGTTGGCTCCTATGCAATAAACTTGACACATATAAAGGAAACACTGTGAACTTACACGACAATGCGGCGGTCAAGGAACCAGTATTTGCGGTGGTGTCGGTCGTAGCCAATTGGCAGTTGTCGAATAAATGGTCTGCTTCTCTGCGCTTCTGGGATGCAGTCCGTCACACCGGGTACCTTGTGTGCCACACACACCTCACACTGCCACTCGTCCTCCGGCACTTCCTGCAATGGCGGCTTCACACACTCCAGATGGTAAACGGCTGAACATGTCTCACAGCACAGCAGGTCACCGAGGCGATGGCATACCCTGCAGTGGTCGTCGTAGGCAACCACCCCTTCTGACATTAATTCCTCCCGGGCAATGTTGGTCGCCAGAAACTGGTCCACCAAAAACTGGAGAACTTTGATTTTGCTCTCTAACGGTTCGTACGGGTAATCCTCAGTCTCTTGGAGAGGCAGAACGTGCCGGTACTCCGGGTCACTCTCACAGTACGCCCGCACCACCTCCGGCCAGGTCATGCCATCCACAAAATACAGAGTGGAGTTGACGGAGTCCTTCACGTCAGTGGGACCAAATGTGGTGTTGGAAGTGTCCTCCTCTCTGAGAATAGCTTTGAGCAGGGAGATGTGGGTCTCTGCCAGCAGTGTGCACTGCTCCTGGCTGGCCACTGCTGCACAGAAATCTTCAAAGCGAAACGGGGAGAGCCGCAGAACCGAGCCAAAGTTGCGGAGGACTTCGTAGACGGCAGACACATTGAGGAGCTGTGAGGTAGGAACCAGGAGGTCCTCAGAGGACTTAGGAAGCTCCAGGGGAGGAATGTCATTTGCCTCAAGGATGGGAGACCGTGGTTGCACTGCCCGACTCCTTCTACGGCCTGTGAGAAGTAGAAAGAAAAGCTTGAGTGAGAAGACGGGTGGCATGGTGTGTATATAAACCACTGTAAACACTGCCTACCTACTCTTTATAATAAATGCAAGTTAACATGCAGAAACTCTAGTAAGAATTTGAAATGCAGATATTTGAAGAGAAAACTAATGTGTACCACCTCGAACTGAGCTATATACTTTGTTATTATAAGACAATGCAACATAGTGCCTGAACTCCTCATTAGACTGCACTCTCTGATTAACCAGCGTTAAATGCTTAACTGCTTGGCTTCGTTATGAAAGGGTGAAGAAACATTTCTATAATCACTGTAAGATTAGTTTACGGTTACTATTCACTCATTATAAAATTACTACATCCTTATCAAACGGCAATTGAATGGTGTGTGCTTCTAGCCTTCTCATGTGCTTTTCTCAATCTTAAAGATACTGTAACATTATAGTAGAGTGTAGGTTGCTGCATTAACTTTCCATAAGGAGACCAAATCAAGAAATCCTATAAAGTGACGCCACTTCATCCACAATGTCTGCCACTGATATACTGGAAATCCATAACTGTTTGGCAAATATATTTGTATTAGGTCTGATATAATGATGTGGATCAGCACTGATGTGTAAACAGAGAAACAGTGACAGGACCACAGCAGAGGAACTGGCTGCTTCACAAACGGTGACAGCCAGGGAGGGATTAGGGGGTTGACCACCACAGGTTCATTACTCGGCATCAAACACATGGCTTGTGTGTGAAAGTGGTGTGTGTGCAGGTGTGCAATGTGTTTGCATGGATATGTGTGCATGTGCGTCCATGGCAGAGAAACCACTGTAGCGTCTGTCACTGTCACCATTGGTCTTTCGAAAAACTCCTCACACTTGGCTGCACAACGCTGCCATGCTCACATGTCTTCACAAAAAGCACTGGCTATTGGGCGTTGAGAGGTATGTGAGTAATCCCTGAACCACTTGAGTTGCATCTAAGCCTGGCCAGAGTGTAGTGAAGTGTTTCAGGGTGAAAGAATGAAGAAATACAATCTACATTCAAACATTTCTCCACAAAGCACGTTTTTGTTTCAAAGAAAAATGTATCCCGGCGGGAGAAGACAAAAGTCTGATGTCACGGAGACGGAAAAAGAGTGAGCTTTTCTGTCGGAAGAGATTCTGAAATGCACAAAAACACCACAAGTCTGGATCACTATTATTCTAATCCTAGAATTACCTCCAGTGACTGGCACAAGGCTACCAGCGCGGTGCTTTACATAACAGATGTGTCAATTGGTTTTGGCAGACACAACTTTATTAACATGACTGTCCATGAGTGGGAACGTGATGGATCTAATCTGCTCACCTGATAAACATGAGAGAGGTTACTATGGTGACGGTGCACCACGTAACATTGTAATGAGTTTTTGTTTCAACAAGTGAAAAAAAGGCGCCTCTCTTCAAAACAAAAGGTCTGTCAAACTCATCCGGCAGAATTATGCAACAAAACCGTGTCTTCACGACATCTTGTTGGCCAAGGTACACATATCTAACGACTGTGCGTAAAAAAAAAAAAAAAAAATTACAATTATTATATATTTGACGCGTAATATTTTCATTTAACTAGCCTACTACAGCTTTCGACAGAGTGCAACTATTATATGTCAATCCGAAGCCAATGGGAATCAATGTTTACAAATCAGGTGTTTTTTTAGGAGCGTGGTTTACAGAGTAAAAACTGCACCAACTGTGCTTTTACATAAGGAGAAATGCCGAATGAATGAAATGAATGGAAAGTGGCAACTGCAGCCTATACATATTGTTTCTCCGTATGTGTGAAAACACGTAAGATACAGAGCGCACGCAAGTCCGGTTAAAAAAAAAAATAATAATAATAAAAAAAAAAGCACTAATAACATCTTCATTACGAAACGACAACAAAACAAATGTGCTGATCCGACAAAAGGTCCAAAATACAGGAGCCGGTTGAGGCGCGGAGCAGATCGGTGAGCCAGCGGCGAGCAGAGCACACGATAAACAAAGGCCTGTTTCTGAGTGCAAGCTCCATTTTGAACAATGCGGCTTGGTTTCTGTACTGAGCTAAAAATAAAATGCACACTTTAAGTAATGCACACCTGCTTTGCCGAGGAGCGTGCACTTGCACACCAACGTACCTGGGGTGCTACCGAGCGTGCTGTGGCTCCTGAAACTACTCTCGGTGCAGTAGCTGGCATCATCATCCTCCGGTAGTTCCTCCAGGTAGTCCGAGTCGTTTCCCAAGGCCTCCTCTTCTTCAAGATCCGACGAAGGGTTGTCGTTCAGGAGTTCGTCGTCGTCTGACCTGTAGCTCAGATTATCGTCCTCCTCGTCGCTGTTGTCGTCGTACACCACCTTGGTCTGAGGCCGCCTCACTCCGCCTCTGCCGCCGCGGCCGCCTCTCGACCCCCTGGCTCTCCCTCTGCCTCCCCTGCCCCGCGATGCCGCGGCCGTGGCGGAGGATCCAACTTTGCTGCGGCCCCGGGACGAATGAAAGTTCTCCCGGCCGGAGATTTCGGTCTCCACCTCCGCAGCGCCAGTGCCGCAAACGGCGCCGCTTCCTCCCCGTCCCCGAGCCCTTCCTCGGGCTCTTCCCCGTCCACGCATCCCTCTGCTCCGGCTGCCCCGGGAGCCGCGGACTGGCCCGGGTGAACCTTCCCGCACCACGGCTGCTTGTTTGGGCGGCCTTCCTCTTCTCCCCCTCATTGTAGGAGGGAGTCTCTTCTGTTCCGCTTCAATCTCGGTGCTGGTGTAAGCCGCGCACACCGGAGAAAAGCGGGGGGCAAAAAAGCCAACAGGTCCGGTGACGGTTCCCGATAGGTCCCCGCCAAGCCCCGGTCTCAATTTCAGGGCGGAAAGCTCAAACTGAATGGCCGGTGTCCCGCTCTGGGTCGCCTGCAGACGCCATTTTTCTTCACAGCTCTCCGTCCGTTGAAAACACAGCAGGCCCCAGAGCTGCGTCAAGCTAACCGCACACACCAGGCGCTGCACCGGAAGTACGGCGCGGTTTCCTTCAAAGTAAAAGCAGCGCTGAATCCAAAGAAATTAAAATAATGATGAAACTCCGCGCTGTACGTGCATAACATGAGTACCAAACCCGATTGAAAATCATCACATGTTTACTGTGAGCGTGTATATAGTCCAAAGGGAGCGTTAACAGATTTTCGCTTTAAAGAGTTACTTTCAACAGACCCGGAAGTGCGGCTTGTATCCTCTAACTTGACACGAGCAGGCCTGAGTGAATGCGAGGTCACGTGACTCACTACAATGGACGCAATTGCCGTGCTAGTTCATAAAATTAGTTATCCATGCAAACCCTTTCGGCCGCCAGCACTTTGTTGGCGTCGGCTGGTGCTGGTGGATGTTTTGAATCACAGGTGGGTCGAGTGTATTCGGTGAAACACCATCGCTCATTTTCGGCCCCGTCGCCATCGTCGTCACAGCAAAGCGAGGCGAGAAGATGAGCGTACGTCCGACATTGGGCTCTGTGACATGAACCTAAACAAGTCGCAGTAAAGTTGACAGCACACATATTGTCATGTTCAAAACGACGTGAGTGTGGGAGACTGCTGACATTTATGTCCTGAACAAATGCATTTTATGTAACTTTAAAAAAAAAAATACTTTTTTATTTATTACCAAGGAACCTGGCTCCATTTTCAGTCAATCCAGCCCGTTCAGTGCACTGAAATACAGCATCGCTCCTGCTGCACAAACCTGCGCTATGATATATTGTTACAATGTAGCCTGCGATAACATTTACCCGGAGAGTAGCAACAGAGGTGTAATCCGGATCTGGTGCCCGCGATAACTTCCACTCTTTCCTTTATCATGTGTCACCCTCTTGGTTTGATGATTTAGTTAAGTTAAATTCATTTGAAAGCTTCGTCTTCGCCTTTTCTCTTCTTGTTAATTTGGCCGGCCACTTCAGCAGCGGACAAAACACGTGTAGGCGGCATAGTAGGCCTGCCCTAACATGGCTCTTCTTCTTACTGACAGGATAATAATATAACATATTCCCAAACATTACGGTTCAGATGACGCTTGTCTGTACGTGCCTTTATTTCCCTACTATTGGACAATACGTGTGTACCGTTGTCGTGGCCGAGTGGTTAAGGCGATGGACTAGAAATCCATTGGGGTCTCCCCGCGCAGGTTCGAATCCTGCCGACAACGCAAACTCATTTTGTTGTGTTGGTCATTATTGATAGTACACTTGCATTATGGAGGGAAACCAACATCTTCTAAACACCCAGTGACCAGCTGCTCAGGCCAGATACACCACCGCAACAGTTTCTTGTCTCGATGCTCGTAGCAATGTAAAGAATAAAAAATATATTTTTCATTATAATAACTTGCTGGATGTTCTTCCTACGCTATGTAACTGCTGTTACACATTGTTAACCAAATCCCTGGATTCTGTTTTATCAACTCTGCGATTATATTTAGCGTATTTCTGCAGGCCCTCTATTGAACTTATTTTTCTGCATATGGCTCCCCTCATAACCCTCCCAGTGAAGTCAAAACTTCTTAGAGTAGGTCATTTACGAATCAGGACACAGGTGTGTTCCTGTACAACAAATAAGGAGTTCACTACACTGGCTCAAACGGGTTTTGTATCTGGACCTGACCTGACAACAATAACGTGATAGATTATTAGTACAAATTCCATTCACCTTTTATTATCATAGTAGAAGTCTGCAAAAAAGTCATGACAAACAACTTCAACGCATCGATCATTAATTTACAGCTATTAGATGGCATCATTTAATAGAACACACAGATTCAAAGTTCTCACTGTTATATTTTTGTATTCAACACAAAAGGCTTTCCTGTGGAAAACCCAAGAGCAAAGTCACAGCTGACAGATTTACACATATTCAGTTATGTTAGGACACATACAAAAAAACACAGTCCCATTACAAATATTACAAATGTTGCCATGCTGTAGAATTAGGCGGTTGTATGCATTATCCAAACCCACTTTTAACCAGTTTGACATATGAGCTGACTGTTTCGGAACTGCATGTAAACCATGTTTTCTGAACAGTCAAATTTTCAACAGCGTAAACAACTTTAAAAAATGGTTCCAAGGCATCTGAAACTAATTCAATACCCAAATTACATCAAGAATTCTTTTCACACACAGTAAAACTCCTGCATCTTGAGTCTGTGCCAAAAAGCACGTATTATACCATTTGGGACATGTATACAACCTTGAAACCACTACAGGTGAAACGTTGGAAGGAAACAATATGCTCAATGATTTATTAAAAGTATACACATTGGAGACATTTTCTAAAACAGCTCAATCACTTCAATGGAGTAAAGTCCGACGTCCTTCTTCACCTTCATCTTATTGAGCTCTTGGAGGCTGCTCTCAATCTTTCCAAGCTCAGAAACCAGTCTCACCTGAGGACACAAGAAGGCATCTCTGTTTGAGTTCTCTCTAACTATCAGCCAGTTACGGAGCAGACACAAGGGTAGAATGTTTGTTACCTGATACTTAACAAAGTTGTGGAGGTTCAGCAGTAAGTCTTTGGCCTCTGGAGTCATCACTAGCACTGTGAAATGGGCGTCCAACAGCAAGCATACCCAATCCATGACCTACAACCAAATGCAAAAGAAAACAAAGTTAGTCATTTAAGTCTTTTCAAACTGGAATCACTGAATTGTTGCACTCCACTTTTTGTTTACAGCTTTTTGTGGTAATTGACAAAGTATAATTATTGATACTGGGAGTTTCTGTATATTATAATGCCAGTGCTTTTACATGTTTGTTACATATTAGAAGTTTAAGTGTTGGAAAAAATTATATTTTTATGCTGACTGTAAGCACTGTGGTTACACTTAATTCAGGTCAAAATTTGAGTCCACCATCTCTGGATTTGACAATCTGTCAGCAAAACACTTTTTTCTGCCTCCGGGCTTGTCACTTAAGCTGTCCTGGTGTGACAGACACTAGCTGCACTGACATTTTCAGTGTGGCCACCCTAATTATCTAGTTAAGACATTGATACAGACCTGAGCCAGACTTGGTGATCTCAAGACGTGTGTCTGTGGGACAGCGTCGTGGGAGTATTTAAGGTAAAGGAACTGCAGGTACTGCAGGAAGAGCTGATGGGACGAGAGAGAGAGAAAATTCAAATCGTAAACACAGGTTTTTAAAACATCTATAGTGTATGTGTTATGAAAATGTGCAAAGGATCTGGTAGGTGTTACTCACAACAACATGTTGGGAGGGCAGATCTTTTAGGTGTGGGAGGAGGAAAGTGTCGCTGTACGCCGTCAGCAAGACCTCATTTCTATGCAGCTTGAGTTAAGATCTCATATTTCTGTGTATTTTTTAAAATTCAAATCATGTTTAACTATAACAGCAGAATGGTGAAAATATGGTGTCTGTGCACGGGGAGGATACAGTAGAACGGCCTTGTGTAATCCCACTGGGCAGATCTGCTCTGGTGGAGTTGAGGTCATCCCCGCGTCTTCTGGTGTGGTCTTAACGACGGCGCCACCTCTGCTGAGGGCGTCTGAGCGGTCCTCGTCAAAGGACGTGGGGCTGAAACCATTCTGCAGGCCAACTTGGCCACGCTCCTGAGCGAGAAGGATCTCCATGAAGGCGACACTTTCAGGCTCCAGGCTCACTTTTTCTGCATCAACGTCTGGCATACTGCAAGCCCGACACAACACAGTTATTTTTTCATTTTATACAAGAATAAGAGTCAGGCTATTAATCAGATAGATAAACCACTACATGCAGAATTAGTATTAGTATTAGTTTGGTGCCCCCCAGTGGTAGTATCAGAAGTGTCAGAGACATCAATTCATGCTCGTAATGTTTATTAAAAGGGGTTGTGCACTTCAAAACCATCAGTTTTACCTGATGAAGGTCTTAAGGCAGGCACAGGTGACAGCTTCTGGGATGTCAGGGAAGAACTGCAAGCAGAGCTGACACAGAAAGTAATCCTTCTTCTCCAGGGCCAGCAGCACAAGGTCAGGACACACACTGTTGACAGTCATGGTGGCAAAATGGTCATTTTCAAAATAAAAAACACTAGTTGAATTACTTTACCAGTATTTAGATATGTGGTTTGGGTGATTACGTTCATGTTTTCTGCATCGTTATGCAAACCAACTTAATTATGACAAAGTAAAAAGAGTATAAAAGTACAGAAATTCATTATGCACACTGAAGACCGACTAAATAGTTTTGAGAGTCAACATTTTCTTCTTTCAGTTAATATCCCATTATAAAAACAACATCATCCTGATTCCATTGCCATGCCGTACTGACCTGTGGCAGAGAGACTGAGTGTGCACGAGCTGTGCCAGGGTGCTAGGGGTGTAGAAGGCCGGATCAGCCAGGCTCCGGGACACAAGGGTTGATGCTAGCTGCCCCACTGAGGGCTGCAGGTCCTGGATGTCCGCCCTGGAGAAGAGCCCCTCAACCTCCTCCTGGACTTCTTCTGCTGGTGCTGTCTGCATGAGGAAATTAAAATATGTTGTGATTCTAAAATACTTTTTAGTCAACACTATCACAATACTTTTCCAGAGAAAAATGAAAAAAATCTATTTTTACCTTGGCGAGCTCCAGAACCTGATCAATTGATAAACTAGGTGCTGATTGGGTCTTACGGGTTGTTCTCTGTATGGAAAGAGAGAAAAAAAATCAAACCATAGATGATGCCATTGGCCGGAGCATTACTGAACCACTACTTCAGGTGGCACTACATTCAAAACACACACAACGAACTTTAAACACTGTGAATTGCTGAAAATTCCAACAGTAATTTCATGAATTGGGATGAACTGTTTGATGGGACAGACTTCTTTACGTACTAATTTAGGTTATCATTATGGATGAAATTACAAATAAATACAATACAGTAGCCCTGTAGTATTACAAATTATTAATGTATTAAGTATTTCCACATTACATAATTTTGTACATTGTGAACAATACGGCATCATTTCAGGCAGCAACTACTGTAAATCACAATTTCACGTGAAGCTGGTGCTAATAAACAGTACCATAAACCATAACGTTTTTTTTAATATATACTGTTGGTCTGGGAAACACTGTAGGTCAGTTTTCAAGGCAACAGTGTTTGGGATTGATGTACCAGCATGACATGCAGCAGTTTACTAGCCTCTTTATATCTACGCAAGTTCCCTTATTTTGCCTTGAAAACTCAACACACTTATTCAACATACCGTCTTCCTGGTCTCCACTGTTCTAGAGGGCTGAGCTTTCTCTCCATGCAGAATGTTATTCCACGACGGTACAGAAGTTGGAGCTTTGGACTCTGTAGTGGTCAGAAAAACACTGTATTATTCAGTATTTTATTGCAGTATTATTTATTTTTGTTAAATCTGTGTACTCATGCTTGAAAAGTTTTACTCTCACCCATGTTGTTTGCTTTACACAGTTGCACAGCGTTATTATTACTACAGTAGCAGTACTACAAATTTGTTTAAGCTCACCTTCAGTCTTGGCGTGCCTCAGTTTTCCCAGGGCAGAGGCCAGGGAAGATTTGGGGCACTCATACGGAATAACAGAGAGGGTTTTCCCATGTGGAATGAATAACTTGTTGGAATAACTCCACAGCTAAATCAGAGAAAAAAACAAAATGAATACAAACAGGAATTAATGGTACAACTTAACATAGTTCAACAGAGATAATA